>JBBGZY010002059.1:0-617500 GCA_037952925.1 Lithobates clamitans | reverse complement strand
ATCAATGATGGCATTGTAGATGAGGATGGAGTAAATGAATGGTATACATTTTTTAATGAAAAAGGCCTGGAATTACTGCAGTTTTTAATTAAAAGTAAACAAAGAAAAACTGCAATCATAAACAAACAAATTGAGGATTGCAAAGTTACCGTATATTAGAAGCATACAGAAGACACTAACAAATCAGTTAAATAGAATATTAGAACAAAAGGATGTGGAAATCAAACAAAGGAAAAAAAGAAAATACCTGAGAGGTACAAATGATTACAAATTAGAACAATCTTATAAATGGAAATTAAATTTAAAAGAAGGTAATACTGGATCCATAGCCTCCTCTCCAGAAAGAGAGGTACGAATCCGGTCTCCAAATCGGGATCAAAGGTATAAATCCCCAGATAGGCAATATAGGGATAGTAATAATGGGCTACCAAATGGGCCACCTAAACAATATGAAACCAATAGGCCAAGGACTCCTAAACCATGGTGGCAAAACAAGAACAATCCTAAACCATGGGTAAAATCGCCAAAAAGGCCATATTGGAAGAATAATAGTAAAACCCAAAAACCCCAGAATCACCCTAATAATCATTATGATAATTCAGGGCCCCGAGGTTATGGCCAATCAGATACTAGCAATATGATGTATCAGAGCTATGGATACCAAGGACATGGTAATCAGGGGGATCCAGAATATGGTCATTCAGGATATTCCAATTATTACAATCAGGACAGGAGGGAAGTAAGAGAGCAACCCCAATAGCACTATCAACAAGGATGGAACCAAGGGCATCATGATCAGTACCAATATGTGTTGTGGAAAATTTTATGTTAATGTATTGTCATAAGAGTCTCCCAGTGTCTGATCTCTTGCAGCCCGCTCTAAAGAGCTGACTGGGGCAGACTGACGCTGGTTGAGACCTGTTAGGTAGTGGAAAACTTCCTGGTGTTTGGAGAGAGGTGTTTGCGGAGAGAGGACATGTCCGCCAGCAAAGGGCCCCTGTGCAATGCACAGAACGATCGCCTGGTGAGGATGCGTTCGCTCTGCAAAGACATTATCGGTTTAGCGGTGGTTTGCTCTTGTCACCCCTGGTATGCCTGATCAGCATGTTTGGGGTGCCATGACGTACACCTGCAGATAATCTCTCATGCACAAGGAACTCTAGTCATTGTAATTAGTTATTGTATATTGTATATTGTATCATGTCCTGTAGTACTTGGTGGTTGTTTTGTGTTCTGTTGTTAAATCCTTATATGGTCATTCACATCCTGTATTCATTTCTTGTGAGGTCACAAGCTTTGTAAGAGGTGTTTGGCTGTTGGAGGCCCAACCCTCGAGCTGTGGGACTTCCTATTGATATGCTAATAAAGTGGCTCACTCAGACAGCTGAAGCAGGCTGGCTGGAGAGCGAGGTTGGAGGTGATGACGTGAGGATGTGTGTTGGGTCTATTTGTGGGCATGAGGCACACACCAGAGGATGAGCTACGGCAGAAGGAAAGATATATGATCAAAAGGTGAGATGCATTTATATCATTAGACGAAATTATTATTATGAGAAACAGGAGATTTGGCTGTGTGCTCTACGTGCAGCCAAATTTCCATAACATATGGATCTAGGAATAGCCCTATTCGTACCCAAAATCGATATGAGGCATTAAGAGACTATAGAGAAAATGACCCATCAACATCTTTTTTGGACTGGCACAGGAGCGAAAGGACCCCACCTCGGCAGGACGTAATAACGCATGTGAGAGGCCCAAACACAGGAGGGGATGCCGAGGAGGATTCAGGGTCCAAAAGAAAAAGAGAGTAGTGGGTGAAGGCATGTACAATCTAAGTGGAATTGATCTAAGTAGAACTGAATTACTAGTATTGGATAAAGGATTAAAATACGCACCAAAACGCAATCTAAATAAGTTTGATTTATATGTGGATATCCAAAAATATACAAGAAAATTTAATATAAAAAAATACATGTTGAACAAAACTATTGTGACTAATGTTGAAAATGGAGGTAGGATTGATACACCTGGAAGAATTCTCCATAGTAACTTAAGAAACAAATTCTTATTTAACCTCCCTGTTCATAACAACCAACATATAGAAGTTTTTAACAAAATGGTGACACAAGAGGTAGATAAACTTAAAATCAAAAGAATGAAAGATCCGCAAGTTATTAGAAACGGAATCAAAGAATTGGAAGATAATAACAATGTGGTAGTGAGACCGGCCGATAAAGGAGGTGCAGATATAGCAATATCATTTCTATACAGAAAAGATTTATTTTAAGATGTTTGGCATTTGGTTTACAACATAATTATTTTTGGTTTAACTCAGAATTTTATGGGCAACTTAATGGTATTGCAATGGGTGCTAAATATGCCCCAAGCGTGGCTAATATTTTTATGGCCGAATGGGAGGATTATGCGGTTCACAAAAATACCCCCCCCCCCCCAATTGATAATGTATCGAAGATTTATGGATGATTGTATAATATTATGGAATGGGGATGAAAATACTCTAATGGAATTTTTGGAAAAACTGAATGACAATCAAAAAAATATCAAGCTTACCTATAAAATCAGTAACACATCTATACATTTCCTGAATCTGGATATACAATTAACTAAGAATGGATTCCTAACAAAAACTTTTTTTAAACCAGTCGAGTGCAATCGTTAATTGCCTTTGGACAGCTGAAGAGGCAACTAATACGTCTAAGAAGAAATTGCACTAATAAAAGCACTTTTTTGGAACAAGCTAATATTATTGGAAGGAGATTTGTTCAAAAAGGGTATAATAATGATTTTATAGAAGATAAAATCAAGGAGGTATCGGAGCTCTCAAGGAAAGAATTAATTAGAGACAAACAAAAGAAAACCACACAGTACCAAGAGATTCCTATGATTCTGGATTATAATATTCAGCATAGACAAATCAAGCATATATTTAAAGCGGAGTTCCACACAAAAATGGAACTTCTGCTTTTCGGAACCCTCCCCCCCTCTGGTGTCACATTTGGCACCTTTCAGGGGGGAGGGGGGTGCAGATACCTGTCTAAGACAGGTATTTGCACCCACTTCCGGCATAGACTCCCATGGGAGAGGAAAGGGTTTCTTTCCATGTAAAAGATGCTATGCTTGTAGAAATACAAAGCAAAATGGTCAAAAATGCATCAATTTCACATCTACCAGTAAAAACAAAGAGTTTGAAATCAAAGATTTTGTGTCATGTAGAACTGAGGGGGTGGTGTATGTATTACAATGTCCGTGCTCCCTACAGTATGTGGGAAGAATGAAACACCCTATGTGGAAATGCATTCGGGAGCACATACAGAATATTGAAAAAGGTTTTCCAAAACACAGTGTGTCACGCCATTTTATTCTATATCATGACAAAAACCCTGCGTTATTGAAATTTTGGGTCATCGAAAAATATAAACCGCACTGGCGGGGTAGTATTAAAGTGAGAGAATTTAGTAAAAACAAATCAAAATGGATTTTTGAAATGGGGACTCTTGCACCTTTTGGCTTAAGTATAGATTTTGATATAAATTATTTTATTTCGGATTTTTAATTTATCTCTTGACATCTGCTCCTCCAAAACAAGTTTTAATATTTTAAAATATTTTAAATAATTTTATTATATATTTTTTAAATATTTTTGTCAAAAAATTATTTTAGCGATTTTTTTAGCGTCTTTCTAGCATCTTTCTACCTCATACACATCTATTTACCCTTAGTTCATTAGAGGATGATTATGTAGAGATGTCATTCCATTGGTTCACCACTGGAGGGAGTTCCTAGGTAATATCAGCTAACTTCAGTATTTAAATGGGTCTTAGGTTAGAGCTGCAATTATGTTTTCAAATATATGTTTTATTGTAAAGATTATGTATCTATATGTATTAAATTGTTACTTTGTATGGATATTATGTTGTTTGAATGTAGTGCAGAACGCATATAGCGGCATGATAATGCATTACACTCCCTGGTCACTATGGCAACCGGCATGCACACTATAAATGCTAAGCAAGGTCGTCACATGGTCACCTTTGAAAAAGTCACGTGTCTAGTGATGAAACCGGTCGGGAGGAGCCAGTGATGAGCAGTGCTGTGTGTGCACTGTTGGCGTGTGAGGAGATCCCAGCTGTTAGCTGTATGCAACTGACCTTACCTTATGCGATTTATTCTGCTGAAAAGTGTGAGTGATGTTTACCATTAGTTTATAGGGAATATATATTACACTACCTGCGCAATGGTGTCTTTTTTTGTTGTTTCATACTGCGGAAGTTCTTTGAAAGCCAGAAGCCAGCCCATGCTAATGAGCAGCCATCTATCACTGGGGATTACTCATTGAAACCTGTCTATATTCATCAATCACCAAAGACATTATATTTCTGCACAGCGGTATGCTGTCCTATTGAGATATCTGTGCACTGTGGATCATCACATTAATATATCTCATCTTTCTTTCTTTCTTTTTTATTGTGTTCAATAATTGATTATCGCATTGATATTTAGTTAGGATTTTGTTATGGTGAAGGATGTTATGTTATTTATAATAGGCTCCATTTGATTATTTTGCACATGATTCACTGATTAACCATTAGGAGATTACACCGTGTTATACTGGGAGGTTAATATTAGCGCATTATACATTCCGAATATATACAACACTTTTTGTGTGATATCAGTTCACATACACAATAATTGCAGCTATATTATTTGGTCATCTTCTAGTATTTGTCACTTATTTATTTATTTACTAGTTATAAATAACAGCGCAATATCAGCGCTTTAGTACACTTTTTACTTCATTGCCTGAGCGTGTGTTCAAAGACACTTTCAGTCAGGCAGGTGACTCACTGAGCTCAGTGCATTTAATAAATATATATACAGGCTTGTATATATATATATATAGTCTAGCCAAGCCTATACCTGACTAGGCCATTGCCTGAGTGCCTGTTCAAAGACACTTTCAGCCAGGCAGGTGAGTCACTGAGCTCAGTGCATTTAATAAATATATATACAGGCTTGTATATATATAGTCTAGCCAAGCTTATACCTGATTAGGCCATTGCCTGAGTGCATGTTCAAAGACACTTTCAGCCAGGCAGGTGACTCACTGAGCTCAGCTTATTTAATAAACATATATACAGGCTTGTATATATATAGTCTAGACAAGCCTATACCTGACGGGCCATTGCTTGAGTGCGTGTTCAAAGACACCTTCAGCCAGGCAGGTGACTCACTAAGCTCAGTGCATTTAATAAATATATATACAGGCTTGTGTATATATATATATATATATATATATATATATATATATATATATATATATATATATATATATATATATATATATATATATATATAGTCTAGCCAACCCTTTGCCTTACTGTAGGCCATTCCTGGTGTACTGTTTTAACTTCAGCTAATCTAATTGTACAGTATGTCTGGAAGGCCACCAAGGAGAGGCAGATGCTCACAGGCCACTAAAAGAGGGCAAGCAGGCTCTGTGTCTACAGCAAACAGTGCTGGTCGTGGACATGGTGCATCCTCAGCACGTGGCTGTGGGGCACGCTTGTCCTTTTTTTCGGGAGCTGGTCGTGTTGAGCCACAACATGCAAAGAGTTGGTAGAGTGGATGACCAAGCCGTCCTCATCCTCCTCATCCTCTCTCACCCAGGCTCAGGATACTTTGGGGCCAAAGCAGCTGCCAAAGCGGCCTCTCCTCTCGGCTCAATGGCATCAGTCACTCCTTTCCTAGCCCCACCATGTCCTGAGGAGTCCCCCGAACTGTTTGACCACAGTGTTGGGTACATTCTGCAGAAGGATGCGCAGCGTTTTGAGGGCTCCGATGATGGTACCCAGCTTGAGGAAGGCAGTTACGTGAGCCCAGAGAGAGGGTGCCCAAGAAGGACAGCAAACTGGCAGCCATGTTCCCTCAGCTGCAGCATACTGCCAGGTTTGCTCCAGTGACGAGGAGGGAGGGGATGATGAGGTCACTAACTCTACATGGGTGCCTTATAGGTGAGAGGAGGAGGAGGAGGCACATCTCCAACGAGGCAGGATGCCCTCCAGGGGCCAGCTTAAGGGCAGCCAACCGTCTGCATCACACCGCAGAGCTCCGCATGTGCAGGGCGCTGTTGTCTCTTTGCGTTATTCCAAAATTTCTTTGATGTGGGAATTTTTTGAGACGTGTGCAGCAGATCGCACCATTGCTATTTGCAACATATGTCTAAAGCGTATCTCGTGTGGCCAAAACAGCAGCAACTTGGGCACCACATGCTTAACCAGACATATGTCGACCTGCAATGCAGTCCGTTGGTAAGCATACATAAAAGGCCCACACCAAAGAACAAAGTGGACCTCTCCTTGCTCTTCATCAGCTGGGATCTCCAACCCCACTATACCTTCAGTCCTCTCAGAAACCTGCACTGAGAGGAATGAAGGTGAAAAATTAGGTGTGTGTCACTGCCAAGTACTTGCGGGCAATCTGCTATCGGTAAACCAATGTCTGATTGTACCAGGCAAATTTTCCTGCCCCAGCTGCTGCACCACCGAAAGAAGTTCGCTCCCAGCCATCCACATGCCCAGCGGTTGAATGCTAGCTTGGCTAAATTGATAGCACTTCAACTGTTGCCTTTTCAGTTGGTAGACTCTGCCCCCTTCCATGAGTTTGTGGAATGTGCGGTTCCTCAGTAGCAGGTTCCCAAATGCCACTTTTTTTCATGGAAGGCAATTCTGGCTCTCTACCGGCATGTGGAAGGCAATGTCTTGGCCTCGCTGGACAGGGCAGTCAGTGGTAAGGTGCATATTACCGCTGACTCATGGTCCAGCAGGCATGGACAGGGACATTACCTATTTTTCACGGCCCACTGGGTGACTCTGCTGGCAGCTGGGAAGGATGCAGGACAGGGTTCAGTAGTGTTGGAGGTTGTTCCGCCACCACGCCTCCAAAATGCTACTAGTGGTGATTCTGACACACCTCTCTCCTCCACTCCCTCCTCTTCTTCTTCCTCCATGTCCTCTTCCTGTGCTGATTTGTCCTCGGAACCTGAGGTGCTCCGTAGGCGTTCAAGGGGCTACGCAAGTATGCAGGCAAAAAGATGCCATGCGTTGCTTAAGCTGGTGTGCTTGGGGGACAGGAGCCACACTGGGGCAGAGATTCTGTCAGCTCTGCAGGGGCAGGCTCAGAGGTGGTTGACGCCACGCCAGCTTAAGGCAGGAATGGTGGTTTGTGACAATGGCACCAACCTCCTCTCCGCTCTCCGACAGGGACAACTGACCCATGTGCCCTGTTTGGCTCACGTCCTTAACTTGGTGGTGCAGCGGTTCTTGGGCAGGTACCCGGGCTTACAGGATGTCCTGAGGCAGGCCAGGAAAGTCTGTGTGCATTTCCGCCGGTCATATAATGCCTGTGCTCGGCTGGCTGACCTCCAAAAGGAATTTAACCTGCCCAAGAAGCGCCTAATCTGTGACATGCCCACCAGGTGAAACTCAATGTTGGCCATGCTGTAGCAGCTGCACATGCAGCAGAGGGCCATCAATGAGTACCTGTGCGACTATGGCACCAGGACAGGGTCAGGGGAGCTTGTTTTTTTTCCCCACGCCAGTGGGCTATGATCAGGAATGCATGCACTGTCCTGTCACAATTTGAGGAGGCCACGAGGATGGTGAGCAGTGACAGTGCATGCATCAGTGACACTGTCCCTCTTGTCCACCTGTTGGAGCCCATGCTGCATGGAATAATGTACAGGGCACTTGAGGCAGAACAGAGGGAGGAAGAGGAGGACTTCCTTACCTCTCAAGGCCCCCTTTATCCAGACAGTGTTCCTGCTGGCCCGCCGATCACACAGGAAGAAGACGAGGAGGAGGAGGATTGTGTCAGCATGGAGGTGGAGCCTAGCACTCAGCATCAGCAGCAGTCTTCAAAGGATCATTTATAGTCCCAAGAAACCCATAGACTTGTACGTGGCAGGGAGGAGGTGGCTGTTGATCATGTCGTTCTTAGTGACCCAGGGGACTCCGGACCGAATGCCTTTCCTTTACAAATGTCATTTTGTGCAGGGACAGTTCTAAACACGGGAAACATGTGCCACTTTATAGGCATACTATAGACACGTCCCCAGGCATGATATTTAAAGGAATATTTCACTTTTATTTTTTCACTTTAAGCATCATTAAAATCACTGCTCCTAAAAAAAGGTCAGTTTTTAAAACTTTTTTTTTGCATTAGTACATGTACCCTGGGGCAGGACCCGGGTCCCCAAACCCTTTTTAGGACAATAATTTGCATATTAGCCTTTAAGATTCGCATTTTTGATTTCTCACGTTCGAGTCCCATAGACTTTAACGGGGTTCGAAAGTTTGTGCGACCTATCAGTCCATTCACAAGTTCTGGTGCAAACCGAACCGGGGGGTGTTCGGCTCATCCCTAATCAGTACAAGGAAAAAAGAGTGGGACATAGGGGACAGTGGCTGATGTTGGCCCCATAATGTTCGCACCCTAAAATGGCTGGACTATACCGGTACAGATAAACGATGATAAACAATATGTATAAAAGGAATTTATTACAAAAAGCAAATACATAGTATACATATTAAAATGCAAAAACAGAAATTCAGGGTTCACCAAAGAATATCTGTAAATTACAAAGTATTGACTGGTCTGGTTCTCGACTAGTTTCGCGATATTATCACTTCTTCAGGAGGACCAATCTATAAGACAAATAATACAATGCAATACAAGCAGAAACATTATACAGTACACTACAAGTAGTGATCGTAAAAACAGCATGTAAAAAAGGGAAAAAAAAACATAATTACTAGCTCGGCTTACCCTATAATTAGGTGATCGTGTGCGGCACCGGGCCTAATCAGGAGCCATCAGGAGCCAGAAGGAACATCAGCCGAGCAAGTCTTCAACAGGAACGCAGGAGAAAGTCTCTCTGATGTTGACAAAGGCGAAGGCAGAGATCAATCCAGCTGGACGGCTTTAAGTAGGCAGGACTGACGAGCAGAATCAACAACAGCTGGGTAACTGTGGAGAGAGATGGGAGCTGGCAATTAGCCGACAGCTGAGTGGCCAGCTCAGAGAAGGAAGGGCTGAGCCCAGCCCTGACAGTACCCCCTCCCCAACGACCCCTCCCCCTCGGGGGACCATCGGGCTTGAGGGGAAAATGTCTATGGAAATCACGGAGGAGGACAGGGGCATGTACATCCGAGGATGAGACCCAAGAGCGTTCCCCTGGACCATACCCCTCCCAATGCACCAGGTACTGTATGCACCCACATAACCTACGGGAGTTAACAATGGATTGTACTTCATACTCCTCATGGTTCTCAACCTGTATAGGGACGTGGCACAGAGGTGGTAAAGTGGTTGCAGACCAAAGGTTTCAAAAAGGAGACATGAAAAACATTTGGGATGCGCATACTAGGAGGAAAGTCCAAGGCGTAAGCCACTGGGTTAATCCTGCGAAGGATATGGAAAAGACCTATAAACCGAGGTGCGAACTTCAAAGAAGGAACACAAAGTCGGAGGTTATGAGACAACAGCCAGACTCTGCCCCCAACCTGGTAGGAAGGCGCAGGCAGGCGTCTGCGGTCAGCATGGAGTCTGTGCCTATCATTAGCATGTTGCAAAGCCTCCTGAACTTGTGTCCAAGTGGAACGAAGACCACGGAGATGCTCCTCTATCGCAGGAATATTCTGCGGAACAAACGAGTCAGGCAACATGGAAGGTTGTAAACCATAATTCGCCATAAACGGGGACAATCGGGAAGCAGAATTCAAGGCACTGTTGTAAGCAAACTCTGCCCATGGTAAAAGGTCTGACTAGTTGTTATGATGGTCAGAAATATAACAACGTAGGAATTGCTCCAAGGACTGCTTGGCTCGTTCTGCGGCCCCATTAGACTGCGGGTGATACACAGAGGAGAAAGCAAGCTGAATTCCCAACTGTGCACAAAAGGCTCGCCAGAACTGGGAGACAAACTGACTACCCCTGTCTGAGACAATCACCTTGGGTAGCCTATGTAAGCGAAAGATCTCCAGAGCAAAAATGGAAGCCATTTTTCCTTAGAAGTGGGCAACTTCTTAAGTGGAATACAATGACACATCTTTGAGAACCGGTCATCCACAATAAGATAACAGTGTTGCCTTGGGAGTTGGGTAACTCCACAATAAAATCCATAGACAGGTGGGTCCAGGGCCTCTCTCCATTGGGTATGGGTTGTAGGAGGCCCACCGGAAGGTGTCGTGGAGTCTTACTCTGAGCACACATAGAAAAGACAGCTACGAAGGCAGTTACATCAGCCCGTAGACTAGGCCACCAGAATTGTTGGGAAAAGGCCCAAACAAGTTGATTTTTCCCAGGGTGGCCAGCTGCCTTGGAAGAATGGTAAGTCTGAAGCACGGCAGTACGGAGACTCTCTGGGACAAAGCAGCGGTCACAAGGTTTCTCAGGAGGAGCATGGACCTGAGCAGCAAGAATTTTGTCACCCAAAGGAGAAGTGAAACTGGTGCGAACCGTAGCCAGAATACAATCAGGAGGAATCACAGGAACCAGAACCGACTCCTACTTGGAAGTGGAGGAAAATTGACGTGACAAGGCATCAGCCCTTACATTCTTAGTACCGGGTAAGAATGAAACAATGTAATTAAAACTCGTCAAGAAAAGAGCCCATCGCGCCCTTCTACGTTGAGACAGAAGGGCGCTATATCCAGTCTCAGAAGCATCAAGGTCTAGGATAAAAGGCAACGTAGGATCAGGATGTGCCAACACAGGAGCAGAAACAAAGGCAGCCTTGAGACTTTCAAAGGCCTTAATGGACTCCAGAGACCAACTCTGTGGGTTACCTTCTTTCTGGTCATATCAGTCAGGGGCTTGACCAGAGATGAGAAGTTACGAATAAACTTCCGATAATAGTTGGCAAAGCCCAGGAAACACTGCAGAGGATGTAAACCCAGAGGTTGGGGCCACTGTAGGACTGCCGAAAGTTTCTCTGGGTCCATTGAAAAATCAGCAGTGGAAATGACATAGCCCAGGAATATAACCTGTTCACGATGGAACTTGCACTTCTCCAGTTTACAATAGAGATTGTTTTCTCTTAGTTTCTGAAGCATACGACAGACATCTGTGTGGTGGCTCTCCAGGCACTTGGAAAATATGAGGATATCTTCAAGATAAACCACCGCACATAACTGCAACAAATCTCGGAGGATATCGTTAATAAACTCCTATTAAACTGCCGGGCGTTACAAAGGCCCAAAGGCATTACAAGGTACTCATAATGACCTGTTCTGGTATTAAACGCAGTTTTCCACTCGTCGCCTTCCTTAATCCGCACAAGATTGTATGCCCCTCTCAAATCAAGCTTCGTGAAAACCGTTGCTCCCTTGAGGCAGTCAAATAACTCTGTAATCAACGGAATCAGGTAGGCATTCTTAATCTTGAAATGATTGAGACCTCTATAATCAATGCAAAGGCTCAATTCACCGCTCTTCTTCTTCACAAAGAAGAAACCAGCACCAGCAGGAGATGAGAATTTGCGGATGAAACCTCGAGAAAGTGCGTCAGCAACATACTCCTCCATGGCCTTATCCTCCAAGACTGATAAAGGGTAAACCCGGCCACAAGTGGGTATGGCACCAGGTTGAAGGTCAATTGCACAATCATAAGACCGGTGTGGAGGCAAACTACCTTTGTCAAAGACATTGTTAAAATCACGGTACTCCTCTGGCAGGGAGGAGAGTGAAGAGGTGCACAGGACTTTGGCTACCTTCTGGAAGCATGTCTCACTGCATTGTGGTGACCAGGAGAGAACCTCAGCATGGAGCCAATCAAAAGAGGGGTTGTGGATAACCGATAACCAGCAGAAACCTAGGTGAGGAAATAACTTGGAATTGGATTATCTCATGGTGAAGAGCCCCTATGGCCATGGACAACGGAACCGACTCATGAGTCACATGGGCAGGCTGTAGAGGTCTCCCGTCAAGAGCCTCAATGGCAAGTCACGCAGCTGCAGCGGAATCGAGTGCTGAGATACAAAGGCAGCATCAATGAACAGGCCTGCATCCCCAGAGTCAATTAGAGCCTGTATCACGATGGACGACTCAGCCCAAGAAAGGGTGACCGAAACCAGGGGCTTATCCTTCTGGATAACTGGGGATGAAACAACGGCACCTAAGGTCTGTCCATGACAGGACCTCAAGGTTGGGGCGTTCCCTGGACGGGTGGGACAAGACTTCAAAAAGTGACCTGCCTGGCCACAATAAAGGCACAATCTCTCCCTCTCCCTCCTCCTAAAGGCTTTCTCATTTCTCAGAGAGACACGTGAAACCCAAGTGCATGGGTTCATCTTCACTGACCGACTCAGTACCAGGAGGCATGCGAGGTGAGGGAGGCATGGGAGGTGAGCGAGGCACGGTGGGACTGCAAAGCTCAGAGGCAAACGTACAGGAGGCTTCTGCAAGTGCTCCTTAAGTCTTTCTCTGAGTCTGGAGTCAATGAGGATGGCAAACATGATCAACCTCTGCAGCTCAATGGATATATCTCGGGCTGCTATCTCATCCTTGATGGAATCCGAGAGACCATGAGAAAAAGAAGCCACAAAGGCCTCATTGTTCCAAGCAACCTCTGCTGCCAAAGTATGAAATTCAATGGCGTAGTCGGCAACAGTTCTCGTACTCTGTTTGATGGACATGAGGCACTTGGCAGCAGAAGCGGAGATGCGGGAACGTCAAATATTCTTTTAAAGGAGGGGTTTGCCCAGGCCAAGGTTCTCTCAGAAAGCAAAGATATCATGAAACCTACTTAGCTTCTGTTCGTGGGAAACGCCTGGGGTAGCATCTCAGAGTAAATCTCAACCTGGTTGAGAAACCCTCTGCATTGAACTGGATCGCCCCCAAACCGCTGGGTAAGCGGAGCGGAACCAGACATACCTCTTATAGAGGTAATACTTGAGGCAGGTGCCTGCACAGAGACTGGCGCAGCAGCAGGGATGGCCTGCAACTCAGGTTGTACCGGAGCAGCCACAGTGGGAGTCTCCAGGTGAGCCGTGCAACTCAGGAGCGTTTGTAAGGCTATGGCAAACTGATCCATGCGGTGATCTTGCTCATCCAATCTGGAAAAAATATTACCAACAAGTGGATTGACTAAATTCATGGCCTTCGCCTACTATCAGGAACCATGAATCAGACCGAGACAGAAGTATAGTTAAATCACACTTGTTTAATAATAATAATAATAATAAGGTAAACAGAGTAAACATAGTCAAAACAAGCCAGAGTTCAGTAACCAGATCGGGTAGTCAGCCAAGCAAATGTCAGAGAGCAAGAAATAAACGTAGTAGTACAGCAAGCAGGATCAGGAGCCAGAAGGAACGTCAGCCGAGCAAGTCTTCAACAGGAACACAGGAGAAAGTCTCTGTGATGTTGACAAAGGCGAAGGCAGAGATCAAGTGAGCTGGACGGCTTGAAGTAGGCAAGACTGACGAGCAGAATCAACAACAGCTGACACTAAGACGAGACTGTAGAGCCCTTGCTTCAGACTCCAAATCCTCACTACGACTACAATTTCTTTTTAGTCTAAGATATTGACTGTACAGTATGCTCTGGACTAGGGATGGGCTTTATGTTCGGGTCGAACATGAGTTCGACTCGAACATTGGCTGTTCGCTCGTTCGCTGAACAGTGAACAATTTGGTGTGTTCGTGGCAAATTCAAAAGCCGCGGAACACCCTTTAAAAGTCTATGGGAGAAATCAAAAGTGCTCATTTTAAAGGCTTATATGCATGGTATTGTCATAAAAAGTGTTTGGGGACCTGGGTCCTGCCCCAGGGGACATGTATCAATGCAAAAAAAAGTTTTAAAAACTAACGTTTTTTCGGGAGCAGTGATTTTAATAATGCTTAAAGTGAAACAATAAAAGTGTAATATTCCTTTAAATTTCGTACCTGGAGCATGTCTATAGTATGCCTGTAAAGGGGCGCATGTTTCCCGTTTTTAGAACAGTCTGACAGCAAAATGACATTTCTAAAGGAAAAAAAGTAAGGTAAAACTACTATCGCTAGCGTCGGCTATAATGAATTGTCGGTCCCGCAATACACATAAAAGTTCATTGATAAAAACGGCATGGAATTTGCCCACAGGGGAACCCTGAACCAAAATTTAAGAAAAAAATGCGTGGGGGTCCCCCTAATTTCTATACCAGGCCTGAAGAGTCTGGTATGGATATTAAGGGGAACCCCGTGCCAAAAAAAAAAATGGCATGGGCCCCCCCTTTAAAATCCATACTAGACCCTTCAGGTCTGGTATGGATTTTAAGGGGAACCCCACGCCAATTTTTTTTCAAAAATGGCGTGGGGTCCCCCCAAAAATCCATACCAAACCCCTATCCGAGCACGCAACCTGGCAGGCCGCAGGAAAAGAGGGGGGGATGAGAGAGCGCCCCCCCTGAACCGTACCAGGCCACATGCCCTCAACATTGGGAGGGTGCTTTGGGGTAGCCCCCCAAAGCACCTTGTCCCCATGTTGATAGGGGGAAGGGCCTCATCCCCACAACCCTTGCCCGGTGGTTGTGGGGGTCTGCGGGTAGGGGGCTTATCGGAACCTTGAAGCCCCCTTTAACAAGGGGACCCCCAGATCCCGCCCCCCTGTGTGAATTGGTAATGGTACCATTTCACAAAAAAAGTCAAAAAGATTAAAAAACAAGAGTCCTTTATTAATTTCTTCTTCTTCCATCTCCTTTCTTCTGGTTTTTCTTCAGTGTTTTTCTTCTTCTCCATCTTCTTCTCCATCTTCTTCTTCCTTTGCTCTTCTCGTCCCGCATCTTCCTCAGGCTTCTCCGCTCCGTCCGCACGATCCGCCTCAGTGGGAGTCTTCCGCCGTGTGACGCTTCAGTTCTTCTGACACTTCTTATATAACGGAGGGCGGGGTCACCGGGTGGCCCTGCCCTCTGTTATATAAGAAGTGTCAGAAGAACCGAAGCGTCACACGGCGGAAGACTCCCACTGAGGTGGATCGTGCGGACAGAGCGGAGAAGAAGCCAGAGGAAGATGCGGGAAAAGAAGAGCGGAGAAGAAGAACACCGAAGGAAGGCCAGAAGAAAGAATATGGCAGAAGCGGAAAGAAGAAGAAATTAATAGGACTTGTCAAAAACCATCTCTTGTGTTTTTTAACCTTTTTGACACTTTTTTTTGTGAAATGGTAGGGGTACCCCATTACCAATTCACACAGGGGGGCCGGGATCTGGGTGTCCTCTTGTTAAAGGGGGCTTCCAGATTCCAATAAGCTCCCCACCCACAGACCCCCACAACCACCGGGCAAGGGTTGTGGGGATGAGGCCCTTCTTCTCATCAACATGGGGATAAAGTGCTTTGGGGGGCTACCCCAAAGCACCCTCCCAATGTTGAGGGCATGTGGCCTGGTACGGTTCAGGGGGGGCGCTCTCTCATCCCCCCCTCTTTTCCTGCGGCCTGCCAGGTTGCGTGCTTGGATAAGGGTCTGGTATGGATTTTTGGGGGGACCCCATGCCATTTTTTTAAAAATTTTGGCACGGGGTTCCCCTTAAAATCTATACCAGACCTGAAGAGTCTGGTATGAATTTTGAGGGGGACCCCCACGCCATTTTTTTTTAAATTTTGTTTCGGGGTTCCCCTGTGGGGAAATTCTGTTTTTATCAATGAACTTTTATGTGTATTGCCAGACTGACACTTCATTATAGCTGGTGCTAGCGATAGTAGATAGTAGTTTACAT
This sequence comes from Lithobates clamitans, assembly GCA_037952925.1. Taxonomy (NCBI): domain Eukaryota; kingdom Metazoa; phylum Chordata; class Amphibia; order Anura; family Ranidae; genus Lithobates; species Lithobates clamitans. The sequence continues at coordinate 601,735 of JBBGZY010002059.1, read as the reverse complement.
GACTTTTTTTCCTTTAGAAATGTCATTTTGCTGTCAGACTGTTCTAAACACGGGAAACATGCACCCCTTTACAGGCATACTATAGACACCACCCAGGTACCAAAATTAAAGGAATATTACACTTTTATTGTTTTACTTTAGGCATTATTAGAATCACTGCTCCCGAAAAAACATCCATTTTTAAAACTTCTTTTTGCATTGATACATGTCCCCTGGGGCAGAACCCAGGTCCTCAAACACTTTTTATGAAAATAACTTGCATATAAGCCTTTAAAATGAGCACTTTTGATTCATGTTCATGTTTTGATTCATTATTCATGTTCGTGTCCCATAGACTTTAACGGTGTTCACGTGTTCGAACAAATTTTTTGCCTACTCGCATGTTTTGGATGCGAACCGAACCGGGGGGTGTTCGGCTCATCCCTACTCTGGACTAGGGCTTTTGGATGAGATCTCGTGGCAAGTAAGATCGTATTACCAACCGATGGTTTTCTATACAGAGAAGAACCAATGGTACCATGAGGGTTAACATAGACCGTAATATCCAAAAAATGTATAATTTTCTGGTCAAAGGTCATGGTAAACTTTAAATTGTAATGATTTGTCTTTAACTCAATCAATAAAGAAAGGAGTTCATACCTGGTTCATGTCCAAACGATAAAGATATCATCTATAAATCTGTGCCATATGAGCACCTTCTCGAAAAAATCCTGAAATGCGTCAGGGGAAAAGATCTCACACTCCCACCCCCCAGGTAAAGATTGGCCTACGATGCGGCACATGTAGTCCCCATCACCACACCCTGCACCTAAAGATGTTATTGGTCAAAACAAAGCGTAGCAACTCATAGTAATCGAATGCAGTTGTTAGATGAACATCAACTCGACATGTTTCGTCTGATAAGACTACAGATGAAGCTTGGGATATTTTTTTATAACCTAACCCTGCTTTAAACTTCTCCACAACTTTATCCCTGACCTGTCTGGTGTGTTTCTTGGCCTTCATGATGCTGTTTGTCCACTAAGGTTCTCTAAAAAACCCCTAAGGGCTTCACAGAACAGCTGTATTCATACCGATGTTAAATTATACACAGGTAGACTCTATTTACTAATGAGTTGACTTCTGAAGGCAATTGGTTCCACTAGATTTTAGTTAGGGGTATCAGAGTAAAGGGGGCTGAATACAAAAGCACGCCACACTTTTCGGATATTTATTTGTATAAAAATTTGGAAAACTATCATTTTCCTTCCACTTCACAATTATGTGCCACTTTGTGTTGGTCTATCACATCAAATCCCCCCAAAAAAACAAGTAAATATAATATACCTTCCTATCTACAGTATTTACTAATGCTAGCAGCATAACGATTCAAATTAGTCGATAATGATTGAGACAGTGAAGTTCTTAAGGGTGCAATTAGAGAAACTCTAACCTGTTTATTCTTTCCCAGAAAGAAACAGATAGCAGAAAAAAAAATTTAATCTAAAATTTTAATGGACAGTCAAGAAATATTTTCCAGATAAGGGAAAAAAAACACAAATGGATCCACAGTGCTGATACCTAATGGCACCTTGCCATGGCCGTATTTAATATTTATTGGACCCTGGGCAAACATTTTCTAGCCCCCCCCCCATGCACTTTCGCTCTCCACCTGCCTGCTCACCATGAACTGGGGTGGTGAGGGGACCCATCAATAGACAGAAAACTTCTAGGGATCCTAGAACTCCTGGGATCAGTGGCAGTGCTGGCAGGAGGGGAGGGTGTGATCAATGGCAATTCTGATTTTCAACACTGGCCACACATGTAATATGGATTTACACTGACCACTAAAGTAATAGAAGCATTCACAGTAACGACCAATGTAAGGAGGAGGACCTTCACACTGGCCACTAGTGTGAACAAGAGGATTGAAAACCAAGCCCCAATGTTATAAGAAGATTTACAATGACCATCAATGTAAAGGGGATTTACACTGACTACTAATGTAATAGGAGCATTCACAGTAGCCACCAATGTAAGGAGGGATTTACACTGACCACTAATGTAAGCAAGACCTTCACAGTGGCCACTAGTGTGAATGAAAGGATTCTACATCAAGCCCCAATGTAATGAGAAGATTTACACTGAGCAGGAATGTAACTGAGACATTTAGCCTGTGTTCTCATTTGTGTATGTCGTGAACGTTTGCAAAATCGCTTACCTGACACCACAGAAACGTGCTACCCTTTAGCAGATACACAGCAGTGCCATTAATTGTTAATGACACCCTCACGCATCTGCTGACATGTGCTGTGCAACCGTGTGATTTTGAAAAAGCGTTAGGGACTTTCTTCTACATTTCTAGCACATAGAGCAGCCCATTGAAATAATTGGGCTGCTCTACATGAGACCTACATCTTTATTCACCCTGTCAGTACACCTTTGCATCCTAAAACCCATGCTAACCTCTGCACCCCAAACCTCCCCCATCCTTTCCACTCCAACCCTCCACCCCTTAACTCTATCTGCCTTCTCTGCTCATCTTTGCACCCACCTTCCTTACCTCTATACATCCCCTCCTTGCTCACCTGTGCACCCAAACTGTAATTCCTTCTCTGCCTACCTATGCACACCCACACTACCCTCCCCCCTCACCCCCACCAATTTGCTTACCTTTGCAGAACAGTCTGATGTTAGGCTGAATGACCACATTTGCAGGAAGGATATTCAACCATGCCCCTTTATCGCCCCAATGGGCAGCATTCAGTATAGGTGATGGTTGATATGACCTCAGGGGGGTATGAAATACATATGAATGCCACCTCTATTTACATATGAATGCTGCAGATCCACAGCTATTTACATATAAATGCACCCCCTATTTATATATCAATGCCAGTTATTTATATGTAAACACAGGGTCTGCAGGTCAGTCATCTGTACACAACAATAGGGCAGAGCTGGGCAGCATTAGTAGCAGCACTTCACACTGAGATACTGGGACACAGCACGGCACTAAAATTTCAAGGGACATGGGAATTTAAACAGGGATGGTTGGCAAGTACGAGGTAGCTTGCTTTGGGCCCCACAACAATGACAGGGCCCAGGGCAGCTGCCCCTTTTGCCTGCCTTAAAGGCGCCCTGCACCTCGCTCAAAAGGAAGAGCGAAGCAATATATCTCCGCATATTGCTGATGTCAAATTACTGATTATTTTCAATTTATTATCAAGTATACAATCTGTATCTTCATGGCAATTACTACTTCTGATAAGATACAATACAACCTTTTTGAAACAATGTTTCCACTGCCAGCCAGGTTCTTAAAGCTAAAGTTTAATCTGCCTTTACCTGTTAAAATGTTCGATCTGCTTAAATTTTACCTTTCCTGGTTTCTCCTCCTTAAAGTGATTGTAAAGTTTCTCCTTTTTTTATATATATAAACATAACAAACATATTTAACTTACCTGCCCTTTGCAGTGGCTTTGCACAGAGCAGCATGGACCCTCCACTTCTCGGGTCCCTCGTGGGTGCTCTTGACTCCCCCCTCCTGTTGAGTGCCCCCGCAGCAAGCAGCTTGCAATGGGGGCACCAGAGCTGAGCCGCAGCTTCCTGTATCCACTCAGACACAAAGCTGTGGTTTGGCCCTGCCCCCTCTCTCCTCATTGGCTAACTAACTTTGATTGACAGTAGCGGGAGCCAATAGTGCCGCTGCTGTGTCTCAGCCAATCAGGAGGGAGAGTCCCAGGTGGCCGAGGCACTCATGGACATTGCTAGATTGAGAGGGGGCTCAGGTAAGTATTAGGGGGGCCGAGGGAGGCTGAGGGGGACTGCTGCACACACATAGAATGCATTAAGATAAAAATCCTTCTGATTTTAAAACCACTTTAAAGTATAACTAAAGGCAAAACTTTTTTTTTTTTTAAGTTTTGGATAGAGGGGAGATGGATGAAAACACTTGTCAGTTTTTATTGCTGTCTGTGCCTCTGTTAGGAAGATTTAACCTCTCTATTTGTCCTGTTTATCATCATCATTGAAAGTGAAAGTAAAAGGAAAATCCCATATTTTGGGTTGTCCCTAGAAACGTAATAGAGGGGAAATCACACTAATTCTGGTGACCTAGGGGTCCCCAATAAATTCCTTAAGTTTGCAAACATTTCCTCTCACTTCCTGTTTGGAATTGGGATAGGAAGTGAAGGTAAATCTCCCCAATGGGACAACAACAGCAAAAATATACCTTACAGGGTTTATAGTTTTGTCTATAGCTCTACTTTAAGGTCAAACATTTCCTTTTACTTAAACACAATACAAACAATTAAAATACAGTTCTCTCAAAATCTGAAATGACCCCCTTTTGCGTCAATGAACATATAATAAAATGTGCTTTCTGCTTCTTCCAGGCTATGTCAATGTATGTGTCAGATAAGAATTGCAAACAGGAAATGTGCAATAACCTGGACTATATATGCTAGATTCCGGATCCACCTGTTAATCAAACAGTCCATCTCCAGCTATGCCAGCTTGTCAGGCTGTCCCTCCTGCAAACATCTGCCATTTACAGTAATGCCATAAACATAGACTTGTACTCATAAATCCAAGTATGTGCATTCCAGTAGAGGGCTGGATCAGAGAAAAAAAAGTGCAATTGCACTATCTGTGGGTAGAGTTTGAAGATACAAAAGTTCATTATAGCTTTATTTTTTTTTGTTTCAATAGTTTTTATTACAAGTTTAAGTCAACATACAGACGTTCACATTCAAATAATCGTCATGAAAAAGTTACAAGCATGCAGAATCCAATAAAATCAGTGTTCCTGACCCAGTAAACATCACTGACACATATAGTCAAGGATATAGTGTAGTTGGGAAGATTTTACTGTCTCCTAGTGGCATCCTACAAAAAATTTGCCACACACCATTACAGAGCTGATAACAAGAAAATGTAAAGAAAAAAGAAGAAGGGAAAAAAAGGGAAGGGGGGTGTTAAGGTTTTAAAGGAGGGTGGAGGAAAATTTTAAAAAAGAATAGAGTTGGGTTGGTCCCTTCACTCCAGTTTTCTCCTCACAAACCTGCCACGCCCTCAAGGAGCCTGGAGATATTACCGCCAGCACCTCTTCTACTGTGATTTCCCCCTCCAAAATCTCCTGATGAGAGGTTGAGAGAGTAGAGAGGGCGAGATCCTTGATAAAACCATCCATGGCTCCAGTGGATGCAGTCTCCTGTACACCATATAATGAGGAATAGTAGTCATGGAACAATTTCATTACCTATTGTGGGTTATGTGTTAGGGTGCCATTCATGCGTCTAAGCTTAGGGATTTCCTTCTGCGGACTCGGGGAGGTAGATTACGAGCTAACATGGTCCCTGGTTTATCATTTAGTGTGTAAAAGGAGGCTTGGGACCACCTAAGATTTTTTTCTGCTCTGGTTGTCAGACATAGATTCAATTCCAGTCGGGTAGAGTCTATTTTGTCTCTAAGGTTTAAGTTTGGGCTTTGTTTATTTTGGGTCAGTAGGTCAGACAACTCTTTTTCTTTAATGTGGATAAGAGCGTTTGGGTTTTTCTTGAGACGGGATGCTATTTGAATCAGGTAAATCCCTGATTGTGGCTTTGTGGGCCGCCCAGTTGATCACTGGAGAGGTGTCTTCCGGTCTATTTGAGGTAAAATATTTCTTAATGTGTTGTTCTATGTCAGAGCAGACTGATGGATTACTCAAGAGTGATTCATTCAGTCTCCAAGTGTAGGACCCCTGTGTATTTGTAAAGAGTCACACGATATCCAGAGCAAAGAGTGGTCTGACCATGTCACGTCTACTATCTTACTTGCTCGGAAGAGGGGCATCGTTTCAGGATTGGTAAAAAAATGATCGATTCTAGAATAGGTTCGATGAACGTTGGAAAAGAATGTGTAATCCTTCCTGGAAGGATTGAGTTCATGCCATATATCAATCAGATTGTGGTAGTGTAACATTTTGCCAGTTTTGACCCAATTTTGGGGTAATGCCTAGTAATAGTCGATAGGCGTCTTGTCTTGTCAAATATGGAGTCTAGGGCTATATTGGAATCCCCCATTAAGAGTATCATCCCCGTCAGGTCAGGGAACACAGTATGAAGCAGAGTTCTAAAGAAAGGAAGTTGACCTGTGTTAGGAGCGTAATAGGAGAGCAGTGAAACTGGGGAGCCCTCCAGATGCCCTACCAGCATTAGATAGCGTCCCTCCGGATTTCAAATCTTCTTTTCCAGCGAGAAAGAAACCCGCTTGGAAAAGCAGATAGCCACACCTCCTGTCTTTCCTGGCCCATTTGCCAAGTAGAAATTGGGGTAGCAGTGCTGCAAAAATTTTGGGTTGTAGGTCGGTGAAAAAGGCGTCTCCTGAAGGAGGAGAACATCTGCCTGTAGGGATTTATATGTTGGAAAGCCATCCTCCACTTTAGCGGAGAATTCAGCCCTTTAACATTGTGTGTGATAAACTTGAAGGGGACCCCAGTATTATTGTCTGCCATGGTGCACAAAAGAAGTGGAAGGATCACTCACCAGTCTTCTCTAGAATGACGGTCGCCTTTCCTGGTTTTCAGTATCATACAGCAGCTGAAGGTCTAGTTCCGAGGGGCCCCGGAGCAAAGGGAGAAGGGGTAAAGGTTAAGAAAAAAGAAAAGAAAAGAGGTAAACTCACAAAGAAACAAAAGATCAGAAGAGTTTCTATTGTAGAACTGTCCTGCAAATAAGAGACCAACATATATTATCCGTTAGTTAGACAGTAATTTCAAGCAAATTAATTTTAGACCAGGGAAAAGAATCCCCTTGGTCGTCCACAAACGTCACCCTGGGAAAAGCCCAGGACCTGGTTTGGCTCTGGTCCCCTCGCTAGTGGAGGGAAACAAAGAGAAACTGGGCGCATGACTACCACCACTGGCCTTAACCTGCCTTTAAAAATTGTCAAAATTAACATAAGGAGCTGTAACTGTAAGAATCAAAAGACCCTCAGAAAGCGAAAAAAACACAGCAGTATGCATAAAACCTAAATCCCAGGGTCTCTCATTCCCACCCTTAGCAAGAAAATTTCAGGAAGTCTCCTAAATGTTCCATCTGTGATCCCGCCCTAGGATCAATGAAAAATTTAGAAAAACACCCGGAGGAAAAATTAACTCCACAAGGTCCCATCGGACCCAGAAGCCGCCTTTTTTCCTTCTTTATCATGGGGGTCTGCTTTTGAGCTTGGCTTGGCTTCTGGTGGAGCACCACACTGGAGATGGAGGACTCCGTGCGGGCTTGGTGGTAGGTGATCTGGGTTGAGGGGTGCGGGAGGGTCTCTCCGGGTCCACAGATATAAGTCCCAGTTTTTTCAGCAGGACTTCACCTTCTGGAAACCTGGAAAAGAGTGTTTCTTGTTGTGAAAAGTGAAATCCAATCGAAAAGGGAAGGCCCAGTAGTATTTAATATTTTTGGCTATCAAAGGCTGTAGCAAAGGTTTCATGGCTCTGCGCTTCTGGATAGTTGCCAGTGAAATGTCAGCGAAGATCTGGATTTTGTGACCCCGCAGTTGCAGATCAGCTATTTCTCTGGCTCTGGCCATAACTTGCTCCTTGACCGCATAGTAATAAGGCTTTACTTTGATGTCTCTTGGCAGTTCATCGACCCGGGGCGCCGTCAAGGCCCTGTGAACTCTATCCAGGTCCATCTTGTGGGAAGGTATGTCTGGGATGAGATGGTGGATAAGTTCTTTAATGACAGCTTCATGTCAAGAACGGTTTCAGGGATGCCCCGCACCCTACAATTGTAACGGCGGGACTGTTTTTCCAGGTCGTCTATCTTTTTTAGCCAATCTCTTGTGTATGCCCTCAATACATTCAGTTTTCTGGTTGGTTCTGGTAATGGTGTCTTCCAATGTGTTCTCTATTGTTCCTATGCGGAAGCCCAGCTCCTGAAATTTATGTTTCAGATGACATGTTATGCGCTTGCTTGCTTTTTCAAGCCCCTGTTCCAAAAGGGTGGAAAACCTTGCCAACAGGATGGGATCCCCGAGTATTCTGTTGGTGGTGGTGCCACAGGCTGAGAGTTGGGGAAAGAGGATGATCCGTCCTCCATGCTCCCTTGGCTTGCAATGTCACATAGTGCTCTGTCCAGGTCTGACTGGAAGGAGAATATATCCCTATCTGGGGACATGGACGCAGCCTGGGAAGCTCTGGCACTGAAATCCTTAATCGAGCTCTGTCCAGGCAGCTGTGTCTGTGTCTCTGGCTGTAGCACATGTGTGTGCTTTGGAGCCTCCGCCGCCATTTTGGACATGCGGCCTGTCTATGTGATTGTGTCTGCGGGCAGGAATGGGGGTTTTCAGGCCTACCCTTTGTCTTTCCACCGGATGGGGGAGGCAGCGGGAGTCCAGCCGGGTTGTGGTGATTGTGAGGAGGGCTGCTGGGTGCTCTGGCAGGATCCGTCCATCCGGCGGGCAGCGGAGCTGGGGCCTTCTCACTGCCTCCGTTCGTGGCGGCTCTGGGGGTTTCGTAACCCTTCTCCCAGTCCTCCACTGGGTCAGGGATGCTGTGGGAGTCCGTTCAGGTAATTTGTGAGCGTTGGCGGGATCGCTGATTGCACCGGCAGGGTTCATTAGGCCAGCGGGGAGCGCAGCTGAAGCTTCACACCACCGCCATCTCCAGCTGCGCGCATGCACCCTCGCTTTATTTTATTTTATTTCTGTAGCCAAGTGCTGGCTGTGTTATTACATTCACTGTTGGGACACGGGATTCAGAGCTGCAAGAGCAAGATGCTGTCACTCTGGGTGTTGTTTGCAGACACTGCGGCCTGGGCAGAGATGGAACCTATCACTGGAGCGCAGGGTATCACCACATCCGCTGTATTGCTGATCAGGTCCACATCCACTTCACACCCACGCAGTTATCGCTGGATTTCTGGGCCTGTAGGTTGCCATTCAGGCACCTTACAACGCGCTGCAGACATTTAAGTCTGCAAAGAGACATCCTGCCTCACAGAACCCATGTATCGGCTAGATTGGTAAACAGGCAGAAGCCCATCTTATCTCTTACATTTTACTTAAAGACACTGCATGTAGATACCTAACCAGTTGGAGGGTCTTTGCAAAGGAGAATACAACATTTCTTACACTCAGCCTCATTGGCCTGCTACTGTACAGTAAAATCTCTGGGACCCACCATAGCTAGCTGAAAATCAAGGATACCCATTCTCCAAGTGATAAGATAGATGAGACCAATATATATATAAATATATATATATGCATACATACAATTGCGCTCATAAGTTTACATACCCTGGCAGAATTCATGATTTCTTGGCCATTTTTCAGAGAATATGAATGATAACACAAACACTTTTCTTTCACTCATGGTTAGTGTTTGGCTGAAGCCATTTATTATCAATCAACTGTGTTTACTTAAATCATAATGGCAACAGAAACTACCCAAATGACACGGATCAAAATTTTACATACCCTGGTGATTTTGGCCTGATAACACGCACACAAGTTGACACAAAGGGGTTTGAATGGCTATTAAAGTTAACCATCCTCACCGGTGATCTGTTTGCTTGTAATGAATGTGTATGTATAAAAGGTCAGTGAGTTTCTGGACTACTGACAGACCCTTGCATCTTTCATCCAGTGCTGCACTGACTTTTCTGGATTCTGAGTCATGGGGAAAGCAAAAGAATTGTCAAAGGATCTGCGGGAAAAGGCAATGGAACTGTATAAAACAGGAAAGGGATGTAAAAAGATATCCAAGGAATTGAGAATGCCAATCAGCAGTGTTCAAGCCCTAATCAAGAAGTGGAAAATGAGGAGTTCTGTTGAAACCAAACCACGGTAAGGTGGACCAACTAAGATTTCAGCCACAACTGCCAGGAAAATTGTTCGGGATGCAAAGAAAAACCCACAAACAACTTCAGGTGAAATACAGGAATCTCTGAAAATGTGGTGCGGCTGTTTCAAGATGCACAATAAGGAGGCACTTGTGGAAAAATGGGCTGCATGGTCGAGTCCTCAGAAGAAAGCCATTACTTTGCAAATGCCACAAAGTATCCAGCTTACAATATGCCAAACAGCACAGAGAAAAGCCTCAAACCTTCTGGCACAAAGTCATTTGGAGTGATGGGACCAAAATTGAGCTTTTTGGCCACAACCAAAACCTTTACATTTGGAGAGGAGTCAACAAGGCCTATGACCAAAGGTACGCCATTCCTACTGTGAAACACGGATGAATGCAAGATGAATACAAGATGAATGCAGTATGTTATTAAAAAATACTGGAGGAACATTTGCATTCATCAGCCAGGAAATTGCGCATGGGACGTACTTGGACACTGAAACATTACAATGATCCAAAACAAAAGGCCAAGTTGAGCTGTCATTGGCTACAGCAGAATAAAGTGAAGGTTCTGGAGTTTCCATCTCAGTCTCCTGACCTCAATATCATTGAGCCACTCTGGGGAGATCTCAAACGTGCAGTTCATGCAAGACAGCCCAAAAATTTCCAGAAACTAGAGGCTTTTTGCCAAGAGGAATGGGCAGCTTTACCATCTGAGAAGATAAAGAGCCCCATCCACAAATACCACAAAAGACTTCAAGCTGTCATTGATGTTAAAGGGGGCAATACACGGTATTAAGAACTGGGGTATGTAAACTTGAGTCATTTGGGTAGTTTCTGTTGCCATTGTGATTTAAAAAGAATAAACACAGTTGATTGATAATAAATGGCTTCAGCCAAACACTAAGCATGAGTGAAAGAAAAGTTTTTGTGTTATCATTCATATTCTCGGAAAAATGGCCAAGAAATCATAAATTCTGCCAGGGTATGTAAACTTATGAGCAGAACTGTATATTACCATTTATTAAAGGGGAAACACCTACACAAACCTTATATATGGTTTACTGCATATTTTTTGTGGCACCAGGGCCTAGAGGGAGTGGACTGACTAAAAGTCTCCTCTTCCCTCTCTTGGCCTTGTTTCTGGGGTCCTGAATCTGTTACAGCCTGTTTATTATAGTCATTTGACTTATTACTATTGTTATTTCATTGTGTGTTCTGGTTCTTTCATTTTACTGCAATGGTCACTCAAATTGGAGTATATGCGTAACCTTTATAGTCTGGTTGAATCCTCTAGTAAAGTGATGATTTACAAATTTTACTAATTATTGGTGTCTTTGCATTTGTATGTTCTGCTTGAAGTATGTCAGAACCCAGAGGTGTCGGGAGGCTTGCAAGGTCAAGGCAACCACTGGGGACAAGCAATGTCCAGTGGCCCTTGCGGGACATAGTGCTACATTTCTGATTAAATTAAAGAAAATGATACATTCCAGGTATGCATTATTTTGCAGTTCCATTGGACCAGCTTGGAGCAATGTATGTAAGTATGCATACCTCATATTTGAGTGATCCCTGTGGAGGCTGAAAATCACTGTAGTAGTTGGTGCTACTACAGTAGTAGTAGCATTCTTCTGGGTCCTGTTCCTGCTCACAGAACACCTTGTATTTTTTCAAAATGGCATTCTCTGATTGGATAAGGTGGAGAGCGTGACCTCACTGCCCTCTTCTCCACCTTATCCAATCAGAGAATGCCTTGGACACAGGACCCAGAAGACTGCAGCAATCACTGTAGCAGCGTCAACTACTACAGTACATCACCACTTCCACTGCGATTGCGCAGATATGAGATCTGAGATTTGCAGAATCACAGGCAGAATAGCACGATTTTGCCAGGGATTTCGAATTGAACTAAATTCACGGCTAAATGCGTAACATGTTTAGGGTGTCATTCATTCTTAATAGCACCCCAAATGCAGTTAATGGATGCACACAACAAACATTCTACAAACACAACAAAGTGCATGCTGAAAACAGGCATGACAATCCACGTCCAAAATGATGTGGCACATTTGTTGCGCATGGGGTAGCCCATTTAGATGAATTAGCTGCCATATGCGTGATGTGCAGAAATGCACGAAAAACACGCAAAAAAGGTTAAAAAAAGAAACACCAGAGGGAAAGTGAGTTCCAGCTAGGCAAAGTGTGAATAGGGCCTAAGATAGGCATACTTACATTGATCCAAGCTGGACTAATGCTTTTACGATCCATTGAAAAAAATGTGCCAAAAAGCAAATGCATTTTTTATGCATTTCCAGCACATTTTTGGTGCATTTTCTGGTTGCCTGACTCCCAGCATCCACCTGCGAATCATGGATATGTGATTCAAACTCAACCACAGTGCGTTTTTGATGTATTATCAATTAATTTCAAAGGGAAGCTGACTTGGTGCAGTTTTGAAAAGTTCATCAAAAATGCAGCTAGCAGGACTTTTAAAAACGCAACTGAAATCCAACTCACTGATGTGAAGAATTCCATAGGATGTTGCATTTTTCATTCAGTTTTCTTCTGCTTTTCCTTAGCTGAAAAGCTGATCAGTGTGAAAAGGCCCTAATGGAACTATGCATTAAAGATCATACCTATTAGACATGTCCTGACGGCCACGAGGTGCCTTGTTGCCCTCCATTGGAAACGACAAGCCCCGCCCACCCAAACAGACTTATACACCAGAATAAAAGACATAGAGCTGATGGAAAAAATGGCAGCTAGATTACAAAATAGATTGGAAGTACATGACAAAGTCTGGGAAGAATGGCATAGACGAGAGGACCTGCCCTGAGCTGGTGGTCGAGCCTCCCCACCTTTCCTCCTCCCTCCCCACCTCCTCCTATTTTTCTCTTCTCCACTGTGTTCTTTTTTCTCTCTCCTCTTTGGATTTTGCTGAAGTCCATGACGGAACCCACTTGACAACTACTAACTCTTATGTGGAACCAGCTAAAAATGTGCACTTTTGCCAACCCCCCCCCCCCCCCCCCCCACAGCAGTGATGCTTCACTTCACACCCACAGCAAAGTTCACCTGAAATGTAGCGATTGGTGAGCGTCAAGCGCACCAAATGCTACACATTCATGTAAATGGGGAGCGCAGCTGCAGAGCGGTTGTCAGCAAAAATGGGGTTAAAACAGACAGTAAGGAGGCGTAGCATTGCTTCTTCACCGCCTGTCAGTAGCCACTGCAACGCGATCTGAACGCAGATCAGTCTTAAAGGGAAAGGGAGATTTAGACGCATGTCTGAATCTAACCTTTGGGTTGTCATAGATGGCTGGCATTTCAACTAATTAATATTGAGTTGGCCGAAATCTGAAGCTGTGGGTGGCCTTGTCAGCACCCAGCTCAATAAAAATCAATTTTTCAATTAACTTTAGTTGAAGGAAAATTGTTGGTCAATCAGATGCAGTCACTGTTCAGGTATTCTGACATCCATGGGTGCCAGATGTTTGAATACAATAGTAGAGATTTGTTCATCCAGGCTGTTTAGTGTGAATGGCAAGCTGAACAAGAGAGATCCATATGTGTATGGCTAGATTACAGAAATGTAAAAAAAAACACATTATTATTTTTATTATTATTTTTATTATTATATGGGATTTATAACAGTTTGTGTGCATCACTTTACATTAAAGACAAGAGCGTGAGAGCTTACAATCTAACAAATACAAATGACTTTAAAAAGAGTATTTTTTTTTTTCATCCAAATTTTGCCTAAGCAGGTCAATTTAAAAAATATCATTTGGAGGCAAAATCAGTCTGGCCAATATCCCTCCACCCCTCCCTAGTCTCTGTAAATGAGGCAGGAGGGGGTTTAGGAAGGGGTCACACCGATTACACACAGTGGCTCCTGACCCTTTATGGCGCTCTCTCCAATCACAGAGCCCCGTACACATATGTTAGGCGATAAATAATAGATGAGGATTTGGCGGAGGGGGAGACAGCTTGTATGAGTGACATCATGAATATTTTACTAGGTTGGGGCTTCGTCAGCTCTGTGAGATGCAGAGAGTGCAGCTGGAGGGGAAGTCAAAGCGGAAGAGACGGATCCAATCTCAGAGATGACCAGATCTGCTAAAAGAAAGGGTCTTCGGGGATTTTCATTTGTCTGTCTGTGGTCAATGTCTATCTTTTTTTTTTTTTAAATGCATATAACTGGCAGCCAACTTCTAACTATGGCATATAGGTCTCTATGTAGATGACTACTGAGGATTTAGTACCTTTTGAAAACCACGCTTTTTTTAAATTACTATTATGCAAGATTTATATAGTGCCAACAGTTTGCGCAGTGCTTAACAAAATGAAGGCAGACATTACAGTTACATTACAATTTGGTACAAGAGGAATCAGAAGGCCTTGCTCGCTAGAGCTTACAATCTAGGAGGGAGGGTCAATTGATACAAAAGGTAATAGCTGTGGGGGATGAGCTGATGGAGAAAGTAAAACAGTGTATTAGAAGCAGGATAAGCCTCTTTAAAGAGAAGGGTTTTCAGGGATCATCTAAAGATGGATAGATTAGGGGAAAGGCGGACAGATTGGGGTAGGGAGTTCCAAAGGATGGGAGAAGCTCTGGAGAAATCCTGTAGGCGAGCATGTGAGGAGGTGACAAGGGAGCTAGAGAGCAGGAGGTCTTGGGAGGACCGAAGAGAGCGGCTTGGTTGGTATTTTGAGACTAGGTCAGTGATGTAGCTGGGGGCAGAGTTGTGGACGGCTTTGTAAATTATTTTTAGTACTTTAAATTTTATTCGTTGGGTGAGTGGAAGACAATGCAGGGATTGGCAGAGAGGGGTGGAGGACACTGAACGGTAAGGTGGATGAGTCTTACAGCAGCATTCATTATGGACTGAAGGAGGGATAGTCTATGTAAAGGTAGTCCAATGAGGAGGGAGTTGCAGTAGTCGAGCCAAGAGATGTCAAGGGAATTAGAAGCTTGGTGGTGTCATTGGTTAAAAAGGGGCACATTCTAGAGATGTTGCGGAGGCTAAGGGGGCATGATTTGGACAGGGATTGGATGTGGGCCTGAAAGGACAGTTCAGAGCCTAGCACCCTGGCATGTGGGGACGGACTGATAGTTGTGCCATTGATCTTGACAGAGAGGTCAGGGGAAGGGGCACGTGGGGGAGGAAATATCATAAGCTTGTTTTTAGATAGATTCAGTTTTTTTTAAGTAACTTTGTAAAAATAATGGTGGTTAGCCTGATTGGAATTTTTGTCAGATTTCCTTTTATTCTCCATTATGAAATAAATTCTTTGCTGCATTTCGTCCAACATTTGGCCATACATGAGAGATGGTGCTTGGGCATTCAGAAACAATTAGCTTGCTGAGAGACTTTCTTCTCCTATGACAGTCACATACCATATCTTTGAGCAGACGTGCTGGGACATGGATAGGTAGACCAATGGGGAACTGGAGAAAAAATTCAACCTGGGTGTGCATACATCGATCTCTCTACACTGTTGGGGGTGTGTTTTTGGTCGTTTATTCATTTGATTCCGAGCATGCGTGGAACTTTGTGCGTCGGAATTGTGTACACACGATCGGAATTTATGACGGATTTTGTTTACGGAAAATTTGAGAACCAGCTCTCAAATTTTGTGTGACGGAAATTCCGATGGAAAATGTCCGATGGAGCCTACACACGGTCAGATTTTCCGACA
This sequence comes from Lithobates clamitans, assembly GCA_037952925.1. NCBI lineage: Eukaryota > Metazoa > Chordata > Amphibia > Anura > Ranidae > Lithobates > Lithobates clamitans. Next base: position 586,224 of record JBBGZY010002059.1, on the reverse strand, counting down.
GCAAGCTCCCATTGAACATTTTCCGTCGGAAAATCCGACTGTGTGTACGGGGCATAAGGAAAGGCAATTGGGGGATAGTAAAAACGCACTCAATTACCTATTTTTACCACCTTCCTCCAACCACAAATGTAAACTAAGCCTTATGGTGTCATGATCTGAGAGTCGAAACCTGGAATTTATAATACTTATAATAATTTAAATCTTATATTCAATCAATCAATCAGTCATTGTTTTGGGATTTGACACAATTCAGCTTTGTTCCCTTTTAAAAATAAACTTTCACACTTCAAAATGAACACTGACTCACTTCATCATTAGTTGAAATTACTTCTTTAGTAAATCAGCCCCGCAGGGTGCAATGCTGTATACCCCGCTAGGTGGTCTTGCCGCTGTTCGGTGACTATACTGATTTTACTGTCTGAAATACAATTAGGGGGTGCCCTTCCCTGCAAACATACACTAATTAGCCATAAGTGAATAACATTCATTTTTTTTTTAAACCAGAAAAATACTTTATTAAGAAAATCATTTGGTAACAAAGCCAAACAGTTCAATTTGCATTATGTACGCATAACAATCAGTGCTTTGTGAGACATTCTTTTAATACACATTACTCATCCTTATTTATTTTTTATTTGAGGTACTTATAGAGCACCGTCAATTTACACAGCACTTTGCATTTACATATACATTGTACATTCACATCAGTCCCTACCCTCAAGGAGCTTACACTCTAAGGTCCCTAACTCACATTCATACATACACATACTAGGGACAATTTAGACAGGATCCAATTAACCTACAAGCATGTCTTTGGAGTGTGGGAGGAAACCATAGTACCCGGAGGAAACCCACGCAGGCACAGGGAGAACATGCAAACTCCAGGCAGGTAGTGTCGTGGTTGGGATTTGAACCAGCAACCCTCTTTACTGCTAGGTGAAAGTGCTATCCACTACACCACTGTCCTGCCCATCCTTGAAACAAATAACAACCCACTCCCATTTCGTCATAGGCGTCATCACCCTACATTAAGCCTCAATAGCCTATCCATGATCAGGTCCGCCGGGGCTAGCCCAGGGACCTCTAACCATGCAGCCCATAACTTTTCATACTTATGTGGACAACCTCTGTGTTGATATATAACATTTTTCATTCGTAATGTATTACCAACATTAGCTATCCATTCCCCAACTGTAGGAGGGTCCTCTGACTTCCAATGTAGAATTGTTAGCTTTCGAGCCAAGAATAGAACCCTGACTATGGTTTTCCCATTCAAATTCATCCAACAGACTGAGCAAGCACTGTTTAGGGTTAAGAGGAAGAGATACCTGGAATACCCTATTAACTGTATCAAACCACCACACACCAATACCTATGCAATTTTGGGCATCTCCAGAGCATATATATCAAATTGTCATGATCTCGTTTACATCTACCCTGTTTCCCCGAAAATAAGACAGTGTCTTATATTATTTTTTGCTCCCAAAGATGCGCTAGGTCTTATTTTCAGGGGATGTCTTATTTTTCAATGAAGAATAATACGGTACACATTTTTTGTTGAGCAAAAAAAAGTAAATTTATTACCTGTATACGGTACGGTAGTAGTGGTCATCACAAACCAGCATAACCAGACAAACTGTGAATCCTACGGTATCAAGAATTTATTGTTACTACCATTTCCATGTACAACAATCTATGGTACATTTACTGATACTGATATTTACTGGTACCATATGAACACAAAGTAAGATTTATTCAATGACAGTCATGTCATCATCTTCTGGAACATCATCATAAAAATCCAAACCCTGAATTTCCTGGTGAATTTCTTGTGACTCCATTTCTTTCAGAATCAGTGGACCAAATCTCTAATGTTTAGCAATAGCACTGTCCTTAAAAGAGTACTTCTTGTCAAGGTAGCCTGCTCGTAGTGCATTTGCAATGCAACTGTCAGTGATTTTCTCCCATGAATTCTTCACCCAAGTCACAACCTCTTGCAGTTTAGGTTTCACAAAGTTTCCACGCTGATTTCTCTCCATTCTATTTTCAATGTAGTCGTTAATTTCCATGCGCAAATTGTCCTTGAATGGCTTGTTTATTGCAATATCAAGAGTCTGGAGATAGGCCGTCATTCCTGCGGGAATCATTATTTGATCTATTTTTCTTTCGTGAAGAAATTTCTTCATGTCTTTAGCGCGGTGAGTGCTGGCTGCATCCCAGACTAGCAGACCTCTTTGGCTCCCTCGCATAACAAGCGGCAGCATTAAATCGACCCACTTCCTTATAACTGCTTGTGTGGCCCAGGCTTTTTCAGTTTCAAGAATAAAAATGCCTGAAACACGTTCAATCTTTTCCTTCTTGCCCTTAGAAATGATTAAAGGTGGGATTTTAGTGCCATCCAGACGAATTGCCAAAATACAGGTAACACGTGCACTTTTGTAAGCAGTGGAGGGAATGTACACTGAGGAGACACCCCGCTGTTCAATTGTTGTTTGAGAGGAATGGCCCATAAACACTGCAGTTTCATCCATAGCAATCATGTTGGAAAGATTGTATTTAGAGAAGTCAGCATCATCAATAAAGGACTTGAATGCAAGTGCTCGCTGAATAACTTGAGCATCTTCCAGCCTAAACAGTGTTGTGGATCTTCTTAAAGACAGTTCACTTCGCTGAAGGAAATTATCCAGCCTGTGTTGTGATGCTTTGAGGTCTTCGGGGGCTATGTCAAACTGTGGTGCCATTGCAAGGGCAAATTCTTGAATCTGAGCCCTATTCACAACCAAAGCCTTTGCTCTCCTGTCAACAACCCATTCACAGATTAGGTCTTCCAGCTCAGAAAATAATGGTTGCCGACCTGATCCACACTTGCGCTTTTTAGCATTTCCCTTGTCCACTTGTTCAATGAGGTTACCGTACTCTGCTCGCCATTTTCGGACCAATCGGATATTCAACATCTTCTCTTTGCAGAAAGCAGTAAGATTTTGGCCCCAAGAGTCTTCCACGATTCCTTGCTTGTACTCCATGGAGTAGCTCTTTCTTTTTGCGCTCATGTCTAGGGGTAAAAATATACGGTACCAGCACTGTTTACCAGTATTTCTTGTATCAGCAGAAAAGCAGTCATCCCCTAAAGTGACACACTGGATCAGAGTGGGGATTGAAATGGGGGGATCACTTAAAATGACACAGGGGGGATCAGAGGGGGGAATCAATAAAAATGGCACAGGAGGATCAGAGGGGGATTACCATTTTAGAACCTCCTGTGCCATTTTGATTCCCCCCTTCTGATCCTCCTGTGCCGATTTGATTCCCCCCTCTCAAATCCACCATGTGTCATTTTAAGTCATTTAAAGCCCCCCTCCCCCCACCCCTGTGCCAGTGGACAGTTTAGTCTCTCCCCCCTCCCACCTTCACCAGACATCCCCCCCACACCTCAGTCACCCCTGTGCCGATTTGATTCCCCCCTCAAATCCACCATGTGTCATTTTAAGTCATTTTAAGCCCCCCTCCCCCCACCCCTGTGCCAGTGGACAGTTTAGTCTCTCCCCCCTCCCACCTTCACCAGACATCCACCCCACACCTCAGTCACGGCGAGATACACACAATGTGCCCGACTCCTGTGTCTGGCAGCGGCGGCGCGGGCTCTCTGACGGGCGACGTTCCCCTGCGCAACATCAGGGACGTCGCTCGTCATCCAGAGAGCCCGCCGCAGCTCACTGATTTGAAGAGACCTGAACAGCTGCGGCCAATCAGTGAGCTGTGCGACGGGGTCTGCCGCTACAGTACGAGAGTCTAGAGTCAGATGCCTTATGTTCGGGGGGTACCTTACGCTATGTTCGGTGGATGCCTTATTATCGGTGGATGCCCTATTATCGATGGATTCCCTATTATAGGGGGGGGTCTTATTATCGGGGAGGTCTTATTATCGGGGGGATGCCTTATATTACAACGAGAGGCGAAACTGTAAGTAGGTCTTATTTTCGGAGGATGTCTTATTTTCGGGGAAACACGGTAGTGCACTCAGGTGTTGGCCTCAGATCCATGACATGCAATTTATGAGGGGTATAGTATACCCGCAACAGAATATATAGCTGGGTCAGCTTCTGCACCACATTTAATGAGCATGACATTACCAATTGAAAAGCTTCCTCCCATTGGTCACCTGTGAGGTGATCCACATCCCCTCCCAATTAGCCAGCATTCCAAGAGGGTATTTAGTAAGGAAAGACTCAAACAACCTAGCATAGCGCCGTGATATGAACCCTTGAACCCTTGATATGAATAGGGGTGTTGGGGATTGCGTCCATTCAGATGATCTACTCTGTGCCACAACTGCATGTCTAAGCTGTAGGTAGTAAAAGTATATAGAGGAAGGTAAGTTAAACATCTCCTGCAAAGCCTCAAAGGATAGGACTTAAAATCCCCCTGCTCTTCCGCTCGAGTCATCGTACAAATCAATGTTGCAACTGAGCCGCTAAATAGTATAACCAAGGATTGGGCAATGCCAATCCTCTGTCATCTTTTGGGCGTTGTAGGTGTTCTAATTTTATTCTAGGAGTACAATCCTTCCAGATTAATGTGCGAAAAATGGAGTTAACTATCCTGAAAGATTTCAATGGGATCATGAATGGAGCGTTGTGGAGGAAATACTGCAACTGGGGCATAAGAATCATCTTAATTAAATTTACCTTTCCAGCCAATGATCGGTGGATGGAGTTCGAAGCTCTCAACCGGTCCCGGAACTGTTGAAGTGGGGAGATGTTTAACCCACAAAATTCACGGATACATGGGGAGATCTGGATCCCAAAATATTTAAAAGAGGCAGTGGTTGGAATAGGACCATCTGCCGTACCCTGAGACATGCCCTCACTATCAATCAGCATTAAAACCAATTTGGACCAATTTATCTTAAGTCCTTAAAATTGCCAAAATTCTGTGATAGTGACCATAGTCTCCTTCAAGAAATCATTTGTATCTCCGAGCATTATCATTGTGTTGTCCGCATATAACATCACTTTTTTCTGCTTATCACCATAACAGAAGCCAATGATACCCGGATTATCTCTTATCAGGATAGCCAGCAACTCAATGACTATGGAAAACAGCAAGGGTGACAATGGGCACCCCTGTTACGTGCCCCTCCTAAGTGAAAAGTGTGAGACATTCTGCCCGAAGCCCTAATTGCCGCCTGTGGTTGATTATATAGGAGATGCACCCAGGAAACCTCCCATAAATTAGGCCACTCAACGCTATTGAAGGTCTCCATTACATCAAGTGAGAGCAACTCACTGTGACCTACATTATCTCCCCGGGACTCCAGATTGTTCCAGAAATTAAAGTGTCTCCACAGTCTTTAAAAACCATTGAAGATGAAGATAGTTTGCATGTGGTATGTAGTAAACAAATATATTTACCTCAAAGTTCATTGTTGACTTGGAAAAGGAATTGGGAATTTTTGGGTAGCTTTCTTCACAGTACTACTAATATAATTCATAAAGGAATTTTTGGTAGTGTGAATTGGATTAATGATAAATGTTATTATCATCAAATAGGTGTATCTTTAAATGATACCGGTACATATGAGTGTTGCATAGTAATAAAAAATTATCCGTTGAAATGTGCTAATGCAAGTGTTGTAATGTCTCCAGGGAAAACTCCATGTATTGATAAGAAAAGTGTACCTGCTAATCCTTTCCAGATTAATCATTTTCAATCCAAAACTCTCTTGAGAGAAGGAAAGTTTGTCATTATATTGTGAAACTAATGTTTCAGAAAGGAAAAAAAAAAAAATTTCTACAAGGTTTCCACAATGTCAAGGACATTTGGTTAATATGGCATTGGGTATTGAAAGATGGTTTGGAATTAATAGTAGGAATCATAACAGAAATAAGCGTGGTATTGTTGAAGGTATTTTAGGAGGAGTCGGTACTATTGGAAGTATAACAAATAGTATGGATATTAGCACTTTAAAGTCTGATCTTGAAACAGCTGGTTTAGTAGGAAGTAAAGGTATTAAGGTACAAAGAAATGTAAATATGATATGGTTATTAAAACAGCTAATGTATTGGGTCCATCTATATTACATCTTCAAAATATTACTATCAATTTAATGACAAGTGAACAACATTCTCATATAGCCAGAGCATGCTTAAAGATCCAGACTGAATATTCCACTAATTTTAAAATAATTGCGCAAGCATTTCAGAGTGGAATAACTCCTCTTGGCATTTTACAGAATTTACCCAGAGAACATGTATATGCAATAAATCATACATAGGTATGGGTAAATAAATGGATAGGATGCAATCAGGATGTATGTTATAGTTCTTCTATGATTCCAATAGCAGGGAAAGAACAAATATTGGTTCCAATTACTGTCTTGGGATTACCGGTCAGCAATACACAATTATTATATTATAAATTACAGTATAGAGATTTTGCATTTAACAATGACAATTATGAATTAGAACAATTAGATCTGTCATCGTGTTTACAATTCCAGTCTGAAGTTATTTGTTTACCTAATCAAGACAAAAGTATATTTTATTCTTGTTATCATAATCATACTTTATGTTCAGCAAGAATAGAAAAAGTTGAAACTACTTCTGAATTAATTACTCTTGTAGATAAAAAGAAGGTTTGTTTCCAAATAATGACAGACAGAGAAAGGGTTAAAAAAATTTCCTCTTGTTCAAATACAGAAAAACCTAAATCAAGGCTTGTATTGTATAAAAGGAGACATTGTAGCAATAAGTGTTAATGTGTTGAGAACAAATTTAACAAATATGCTTATGAAAAATATAAGTGCTCTTCCCTCACAATACAATATATCTCAGATAGATGAATTTTCTTGGGAAGAATGGGCAAATGTAATTCAAAAGGATAAAAGTTTATTAATAGCTTTAGCTAAGGAACTTCAGAATGCAGAAAAATTGTTTAAACATGACCAAGGAAATTTGCAAGAAATAGCTCATCAATGGTCAGAGTTCTCAGGTAATAATTGGTGGAAAAAAATCAGTAATAGTATTTCAATTTGGGGGAAAACTTCAATTACTTCTGCAGCAGGAAATATTTTATCGCATCCTTTAGTTATTATTTTTATTATTATTATGTTTATGCATTATATTTCAGTTATGTTTAATGTTCAGAATGAAAAAAATATATTATCGAATTAGAAATTAAATCAGGAGAGGTGATGATTTGTTGCAAAATATGCTTAAAAGAAGAATGGGTTCTGGAGTTGCAAACTCTTACAAATGACAAAACGTTTGGAATTATTAGATCACAGCCAGAGTATTTGTGATATGAATGGAAGTGTGAATGATATAAAATAGGAAATATGATTATTATTCATATTTCAGAGGGGAATGTTATATTCTTAATATCTAAATTTTATTTTGATTTTATAAGTATATAAATGAGGCTATGAAATCCCCTGTAAATTTGTGTACATGAAAAGTCTTTTGCGCTAATGACTTACAGATGTTGATATTTGAACTGAGTTCTCAATTTCAAGAAGCTGTCAAGACATTTTGATTGATATTCTAAGTTTATATTTTCATAAAGGTATTCCTATGTAATAGATATTTTGTTTGAGAAACTGGGTTTATATAATTACTCTGAGCCAAGCTGTCTCTCAAACTCACTTCTTGCTCATGTCTTCAATTAGTCATGCTAGTCATATTACATTCCTACTCCTAACCTCCACCTTTAGAGGGGAGGGGAAGGAAGGTGATGATGGGAGTAATATGGGAGTGTTTATTTTTAGGCACATTTTCAAACAAAGAAACTGAGTTGATTTAAAAGGAAGATGCAGGCCTAGATGGTTACTTCTGCTACACTTCTACATTTCTTTCTTACTCTTCACTACTGTAGAAATCCAGCATACAGACATTTTTTACAGATTCTCTCATAACAAAGGAAACAGCAGCCATTGTAACCACATGTCTTGAACTTATTTTTTGAAACAAACAACGTTATCTCATATCTTTGATCTTATTTGAAGCTACATTTAATTTTGTATTTGAATCTGCAGCTTTTTACAGCTATATTGACTTTATTACATTTCTCCACCGAGGAGGAGAGCACATGCTCATAAGTTGACTGAGCAGACTGCCAAGCCTCCCTAGCGGAGTCAGTAGGGTAACTGACATATTTTTGTTCCAGTGTATGAACCTGAGAGTGAACCTGCTACCTCAGATCTGAAGAGGCCCTTTTAACCTTGGTAATTGCCACTATAAGGAGACCCCTCAAATATGCTTTAAACGTCTCCCATTGGACCAGGGGAGAATCAATATGGTTCTCCTGGGCAAAAAACCTGTGCATGCTCCGCTCTATTTCTGAGACTGAAAAAGCTTAAACCAGAACACATTAAATGTCCATGGTGCCTTAGGTAACGTCGAAAGTGGAGACACCATAAGGCTTACCATCATATAGGAGTGATCAGAAACACATAATGTATCCCAGAGACAGAGGGGAGCATAACCAAGTTACTCACAGCCAAGTCGATTCTAGAGAGTGATCCATAATATTTGGAAAAGCAGGAAAACTGCTTAAAGTGAGGATTAATATGTCTCCAACATCCACCCATCCCACTTAATGTACCAACCTCGATAGAGGAGTACCTCTTAAAACAACAGGTGCCCGTGGGACCGAGTGTCTGTCTAGAGAGGGATTCATACAACAGGTAAAGTCCCCGACAATCAGCAGTGGGAGATCTGGCTTCCCCGACAAAAAGGTCAGCAAAAGCAGGAGTACCTCCACAGTGAACGGTGGGGGAATATATACACAAGCCAAAACACATTGTAATAACCCAATACCACAGTGTAGAAATATAAAACATCCATCAGAGTCTATATTAGCTTAAAATTCCTGGAAATCCAATGTGCCATGTACCAGAATGCTTATACCTTTATAAAAAAAGGTATCGGTGGAGTGGTATGCCCAGTTCACCCAAGGGTACTTCAGGCAACCCTGGGTACATGCAGTTAGATAGGTCTCCTGAAAACACAAAACAGCTGGGAAGAATTTTTTGAGGCACATAAAAATCATTGTTCATTTAAGGGAGATGTGGATACCTCTAATGATTCAAGAAATCACTGAGACATTAGTCATGGTGGATGGTAGGGTAATGGGAATAACAATATCAAAACCTGAAAAGTAGCAGAATGTCTCTTATTTCAGTTAGGGATTGTTTCTAAAGAACCAGAGCAAGTAATGAACAAGTAGAGTAGTCCATCTATAGTACGCTGAGAAAACTCCTGTGTACTTTATATTTGCACGCTCCCGTGCTTGACGTAGGACCACTTCTCTGTACTGCAAGAGTCTAGCAAGCATAGGCCTAGGAGGACCCCCTTGGGGAAGTGGGTGGCCTTAGGCACGGTTAGCATTTCGATAGTGAAAAAGGGTGAAAAGGCATCCTTGCCAAAGAGATCTATAAGCCACTTTTCAACAAAGGACGTTAAATCTCTCTCCTCCGTTTTTCCCGGTAATCCCACAGTGCAGACATTGGTGCGACGGAGACGATTCTCCATGTCATCCGCCCTGTTATTAGTTTCCTCAAAGAGGGAGTTGGTCCTCGATTTCACTGACATTTCACTTTTGTAAGTCCTGACGCAGCAGAGGCACTTCCTCCCTCAAGCCTCCAAACTGATCTTTTAGGGTGTTAACTGAAGCTGTGCATTTATTAACTGCCCAGATTATTTCTGCCAGGGTGGGCAAATCAGACTCCTCCTCCCCAGGATTAGAGTTCAGAGAGGCCTGTGACTCCATTGTCAGAAACCATGAAATCAGGCCGAGACAGAAGTACAGTTAAATCACACTTGTTTAATAATAAAAGTAAAAAGAACAAATGCAGTCAAAACATAGCCAAAGTTTAGTAACCCTAATGGATCGTCAACCAAGCCAGAAGTCAGGGATCAATGTAGTGAAACAGCAAGCAGGATCTGGAGCCAGAAGGGATGTCAGCAAAGCATGTCTTTAAACAGGAGCGCAGGAGATCGTCTCTGTGATGTTGACCAAGGCGAAGGCAGAGCTTCTCTGGACTGGGCGGCTTAAGTAGGCAGGACTGACAAGCAGGATATCATCAACAGCTGAGTAACTGTGGAGAGATAGGAGCTGGCAATTAGCCGACAGCTGAGTGGCCAGCCCAGAGAAAGAAAGGCCAACCCTGACAGTACCCCCTCCTCAACGACCCCTCCCCCTCGAGGACCACCAGGCTTGAGGGGAAAACGTCTATGGAAATCATGGAGGAGGACAGGGACATGTATGTTTGAGGATGAGACCCAAGAGCGTTCCTCCGGACCATACCCTTTTCAATGCACCAGGTACTGTATGCACCCACGGAACCTACGGGAGTCAACAACGGACTGTACTTCATACTCCTCATGGTTCTCAACCTGTACAGAGTGAGGACATGGCACCGAGGTGGTAAAGCGGTTGCAGACCAAAGGTTTTAATAAGGAGACATGAAATACATTCGAAATACGCATATTAGAATGCATAAGCCACTGGGTTAATCCTGCGAAGAATACGGAAAGGCACGATGAACCGAGGTGCAAACTTCAGTGAGGGAACACCAAGTCGGAGGTTCCAAGATGACAGCCAGACCCTGTCCCCAACCTGGTAGGAAGGCGCAGGCAGGCGTCTGTGGTCAGCATGAAGTCTGTACCTATCATTAGCATGTCGCAAAGCCTCCTGGACTTGTGCCCAGGTGGAATGAAGACCACAGAGATGTTCCTCTAACGCAGGAATATTCTGCAGAACAAATGAGTCAGGCAACTTGGAAGGTTGGAAACCATAAACGGGGACAATCGGGAAGCAGAATTCAAGGCACTGTTGTGAGCAAACTTTGCCCACGGTAATAGGTCTGACCAGTTGTTATGATAGTCAGAAATATAGCAATGTAGGAATTGCTTCAAGGACTGATTGGCTCGTTCTGCGGCCCCATTAGACTGCGGGTGATACGCAGAGGAGAAAACAAGTTGAATTCCCAACTGTGCACAAAAGGCTCGCCAGAACCGGGACACAAACTGACTAACCCTGTCTGAGACAATCACCTTGGGTAGCCCATGTAAACGAAAGATCTTCTGTGCAAAAATGGAAGCCAGTTCCTTAGAAGTGGGCAACTTCTTAAATGGAATACAATGACACATCTTTGAGAACCGGTCAACCACCATAAGGATAACTGTGTTGCCCTGGGAGTTGGGTAACTCCACAATGAAATACATAGGGTTGTAGGAGACCCACTGGAAGGTGTCGTGGAGTCTTACTCTGAGCACACACGAAACAGGCAGCTACAAAGGCAGTTACATCAGCACGTAGAATAGGCCACCAGAATTGTTGGGAAATGGTCAAATGGCAAACGTGATCAACTTCTCCAGCTCAGTGGGTATATCTCGTGCTGCTATCTCATCATTGATGGTATCCGAGAGACCATGAGAAAAAGCTTCCACGAGGGCCTCATTGTTACACGCAACCTCTGCTGCCAGAGTACGGAATTCAATGGCGTAGTCGGCAACAGTTCTCGTACTCTGTTCGATGGGCATGTGGCACTTGGCAGCAGAAGCGGAGCGTGCAGGAACGTCAAATACCCTTTTAAACAAAGCCACAAAATCAGGGTAGCTCAAGACAACAGGTTTTTGCGTCTAAATACAGTAGTATAGAAGTCTAGCAGTAAACGCTGGATCATTAAATACCAAAAACAGCGCTGGAGTAAAAAAAGAAAAAAAAATGTGTCACAGCATGTGGCCAGAAACACAGTTGTAAGTCTGTATGTAGAAGGTGATAATAAAGAGAGTTCAAAGGCTTTTACAGGTGTAGAATCACTGATATCCAAGCGAGCACCTTTCACCAGAAAAAAAAACATATTCCACCACGTGATGCTCACCAGAAAAATAAACGTATTCCACCACGTGATGCACACTCCCCCAGGGGGTCAAACTCACCAGAAGCCGCTAATAAAAAAGGATTCAGTAAAGGTAATCATCATCCACTTCAATACTAAGTCCTCATCATCAGCAGGATCCACTGGCAAAGGGGCTCCATATATACCATAAAACACAAGAGTAACACCACATAGCGTAATCCTGTTTATTAATGTTAAAATCCCCTATACATCAGCGGTCCCCTTAATCCTAACTACGTACATTGTAACAAAGTAAAACAAGCAGATAAAATTGCCCAGAGGGCGCTGTCACCATATCAAGCCGTCCAGGATGGGGTGTGTATTTCTCTGCAGACACCGCACTAGCTTCCTGGTAGATGGTAGTGGATGGTGAAACGCAAGGGTCACTTCCGGGTTGTTGTGTAGGTCACGCCCCAGGTTTTTGCGTCTCCCATAGAGGGTTTGCCGAGGCCAAGGCTCTCTCAGAAAGCAAAGATATAACGAAACCTACTTTGCTTCTGTTTGTGGAAACGCCTGGGGCAGCATCTCAAAGTATATCTCAACCTAGTTGAGAAACCCTCTGCATTGGACTGGATCACCCCCAAATCGCTGGGGAAGTGGAGCGGAACCAGACATACCTCTTATAGAGGTAATACTCGAGGCGGGTGCCTGCACAGAGACTGGAGCAGCAGCAGGGTCGGCCTGCAACATAGGTTGGGAGATTTCAGGTAAGCCATGCAACAGGAGCGTTTGTAACACCATGGCAAATTGATCCATGCGGTGATCCAATTCATCCAATCTGGAAAAAATATTACCAACAAGTGGATTGACTGCATCTTCCGAATTCATGGTTTTCGCCTACTGACAGAAACCATGAAATCAGGCCGAGACAGAAGTACAGTTAAATCACACTTGTTTAATAATAAAAGTAAAAAGAACAAACACAGTCAAAACATAGCCAAAGTTCAGTAACCGGAACGGATAGTCAGCCAAGCCAGAAGTCAGGGATCAATGTAGTGAAACAGCAAGCAGGATCTGGAGCCATAAGGGATGTCAGCAAAGCAAGTCTTTAAACAGGAACACAGGAGATCGTCTCTGTGATGTTGACCAAGGCGAAGTCAGAGCTCCTCTGGACTAGATGGCTTAAGTAGGCAGGACTCATGAGCAGGATATCATCAACAGCTGAGTAACTGTGGAGAGATAGGAGCTGGCAATTAGCCGACAGCTGAGAGGCCAACTCAGAGAGTGAAGGGCTGAGCCCAGCCCTGACACTCCATATCCTCAGTACTGTGTATATCAGACAGAGTGTCCCATGCACTCTGTGTCCCTTGCCCACATCCAAGATGGCGTGCGGCCTCCCCTCTTTCCACCCGTTCAGCCTCCAGTGCCCCAGATAATTTCTTGAAATAATACAACATGTCCCTTAGGCGGCACCATCTTGCAAGTCCAGGGCCACCGCCCAATCATTTCCCCGTCTCGTCATCCCTCTAGTACAGAGGGCCGGTGGTTCAGGGAGGGTGACTGGAGACTGGTGACTTTTGACTTTTGGGTCTCACCAGTGGGGAGATCCCAAAATTCGTGCAGTATGAAGGCTGGGTGAGGATCTGTGCCTGGATCAACTGCGGGAGCTGCAAGAGATGCAACCTCTCTAATGCCTGACTTGGCCACGCCGAATAACATTAATTATTTCATTACAATGGCATCTGAAAGTGTTTAGAAGATATTATATAAAAAGTGAACATGTTGTCCATAAAGTAGATGTATGGAAAGCAAAAAAATGGTCAAGTGTAAGGATTTGAGTGACATTAACACAAGCCAAATTGTAATGGCTCGACGATTGGGTCAGAGCAACCCAAAACCGCAGCTCTTGTGGGATGTTCCTGGTCTGCAGTGGTTAGGACCCACCAAAAGGGGTCCAAGGACAGATAACCTGTGACAGGGTCATGAATGGCCAAGGCTCATTGATGCACATGGAGAGAGAAGGCTGGCGTAGTCTTATCCAATAGAAGAACTAAAGTAGCTCACATTACTGAAAATGTTAATGCTGGTTCTGATAGAAAAGTGTCAGAGCACACAGTGCATCCCAGATTGTTGTGTATGGGGTTGTATAGCCACAGACCGGTCAGGGTGCCCATGCTATCCCGTGCCCACAGCCAAAAGTGCCTACAATGGGCATGTGAGCATCAGAACTGGACCACCGAACAATGGAAGAAGGTGGCCTGATCTGATGAATCACATTTTCTTTTACATTATGGGGAAGGCTGAGTGCGTGTGGGTCGCTTACCTAGGGAAGAGATGGCACCAGGATGCAGTATGTAAAGAAGGTAAGCTGGATGCTTTGGACAATGTTCTGCTGAGAAGCCTTGGGTCCTGCCATTCATGTGGCATCCATATCTCTACATGTCTCAGGGCGTTTTTGGTGGCAAAAAGGGGACCTACTCAATGTTAGGTGGGGGTCATAATGCTAAGGTGGGTGGTCATCATGTTGTGTCTGATCAGTGGAAATTTCAATCAGGAAATATGACAAAGCAAGGGCATAACATGTCAAATTCCTGATCTCCATGAAATGTATTACGAAGATAATAAGTGAATGTAAACTGGAAAACACACAGCTATTCTCCTTTAGCCCACAAACTGAAAAACACTTATTATCTGCTAACAATGCTATTAGAATTCATTTCCTGTCTGGCCTCTGTCAAGCAGCAGACGACTCACGACCAGGAGGTAAAAATCTGCCTTCCAGACATCCCTAGTTGAATTTTCCAGCTTCTGGTCAGTGGACTTTTCCCTGTTGAGGTCTTAATAAATTTTTCCTGGTTCTGTCAGAGATGTCTGCTGGGTGAAGCGGGCAATTATCGTCCTGCACTTCATACTTCACCCACTAATATAATGCCAGCGTGAGCTTCGCAGCCTGAAATACATAACATTTCTGTCTGTGTTGTTTACCGGTCTGCTTTATGTCTGCCAGACACAGCCAGGGGCTCCTATATAATATGTCGTATACTGAGAGTGTGTGGCGTCACCTGGCAATAAAGTGTGCGCCACAGAAAATGACTGAATTTTTGGAGATTCTTCATATTCCTGAACCATGAGCTATAAAATTAGTTTTTACATGAGATGTTGCAGTCCTCACCATCGACACATTTAAAACATAACTCCAGTGTCTTCTGAGTGAGTACACATTTGTACTTACCTGAAATTCACTTCTAAGATGTACTTTCAATTCTTTTTGTTTGCTATTCATTATTTTTTATATCAAGGAATAGTTAGTATTGCCATTGTAACACCGCGTACACACGATCGCAAATTCTGTCAACAAAATCCATGTTTTTTTTCCGGTGGATGTTGGCTCAAACTTGTCTTGCATACACACGGTCACACAAATCTTGTCGGAAATTCCAAACGTCAAGAACGTGGTGACGTACAACACGTACGACGAACCGAGAAAAATGAAGTTCCATAGCCAGTGCGGCACTTCTGCTTGATTCCAAGCATGCGTGGAACTTTGTGCGTCAGAATTGTGTACACACGATCGGAATTTACGAGAACGGATTTTGTTGTCGGAAAATTTGAGATCCAGGTCTCAAATTTTGTTTGTCAGAAATTCAGAAGGAAAATGTCCGATGGAGCCTACACAGGGTCAGAATTTCCGACAACAAACTCCCATTGAACATTTCCCGTCGGAAAATCTGACCATGTGTACGTGGCATACGAGTTAAAGCGAACTTCCACCCACATATTTGATTTTCTTTTAAAAAGAACTCTTATGCCGCGTACACACGGTCGGACTTTCCGGCATACTTGGTCCGGCGGACCAGAGTGTGCCGGACAATCCGCCCGTGTGAAGGCGCCGGCGGACTTTTCCGGCGGACTTTTTCCCAAAAGCCCGCCGGACCTAGATTTGAAACAAGTGGGGTCCCCCCACGGCGTGGGGTCCCCCCTAAAATCCATACCAGACCCTGATCCGAGCACGCAGCCTGGCCGGTCAGGAAAGGGGGTGGGGACGAGCGAGCGCCCCCCCCCCTCCTGAACCGTACCAGGCCGCATGCCCTTAACATGGGGGGGTGGGTGCTTTGGGGGAGGGGGGCGCCCTGCGGGCCCCCCCACCTCAAAGCACCTTGTCCCCATGTTGATGAGGACAAGGGCCTCTTCCCGACAACCCTGGCCGTTGGTTGTCGGGGTCTGCGGGCGGGGGGCTTATCGGAATCCGGGAGCCCCCTATAATAAGAGGGCCCCCAGATCCCGGCCCCCCACCCTATGTGAATGAGTATGGGGTACATGGTACCCCTACCCATTCACCTAGGGAAAAAGTATAAATAAAACACTACACAGGTTTTTAAAATATTTTATTAAACAGCTCCGGGGGGGTCTTCCTCCGTCTTCGGGGGTCTTCTTCCGGCTTCGGGGGTCTCTCCGGTTCATCTTCTCCCGGCGTCCGGTTGGTTCTTCTCCGCTCTCTTCTCCCAGTGTGCCAGTCCTTCGGCCGGCTCCTCCGCTATCTTCAGGTAGCTCTCTTGCCAGCAGAGGTCCGGACTTCTGGGCTTCTTGTCTTCTCTTCTCTTCTCCAGATGTTGACACAACGCTCTCTCCGGCTGGACTGTTCTCTGAGGGCTGCGTTGTGACTTATATAGGCGGAGACCCCGCCTCCTTATGATGTCACAGTCCCTGGGCATGCTGGGACTGTGACGTTTTAGGGGGCATGGTCAACATCACCCGCCACAAAGTCCGGTCGTGTGTGGGCAAGTCCGTCCGTTTTAAAGTCCGGCGCACCTGGCGGACAAAGTCCGTCGGAAAGTGTGCCGGACCAAGTAGGACAGAAAGTCCGACCGTGTGTACGCGGCATTACTCTTGCATAATGCATATTAAGCAATTGTTATGCAGCGTACACACGAGCGGCCCTTTCTATGGGACAATCCGATCGTGTGTGGGCTTCATCCGACCTTCAGCGGACTTTTCCAGTCGAAATTCTGACGGACTTAAGATTTGAAACATGCTTCAAATCTTTCCGACGGACTTGAGTCTGGTCGAAAAATCCGCTCGTCTGTATGCTAGTCCGACAGACAAAAACCCACGCTAGGTCAGCTATTGGCTACTGGCTATCAACTTCCTTACTTTAGTCCGGTCGTACGTCATCACGTATGAATCCGTCGGACTTTGGTGTGATCGTGTGTAGGCAAGTCCGTTCGTTCAAAAGTTCGTCGGAAGTCTGTCAAAAGTCTGTCGAAAGTCCGTCAGAAAGTCCATCGGACCAGTCCGGTCGAAAAGTCCGCCCGTGTGTACGCGGCATTACTCTTGTCATTAGCGATGCCTTTATTATTGTTTCATTTTAAAAAAACCTTTGATTTTGCCTTCTCAGGGATTCCCATCTTACTTGTGGGCAGGCAAAGCCCACAAGCATATTCTTCTGGGATACGGCACTGCTGTATTCCCAGCATGCACCACCCGTTCTTGAGCATGCGCAGTATAAGCACGTAGCGGTGCAGGAAACTACACAGGTTGCCATCACTTTGTCATCGGAAGTGCCCACCCCGTTGCAACCTATGGCAACCTAGCCCTCGGCGCTGCCCACTGACTCCTGGGAAATGATGACACACATCTCCCAGGAGCAGTAGCGATCAGAAGCGCCAAGGGAAATTACGTCAGGCTCTGCGGTGAGGAAGGGGTAGATTAGAAGGTACCACATAGCAACAGGCATTAAAAATTAATAAGAAATAAAAAAATTTGCCCAAATGTCGTTGGTTAGGTTATTTGCTGCACAGTAATGTAAAGTTCTTTTTATGGGTGGAACTCTGCTTTAAACAGGGAGCAATTGCTGATCTCCTTCTGAAAAGGATTAGATAAGATATTACAAAGCATCCCACCACCAATCCATTTCAGAACATTCAGGTTTTAGGCCTGGTTCACACCATGTGCCACAACATTTTTTACCACCTACACATATAATCATGCTCAGTTAAAATTTACACTATTCACCTATATCTCTCTCAATATCCTTTGTGCTCCCTCTGTGTCCCTGGCCTGTACTCCCTCCATGTCCTCTGTGCACTCCCCAAATCCCCCGCAAACCCTTCATGTCCATGTACTCCCTCCATATCCCTTGTGCTCCCCCATGTCCCCTGCACACCTTTCATGCCCCTGTGTTCCCTCCATGTCTTCTGCGCATTCTCCATGTTTCCTGCACACCCTTCATGTCCCTTATACTTCTTATGTGTCCCCTGTAGGGATGAGCCGAACACCCCTCTGTTCGGTTCGCACCAGAACATGCGAACAGGAAAAAAGTTCGTTCGAACACGTGAACACCATTAAAGTCTATGGGACACGAACATGAATAATCAAAAGTGCTAATTTTAAAGGCTTATATGCAAGTTATTGTCATAAAAAGTGTTTGGGGACCTGGGTGCTGCCCCAGGGGACATCGATCAATGCAAAAAAAAGTTTTAAAAACGGCCGTTTTTTCAGGAGCAGTGATTTTAATAGTGCTTAAAGTCAAACAATAAAAGTTTATTATCCCTTTAAATTTCGTAGCTGGGGGGTGTCTATAGTATGCCTGTAAAGGGGCGCATGTTTCCCGTGTTTAGAACAGTCTGACAGCAAAATTACATTTCGAAGGAAAAAACCCATTTAAAACTACTCGCGGCTATTGCATTGCCGACAAAACACATAGAAGTTCATTGATCAGGTTCAGGGGAACCCCGAACCAAAATTTTAAAAAAAAATGACGTGGGAGTCCCCCTAAATTCCATACCAGGCCCTTCAGGTCTGGTATGGATTTTGAGGGGAACCCCGCGCCAAAAAAAAAAAAAAAACGGTGTGGGGTCCCCCCAAACATCCATACCAGACCCTTATCCGAGCACACAACCTGGCAGGCCGCAGGGACGAGAGTGCGCCCCCCCTCCTGAACCGTACCAGGCCACATGCCCTCAACATTAGAAGGGTGCTTTGGGTAGCCCCCCAAAACACCTTGTCCCCATGTTGATGAGGACAAGGGCCTCATCCCCACAACCCTGGCCGGTGGTTGTGGGGGTCTGCGGGCAGGGGGCTTATCGGAATCTGGAAGCCCCCTTTAACAAGGGGACCACCAGATCCCGGCCCCCCCCCTGTGTGAAATGGTAAGGGGGTACTTACCCCTACCATTTCACTAAAAAACTGTCAAAAATGTTAAAAATGACAAGAGACAGTTTTTGACAATTCCTTTATTTAAATGCTTCTTCTTTCTTCTATCTTCTTTCATCTTCTTCTTCTGGTTCTTCTGGCTCTTCTGGTTTTTCCTCCGGCGTTCTCGTCCAGCATCTCCTCCGCGACGTCTTCTATCTTCTTCTCCTCCGGCCACTCCGCACCCATGGCATGGAGGGAGGCTCCCGCTCTTCTCTTCATCTTCTTCTTCATCTTCTTCTCTTTTTCCTTCTCTTCTTCCCCCAGCTATGAAATTTAAAGGGATATTACACTTATATTGTTTGACTTTAAGCATTATTAAAATCACTGCTCCTGAAAAAACGTCCGTTTTTAAAACTTTTTTTTGCATTGATCCATGTCCCCTGGGACAGGACCCGGGTCCCCAAACACTTTTTATGACAATAACTTGCATATAAGCCTTTAAAATTAGCACTTTTGATTTCTCCCATAGACTTTTAAAGGGTCTTCCACGGCATTCGAATTTGCCGCGAACACCCCAAATTGTTCGCTGTTCGGCGAACTTGCGTACAGCCAATGTTCGAGTCGAACATGAGTTCGACTCGAACTCGAGGCTCATCCCTAGTCCCCTGTACTCCCCCCATGTTCCCTGCACACTCTTCATGTCGCTTATGCTCCTTCTGTGTCCCTCATGCTCACTCCAAGTCCCCTGCACACCCCTTATGTCCTTGTGCTCTCCCCATGTCTTCTGCACACCCTTCATATCCCTTGTGCATCCTCCATGTCCCCTGTTCTCCTTCTGGCCCCATGTGCTCTTCCTGACCTCTGTTTCACCATTTCTGAGGATTTGGAACCCTCACTGTTAAGTAGCTCATTACAAATTATCCTAGGACTTGACTATGTATTTTGTGCCACTTGGTTCAGTAAAGATCTGTCATTGTTCTACTAAATGGCTGCTGAGGTTTACAAATGCCAATATCTGCTCCATGTGGTTCCCTCATAATTTGCAGCTGTGGGAATTGAAGACATTTTCAATATCTTCCACAGACAGAGCTCTTGAGTACTTTGTCATCCAGCGAACCCTCTTTCATGTACAATATACAATATTTGCTTATTCGAGCAATGAGCGTTCATGGGCTCACCAACCATACTATAGGCCAGGGGTAGGCAACCTTTTAAGCACAGTGTGCCGAAAAATGTTTTAAAAGAAATTGAGCGTGCCGATTTTATAACAAAAAAATGTCAACTTCACACTCTCAATCACAAAAAGTTTTTTTTTATAAAGTAAATGCTGTAAACTACTTTAGTAGTGAGAGATTAACATCCCGCACCTCCAGTCCTCAGATCAGCCCCAATCCCTGCACCTTCACACCTCTGATCAGCAGGGCAGCCATCAGATTTTTTGGGGCCCCTTACACAGCTTTATGCCTGTGTCCCCCAGGTCTGACCACCGACATTCCCCAGGGCCCGGTCCCCTTCACAGCCCCCTTCCTTGTACTCCGGGTCCTCTTTACAGCCCCCCTTCTTTGCACCTCCACTCTTTTCACAGCCCCCTTCTTTACACCTCAGCCCCTTCACAGCCCTCCCCTTTGCACCTCTTTCCCCTTCACACCACCTCATCCCCTGCACTTCAGTCCCCTTCATAGCCCCCCTATTTGCACCTCTGTCCCCTTCACAGCTCCCCCTTCCTTGCACCTCAGTCCCCTTCACAGCCTCCCTTTGCACCTCTGTCCCCTTTACAGCCCCCCTTCTTTGCACCACCATCCCTTTCACTGCCCCCCTCTCTTTGCACCTCAGTCCCCTTCCTTGCACCTCCATCCCTTTCACAGCCCCCCTTCTTTGCACCTCCATCCCCTTCTCAGCCCCCCTTCTTTGCACCTCCATCCCCTTCACAGCCCCCCTTCTTTGCAATTCAGGCCCCTTCATAGCCCCCCTATTTGCACCTCTGTCCCCTTCATAGCTCCCCCTTCCTTACACCTCAGTCCCCTTCACAGCCCCCCTTTGCACCTCTGTCCCCTTCACAGCCCCCCTTGTTTGCACCTCAGTCCCCTTCACAGCCCCCCTTCCTCGCACCTCCATCCCATTCACAGCCCCTCTCTTTGCACCTCATCCCCTTCACAGCCCCCCTTGTTTGCACCTCAGTCCCCTTCACAGCCCCCCTTCCTCGCACCTCCATCCCATTTACAGCCCTCCCTTCTTTGCACCTCCATCCCATTCTCAGCCCCCCCTTTTTTACACCTCCATCCCCTTCACAGCCCCCACTCTTTGCACCTCTGTCCCCTTCACAGCCCCCTTCCTTGCATCTCCATCCCCATCACAGACCCCCTCTTTGCACCTCCATCCCCTTCACAGCCCCCCTTTATTGCACCTCAGTCCCCTTCACAACCCCCTCTTTTGCACCTCTGTCCACTTCACAGCCCCACCCCCTCTTTGCACCTCAGTCCCCTTCACAGCCCCTCTTCTTTGCACCTTCATCCCTTCTTACAGCCCCCTTTTTCCTTTCACCTCCACCTCCTTCACAGCCCCCCTTTTTGCACCACCGTCCCCTTCACATTCCCCCCCTTTGCACCTCTGTCCCCTTCACAGGCCCTTATCTCTACGCCCCAGTCTCCATTATGTGAATGCCCCTCCCTTACTAAACCTACCTTACATAGCAGGTAGTAGGGATGAGTTTTCTGTTCGGGTCGAACATGAGTTCGACTCGAACATTGGCTGTTCGCCCGTTAGTTAAAAACTGAACATTATGGGCCATTTGCGCCAAATTCGAGCGGCGCATAACGGCCCATAATTCACTGTGGGAGCACAGTGCATTGCTGTATGATGATTGGCCAAAGCATGCACCATGACCTGCATGCTTTGGCCAATCCCAGCGCCCTCAGCTAAGAGAGCTATAATTGGCCAAAGGCAGGGTGTCATTTGCTAATCATGACTCAGGGGGACTAATTCCACGCCCCACACTATATAAGGCTGCCTGCACGTTGGCCCCGTGTAGTGTGTTGTTGGCGTGGATGGAGAGAGAGTGTCATTTAGATTGAGCAGGCAGGCAGGTTATTCAGTTTGCTGCAGTGTATTTAATATATATATATATATGTAGGAAGGCCAGTATGGTGGCCTGAATTTATGGGAGGAGCCCGGGGGGGTATTTAAGCAGTCCGCTCACCTGTGGTGCTTGTTGGTTTCCTGTGCGCGATATACGTCACTAGGCCGCCTATTCGAATACCAGCGTCCGCAAGTTCTTGTCGTGCAAGTTCCCGCATTCGCAATTTCCGTGCTCGAGAGTTTCGTAGTCCGTGTTTACCGATTCGTAGTTCGTACCACGCGTCTGGCTTGGCTGTCGCAGGTAGGGTCCCGTCGGACTTTTTGTTTTCACGCATTATAGATATCATGTCACTAAACCGTGATAGCAAACTTACGAATCACTCGCAAATTTCACAAACGTAACCACAATGTATATCACTCGTACTATCGTCATGTTACCATTTCGCGTTATTTGAGAAACCACCGCGATGCAGGCGTCGCTTCATTTCAGGCATGTCTAAATTGTTAAACATGTGTCAGTAGACAGCCATAGCGATTCGCCATTCGCAAATCTTATCGAATCACGTCAGTTCGATACCAATCATTTCTCATTTCTGAACATTTCTAAATACATTTCTAACATTTCAAACCATTTCGAATCATTTCTCATTTCAGTCACATACCGCGCTCCGATTCGAATCCAGTCGCAGCTAAACATGCACCGATTCGCTCCGGTGTGCCCCAGTAGTTACGGCCTCATTTCAGTACATGCTCCAGAGTCACGTCATTATCAGTCGCTTTCGACTCATCGATTCGTACCTCTGTCATGGTTATCATTTCATTGCCACGTACCACGCTCCGATACGAATTAAGTCGCATGGAAATGCACCGATTCGTCTCGGCGTGCCCCAGGTATTTGCCACATTTCAGTACATGCTCCAGAGTCCGATTCGCAGTCAGTCACTACAGCGGCATGACCGATTCGCGCCTCTGTCATGGCAACAAAATGTTACACCTGCACTTACCGCGCTCCGCTTCGAATCCAGTCGCATCTTCCATGCACCGATTCGTTACAGCGTGCCCCAGGGCTCGGCCTCATTTCTGAAACGTGCTCCAGAGTCTGGATCATAGCTAGTCGCAGATATCGGGCGACCGATCCGCATCTCTGTCATGGGAATCGCTACCATTTCACTCCCATGGGACATCACCGTTTCTAAACCAGTCGCATCCGAGATGCACCGATTCGTCACAGAATGCCTCAGTTGTTTAGGCCGTATCCATACCTATACCAGAGCTCGGTTCGTTGCCAGTCGCAAAATGCGGCACAACCAATTCGAGCCTCGGTCAAGGTAAAACATTTCTCTCATTTCGTTTCATACTGCGCTCCGATTCGAATCCAGATGCATCAAACATGCACCGATTCGTCCCGGTGTGCACCAATGTTTTTCAGTTGCCTCATTTCAGTACATGCTCCAGAGCCCGGTTCACGGTCGGCTCAGTCACGGCACGACCGAGCCGGACCTCTGTCATGACAAGAAAGTTCACTCATTTCATAATCAAGGCAAACATTTCAAATCATTTCATTGTCACAAGATTGCAAGCACCATACAAGTAATTGCTTCAAGTTAGTCAGCAAACCCTTCACGAATTATCACCTTTCATTTTCCTCCAGGTCAGTCAAAGTTCAGTAGGTCCACCCTGCACCAGGTTGGACGATATCCCCCCAGGTAAAAAAAAAAAAAAAAAAATGGGAGAAAATAAGTCGGGTAAGTATGACTCAGGGAATCAAACCAAAAAACTTGAAATTCATGTCACCCCCAATAGGTTACAGTCAACCAAAAATACGAGCTCAAAGACAGGATATCCTCACCATATCAACCATGTCTCAGGCCGGCAGCGAAGACTTCACGGCCCCTCTGTCACCTTCCCCGGTCTCAGAGAGCGGCAGCGTGCAGTCCCTGAGGGGATGGACCATCCCCAAACTGACGGCAGAGCTAAGACGCAGAGGCGTGACCTTCCCCGCCACAGCGAGGAAAGGCGAGTTGTTCAAGCTCCTCTTCCCCCCACCAGCAGCAGGACCCAACAGGCATCCCTCCAGTCGATATCTTCAGCCATCTCACAACTGCACACGATGGTGTCTTCCCTGTCTACCTCGGTCACAGACGTACAAACCAGGGTGGCACTCCTGGAGGCTCGACCGGCCGTGGCTACCCCCAACCCAACCGCAACCCAAACCTTAACACCCCTTCCTGCAGGTACCACAGGCTGGAGCCCCATTGTCTACCCCTCCCATTTGGTTCCAACCAGCATCAGGAAGGACATTTTGGACGACAGGGACGTCAACCTGGCCTCTCTCCTTATTTCCGTGCACGATCTGGCAGAAAATAAGGCCTACACCTGGGGTGACATATCGGTGGTCCTTAAAGCCAAAGACCCCAGACTGAACCGGAAGTTATCTGTCCCAGAGTTCACCTTGGCCTTTGGCATGATGAGAGACGTCCTATGCTTAGCCGCCCCCAGCAGAAGGGAAGAGCTGGACTTGTACCTCCATACGGTAGTAGACCTGGGATACAAGTATGGAGGATTTTCTTTTTACGACTACCACCGTTCCTTTTCCGCAAAAGCGGCAGCCAGACTCACACAGTTCCAAACGACAACAAATTGGAGTCTCATGGACACAGAGCTGTTCTGCCGCCATTTTGCCGGCTTACGCTCACCCCTGTGTGCGATTTTCCAGTCCTCCACCCACACTGCCACCTGGTGCGCCAATGCGACAATCAGACGTCCCTTCGAATTTCCCTCTACCTCCGGTGCACTTCAGGGTCAGTCGGTCCCTGAACAAACGCCTCAGGTGGACAAATTCGGACGCCCAGTCCGAACCGTGGGAGGGGCAGCCATCTGCAATAATTACAATTACGGGTCCTGCAACTTCAGTCAGTGCCGCCTACTCCACATCTGCACCTTATGCCAAAGAGCGCACCCAAGAAACTTGTGCGAAGTCAAACAACAGAAGAGGGCATGACTAAGCCGGATCAATGTCGTATGGCTAGGACTCTACCTCACCTCACATCCCACTCCCTCCCTGGCCACCTACCTTATCCAGGGGTTCATAGTAGGCTTTCACACCGGCCTCATTTCACTACCCCACAGTACTTACGAATGTGGGAATCTTCGTTCAGCAGCCATTGACGAACAAGCCATAGATCGGCTCTTACAAGCAGAAGTAGACCGAGAGTACGTTATAGGCCCCTTCACTCAGCCCCCTTTCAGCACTTGGAGAGTCAGCCCTATTGGGCTTGTCAAGGGCAAATTCACAAATAAATTACGTTTGGTGTACGACCTGTCTGCGCCTCATTCTTCCCACATCCCCAGTCTCAATTCCCTGATCCCCTCCGAAGAATTCTCCCTAAAATATTCCTCCGTGGACATGGCAATACAAGCAGTCATCAAAGCAGGTACAGGTGCCTGGCTTTCCAAAGCCGACATCTCGGATGCCTTCAAGCTCCTGCCTATCCACCCATCCCTTTGGTTCTGGCATGGCATCAAGTGGAAGGAGGCATATTATTTTGCCACAAAACTGACGTTTGGTTCAAAGAGTAGTCCTTGGCTCTTCGACACATTCGCTCAGTCCCTCTCTTGGATACTGTTACACAAGGCTCAGTGCCAAGAAGTCATCCATTACCTGGACGACTTCCTACTAATAGAACCTCCCAGCAAGCCCCCAGGAGACCTCGACAAACTCAGATTGGTATTCGGAAATCTCAATGTTCCCATCGCCGAGCACAAAGTCGACGGCCCAGCACACAACATCACCTTTCTCGGGGTCAACTTAGACACCCGCACTATGCAAGCCAGTCTCCCCCTCGACAAACTAACCCGCATTAGGGCGGTCCTTCACAAATTCACCCACACCAAGGGGTGTACCAAAAAGCAGTTGCAATCTCTCCTGGGAATGCTTAATTTCGCCATGCGAATTATTCCACAAGGCCGCACCTTCGTGTCACGTCTGCTGAGATTCCTGTCAGAAACACAAGACCCCGATCAGATCCTAAATCTAGACTCCGCTGCAATAGCGCACCTATCTATGTGGGAGGAATTCCTGTCCGCCTGGAACGGCATATCCCTATTTATACCCATGGTTTCGGCCCTTTCACCCCAGGTGGTGACAGACGCTGCAGCTTCCACAGGTTTCGCGGCAATTTTTGGCCACCAATGGTTTTCAGGACCCTGGCCTCAACAGATACTGTTGATACCCGGCTTTATCCGAACATCTTCCCTCTTCAAACTCTATCCCAAGGTGGCAGCTGCACAACTCTGGGGTCACCATTGCACAGGGCAGACCGTGGTCTTCACCACCGACAATCAGGCCACGGCAGACATCATCAACAAAGGCAGGTCCAAGTCCCTAGCAGTCATGTCCTTCCTGCGCAGGTTGGTACAACTGTCTTTACAGCATCAGTTTAACATACACTGTGCATTTATTCCAGGCAGATACAATTTAGCTGCTGATGCACTGTCACGTTTTAACTACACCTCCTTTTTCAAACAGGTTCCCGGAGCCGATCCAATGTCGGCCCCTATCCCTGTCTGGTCACAGCTGACCCTGGACTAGCTCAACATTTACAAGGAGCAACGCAGCTCATCAATCACTCACTCTCTCATAACACACTCAAAGCCTACCAGACAGCTTGGAGGGCGTTCAATAAATTCCTCATATCCTGCTGTAAAGGACCAACAGATGTCAAACAGGTACTGGCCTTCACCTCATACTGCCACACTCAGCTGGCCTTATCTTACAATACCATTCGGCTATACCTAGCCGGCATACAACATTTCTTGACTCTTGAAGACCCCACAAAATCTTCACTGTTCTCATCACACACTATACGAGCCATCCTAAGGGGCATTCAGAAACAACAACCAGTGATCAGCATCAAGCGCTTACCCATTACGGGGCCCATCTTCAGGGATATGTCGACTTTTCTGGCTACTTCTCCATTCGGTCTGCTCCCCAGCACGGTCCTACAAGCAGCCATATATTTGGCTTACTACGGGTTCTTGCGACCTGGCGAGTTCACCTGTAACAACCCCACAGATCAAGTACTATGCAGACGGCACTTGCTTCGCTACCAAGACCATTTCATCCTTCACCTCGAGGTTTCTAAAACCCAGCAAACAGGCTCTGGAGTGGACATTCACCTCTACAAAACCAATAACAGCTGGTGTCCAGTCACCGTACTTAACCGTCTCCTGTCACTCCTACCTGAACAACCAGACACCAGTCCCCTTCTACCATTCCCAGTTAAACCCTTAAGTGCCTGTCAGTTTGTGAAACACATTAGGATACTTCTCCGCAATCTTCACCTTAACCCCAGTCAGTATTCCGGACACTCCTTTCGTATCGGAGCAGCCTCCACAGCATCCCGCCATGGGGTCCCAGACCACGTCATCAAAAGACTAGGCAGGTGGAAATCAGCCTGCTTCGCCCCGTTATATCCCCAATCCTCAAGTAGAGATGGCACAGGCATTTTCCAAATTGGCTCAATGAATAACTGAAAACCAATAAAATATTATACCCCTACCTGAATGTTTTTGCCCCCTTATTTTGGCATACTGGCCATTAGACCAAGGCACACTTTCAGGTCCATTTCATATGGTAAGTCCACACTTCCAGGTCTATTTCCGATGGTAAGTCTTATGTTAACTATAAATGTTATCTATGTCCATATCGGACATAGGGCTCCAACCATAAGTAGGAAGGCCAGTATGGTGGCCTGAATTTATGGGAGGAGCCCAGGGGGTATTTAAGCAGCCCGCTCACCTGTGGTGCTTGTCGGTTTCCTGTGCGAGATACCCACCCTCCCATCCCCATTTCTCAGCATTTCTCAACTATTCATTTCTCTTTACAGAATAATCATTTCTTAAACCAGGGTATGCCCCCTTATTTTGGCATACCGGCCATTAGACCAAGGCACACTTTCAGGTCCATTTCATATGGTAAGTCCACACTTCCAGGTCTATTTCCGATGGTAAGTCTTATGTTAACTATAAATGTTATCTATGTCCATATCGGACATAGGGCTCCAACCATAAGTAGGAAGGCCAGTATGGTGGCCTGAATTTATGGGAGGAGCCCAGGGGGTATTTAAGCAGCCCGCTCACCTGTGGTGCTTGTCGGTTTCCTGTGCGAGATACCCACCCTCCCATCCCCATTTCTCAGCATTTCTCAACTATTCATTTCTCTTTACAGAATAATCATTTCTTAAACCAGGGTATGCCCCCTTATTTTGGCATACCGGCCATTAGACCAAGGCACACTTTCAGGTCCATTTCATATGGTAAGTCCACACTTCCAGGTCTATTTCCGATGGTAAGTCTTATGTTAACTATAAATGTTATCTATGTCCATATCGGACATAGGGCTCCAACCATAAATTTATATATATATATATATATATATATATATATATATATATATAGTTTGCAACATATGTCTGAAGTGTATCAAGTGTGGCCAAAACAGCAGCCGCTTGGGCACCACATGCTTGACCAGACATATGACGACCTCCCATGCAGTCCGTTGGCAACAGCACTTAAAAGACCCACATTAAAGAACAAGGCAGACCTCTCCTTGCTCCTCATCAGCTGGGATCTCCAACCCCACTATACCTCCAGTCCCCTCAGAAACCGAGAGAGAAACTGAGAGGAATGAAGGTATAGAAATAGGTGTCCCAAGTACTTGCGGCCAATCTGCTAGCGGTACACCAACATCGGATTTCAGGTGACAAATTTCCCTACCCCAGTTGCTAAACCGTTAAAAGAAATTCAGTCCCAGCCATCCACATGCTCAGCGTCTGAATGCTAGCTTGGCCAAATTGCTAGCACTGCAACAGCTGCCTTTTCAGCTGGTAGACTCTGCCCCCTTTCGTGAATTTGTGGAATGTGCGGTATCTCAGTGGCAGGTTCCCAAATGCCATTTATTTTCACGGAAGGCCATTCCGGCTCTCTACCAGCATGTGGAAGGCAATGTCTTGGCCTAGTTGGACAGGGCAGTCAGCAGTAAGGTGCATATTACTGCTGACTCATGGTCCAGCAGCATGGACAGGGACATTACCTTTCTTTCACAACGCACGGGGTAACTCTGCTGGCAGCTGGGAAGGATGCAGGACAGGGTTCAGTATTCTTGCAGCTTGTTCTGCCACTACACCTCCAAAATGCTAGTCATGATTCTGCCACAGCTCTCTCCTCCATCCCCTCCTCTTCTTCTTCCTCTATGGCCTCTTCCTCTGCAGATTTCTCCTCTGAACCAGTGGTGCTCAGTAGGTGTTCAAGGGGCTACGCAAGCACCCAGGCAAAAAGATGCCATGCAGTGCTTGAGTTGGTCTGCTTAGGGGACAGGAGCCACACTGGGGCAGAGATTCTGTCAGCTCTGCAGGGGCAGGCTCAGAGGTGGTTGACACCACGCCAGCTTCAGCCACATCCTGAATTTGATGGTGCAGCAGTTCTTGGGCAGGTACCCTGGCTTGCAGGATTTCCTGAGGCAGGCCAGGAAAGTCTGTGGTCATTTCTGCCGGTCATATAATGCCAGTGCTCGGCTGGCTGACATTCAAAGAGAGTGCAACCTGTCTAAGAACTGCCTCATTTGTGACATGCCCACCAGGTGGAACTCAACGTTGGCAATGCTGCAGTAGCTGCTCATGCAGCAGAGGGCCATCAATGAGTACCTGTGTGAGTATGGCACCAGGACAGGGTCAGGGGAGTTTGGCTTTTTTTCGCCACACCAGTGGCTACTGATCAAGGATGCATACACTATCCTGTCACCATTTGAGGAGGACACGAGGATGGTGAGCAGTGACAGTGCATGCATCAGTGATACTGTACCTCTTGTCTTCCTGTTGGAGCACACGCTTCGTGGAATAATGGACAGGGCACTTGAGGCAGAACAGCGGGAGGGAGGAAGAGGAGGACTTCCTTACCTCTCAAGGCCCCCTTTATCCAGATACTAGTATTCCTGCAGGCCCGCTGATCACACAGGAAGAAAAAGAAGAGGAGGAGGATTGTGTCAGCATGGAGGTGGAGGATAACACTCAGCATCAGCAGCAGTCTTCAAGGGATCGTTTGCAGTCCCCACAAACCCATGGAGTTGTACGTGGCTGGGAGGTTTTAGTTGAGGATCATGTGATCCTTAGTGACCCAGAGGACTCAGGATCGAATGCCTCTGCAAACTTACACTGCATGGTCTCCCTGATCCTGCAAAGCCTGAGAAAGGACCCTAGTATTTGTGGTATCAAGGAGAGGGATCATTACTGGCTGGCAACCCTTCTTGATCCACGTTACAAGGGTAAGGTTGCAGAACTTACCCAGCCTTCACAGAGGCAGCATAGGATGAAACATCTTTGGGAGGCCTTGCAGAAAGGTTTGTGTAATGTGTTTCCAGAGCCTGGGAGGTTACAATTTCCTTTTGCTAGACAACGTGTTGCTGAGGCTTCAATCAACCAATGCTGTCATAAACCAGATGTGACCAGAACTGTGTGACTGCGACAAAGTGAACCAGACATAAATAAGTGAAAGTAAGTTTATTAAGGAAAATGCATATGTGAACACACCACCAATACAAAGTGAACAACCAAACAATCAGTGATATAAAACCAACCAGCATATGTAGCAAGAGGGAGTACCAGAATCGTAGTCAAGCCAGGCCGGGGTTATAAACAGGGAATTAGTAGCTGAGAAGGGAGATAAACAGGACAAGTGAGGATGGATGGATCTCAGGAGGGACGGGTCAGGTACAAGGCTCAGAGTCCAGAGTCCAGGGTTCAGGTAATGGACAGGAAACAGGATCAACAGGTTCCAGGTTCCAGGAATCAGGAATCAGGAATCAGGCTTTAGGTTCAGGTTCAGGTTCAGGCTACAGGATCAGGAATCAGGCTTCAGGCTACAGGATCAGGAATCAGGGTAACAGGATGCAGATCAGGGCTCAAGGACACTACCAGGGCAACATAAGTGTGCAATTGCCGGGTATTTATACTGCAGCTCTGCTAATTAACATCAGGTGACACCTGTCTGCAGAGGGGAATACCTGCTCCATACTGCCAGCATCCATCCGCTGGTGGACGCCAGTACTGCGGCCCAAAGATGACATAACAATAACAGGGAAAAGCTCTCCTGACAGTTCCAAACTGCCAGGAGACACCTGCTGGTGGACCTCAGTACTGCATGCCAAATAACAGATATTACCAGGGGATGGAACATTTCCTGACAAATGCCTTCGAATGAATGAATGAATGATTTGTAAAGCGCTGCAAATGCGAACTGAATCGCCTCAAGACGCTAGATGCATTCTCTGTAGTCAGCTTCTAGAAAAGGAAGGTCTTTAGTTTTTTCCTGAAGGCCTGGTGGTTTTCTTCCATGCGGATGTTGGTTGGGAGAGCATTCCATAGTCGAGGTCCTTGGACTGCGAATCGTCGTTCTCCCTTAGCTTTGTAGCGGTATTTGGGAACGATAAGGAGGTTTTGGTTAGCTGATCGAAGACTGCGATTCGGTGTGTAGTGTTTTATTTTCTCCCGGAGATATAGTGGAGCGTTTCCTTGTATGCATTTGTGGGTGAGGCAGAGGGTCTTGAATGTGATCCGATTCTTCACGGTTAGCCAATGAAGGCTCTTTAGGGATGGAGAGATGGATTCCCAGGGCTTTTTTCCTGTTAACAGTCTTGCCGCCGTGTTTTGAAAGAGTTGCAAGCGCGCAAGCTGATATTGTGGTAGTCCTACGTAGAGCAAATTTGCGTAGTCAAGTCGGGAATTGATAATTGTTCCCACAACTGCCGCTTTGTCCTCTTCTGGGATGAAGGGGATGAGTCTGCGTAGCAGGCGGAGGAGATGGTGGGATCTGCTCACCACTGAGCCTATTTGTGCATCCATTGTCATTCCTGAGTCAAAGATGACTCCGAGACTCTTGGCTTTGGTGCTAGGAGAGATGGTCTGTCCGAGGATGGTGGGAGGTGTCCACGGAGTCTTTATTTTGGAATTTTTGTTAGCTTGCAGGTGAAGAAGTTCTGTTTTTGATCCGTTGAGTTTGAGGGAGCTAGTGGTCATCCAGTCATCTATTAAAGTGAGGCATTTCTGTAATTGCTGATGAAGGTCTTTTTGTCCGTTGATGCAAAGGTAGAGTTGGGTGTCGTCAGCGTATGAGTGGAAGCAGAGATCGGTTTTCCTGATGAAATTGAGAAGTGGGCAGATGTAGATGTTAAATAGCACTGGTGACAAGGGTGAGCCCTGAGGGACTCCACAGGAGACTGCCCGAGTTTCCGAGGTGAATGTTCCTAGTTTCACTGTCTGGGAGCGATTCTCTAAGAAGGATGTAAACAATTTTAGAGCAGAATCTGTAGCTCCTGCAACTTCTGCGAGGCGAACAAGTAAAGTATTGTGGTCCACTGTATCGAATGCTGCGCTGAGGTCTAACAGTACCAGGAGACTCAGTACTCCGTCATCTGCTGCTTCAAGGGCGTCGTCCCATATTTTGAGAAGTGCTGTTTCTGTGCCATGACCTGGGCGGAAGCCTGATTGCAGAGGGTCCAGGAGTTGGTGAGTGTCCAGGTGGCGTTGTAGCTGTTGTACTACTGCTTTCTCTATAATCTTGGAGATGGTGTTGAGGCTTGTTATTGGTCTGCGGCAGTTAGGGTCCTTAGGGTCGAGATTGGGTTTCTTTAGCAGGGGTTTGATGATGCCTTGCTTGTGGGAGGTTGGCAGAGTCCCTTCTTTTAATGATTGATTTATGAGATGTGTTAGGGTAGGGGCCAAGATGTCGGAACATTCTTTAAACAGTTTGGTGGGGATGATGTCGTTCGGTGATGTGCTGTCTCGAAGGCTTCTGATGATGTTTTTAGTGGTGTCCGTAGTGATTGGGGACAAAAAGAAATTCGGTGGTTGAGTGATGTTCATGTCGATATCCTCTTTTTGCTTTGGTTGAGTGAGGTTGGTTGTTATTTTGTGATAAATTTCTTTCCGAATGTTGTCGATTTTGTCGATGAAGAAATCTGATAACTCGTTGCAGAATTCTTGAGTATCGTTTGCTGGGGGCTCTAAGCAGGTCGGGTTCATTAACTGAGCAACTATTTTGAAAAGTTCCCGCGGGCGGTTTAAAGCGGATGAGATGGTGTCTGAGAAATGCTCTTTTTTGGCTTTGAAGATTGCCTTGTGGTATTTCACAGTGAGTGCTTTGTAGTTAGCATGGTTTTCCTTGGTGGGGTTTCTTCTCCATGCTCTCTCAGCTCTTCTACGTTCTTGCTTGAGTAGGGTGAGAGTGCCATTAAACCAACTCAAGTTTTTTTTGCGGACGAGTGTTCTGCGTTTTGGCGCCACTGAGTCTGCTGTTTGTAGTAAAACATTGTTTAGGGAGTTGAGTGTTGGTTTCGTTGAGAGGTTTGAGTTTAGCAAAAGAATTTTGCTTAATAATGTAGTTTTGAAGAGTTCAGAGTGTAGTTTCTTCTGAGATCTATTCCAGTGTGTTGCTGTTGCGCGTTTCTGTTTTTGGAGGATGGTGTTAGTGGTGATTTTAAATTTGATAGCATGGTGGTCCGTCCATGGTAGTGGAGTGTTGTCAAATACATTGATGTCCATATTCTGTTTGAAGATGAGATCTAAAGTGTGTCCTGAACCATGCGTGGGAGAATTTATCAGTTGTCGAAGGCCAAGTTCTTCCATTTGGTTGACGCAGGCGGTTGCGATAGTTTTGGGCAGAGTTTGCCCACAGGTTAAAATCCCCAAGTACCAGAAGGTTTTTGGTTTTCAAGGTGTGCATTGAGAAGAATTCAGT
Organism: Lithobates clamitans; assembly: GCA_037952925.1. Classification (NCBI taxonomy): domain Eukaryota; kingdom Metazoa; phylum Chordata; class Amphibia; order Anura; family Ranidae; genus Lithobates; species Lithobates clamitans. The sequence continues at coordinate 552,383 of JBBGZY010002059.1, read as the reverse complement.
GAGTGGAGTAAGGAGATTGGTCTTTGGTCCAGGTGGTCTGTAGCATAGTAGTATGTAAATGGTGTCTTGAGGTGTGGTTTGAAGATGCAGTGAGAGTGTTTTCATGAAGGGCACTGAGTTCTGTAAGTTTGCTTTTGTGAACCCAAGGTGTGATTTGAAAATCACTGCTAGGCCTCCTCCTTTTTTTCCTATTCTATGCTCGGATAGGATACTGTAGTTCTTGGGCACCAATTCAGTTAGGATGGTGTTGCAGTTGAATGTTAGCCAGCTTTCTGTAATGAAGAGGCAGTCTATGTTGTTTTCAATGATGAAGTCGTGGATTTCCAGCCTGTGCTTGACTGCAGATCTGGTGTTGATCAGGGCGCATGCTAGTTGTTGCTGTTGGATTGGTGTCTCCCTGCATTTAATGGTTGATTGTGGGTTGGTCCTTAGTAATTGTTCTTTTTTTAGTCTTTTTTGAGTGGTGGTCGGTAAAGTTGTGGCAGTACTTCAGACAATTCTTCAGTCCTCAGCGCCCAGGTCTGATCAGTTCCAGCAACCATCGCCAGCGTCTGAATTACATGGTGCAGGAATATCTAGAGGCAAGATCAATCTTGGAGTCCTTTCCACCAGAACATCCACTGGGTTACTGTGTCTTGAGGATGGACCACTGGCCAGAGCTTGCTCAATATGCAATTGACTGGTCTGCATCCAACGTTCTTTCTGAATGCACATTCAGTGCTGCTGGAGGCTTTGTAACCGATCACAGAGTGCGCCTGTCCACAGACTCTGTTGATCATCTCACATTCATAAAAATGAATCAGTCTTGGATCACCAGCTACCAAGCACCTGATACTGATGTAACTAATTGATTTTTCTATGGATGTGGGATCCCTTGAAGACTGCATATGCTGAGTGACTATCCTATTATGCTGAGTGACTATCCTATTCCTCCTAAGTCTTCATGATGATAGCTTCTAGGAATATTTTCGGCTCAGGGCACCACCACCACTGCCTAAGGCCCAATTTTCTGCCCCTGTTTAACAGGGGCGCATAATTACAATTTTTGATCTAATATTTCACAGCAGGGCCTATTCCTGCGCTCAACAAAAGTATCTGTGAGGCTTTACAGTGTTGTGCCACCACCACCACCACCACTGCCTGAGGCCTAATTTTCCTGCCCCTGTATAACAGGCAGGGGCGGGCTGGGCCGGGGGGCAGAGATGCAATTGCCCCCCGGGCTGCTCTCATATGCTCTATAAAGGCTGCTGTGTCGCCAACTCAAAACCGCACATGCACAGTTTTTGAGCTGGCCGAGTGCGGCATCACCATTCAGTACTGTGAGCCAGCAATGTCTCAGAGCTGACAGTCTGTGTTACAGAGCACAGCCCAGCCCAGCCCCGCCCAGCCCCTCCCTCCTCCACAGTAATGGCTGGCAGAGGCTGGACCTGCTCTCTGTTTCTGTGAAATTTAAATCTGAGCAGTCGGCTTGAATGCTGGGACCTTCCAAGTAAGTGAACTCCTCCTCCCTCCCCCTCTCTGCAGCCAAAGAGGTTTTTTTTTTCTAGCAGCCACATTACTTTGCTTGCCCTCCTAGGTGTTATGATGACACTGGCATGCTGCAGGTTGTCTGCAGTGCTGTGTTCTGGCAGTCTTCCTGCATGTTGCCCCCTGTCCCATAGAGGCTGCACATTTTTACTGCATGTTCTGAAAGTGTACAAAACATCCTGAATGCTGCATCTTTGGTGCACTTTCAGAAAATTCAGCAAAAATGTGCAACCTAAAAAGAAGTCTGAGGGACTATGGCTATAGAAAACTGCCAGTACACCAGTGTGAGCCCAAAGGCTTGTATTCACTTGCAGCAGGCACTGCCACTCCACTGAAAAGTGACAGACGGAAGAGGTGATATCACATTTCCTCCCTGCCTGTTTTAACCCCCTAAATGCCAGTCCCTGCAGGTAATGACACAGTTCACTTTGAACTTATTTCCATTACCCTCTGTAGGTATTCAATGCGCTCTCACCTTATTGTTTGCACATCTAATGCCTAAAGAGTTCTGGAAATAAGGTGGAGTTCAAAGTGAATTTCTACACCTAAGTGGAGCCCCCCCTTTTCAGAATATTTGAGGATATTATTAAACCCAAAGACTGGTGAACTTAAGCCACCATAGACAGATTTAATTTTCTGCTGAACAAACAGAATTTTGATCTATCTATGTGCAGACTGGTTGTACAGAATTCAATCTATCAACTGACTTCAGTACAGCCAGCGTGTCTTTCTTTATTTTTTTTTGGCAATCACTGCTGGCTGCTATAGCTGGCAGCAGTGATCACTGTATTCTGATGGCTGGGAAACTTTTACCCCCACAGAAAGTGACCCCTTCGCACTGAGGGCAGTGTCAAGCGGTCTCTCTCTCTGTGCAGGCAGTGTCAAGCGGTCTCTCCCTCTGTGCAGGCAGTGTCAAGCGGTCTCTCTCTCTCTCTGGGGCAATATGGAGCAGTCTCCCCCTCTCTCTCTCTCTCTCTGTGCGGGGAATGTGGTGTAGATGGATGGTGAGCTGATTTGGTGGTTCAATGGGCCACTTGACTGGACTTGCCCCCCAGGCCTAAGGCTGCCAGCCCTCCCCTAATAACAGGGGCGCTTAAATACAATTTTTGATCTAATGAATCACAACAGGGCCTGTTCCTGCGCTCAACAAATGTATCTGTGAGGCTTTACAGTGTTGTGCCACCACCACCACTGCCTAAGGCCCAATTTTTCTGCCCCTGTTTAACAGGGGAGCGTAATTACAATTTATGATCTAATATTTCACAGCAGGGCCTATTCCTGCGCTCAACAAAAGTGTGTATGAGGCTTTAGAGTGTTGTGCCACCACCACCACCGCCCAAGGCCCAATTTTTCTGCCCCTGTTTAACAGGGGCGCGTAATTACAATTTTTGATCTAATATTTCACAGCAGGGCCTGTTCCTGCACTCAACAAAGGTATCTGTGAGGCTTTACAGTGTTGTGCCACCACCACCACCACAGCCTTAGGCCCAATTTTTCTGCCCCTGTTTAACAGGGGCACGTAATTACAATTTTTGATCTAATATTTCACAAAAATTTTTGCCACAGCAGAGTGTATAGGGCAGGCCGTATAGTATATACAGGCGGTCCCCTATTTTCAAACATCCGACTTACAAATGACTCCTACTTGGAAACGGAGGGAGACAACAGGAAGGTGTCTCCACTGATGCTTAATCACCAATCCTTGTTTCCCTAATAACTCAAAATTTTCTAAATCCAATTGTCATTGGGACAGAAAGTGAGGTAAAATCTTCTGAACAGGGGCACAGGCAGCAAAACAAATGTTACAGGGGTGATAACCCTTCCCTATGTTATCCAAAAAGCTTAAAAATAGATTTTTTGGCTGGAGCTACACTTACAAAATGTACCTGTTCCAAATTACAAACAGATTCAACTTAAGAACAAACCTACAGTCCCTATCTTGTTTGTAACCTGGGGACCGCCTGTATACTGCTGTCGTTCAGAGTATATAGGACCTGGGGGCCCCACGCCTTTTTTTTTTTATCAATTTGGGTGTGGGGTTTCCCTTAATATCCATGCCATACCCTAAGGGCCTGGTAATGGGCTGGGGGCGGGGGGGGGGGGGGGGGGCAACATTACATTACAGCCGCAAGCAGTTTTAAATGACTTTTATTCCTTTAGAAATGTTGTTTTGTGCAGGGACTGTTCTAAACACAGGAAAAAATGCACCACTTTACAGACATTAAAGGAATATTTCATTTTTATTGTTTCACTTTAAGCATTATTAAAATTTCTGCTCCTGAAAAAACGCATTGATACATGTCCCCTGGGGCAGGACACGGGTCCCCAAACACTTTTTATGACAATAACTTGCATATTAGCCTTTAAAATTAGCATTTTTGATTTTTCACGTTCGAGTGCCATAGACTTTAAAGGTGTTTGCGTGTTCGCACAAATTTTTTGTCTGTTCGCATGTTCTGCCGCGAACCGAACCGGGGGGTGTTCGGCTCATCTCTAGCAGGTAGTAGAGATGACACAGCATGTCCAGACAGAGGGCGAGAGCTGCCCATTTTTTCTGTTAAGAGGCAGATGATTGGTTGCTAGGACCGCCTGCAACAAATCACCTGCCTCTTAACATGAAAAGATGGGCAGCTCTCGCCCTCTGTCTGGACATGCTGTGTATTCTCCCTTCTACCTGCTGTGTAAAATTGGATGCGGGGCCAGCATCGAGGGGGGGAGGGGTGGGGGGGGAGGATAATACAACCTAGGCTGCTAAGTGGCGGAGCTGCGGTCCAAAGAGGACTGTCATTTACGTACCGCGGCCCGTCATTCAGGGCAGCCGGCAGAAAATGTAGGAGTGAAGTCCATGGACAGGAGCCTCTCACGGGGGCCCCGAGCAGTGCCCGAATGAGCCCAGGCCCCTCAGGATGCTCGAGCCCCATACATGTGTATGGGCTGTCCCCCCCTGATGGCGGCCCTGCTGATCAGCCCCAATTCATGCACCTTCACACCTCTGATCAGCCCCCCTGCTCATCTGCCCCACCAATGTTCCCCCTTTCTCATCTGCCCCACCAATGTACCTCCTGCACATCTGTGCCACCTCTGTTCCCCCTGGTCTTCTGCCCCACCACTGTAACCCCCTGCTCATCTGTCCCACCAGTGCACAACCTTTCACATCGGCCCCACTGCTGTACCCCCTGCTCTTCTGTCCCACCGCTGAACCCCCTTCTCATCTGTCCCTACAATGAACCCCCCCTGCTCATCATTCCCATCACTGTAACCCCCTGCTCATCTGCCCCATCACTGTACCCCCCTGCTTTTCTGTTTCACCGCTGAACCCCCTTGTCATCCCTCCCACCGATGTACCTCCTGCCCATCTGCCCCGCCACTGTACCCTCTTTCTCTTCTGTCCCACCACTGTAACCCCCCTGCTCATCTGTCCCATCAGTGTACCCCTTTTTTCATCTGCCCCACCACTGTACCTCACTGCACATCTGCTCCCCCCCGCCATATCCCCATGCTCTTCTGTCTCACTACTGAATCACCTTCTCATCTGTCCTAACACTGAACCCAACTGCTCATCTGCCCCACCACTGTAACCTGCATTCTCATCTGCTCCACCACTGTAACCCCTGCTCATCTGTCCCACCAATACACCTCCCTTCACATCTGCCCCACTGCACTACCCCCCCTGCTTTTCTGTCCCACCACTAAACCCCCTTCTCATCTGGCCCAATGCTTAACCTCCCTGCTCATCTGGCCCAACACTGAACCCCCCTGCTCATCTGGCCCAACAGTGAACCCCCCTGCTCATCTGGCCCACCACTGGCCCACCACTGAACCCCCCTGCTCATCTTTCCCACCACTGTAACCCCCTTCTCATCTGCCCCATCACCGTAACCCCTTTCTCATCTGCCCCATCTCATCTCTTCCATTACTGTACCTCCCTGCACATCTGCCCCACTGCTGTACCCTCCTGCTCTTCTGTCCCACCTCTGAACCCCTCCTGCTCATTTTCCCCACCGCTGTATCCTCCTGCTCATCTGCTCCACTGCTGTTGGAATTGGACTTTGGGGGCACACGAGTAGTTAGACTATAGAAAGTAAAAGTAATTTTTTTAAATTTTATTAAATTTAAATTACAAAAATAGACATGAATGTTAAAACCAATACAGTGTATATATAACAAATATACTGTATATAGAGTGGATCCTACCCTGCATGCACTTTAAACCCTACTAATAGTACATATAATCCGACATTCAAATAAATGAAAATGGAAAAACAACTTCCCAAATATAGATTGCAGTTATGAATGTAGGAGAGAAGGTTGTGGGTTGAGTTGCAGTGCGGTAGGTATTTCACTTTATATGCTTTTTATACGCTTGACGTGTTGCGCGTCTGAATAACGCTTCTTCAGGAGCTAGAGATAATTCTGCTGAATATATATGAAAAATATATATCAATAAATACTATAAACAAAAAATATTAGAATAGAATATACATTAAATGTAGAATAGAGAGTGGAATAAATTTCAACCAATTGTAGTGATCCCATGAAGAAAACCCCATAAAGGAAAATGGTCAACCGGGGGCGAGTGGTACAACCCGATAACTGGGGAGGCCATTTAATTGATACATGTGATACCTATATATATATATATATATATATATATATATATATATATATATATATGGATATCATTAAAAGTAATCTATTATGTATTAAACATGAACTCCTAATGCCTCCTGGTCTCCTAGTCTCCTTGAAGGTATTACAGTAACCGATTGCTCCAAGAAAGTTAGTAAAGCGGCCAGTATTTCTAATATAGAAAAACAACACATAGTTGTAAAATAGTACTATGCATGTATAACATGCCTGTGTTCATTTAAACATATGCAGAAGGTAAATTCTGTGCTAGGCTGTATGCAGGCTTACCTAAAGTTCAATGAGAAACAGTGCAGGGTCTGGTATAGCTTCCAATAGTAACGCAGCGTCCGCTGACCAAGAGGGGCAACTGTGTATCTTTAAATAGCGTCCTCCACCGGAAGCACTGACAGCCCGAATGGGCTCGGCGCCTCCCAGTCCAACTGCTGGCCGCTGCGCATGCGCTAAGGATGCCATCAACACAGCAGCGGCCGTCCAATGCGAGCGCGGCGGAGCAGAGATGGAAACCCATTTGAAACCGTGCACGCGCCAGACGGACGCACTGGTGCGGCGATACTCAGCCAGTGCCACAGCAGCAAAGGAGGGGACTGGATGGGGACCCAAAAGGGTCCCCGTCAATCGCCGCACATCCGGTCGGAGGAGAGAACCAGATGTGCGGCGCTGTGCAATTGAGCTTACCTGGGCAAAGTCCATGATGCCTGCTGGGCGATCATGACCAGGGTGATGCACCATGGGATCACACCAGAGGGAAGAAAACAATGCACATGTTGGAACAATTAAATAACATGATATACAAAGTTTGAAATATAACTGTATTTAAAATGCATAATCTTTAACAAACAATCTTGGTATCCAAATAAATGACTATATTGTAATAGTCATGGACTGTAGCTTATAGTGGTTATGTTTTGGTATCAGAGGCTGGAGAAAATATCTTTTAATCATCTCATTAAAGCTGGACTAAGTAGAAATTATTTTTTAGCTTGTTAATTAAATGTATGTATTAGTAAGGATACTAAAGAACTTAAATATGGAACATTCAAAGGAATGGTCTGTAAGATTGGGACTCGTTAAGTCCTGGCGCTCTAGTAGCGTTCAGGCGCTCAATCCACAGAGTCTCCTTTTGCAATATAAATTTGTCCCACTCACCCCCTCTGGGGCTTTTGGGGATGATGGCCAGAACAGTAAAGAAGACAGAGGAGGTATCAAAACGATGATACAGGTCGAGGTGTCGACTAATGGGAGTGAGCATTTTGCCATTTCCTGAGTAGTATATATGATCATTAATTCTCTGTCTAACTGTCTTGCCATCTTCTCTACATAAGAGGCTCCGCAGACACAGGTCATGAGGTACACCACGCCCTGTGTGCTGCATGTAGCCGAAAATCTAGGGTAGTAAACCTCACCATTGGGGAGTGGGATGTGATGTCCGGGCAGTATCCAAGGACAAAAAGCACAGTTGCCGCAAGGCGATGTTCCCAATGGTAGTTTAGATGTGGGTAGGTTGTGAGTCCTATAGTGACTAGACACAAGTCTATCTCTAAGTGAGTTAGCACGTCTAAATACTATTTCCGGATGTGTGTTGATGTGTTTTCTCAAAATCGGGTCTTCCAATAGGAGATGCCAGTGTGTGTTCATGATTTTTCTGATATCGTCGTGATGGGATGAAAATTTAGTAATTACTTTAATGGTGGGCTCTTTGAATTGGGCTCTGGTTGTATATAGTGGATCATTTCGTATTTTCCGTTTGGCTTTATTGAAAGCCTGGCGCAGAAGGGATCGGTTATATCGGTTATATCCTTGTGCTAATTGGTGGGTATTCAAAATTTGGATGAATTGCTTTAAAGATTTATGGGTATCCGTCCAGATAATAAAAATGTCATCAATGTATCGTTTCCAACACAAGATGTGATCGGTAAATTTGGTTAGAGACTCATGGGAAAAAAGGTAACGTTCCCACCCCCCCAGGTACAGATTGGCGTAGCCAGAGGCACAACAGGTGCCCCTGGCTACGCCCTGCACCTGGAGGTAGTGGGATTCCATAAATTCAAACCAGTTATGGGTCAAAATAAATTTGAGTAGTTTCAAGATGAAATCGTTATAGTTCCAATGATGGTGATCCTCCTCATAGAGGAAGTTGCGGGCTGTCTCGACTCCCTGCTCGTGAGGGATGCTGGAGTATAAAGCCTCCACATCCAAAGTCACGAGCAGGTCAGGACCGTCAAATCTTCAATTTGTTTGAGTAAATCTAGGGAATCTTTAGTATACTAAGGTAGAGCCGTAACATGAGGCATTAGTGTAGCGTCTACCAATTTGCTGGCAATGTTTTTCCATTTATTTGATTATATGTACTATTAGTAGGGTTTAAAGTGCATGCAGGGTAGGATCCACTCTATATACAGTATATTTGTTATATATACACTGTATTGGTTTTAACATTCATGTCTATTTTTGTAATTTAAATTTAATAAAATTAAACATTTTTTTACTTTCTATAGTCTAACTACTCGTGTGCCCCCAAAGTCCAATTCCATTAGTTCCCATATTTTGCATACTGTCAGGGTATCACCGGCACCAGACATGGGCGTCGGCGCGCGCCTATGCGCCGGCGCGCTCCATTGCACACTTCCCAGCAAAATCGTGGTGTTCCCGGACGTGCGCGCGTACGGGCGTGCGCGCGTTTGCGATAGCGCCGGTTTGGCGCCAAAGTGCATATAAAAATCCCCCTGTGCCTCTGGCACATTGCTGCTTCGTCTCAGCTTGTGATTTGTGTAAACCTTGAACCTGATTTCTGTTACCCATCTGACCCGGCTTGTTTGACTATCCGTCCTGCTCCTATCCGACCCGGCTTGCCTGACTACTCTTCTGCTACCTACCTGATACCGTTGCCAATCTCCGCCTGCCTACCGACTCTGCCTCTGCCTGCTGTTTTTGCCTGTTTCATACCCGTGCTGACCCGGACCGTCTGACCCTGCTTGTGCCTGCTGTTGTCCTTTGCTGTTGCACCTTCAGCTCCAGCTCCAGCGATCTCTGCATCTACAAGTGTTCCAGTGTGCTGCCTCCAGTGTCTACCTGATCTGCAGTCCAGCCATCCCTGAGGGATCTCTCATCACCTCTGCTCCAGAGACTCCGCTCTACAGGCACTCCTACCCCACTGTGCTCAGGAGACCACTGTCCCCACTCCAGTGGCTCCTGAACCAGCGTTGTATGAGAGGTCTTCTCCTACAAGTCAGGCTCTACTACCAGGTACCTAACAGTACGAAGCAGCCATGTCTGAGCCTGCAGGAGATACCTCTCCAATGAAGGAGATATGCACACACCTGGCGGCCCTCACCCAAGCAGTACAAGCTCTTCAGGATAATTACAACAGACTGGAAGGACAAGTTCAGAACCTGGCGGGGTCTAACCCTTCTGCCTCTTCTTCAGCTGCTGCTCCAACACAGACTGCTTCAGGGCCCGCAGTTGTGATGCTCCCGCCTGACCCACGGGTCCCCATTCCAGAAAGATTCTCTGGGGACCGGGCTAAGTTTCGGACCTTCCGCAATGCTTGCCAGCTCTTTTTTGCCTTACAGCCCAGAACTTTTTCACTGGAAGCCACTAAGGTTGGATTTGTCATTTCCCTTCTGCAAGGGGAACCTCAGACCTGGGCCCATCGTTTACTTGAAGGGGACTCTGCTCTAACCCAATCCTTATCCGCCTTCTTCCAAGCCATGGCACAATTATATGAGGACCCTCAACAGACTGCTTCAGCTGAATCTGCTCTGTTCGCGCTCCAACAAGGCCGCAGACCCGCGGAGGACTATGTTACTGAATTCAGACGTTGGAGCGCAGACACACAGTGGAATGACGCGGCCCTGCGTCACCAGTTCCGCATTGGACTGTCTGAAAGCTTGAAAGACGAACTTGCTCGTGTAGGTGTTCCAAATACCTTAGAGGCCTTGATCACCCTAACCATTCAGATCGATCGTCGCCTCCGAGAACGACGATCTGAACGATCAGTTCAACCAAACCGCCCGACCTGGATGACAGCCCGAGCTCCGATGCCTACAACACGCTACTCCCCTGCATCCAGTCCTAATTCAGTCAATACCACACCAGATACCTCCGAACCCATGCAACTGGGTGTGATGCGACCTGCTCTGTCTTCTGAAGAACGTGCCCGACGTCGGCAATTAAATCTGTGCCTTTACTGTGGTGGAACCGGGCATTTTGTCCATAATTGCCCAGTTAGAATGAGTAAGTGTCCATCTCCTATACCTACCAGTTTTTCTGCTTTATCTACCAATTCTACCCATCTTGCCATTCTTCTCTCCTTACGGCTTCAAGAAAGGACACTCCAAGTCAACGCAATTATTGACTCCGGGGCATGCAGCTGCTTTATAGACTTAAACTTTGCTAAGCAGCATAACATTCCTTTGCAGACCAAAACCCATGGACTTTCTGTCTTCCTTGCCGACGGCTCTCGTATCAGATCTGGACAAGTGACGCAAGAGACTCTGCCATTACCCACTACAATTGACTCTCAACATAAGGAATTGCTGATCCTGGACGCCATTACCTCCCCTATGTTCCCCATTATCCTGGGCATTCCCTGGCTCCGGGCTCACAACCCACACATCCATTGGGCCTCTGGAGTAGTGAAATTCCTGTCATCTTACTGCCAGGACCACTGTCTGGCGAAGGATCTGGATTCCCAGGCTACCCTGCTGTGCCTGGACACCGACCAGAAAAATTGTCAGGTCATTCCCAAACAATATCATGATTACATTGATGTCTTTAGCAAGAAGGGGGCAGACTCTCTTCCACCTCATCGCCCCTACGATTGCCCCATCGAATTGCTGCCAGGATCCGAAATTCCCTTCGGACGCATCTTCCCTCTATCCGAGAAAGAACAAGAAGTGCTGAAGTCTTACATAGATGAAAACTTGGCCAAGGGATTCATTCGCCATTCCACTTCTCCAGCAGGTGCGGGTATATTCTTTGTTGCTAAAAAAGACAAATCTCTCCGCCCGTGTATTGACTACCGAGAACTGAATAAGATCACGGTCAAGAATCGGTATCCCCTACCTTTGATACCCGAACTGTTTCAGAAATTAAGGACTGCCGTCATTTTCACTAAGCTTGATCTGAGAGGGGCCTATAATCTGATCCGCATTCGGGCTGGGCATGAGTGGAAAACAGCTTTTCGGACCCAATTCGGGCATTATGAATATTTAGTCATGCCTTTTGGACTCTGCAATGCCCCTGCGACTTTTCAACACCTGATTAATGACGTGCTTAGAGACTTCCTAGACCTATTTGTGATTGCATATCTAGATGATATTTTGATCTTTTCAGAATACTTGGATCTCCATCGAAAACATGTTTGCCAAGTGTTGGGTCGTCTCCGCTTACACAGACTTTATGCAAAAGCGGAGAAATGCGAGTTTGAGCAAGAAAGCATTCAGTTCTTGGGCTTGATCATCTCCTCAACTGGCATCAGGATGGATCCACAGAAGGTGTCTGCTGTTCTGGACTGGCCGGTACCCCTAGACAAGAAGGGGGTGCAACGATTCATCGGGTTTGCAAATTTCTACAGAAAATTTATCAGGGGTTTTTCTGCGATAATCGCACCAATCACTCAACTAACCAAACAAAATACCCGTTTTTCCTGGAATCACCTAGCCCAAGAGGCTTTTGAGAACCTCAAGAGACTATTCACCTCAGCACCTATCCTCAGTCATCCTGAACCATCCTTGCCATTTATTTTGGAAGTGGACGCTTCTGAAATAGCGGTCGGAGCGATACTCTCACAACGAAGGGGCAGTAAAGACGATATGCATCCTGTGGGGTTTTTCTCCCGAAAACTTTCCTCCACGGAGAGGAACTATGATGTTGGAGACCGGGAGCTTCTTGCCATCAAAACTGCATTAGAGGAGTGGAGGTACCTGCTGGAGGGGGCTATGCATCCAGTACTAATTTATACTGACCACAAAAATCGAGAGTATTTATGATCCGCTAAAAGGCTAAGACCCCGACAAGCCCGCTGGGCGCTGTTTTTCTCACGCTTTTCCTTCCACATTACTTATCGGCCAGGTTCAAAAAATGTCAAACCAGACGCATTATCACGTATGCATGACAACCCAAGGGACTCATCTGCTCCGGATACCATTTTACCGGCAAACAATTTTCTGCTCATTCAAACTGATCTCCTCTCCCAGATTAAGGAAGCTTCCTCTGAATCAGCCAGACCCACAGGGATTACTTTAGTAACAAGGACGGACTATTCTGGAAAGGGAGCCAAGTTTTTGTTCCTGAGGAGGTTCGGGTCAAGGTCTTAGCACTTCTTCACGATCACCCGCTGGCAGGTCACTTTGGGGTTCGTAAAACCATGGAGTTGGTACAGTGTACCTTCTGGTGGCCCAATTTAAAGGACTTTTGTGAGAAATATGTTAGCTCGTGTCCTATCTGTACCCAGAATAAAACTTCCAGGAGTCGAGCTTGGGGCCTGTTAAAACCCTTACCGGTACCCGATAGGCCTTGGAAAATGATATCCATGGACTTTATTGTAGAGCTGCCATGTTCTGAGGGATGTTCTGCAATTTTTGTGGTAGTTGATCGTTTTACCAAAATGGCCCATTTTCTTTCATTAAGAGGAACTCCGTCAGCTATGGAAACTGCTCACGTCTTCATCAAGGAGATCGTTAGACTCCACGGAATCCCCGTAAACATAACCTCTGACAGAGGGGTACAATTTACCTCACGCTTCTGGAGAGCCCTGTGTGAGTCTTTAAAAATCAAGCTGGCTTTGTCATCGGCCTATCACCCTCAGACCAATGGCCAGACAGAGAGGACCAATCAGACTCTTGAACAGTATATTAGATGTTTTACTTCCTTTTCTCAAGATGATTGGGTATCCTTGCTGCCCTTGGCAGAATTTGCCTACAATAACGCCAAGCACTCAGCCACCGGTCAATCCCCCTTCTTCGCTAATTATGGGTTCCATCTAACCTTTTTTACCCGATTTCCTTCCAGAGTCCTCAGTTCCAGCAGTGCAGAGTACGGTAGACTTCATCAATCGTAACAACCAGATGTTGCAGGAAGCAGTGTCCAAGGCTCAGGCGGACAGCAAGAGGATCTTTGAACGAAGGAGAAGAGGGGAATTGAAGCTTCAGCTGGGCGATCAGGTATGGCTTTCTACAAATAATATCAAACTGGCTTGTCCTTCTAAAAAGTTGGCACCTAGGTTTATGGGACCTTTTCCGGTTAGGAGGAAGATTAATGAAGTCTCGTATGAACTGACTTTGCCTGACTCTCTTAAAATTCATCCCGTGTTTCATGTGTCTTTGCTCAAGCCTGCTGTACCTGATCCCTTTCCTGGTAGAGGGACTAGACCTCCTGAACCTATTTTGGTTGATGGTAACGAGGAATTTGAAGTTGAAGCTATCCTCGATTGCAGGAAAAGACAAGGGCAGATCCAGTTCCTAATCAAATGGAAGGGCTACGGCCCAGAAAATAATTCATGGGAACCTAATAGCAATGTGCATGCTAGGCGTTTAGTTCGAACCTATTTTGCTAACCATCCTGAAAAAAGACTTTTGGGCACCCGGAGGTTCCCCTTTGGGGGGGGGCAATGTCAGGGTATCACCGGCACCAGACATGGGCGTCGGCACGCGCCTATGCGCCGGCGCGCTCCATTGCACACTTCCCAGCAAAATCGTGGTGTTCCCGGGCGTCAGCGCGGCGCTAGGGCGCGCGCGGGTACGCGGCGCTCGGGCGCGCGCGTGTGCACGTGCGCGCGTACGGGCGTGCGCGCGTTCGCGATAGCGCCGGTTTGGCGCCAAAGTGCATATAAAAATCCCCCTGTGCCTCTGGCACATTGCTGCTTCGTCTCAGCTTGTGATTTGTGTAAACCTTGAACCTGATTTCTGTTACCCATCTGACCCGGCTTGTTTGACTATCCGTCCTGCTCCTATCCGACCCGGCTTGCCTGACTACTCTTCTGCTACCTACCTGATACCGTTGCCAATCTCCGCCTGCCTACCGACTCTGCCTCTGCCTGCTGTTTTTGCCTGTTTCATACCCGTGCTGACCCGGACCGTCTGACCCTGCTTGTGCCTGCTGTTGTCCTTTGCTGTTGCACCTTCAGCTCCAGCTCCAGCGATCTCTGCATCTACAAGTGTTCCAGTGTGCTGCCTCCAGTGTCTACCTGATCTGCAGTTCAGCCATCCCTGAGGGATCTCTCATCACCTCTGCTCCAGAGACTCCGCTCTACAGGCACTCCTACCCCACTGTGCTCAGGAGACCACTGTCCCCACTCCAGTGGCTCCTGAACCAGCGTTGTATGAGAGGTCTTCTCCTACAAGTCAGGCTCTACTACCAGGTACCTAACACATACAGATTATAGGGACGTTGGCACACCATTTTTAAGAGTACCTACAGTGTCACCCTGTTTTTAGGTACAGACCTAACTGGGATTTCTTTCTGCTCCACTGCTGTACCCTCTTCTTATCTATGATATGCGTGATATGCAGAGTGGTGAAAGGAAGCAGAGATGAGACACATCTACCTGTCCTGGCACACTCATCCTGCTGATCCACCTCTCGCATCCAGCCCACGTGCCTGTATGTGATGTATGGGATGTATGTGATGTCTATCTGGAATAGATGTGCAATGATGAGCTCAGGTCAGGGGAATTTTCTGAAAACAGTGGGCCTGTGTGCAGGATCATAAGTTGGGCCCCCACAGCTGAGGAAAAGTGTGGCGCTCTGCGCTGCAGCAAAAGTTGGGTGTGATTTTCATTGCGATGAATACCGGCTGTGGCTTAAAAGGAACCCAGCGCAGGGGTTCAGTAGTAAGTGACGCAAAGGTTCAGGAATAATTTCAACAAAGTTCCCAGAAGCTCAACAGTAAATCCACAAACTGTCACCTGATTGTGGTTTTCTCAATCACAATGAAATCTCTTCTTTCTGAGATTGGTAGTGGCAACCAAGTGAGTCATCTTCCTCCAGATGGTGGGTGGTGGGCGGGGCTTGCAGGACTGTGATTGGCTTCAGCAGTGGCCAAGACAGTTCTCCTCCTCCTGGAAACAGGGACCCCCCCCAACAGAACTGCACCCAATCTCTTCCCCATCACAAAAGCTGATGATCGCAGCTACAGCAAAGTTAGAGTACCAAACAATGTTTCCCAGAATGTGTGGGGGCACAGTGCCTCCCCTCAGTGCAGGTGCGGTGTGGGGAATTCTGAGATTGGAATGCATTAGTGTCTCACTGACACTTCCCTGCACTGCTCTGCTAATGGGGAGGGAGTCGAGTGCCGGCAAAAGAGGCTTTGTGTACCGGGGGTTGCCTACCCCTGCTATAGGCATTTGGAGATCAGTGTTATGTTGCAAATGTCTCTAAATTGCAAATGAAAATGCTCAGAACATGAACTTGCTGTGTCATTTACTGAAGTCATTTGAGAAGGGTGTTTGATGATGGAAATTCGAAGTAGCGCCTAATAATAGATCAGCATGTACATTTCATGTGGAGCAGACCTTTCTTTTAAAGTTTCTTTGTATTAAAAGTTATTACAGAAAACTTCATATGACTAATCTCTGGGAACTCAAAAAAAGTTCAAAGAGCGTGCTTTGTGTCAGTAAAAAGGAGGGCATTCTATAGAGCATTAATAACAAAAAAAAAGGCACAAAACTGGTGATCTTGTTCAGAGAACACATGAAAGTGCTATAAACAAACAACATAAATAGTACTTAAAATGTAAAGGGGGGTAAAGAGAACAATCCCCAAATTCATAGTCCATGTATTAAAAACTATAAAAAAAAGTCTTATAGCAATCTAGATCTCTTAAAGCCAAACAGCATAAGGAATACAAGTACTAACTATAAAGAGTAAAACATTTATTCAGTACAATAGATGCTCATGAAAGGATTAAAAAAGGTTTATTTACAGGCGCATGTGCGGCAGCTTCCAAGATGGCCACCGGCTACTGAAGCTCCGCTCCACCACGGTCCTTCTTTAGCCTCAGGAGCTGACAGAGCGCTCTGTTCGGCAGCATACAGACCCCATCTCATGGGGGACACACCAGGGACCATTCTGATGTCAGTGAGACACGCCAGTAAGAACCTGACGAGCCAAATGATGGCCGCGGTAAGTCCGGTCAGCTATGCCAAGATGGCGGCCACACCACGAGGCCCTCACATAGCTGAGACTGAGGAAGACTCCATTGCGGACCAGGACCTGACCCCAGCCCCTTCTCCAGGTACTGTACACCAGCTGCAGCCCCAGACTGCATCACCATCCTCCACGGAATCCCTGCTATTTAGAATGAACTCGGGGCTCCCATCTACTCCCATGATGGATCCTCATACAGGTCTGCTGCTTTCTGTCAGTGAAGCACAGGAGGCAGCCTCCATTCCCACAGACTTTCCCTCTATGATGGAAGCCTTTGCACACATGTTGTCCAAAAGTTTGGCACAGAATGCATCGCAGATAACATCATCCATCCATGTTGACCTGCAACAGATTGATATGAGAATTGACATTATTGAGAAGAAGGCTGACCAGGCAGGGGCGAGGATTAACCAAAACTCTTCAAGGCTTCAAGAGGTTCAGGACCAGCTTGAGACCGCCTGGGCGAAAATAGACGACCTTGAAAATAGGTCCAGACGCTACAACTTCAGGGTCCGAGGGCTCCCTGAATCTGTGAAAGAGGTGCATACGGCTATCAAAACTCTCATAAAAGACCTCATCCCTGGGATCACAGAACACCGCCTTGAACTGGACAGGGCTCACAGAGCTCTACAACCTCCCCCCTCTGATGGCCTACCATGGGACATAATTGTGAAACCCCACTTTTTCACCGTGAAGGAAGAGGTAATGAAGAAAGCTAAGGTACGCAGACAACTTAACGCTGCTTGGGCATAAAATCCAGATCTTTGCTGATTTATCCCCCTACATGGTGCAGAAAAGAAGAGCTCTGAAACCTCTACTTCAACTGTTGCTGGACAAGGAGATTGCTTATAGGTGGCCCTTCCCACTGAGACTGAACTTCTCTTAGAAAAATAGAAATGACAGTTTCTCCACTTTTGCAGAAGGGGAACGTCTCCTGCAGCAGCTAGGTCTGATCCCACAGCAGCCATCTTCCACGCAAGCAAGCAGAGGGACATCATCATCTTCCACGAAAAGACCTCCACCAGCTAGCCCGCTGCAACCCTCCTGGCTGAAACAAAACACCAAACGATCTAAGGAGAATCTCCCTCCATGACCTTCAACCTCCCGCCTACTGATCATGGCCCTGATCGGTGCTGTTCACTCTTAGTTCTCTGGAGCGGGGAATAGTCCCCTATATTACACACTCTTCAAACCCAGTCGGGTTTGATACCTTTTTTTTTGCTCACCTGTTACATGATTTCGTGACTGTGTCTTCCTTCCTGGACAGGGGGGAAGGTCCCAGAGTAGCGTCAATGCCCGGGACAGTTCTCCATGGGATTCACAGGTCTGAGTTCCCTCCTTTATCCCATGGTTATCCGGCTATTAGGGCCGGGAGTCATTGAGGGATTTCTGGTTCTAGAAGAAGTCTCCTGTTATGCTTTGTTTCTTTCAATTTGTATAAGGTTTTTGTCTTTCGTTTTTTTTTTTCTTTTTGATTTTCTTACATACTTGGCATTAGGACGCTCTGTCATATGTTTATGATAGACTAGAGGGTAGTCTTCAGTTAGCGAGTTAAGAGGTGCTGGGGCTGTGGTGGACTCAGTGCGCCTCCCTTAGGGCCCAGGCTTTCTTAGGAGACCCTGGTCTCTCTTCGTTGTGTCCCTCATTTAGGGTTCACCAGTCCACTTATTGGTTGGGGTTGGAATGTCTCACCATTTCTTCCTCTGGGGATGGGCGGGGTCAGGGGACCCCAATGTTTTTTATTTTCAGCAAATGTTCAAATATAATAAATGTATTGTACACATGCTTCATGGTTTAACCCGCTTTTCTCTCTTCATTTCTCTCTTCATCTCTTTCTGTCCCCCCCTACTGTCTCTTCTCTCACATCCTGCTACAGGCGCTCTTTGACACCGGGAGGTCTTCGGGTCCCAAATCCCAGGCTCGATCGGGTTGACGTCACACCAAATTGGGTCTCTGGGTGGATCTGGCCAGCGACTCAGAGGTAAGAAGCAGAAGTTGGGGTTGCTCACCCCCCCTCTGGACCATGGCTGATACAAATAACTCTCCCTCACCCTTCAAAATTATCTCACACAACACGCAGGGGCTGAATTCTCCTATCAAACGCAGAAAACTTTTTCAATCCTATCACTCCATGCACTCGGACATCTAATGCCCCGTACACACGGTCGGATTTTCCGAAGGAAAATGTGTGATAGGACCTTGTTGTCGGAAATTCCGACCGTGTGTAGGCTCCATCACACATTTTCCATCGGATTTTCCGACACACAAAGTCTGAGAGCAGGCTATAAAATTTTCCAACAACAAAATCCGTTGTCAGAATTTTCCGATCGCGTGTACACAAATCCGACGCACAAAGTGCCACGCATGCTCAGAATAAATAAAGAGATGAAAGCTATTGGCTACTGCCCCGTTTATAGTCCCGACGTACGTGTTTTACCGCGTTCAGAATGATTGGATTTTCCAACAACTTTGTGTGACCATGTGTATGCAAGACAAGTTTGAGCCAACATCCGTCGGAAAAAATCCTAGGATTTTGTTGTTGAAATGTTCGATCAATGTCCGACCGTGTGTATGGGGCATTACTGTTACAAGAGACACATTTTCCAGCCACCTATAATCCCAAATTTCTACACCAGCACTACCCCCAATTCTTATTGGCATCAGTCCAAAATAAAACCAAGGGAGTAGACGTCTGCTTTGCTAAACATGTCAATCTGTCACAGCCAGATGTTTTAGTTGACCCGCTAGGTCGTTTCTTGGTAGTGTCAGGACATGTAGATGGTGAACTTTTTACTTTTGTATCCTATTATGCACCTAAGGGACAAAAAATTTTCTTTAACTCTATGCCATTCTATACCATACGTTAGCTCAGTCACACTAGAAAGGCCCCACTCCCGAGATGCTGAGAGACCTTGACAAATCTAGAGCTCTCCTTAACCTGGCCCTGACGACAGCAGCTGAAAAATATTTAAGGTGGACTGGGGCTAAATTTTATTCCCAAACTGACAGGATGGGATCCAGACTGGCTGCGACTGGCTGCGAAGCTCAGTCCTAAACGTTCTTTAGCATTTCCCAAAATTAAGACCTCTTCCGGGGACTTAACCCAGAACCCAACAAAGATAATGGAAGAATTCTCCCTTTTCCATTCGAAGCTATACAATCCTAACAAACCCCCCCTAAACAGACAACAGACCAGTTCCTCGATAATATCCCATTGCCCTCCCTAACGAAAAATCATAGGGAGCTCCTGGAGAACCCATTCCCTACCAAAGAGATACTAGACACTATTAATTCCCTTAAAAATGCCTCGGCCCCTGGCCCGGATGGCTTTTCTACAGGCTATTACAAGAAATTTGGTCCATGCTTGGCCCCTCATATGGCCAAGTTTTTTAACTCCCTCAGGGATGGAGCCCTCCTGGGATCTGATCTCAATTCTGCATACATCTCAGTTATTCCAAAACCGGATAAAGACCCCAGCAAGTTGGGTAATTATAGACCCATCTCGCTCATAAACAACGATATTAAAATAATGACAAAGATTATGGCCAATAGAGTAGCAAGCTTCATTGCAGACTATATTCATAGAGATCAGGTGGGCTTCATCCCTGGGAGACAGGGTCCAGACCAGATTCGCAGAACGATTTCTATTCTCAAATCAAGGTGGGACGGGAGCTCCCCTCAATCAGGTTTCCTCCTTTCCATAGATTTACACAAGGCCTTTGATTCAGTGGACTGGACCTACCTTACTATGATTTTACAGAGATGGGACTTCGGCCCGTACTTCCCGAATCTAATTAAAGCCCTTTACGCGTCCCCTTCAGCCCAGGTTCGTCTCATGGGCAGATACTCAGAACCTTTCACGATCGGGAGGGGAACCAGACAGGGATGCCCTCTCTCCCCTCTCCTCTTTGTGGTCGCGATTGAAACATTGGCAGTAGCAATTAGAACTAATCCAGACGTTAAGGTGGTACGGTACGGAGGACAGGAGCATAAGTGTGCACTCTATGCAGATGATCTCCTCCTATATGTCACTTCCCCTCTAAAGTCTACTACCGTTATTTACAAAATCTTACGGAATTTTAGTGTAGTGTCAGGTCTACAGGTAAACATGTCCAAATCAATAGCATTAAATATAACAGTCCCATCGGACCTACTTACTCAAATTTCTAATAACTTTGAATTTACTTGGGCCAGATCCGAAATCCCCTACCTAGGCATTAAAATTACCCAGATATAGACTCTTCAAAGCCAACTTCCCGCCTATATTTCAAAGATGTAGGAGCGACCTAGAGAGGTGGTCGAGATGTGGTCTGTCCTGGCTGGGTAGGGTTCACGCTGTGCAAATGACCCTTCTTCCCGGGTGTTGTATTTATTCCGTTCTCTCCCAATCCAGATAAGGAAACAAGTTCTTAGCAAATTTCAATCAGAGATTACCCGATTTGTGTGGGGGCGTAAGGGATACAGATGCCCCTCTAATACTCTTTATCGGCTGAAATCTCAAGGGGGATTGGGTTTGCCCGATCTGTGGGGTTATTATTAGGCAGCACAATTGTCCCAAATTTCGGTGGTCTTTTCCAAAAGCCAGAAGCCTGAATGGCTTTCGATGGAGAGATGCGCCACCCCGCGGAACACCATTGATTATCTCCTCTTGTGCAGTCCGAAACTCAGGCCCGCCATTATGTCTCCTACCCTTTCCCATTCTATGGCCCTGTGCTCTAGACTCCTCTCTCATCACAACCTGACCTCACCAATGAAACCATTAGCTCATTTATTCCACAATGCTGACTTTTCACCTGGGTTAGCCATCAAAGATTTCCAATGGTGGACAGACAAAGACTTATATAGAATTGGCCACTTCCTCTACCCTAATGGTCCGATTAAGTTGTCTTACTGCAGAAAGAAACTGGATATGCCAGAATCCTAGGTATTCAGATTCTCCCAAATCTCCCACTTCCTTAATTCGATTTGGTCCCACAAAAAGGAACTTCCTTCGATTACACCCTATGAAAACTGGTGTGTCAACACAGAGGTCCAGAGGGGTGGATTTCCCTGATTTATTCTGCACTAATGTCACACACAAACAAACCAACCTACGCTCGAGCCTGGGAGGAGGAAACGGACATCTCTTGGTCCACACAGACATGGTATAGCTCATTTAATAGAGCCTATAAGGTAATTCTTAATGTCTCTCTTATTAAGGCCAGTGTGAAGGTAATGACTCGATGGTACTATGTCCCTGTTAGATTAGCGATCATCTTCCCAGGGTCCACCTCTCTATGTTTTAGGGGCTGCGAATTGAACCCCCAGGTAGCTCTACTAAATAACAATATTGAATATCTTCCCAAACACTCACAGGTACTAGTATATTTCATCCTTTTAGGAGCCAAAGTAACAGTCGCCAAAGCCTGGAAAAAACCTGGTGTTTCTTTCCTAGGGTTCAAGAGAAAAGTCTCTTGAATCATGGTCCAAGAACAAAATGTGGCAAAACTCAATGATAAATTAGGTAAATTTTATGATATATGGGAACCTTGGGCTATCTATTGCAACATTCCCCTAATTCCGGGAGTAGCACAGTACTCTGAGAGAACTCCACCTCCTCCTTGTATCTGTCCCTTCCCTGTCCTTCCCCCTTTCTCACCTTTTCCTTTCTTTCATGGGCACCCTAGTCCCTCCCACCATTGTTGTGAGCCTGTAGCTCATTAGATGTAACAGAGGCCTTGAGAACAATTTCCATTTAATCTCTAGGGTATGGGACGCCCTGAGCATTCTACAGGATCGATCTTCGATCACTACCCGCGGTACCGGGGGGTTCTTCGGTTACCCCAGGCCCACCGGCCAGCGGGCACCAGCTTCAAGAGGGTGGCAGGTTGGGGATCTCCTGGGAACGCTACGCACTACCACAGTAAGTTCCCAGAGGGGTGGGGTGCGTGGGGTCCCGGGGAGTCGACGATCGTTGCCAGCTTTGACCTTATATTATACTAAGGGCTAATTCGTTTCTCAGGCTATTCTCTCTATCCTACTCTACTGGCACACAGATGTTATTAAGGAGCATAATTTATAAGAAAAACCATTTCTCATTATTCTTATCTTACTCATGTATCTTGTTTTTCAAGGATGTTGTTACTTTAAGTCATCCTATTATTGATTCTTGCTTCATTGTATTAACGTAAAAAAAAAATTTCAATATAAAAACATTTGAAACTAAAAAAGGTTTATTTCATAATAATTCATAAAATACTGTATGTAAAGATAAATTAAATACATAAAACATATACAGTATCTCAAAAAGGTGAGTACACCCCTCACATTTTTGTAAATATTTTATTATATCTTTTCATGTGAGAACACTGAAGAAATGACACTTTGCAATCAATGTAAAGTAGTGAGTGTACAGCTTGTATAACAGTGTAAATTTGCTGTCCCCTCAAAATAACTCAACACACAGCCATTAATGTCTAAACCGCTGGCAACAAAAGGGAGTACAACCCTAAGTGAAAATGTCCAAATTGGGCCCAAAGTGTCAATATTTTGTGTGGCCACCATTATTTTCCAGCACTGCCTTAACCCCCTTGGACATGGAGTTCACCAGAGCTTCACAGGTTGCCACTGGAGTCCTCTTCCACTCCTTCATGACAACATCATGGAGGTGGGGGAAGTTAGAGACCTTGCGCTCCTCCACCTTCCATTTTAGGATGCCCCACAGATGCTCAATAGGGTTTAGGTCTGGAGACATGCGTGGCCAGTCCATCACCTTTACCCTCAGCTTCTTTAGCAAGGCAGTGGTCGTCTTGGAGTTGTGTTTGAGGTTGTTATGTTGGAATACTGCCCTGCAGCCCAGTCTCCGAAGGGAGGGGATCATGCTCTGATTCATGTCACAGTACTTGGCATTCATGGTTCCCTGAATGAACTGAAGCTCCCCAGTGCCGGCAGCACTCATGCAGACCCAGACCATGACACTCCCACCACCATGCTTGACTGTAGGCAAGACACACGTGTCTTTGTACTCCTCACCTGGTTGCCGCCACACATGCTGACACGATCTGAACCAAATAAGTTTATCTTGGTCTCATCAGACCACAGGACACGGTTCCAGTAATCCATGTCCTTAGTCTGATTGTCTCCAGCAATCTGTTTGCGGGCTCTTTTGTGCATCATCGTTAGGAGAGGTTTCCTTCTGGGACGACAGCCATGCAGACCAATTTGATGCAGTGTGTGGTGTATGGTCTGAGCACTGACAGGCTGACCCCCCACCCCTTCAACCTCTTGAGCAATGCTGGCAGCACTCATACGTCTATTTCCTAAACACAACCTCTGGATATGACGCTGAGCACATGCACTCAACTCCTTTGGTCGACCATGGCGAGGCCTGTTCTGAGTGGAACCTGCCCTGTTAAACCGCTGTATGGTCTTGGCCACCATGCTGCAGCTCAGTTTCAGGGTCCTGGCAATCTTCTTAGAGCCTAGGCCATCCTTATGGAGAGCAAAAATTCTTTTTTCAGATCCTTAGAGAGATCTTTGCCATGAGGTGCCATGTTGAAATTCCAGTGACCAGTATGAGAGAGTGAGAGTGATAACACCAATTTTAACACACCTGCTCCCCATTCACATCTGAGAACTTGTAACACTAACGAGTCACATGACACCGGGGAGGGAAAATGGCTAATTGGGCCCAATTTGGACATTTTCATTTAGGGGTGTACTCACTTTTGTTGCCAGCGGTTTAGACAATTAATGGCTGAGTGTTGAGTTATTTTGAGGGGACAAAGTGTCATTTTCTTAGTGTTGTCACATGAAAAAATATAATAATTTTTTTTACAAAGTTATGAGGGTGTACTCACTTTTGTGAGATACTGTATATGAGAATAGCTATTAAAATACATGTAGTGCGTTATCATGAAACTCAAAATATGAAAAACAACAACAAATAATAAAGAAAATAAATAACAAAAAAAGTAAACACAATATGAGACCTAGATGACCAAGTGAAGTTACTAAATTATTGTATTGAAATCATTAGTATGGGAATATATTTTACGCAGTGGTAATATCACAAAAAGAAAATATGCAATGTTTAAATTAAAGTCAAGCCACTAGAAAAGACTATATAGCAAATGAAGCATTACCAATGCATATTTGGAAGTTAATAAAAGATATAACCACTAGAAACATGTACAGTAATACCGTACTATTTTATATTCTATACTCACTGGGTAGAAAGTTGACCAACCTCCCCCTGAGGGAATGAAGCCACCCCCAGTAAACATATACAGATGTCATAGTATGCAGGAACCTGATATGTATATATGTATATATAAATCAATCAAGTGTGTGAGGAAAGAAATGGACCGCGCTGGGGAGATGATACTGTAAGTTACAGAATGGTAGCAATTTCAATTTCTTCATTAAGGTCCCCTGGTGAGAGAGTGTTTAGGGTATATGTCCAGAAGGTTTCTCTGGCACACAGTTTTTTTTATAACTTTCAGCCTCAGGAAGAACTCTGGACATCTGTTCAATGACCCGAGCCTGTAGTCTAACCGTGGGTTTTTTATGATTGATTTTTCTATGGATGTGGGATCCCTTGAAGATGGCATATGCTGAGTGACTATCCTATTATTCTGAGTGACTATCCTATTCCTCCTCAATCTTCATGATGATAGCTTCTAGGAATATTTTCGGTTCAGGGCACCACCACCACTGCCTAAGGCCCAATTTTTCTGCCCCTGTTTAACAGGGGCGCATAATTACAGTTTTTTATCTAATATTTCACAGCAGGGCCTGTTCTGCGCTCAACAAAAGTATCTGTGAGGCTTTACAGTGTTGTACCACCACCACCGCCGCCTAAGGTCCAGTTTTTCTGCCCCTGTTTAACAGGGCGCACGTAATTACACTTTTTGATCTAATATTTCACAGCAGAGCCTGTTCCTGCACTCAACAAAAGTATCTGTGAGGCTTTACAATGTTGTGCCGCCACCACCACCACTGCCTAAGGTCCAATTGTTCTTCCCAGGGGCGCGTAATTACAATTTTTGATCTAATCTTTCACAGCAGGGCCTGTTCCTGCGCTCAACAAAAGTATCTGTGAGGCTTTAGAGTGTTGTGCCACCACCACCACCACCACCAAAACTGCCTAAGGCCCAATTTTTCTGCCCCTGTTTAACAGGGGCGTGTAATTACAATTTATGATCTAATATTTCACAGCAGGGCCAATTCCTGCGCTCAACAAAAGTATGTGTGAGGCTTTACAGTGTTGTGCCATCACCACCACCACCACGCCTAAGGCCCAATTTTTCTGCCCCTGCTTAACAGGGGCGCGTAATTACAATTTTTGATCTAATATTTCACAGCAGAGCCTGTTCCTGCCCTCAGCAAATTTATCTGTGAGGCTTTACAGTGTTGTGCCACCACCACCACTGCCTAAGGCCCAATTTTTCTGCCCCCGTTTAACAGGGGCGCGTAATGACAATTTTTGATCTAATATTTCACAGCTGGGCCTGTTCCTGCGCTCAACAAAAGTATCTGTGAGGCTTTACAGTGTTGTGCCACCACCACCACCGCGTAAGGCCCAATTTTTCTGCCCCTGTTTAACAGGGGCACGTAATTACAATTTTTGATCTAATATTTCACAGCAGGGCCTGTTCCTGCACTCAACAAAAGTATCTGTGAGGCTTTACAGTGTTATGCCACCACCACCGCCTAAGGCCCAATTTTTCTGCCCCTGTTTAACAGGGGCGCGTAATTACAATTTATGATCTAATATTTCACAGCAGGGCCTATTCCTGCGCTCAACAAAAGTTTGTGTGAGGCTTTACAGTGTTGTGCCATCACCACCACCACCGCCTAAGGCCCAATTTTTCTGCCCCTGTTTAACAGGGGCGCGTAATTACAATTTTTGATCTAATATTTCACAGCAGGGCCTGTTCCTGCGCTCAACAAAAGTATCTGTGAGGCTTTGCAGTGTTGTGCCACCACCACCGCCTAAGGCCCATTTTTTCTGCCCCTGTTTAACAGGGGCGCGTAATTACAATTTTTAATCTAATATTTCACAGCAGGGCCTGTTCCTGCGCTCAACAAAAGTATCTGTGAGGCTTTGCAGTGTTGTGCCACCACCACCGCCGAAGGCCCAATTTTTCTGCCCCTGTTTAACAGGGGCGCGTAATTACAATTTTTGATCTAATATTTCACAGCAGGGCCTGTTCCTGCACTCAACAAAAGTATCTGTGAGGCTTTACAGTGTTGTGCCACCACCACCACCGCCTAAGGCCCAATTTTTCTGCCCCTGTTTAACACCACTACACCACTGTACCTCACTGCACATCTGCTTCCCCGCCATATCCCCATGCTCTTCTGTCTCACTACTGAATCACCTTCTCATCTGTCCTAACACTGAACCCATCTGCTCATCTGCCCCACCACTGCAACCTGCATTCTCATCTGCCCCACCACTGTAACCCCAGCTCATCTGTCCCACCAATACACCACCTTTCACATCTGCCCCACTGCTCTACCCCCCTGCTTTTCTGTCCCACCACTAAACCCCCTTCTCATCTGGCCCAACACTTAGCCTCTTGCTCATCTGGCCCAACACTGAACCCCCCTAGTCATCTGGCCCAACAGTGAACCCCCCTGCTCATCTGGCCCACCACTGAACCCCCCTGCTCATCTTTCCCCCCCTGTAACCCCTTTCTCATCTGCCCCATCACTGTAACCCCTTTGTCATCTGCCCCATCACTGTACCCCCCCTGCTCTTCTGTCCTACTGCTGAGCCCCCTTCTCATCTCTTCCACCACTGTACCTCTCTGCACATCTGCCCCACTGCTGTACCCTCCTGCTCTTCTGTCCCACCTCTGAACCCCTCCTGCTCATTTTCCCCACCGCTGTACCCTCCTACTCATCTGCTCCACTGCTGTACCCTCTTCTCATCTATGATATGCGTGATATGCAGAGTGGTGAAAGGAAGCAGAGATGAGACACATCTACCTGTCCTGGCACACTCATCCTGCTGATCCACCTCTCACATCCAGCCCACATGCTTGTATGTGATGTATGGAATGTATGTGATGTCTATCTGAAATAGATGCGCAATGATGAGCTCAGGTCAGGGCAATTTTCTGAAAGCAGTGGGCCTGTGTGCAGAATCATAAGTTGGGCCACCGCAGCTGAGGAAAAGTGCGTTGCTCTGCGCCGCAGCAAAAGTTGGGTGTGATTTTCATTGCGATGAATACCGGCTGTGGCTTAAAGGGACACCGAGCGCAGGGGTTCAGTAGTAAGTGACACAAAGGTTCACGAATAATTTCAACAAAGTTCCCAGAAGCTCAACAGTAAATCCACAAACTGTCACCTGATTGTGGTTTTCTCAATCACAATGAAATCTCTTCTTTCTGAGATTGGTAGTGGCAACCAAGCGAGTCATCTTCCTACAGATGGTGGGCGGGGCTTGCAGGACTGTGATTGGCTTTAGCAGTGGCCAAGACAGTCCTCCTCCTCCTGGAAACAGGGATCGCCCCCCCCCCCCCCCCCTAACAGAACTGCACCCGATCTCTTCTCATCACAAAGGCTGACAATCACAGCTACAGCAAAGTTAGAGAACCAAACAATGTTTCCCATCTTTTACAATGTGTGGGGGCACAGTGCCTCCCCCTCAGTGCAGGTGCAGTGTGGGGAATTCTGAGATTGGAATGCATTAGTGTCTCACTGACAGGTGAGGGAGTGAGGGAGTCGAGTGCTGGCAAAAGAGGCTTTGTGTCCCGGGGGTTGCCAACCCCTGCTATAGGCATTTGGAGATCAGTGTTATGTTGCAAATGTCTCTAAACTGCAAATGAAAGCAAAAAAAAAAATTTGTTTATGTTTTTTTATTGCAAATGAAAACGCTCAGAACATGAACTTGCTGTGTCATTTATTGAAGTCATTTGAGAAGGATGATTGATGATGGAAAATCGAAGTAGCGCCTAATAATAGATCAGCGTGTACATTTCCTTTCTTTTAAAGTTTCTTTGTATTGAAAGTTATTACAGAAAACTTCATATGACTAATCTCTGGGAACTCCAAAAAAAGTTCAAAGAGCGTGCTTTGTGTCAGTAAATAGAAGGGCATTCTATAGAGCATTAATAACAAAAAAAGGCACAAAACTGGTGATCTTGTTCAGAGAACACATGAAAGTGCTATAATCAAAAAACATAAATAGTACTTAAAATGTAATGGGTCACTGTCACTTACAAAACACTAAACGCATAACTGCAGCGTTTGCAGAGTCAGGCTTGATCCCTGCGATCACTAACAGTTTTTTTGGTAGTGTTTTGGTGAACTGGCAAGCACCAGCGGCCTAGTACACCCCGGTCGTAGTCAAACCAGCACTGCAGTAACACTTAGTGACGTGGCGAGTCCCATAAG
This sequence comes from Lithobates clamitans, assembly GCA_037952925.1. Lineage (NCBI taxonomy): Eukaryota > Metazoa > Chordata > Amphibia > Anura > Ranidae > Lithobates > Lithobates clamitans. Next base: position 523,674 of record JBBGZY010002059.1, on the reverse strand, counting down.
TGCAGTTCAAGCTGGTGAGGTGGCAAGCACAAGTAGTGTCCCGCTGCCACCAAGAAGAAGACAAACACAGGCCCGTTGTGCCCATAATGCCCTTCCTGCTGCATTCGCCAATCCTAATTGGGAACCCACCACTTCTGCAGCACCCGTACTTCACCCATTCAGAGTACCCCTACCCAAACAAACCCCCCAAAAAAGATGTTGTGTCTGCAGCAAGCACAGATATAGGCGTGACACTCCCTATTATTGTCCCTCCTGTCCTGACAATCCTGGTCTTTGCATTGGTGAATGTTTTGAACGCTACTATACACTAGTTGAGTATTAGCGTAGGTTACAGCATTGCACAGACTAGGCACACTTTCACAGGGTCTCCCAAGATGCCATCGCATTTTGAGAGACCCGAACCTGGAACCGGTTACAGTTACAAAAGTTACAGTTACAAAAAAAAGTGTAAAAAAAAAAAAACACAAAAAAATATATCTAAAAAAAAAAATAGTTGTCGTCTTATTGTTCTCTCTCTCTATTCTCTCTCTATTGTTCTGCTCTTTTTTACTGTATTCTATTCTGCAATGTTTTATTGTTATTATTTTTTATCATGTTTGCTTTTCAGGTATGCAATTTTTTATACTGTTAAGCATTTTTTTTGTCTTCAGGTACGCCATTCAGTTGCAGCGCGCATTTATTTATCTTGACAGCAACATCGTTTGCTCCCACGATATATAAAGCCATTACTCCAGCGGAGGTGATATATGCCGAAGCATGGGGGCAGCAGGGGCGGAGGAGCAATTTGCTCCTACCTTTTGCGGGAGGATGCCCCCATGCTTCGGCATATATAAATGGTGCATGTATGCCCATCATTAGAAGTGGGTGGATGAAGGGAGGTATTCTAATGGTGGGCATACCCACCGATCAATCTCTTTTTTTCATTCAGCCCACAGGCTGCATGAAAAAAAAAAGATTATATTATATGCCCAACAAGGACCAGCAATGTACTGGTATGTTGCTGGACTTTGAGTGGTTATACCAAAATGATGCCTGTTTAGGTATCATCTTGGTATCATTGTTTTCAGCCAGCGGTCGGATTTCATGTAAAAGCAATCCTAGCAGCTAATTAGCCTCTAGACTGCTTTTACAAGCAGTGGGAGGGAATGCCCCCCATCTTCCATGTTTTTCTCTGGCTCTCCTGTCCCAGCAGGGAACCTGAGAATGCAGCCGTTGATTCAGCCAGCTGACCATAGAGCTGATCAGAGACCAGAGTGGCTCCAAACATCTCTATGGCCTAAGAAACTGGAAGCTACAAGCATTTCATGACATTTTATCACACCGATCGTGGTGTGGTCAGATGCTTTGAGGGCAGAGGAGAGATCTAGGGTCGAATAGACCCCATTTTTTTCAAAAAAGAGTACCTGTCACTACCTATTGCTATCATAGGGGATATTTACATTCCCTGAGATAACAATAAAAATGATTAAAAAAAATGAAAGGAACAGATTAAAAATAAGATAAAAAGCAAAAAAATAATAAAGAAAAAAAAAAAGCACCCCTGTCCCCCCGTGCTCTCGCGCAAAGGCGAACACAAGCGTCGGTCTGGCGTCAAATGTAAACAGCAATTGCACCACACATGTGAGGTATCACCACGAAGGTCAGATCGAGGGCAGTAATTTTAGCAGTAGGCCTCCTCTGTAAATCTAAAGTGGTAACCTGTAAAGGCTTTTAAAGGCTTTTAAAAATGTATTTAGTTTGTCGCCACTGCACGTTTGTGCGCAATTTTAAAGCATGTCATGTTTGGTATTCATGTACTCCGCCTAAGATCATCTTTTTTATTTCATCAAACATTTGGGCAATATAGTGTGTTTTAGTGCATTAAAATTTTAAAAAAGTGTGTTTTTTCCCCAAAAAATGCGTTTGAAAAATCGCTGCGCAAATACTGTGCGGAGAAAAAAAATGAAACACCCACCATTTTAATCTGTAAGGCATTTGCTTTAAAAAAATATATAATGTTTGGGGGTTCAAAGTAATTTTCTTGCAAAAAAAAAAAAAATTTTCATGTAAACAAAAAGTGTCAGAAAGGGCTTTGTCTTCAAGTGGTTAGATGAGTGGGTGATGTATGACATAAGCTTCTAAATGTTGTGCATAAAATGCCAGGACAGTTCAAAACCCCCCAAATGACCCCATTTTGGAAAGTAGACACCCCAAGCTATTTGCTGAGAGGCATGTCGAGTCCATGGAATATTTTATATTGTGACACAAGTTGCGGGAAAAAGAGTATTTTTTTTCTAAGGGCGTAAATTTTTGATTTCACTCTTCACTGCCTATCACAGTTTCGGAGGCCATGGAATGCCCAGGTGGCACAACCCCCCCCCCCCCCCCCCAATGACCCTATTTTGGAAAGTAGACACCCCAAGCTAAACTACTACCGCACCCACTGTGATGATGCTACCTCCTGAACCAAGAGTCCCCATCCCAGAGAGGTTCTCTGGGGATCGAAGCAAATTTTGGGTGTTTCGCAACGCATGTGAACTATACTTCTCATTACAATCTCGGACTTTATCATTAGAGGTCACCAAAATAGGGTTCATCATCTCTCTGCTGCAGGGTGACCCTCAGACCTGGGCCCAGCATCTGCTTGAAGTACGCCATGTAGTTTTGAACTCTTTGTCATCTTCCTTCGATGCGATGGCCCAACTTTACGATGACCCCCAATGGACTTCCACCTCCGAGGCTGCCCTCCACGCGCTCCAGCAAGGCCGCCGAGCTGTCGAGGACTATGTGACTGACTTCAGACACTGGAGTGCGGATATTCTGTGTAACGATGCAGCCCTGTGGCACCAATTCCGCCCTGGTCTATCCGAAGGGTTAAAGGATGAGCTAGCCCGGGTCGGTGTTCCTAATACCCTAGAGAGTTTAGTCACCTTGTCTATGCAGATAGGCCGACGACTGCAGGAGCGCAGAACAGAAAAAGCCACCCAGCAGCCCCGTCCAGCTTGGATGTTACCCTGGGTACCAGCTCCTGTGTACTCTGCTGCCGCCAGTCCAGTTCCAGCTAATCCCATACCTGTTAACCAGATGTCTGATACCTCCGAACCGATGCAGCTAGGATTGATGAGACATTCTCTGTCGGCTGAGGAACGACTTCACCGGCGACAGAATAATTTATGCCTGTATTTTGGGGAAGCTGGCCAATATGTTTGCTCATGTCCTGCAAAGCTGCGTAAGGTCCTGCCTATTTCTCCTTCTGCCAACATCACTCATCTGGCCTTACCCATCTCGTTCCAATTTCCAGGAAGAACAATACCAAATAATTGACTCTGGGGAATGTAGTTGTTTCATTGATCTGAACTTTGCAGCTCAACAACACATCCCTCTCCAGCCCAAGACTCAAGGACTTTCTATCTTTTTGGCAGATGGGTCTCGTATCAAATCTGGAGTGGTGTCCCAGCCCCAGGAAACCCCGCCTCTGCTTGTAACTACCTCCACAGATCATAAGGAACTGATAAGCTTGGATGCTATTGCGTCCGCTCTGTTTCCAGTCATCCTGGGCCTACCCTGGTTACAGTCCCACAATCCGCAGATTGATTGGGGGCCGGGGATATTAAGTTCCAGTCATCTTACTGCCAGCATTACTGCCTGCCTTCACGTCCAAGCACCCCTGGTCCTCTATTATGCCTGGAATCTGATTTAGAGCTATGTGCATCAATGCCGGAGCCTTACCATGGATTTTTGGATGTCTTTAGCAAACGGGGGGCTGAAACTCTTCCTCCCCATCGTTCATATGATTGTCCAATCAAGTTACTTCCAGGGGCTGAGATCCCCTTTGGACGAATCTTCCCTTTATCTGAATGGGAACTAGAGGTGCTAAGGGAGTGTAGCAATAACTCCATTAGGAGCTGCTGATTCTGATCGGGCTGTTGCTGCCACCCATTACCTGTATTTTCACCACATCAGGAACCTAGAGTCCATGTTAAGCTTTGCATCCACAACGTATGAACCAGTCACTTTAATACTTTTTCCAATGCTTTAATGGGAGATAAACGAAAGAAGTAGCAGGAAAGAGGTAGAGAGGGAGTTTCAGGGAAGTTCAAATACCTTTTCTGTCTTTGATCTTTGAGTACTTGAATATCTTAAGGGCGAGTATTCCTGCACAGAACGAACAAGAAAAGTCTCTGCCACAGACTTAAGAAGAATAAAGTAACTGTACGATCCTCTGCCATAGGACGTAGTAGTTTTAGATGAATAGCAACACAGTACCAGAACCTTTAAGCCGACTCGGCAGTGCTATGTGGTAGGTTGACTTAAGATGCGTCCTCCAATTGAGTCACCAGGCCCCTCTCCAGACCAGCGCTCCGCATGATCCTTCCAAGACGGGTCTTTCCCTGGATTCTTCTCAATTGCCCGGCTTCTTCCCGCAGGACAGACAGCACAGGACCATCTCTGCAGCAGCAGCAGTAGGCCCAAGACAGACTTCTGGGCCCACCCACATGCCGCAGCAACACAGTCCTCTGGCCCGTAGGACCACGAGGTAGGACTCCTAGCACATACCTGTCGGCCAGGGGGGCCAGCAGGTGGAAAGAAAGAGACCAAGAAAGATGGCATCTGTCCTTTAAATACCCCTTTCCAGAATACACTGAATGTTACTTCTGGGAAAGAAGAGCACTCAATACACCTCAGCCTATTGCTTTCCAGTTCCTGTCTGTAGCGACACCGTCATCTACTGGCGACGGAGTGGAACTGCACGCAACACAACCAAGGCTGGAACAGAAGCTAATTTAGCCATAGATTAAATCTGAACTATATAAAGAACAGACAACCCACTGAATTTACATACTTGCGGTAGATTGAAAATCTACCAGCGCTACAGGAGTATGTAGATGAAAACCTCAAGAGGGAGTTCATCCGACCTTCCACCTCTCCAGCAGGGGCAGGAATCTTTTTTGTGGAAAAGAAAGACCACTCTCTTCGGCTCTGTGTGGACTACCGTGAATTAAATAAGATCGCGGTCAAGAACAGATATCCTCTGCCCCTGGTGCCTGAACTTTTTCAGAGACTAAGGATTTCTTCTGTATTTACCAAGCTAGACCTGCGGGGGGCTTACAACCTGGTCCGCATCCTAGCAGGGGGTGAATGGAAAACATCTTTCCGTACCAGGTTTGGCCATTGCGAATATCTGGTAATGCCCTTTGGCCTATGTAATGCCCCTGCCACCTTCCAACATCTAGTCAATGACATTTTCAGAGACTGTTTGGCTAGATACGTAATTGTCTATCTAGATGACATTTAGATTTTTTTTCCACATGTCTTGAGCAGCACCGGGAACATGTCAAGAACGTACTCTGTCGGCTCCGTCAGCATAGGATATATGCCAAGCCAGAGAAATGTGAGTTTGAGCGGCAGAGTATTCAGTTCCTTAGCCTAGTAATATCCCCAGAGGGATTCAAGATGGATCCACAAACAGTTGCAGCCATTCTGGACTGGCCTGCACCCTCATACAAGAAGGGGGTGCAGCTCTTTGTCGGCTTTGCAAACTTCTACAGGAGATTCATCAAGGGGTTCTCCGCCATTATCTCCCCGATTACGCAGCTAACAAGACAAAATATTCGGTTTCACTGGACTCCTGAGGCACAGGCTGCCTTTTACAACTTTTTCACGTCAGCTCCTATCCTGAGTCATCCTGGTTCTGCTTTGCCTTACCTACTCGAGGTAGACGCCTCAGAGACAGCAGTAGGGGCAATTATCTCCCAACGCCAGGGTCTCAAAGACTTAATGCACCCAATAGCCTTCTTCTCTCGTAAACTCTCTCCGGCCGAGAAGAATTACAACGTGGGGGACCAAGAGCTCCTGGCCATCAAGGCTGCACTTGAGGAATAGAGGTATCTGTTAGAAGGAGCGGCGCATCCTGTACTTATTTATACAGACCAAAAGAATCTGAGAGCTGCCAAGTGTCTGAGACTACGCCAGGCACAGTGGGCATTGTTTTTTTCCAGATTCTCATGTCACATTACTTATCGGCCGGGCTCGAAGAACATCAAACCAGACGCCCTTTTGCGCATGTTTGATGATCCAAGAGAAGTGTCAGCTTCCTACTCTTACAAACAAACCTGATGTTTGGCTTGAAACAAGCTTCAGCAAGTACGCCCGGTCCTCCTGGAACTACCCTGTTACCCAAGGATGGGTTACTATGGAAGGATAATAAGATCTTTGTGCCAGAAGATATCCAGGTAACAGTGTTAAGTCTGTGCCATGACCATCCCCTGGCTGGCCATTTCAGGAATACATAAAACCCTGGAACTAATACAGCGCACGTTTTGGTGGCCGGATCTTGAAAAGAACTGCAGGGAATATGTGAATTCATGTGCCACTTGTACCTGAAGTAAGACTGCTAGAAGCAAGGCCTGGGGTCTGCTCAGACCCCTACCAGTCCCTAACAGACCCTGGAAAATGATTGCCATGGATTTTATAGTAGAACTGCCCCATCAGAAGGTTGGCAGGCTATTTTTGTAGTGGTTGACCGTCTGTCTAAAATGGCTCACTTTGTGCCACTAAACAATACGCCCTCTGCCACGGAAACTGCCCAGGTCTTCATAAAGGAGATTGTAAGATTACATGGGGTCCCATCGAACATTGTTTCGGATAGAGGGGTGCAGTTCACCTGTCGCTTCTGGAGGGCATTGTACAAGGTCCTAAAGATCGAACTGTCTATGTCCTCTGTCTATCACCTTCAGACTAATGGGCAAACCGAGAGGACGAACCAAACGCTTGAGCAATGTCTCCGGGGCTTCACCACTTTTGTCCAAGATGACTGGGTAACATTACTGCCCTTGGCAGAGTTCGCATTCAACAATGCCAGTCACTTGGCTACAGGTCAGTCTCCATTCTTCTCAAACTATGGATTCCACCTTCCTATCTGATCTTATACCCGTTTCCATGGTTCCAGCAGTTCAGAACACTGTTGATTTCCTAAACCATAATAACAAATTATTACAGGAAGCCATGATAAAAGCACAGGCAACTAAACGTATGTTTGACAGGAAGAGGAGAGGGGAATTATGCCTTCAACAGGGCGATCAAGTATGGCTGTCTACCGCCAATCTCTCAGAATGACTTGCCCCGCAAGGAATCTGGCACCCAAATTCATTGGTCCCTTCTCAGTGAAGAGGAAATTAAATGAAGTTTCATATGAACTTTCCTTACCCGATTCACTGAAAATCCACCCAGTATTTCACGTGTCACTACTAAAGCCTCCAGTGCCGGATCCCTTCCCAAACAGGGGATCGGGACCACCTGAACCACTAATTATCAATGAGGATAAGGAGTTTGAGGTGGAGCCTGTCTTGGATTGTAGTAGAAGAGAAAACCAGCTTCAATACCTAATAAAGTGGAAGGGGTATGGTCCAGAAGAGAACTCCTGGGAACCCAAGCAGAACATCCACGCTCACGAGTTGATCCAGGTCTTCTTTCACAGCCATCCTCAAAAGAGAGTTCTCCTGGGCACCTGGAGGTTGCCTTTAAGGGGGGGCAATGTCAGGGACATGCTGCCCACATCAGAAGACGTGTGCCAATGCGCAAATTACAGCCATCACACACGAATGTGCGCAGGCGCGCAGGTTAGACGCGCTTTGGCGCTTAGTGGCCTATAAAAAACGCTCCAGGGGCACTAGGTCCTTGCGGTTTGATCTGCATCTGTTCCCTGAAACCTGACTCTGTGCTTGTATCCTGTTCCAGTGTTTGACCCGGCTTCCTGACCATGCTTCTATCTCCAGTCCTGACCTTGGCTTGTTTGAGCCTGCTTTCTCCTGTCTGCCGGCCTGATTACCTGTTGCCAAGACTCAGCCTGGACTCTGACTACTCTCTACCTGCTGTTTATGCTTATTGCTTTTCTGTGTATGACCTGGCTTGTCTGACCCTGCTCCAGCCTGCTGTCCTGCATCCGCTGTTCTGGCTTCTCACCTGGCACCACCACTTCCAGCCAAGAGAACTCTCCAGGCACTCTTACCCACCGTGCTCTTACCACCACTGAATTAACTGCAGTGGTCTCTGAGCCGGGTTGTACGAGAAGTCTCCCTCTGCATGTCGGGCTCACACCTAAGGTACGTGACAGAGAGTTTGCCAGAAGGTGAAGGGGGGTGAGTCATAAGAGGGCCAATGAGAGCTGCAGAGCTGGAGGTGTGTGTCTGTGTAAATCCAGGAAGTGAACAGGCAGCAGCTTCAGCTGCCCACAGTTAAAATGGCTGCAGCCAGACTTAGCGGAGGGAGATTTCCGAAGCATATTTGGCAAGTACAGAATCACAGTAAATATAAAATAATATGCAAAGTGGTTGGAGGGAAGCTTCAGAATGGCAAAAATGTTTTTATTACAAACTATGTGAGCAGACAGCAGTTCCTCTTTAACTCAACATGCTCTTTCTCTCAGCACCAACTCAGCAGCTCAGTTCCCATGCTCCCCTCTCTCAAGAAGTAACTCAGCAGCTTAGCTTAACCTGCTCTCTCTCCCAGCACCAACTCAGCAGCTCAGTTTCCCTGCTCCCCTCTCGCAAGAAGAGACTCAGCAGCTTCACTCCACCTGCTTCTCCTCTCAGTAGTTACTCAGACAATCAGCTCCCAGTGTTCCCCACAGCCAGCATTGACTCAGCAGCTGCTCCCCTTTTCAGTAGTGACTCAGCAGCTCAACTTCCTCTCCCAGTAAGACCGTGTTCCTCTGCGATTCAGGTGTGACTCAGCCCTAAGTCTGAAACTCCCTGTGAGCATAAATTCAGACCCTTCTATGGAAGCTTCTTCATTACTACTCCTCTAGAAGATAACCTTTGAAACATAATATAAAGATTCTGGTGATCTTTGTACTTTGTTCTTTAAAGGGACTGCAATAAAGAAGATGGTTTCCTGTAGGATGGCATCAGGCTGAACGTCTATTAATGAGAGATGTTCACAATAGTCATGGCACATGCAAGGCTTCTGTGCATCATTTCTGCCCCTCACACTTTATATATACAGTATCTCACAAAAGTAAGTACACCCCTCACATTTTTTGTAAATATTTTATTCTGTCTTTACATGCGATGACACTGAAGAAATGCCACTTTGCTACAATGTAAAGTAGTGAGTGTACAGCTTGTATAACAGTGTAAATTTGCTGTCCCCTCAAAATAACTCAACACACAGCCATTAATGTCTAAACCGCTGGCAACAAAAGTGAGAACACCCTTAAGTGAAAATGGACAAATTGGGCCCAATTAGCCATTTTCCCTCCCTGGTGTCATGTGACTCACTAGTGTTACAAGGTCTCAGGTGTGAATGGGGAGCAGGTGTGTTAATTTTAGTGTTATCGCTCTCACTCTTTCATACTGGTCACTGGAAGTTCAACATGGAAACTCATGGCAAAGAACTCTCTAAGGATCTGAAAAAAGAATTGTTGTTCTACATAAAGATGGCCTAGGCTATAAGAAGATTGCCAAGACCCTGAAACTGAGCTGCAACATGGTGGCCAAGACCATATAGCAGTTTAACAGGACAGGTTCCACTCAGAACAGACCTCACCATGGTTGACCAAAGAAGTTGAGTGCACATGCTCAGCGTCATATCCAGAGGTTGTCTTTGGGAAATATATGAGTATAAGTGCTGCCAGCATTGCTGCAGAGGTTGAAGGGGTGGGGGGTCAGCCTGTCAGTGCTCAGACCATACACCGCACACTGCATCAAATTGATCTGCATGGCTGTCGTCCCAGAAGGCAGCCTCTTCTAAAGATGATGCACAAGAAAGCCCACAAACAGTTTGCTGAAAACAAGCAGACTAAGGACATGGATTACTGGAACCATGTCCTGTGGTCTGATGAGACCAAGATAAACTTATTTGGTTCAGGTGGTGTCAAGCGTGTGTGGCAGCAACCAGGTGAGGAGTACAAAGACAAGTGTGTCTTGCCTACAGTCAAGCATGGTGGTGGGAGTGTCATGGCCTGGGGCTGCATGAGTGCTGCCGCCACTGGGGAGCTTCAGTTCATTGAGGGAACCATGAATGCCAACACGTACTGTGACATATTGAAGCAGAGCATGATTCCCTCCCTTGGGAAATTAGGCTGCAGGGCAGTATTGCAACATGATAACGACCCCAAACACACCTCCAAGATGACCACTGCCTTGCTAAAGAAGCTGACAGTAAAGGTGATGGACTGGCCAAGCATGTCTCCAGACCTAAACCCTATTGAGCATCTGTGGGGCAACCGCAAACGGATGGAGGAGCGCAAGGTCTCTAACTTCCACCAGCTCCGTGATGTTGTCATGGAGGAGTGGAAGAGGACTCCAGTGGCAACCTGTGAAGCTCTGGTAAACTCCATGCCCAAGAGGGTTAAGGCAGTGCTGGAAAATAATGGTGGCCACACAAAATATTGACACTTTGGGCCCAATTTGGACATTTTCACTTAGGGGTGTACTCACTTTTGTTGCCAGCGGTTTAGACATTAATGGCTGTGTGTTGAGTTATTTTGAGGGGACAGCAAATTTACACTGTTATACAAGCTGTACACTCACTACTTTACATTGTAGCAAAGTGTAATTTCTTCAGTGTTGTCACATGTTACAAAAATGTGGGGGGTGTACTTACTTTTGTGAGATAATGTAAATCTACTCATAGATATGAAATGACAGTAGTCGCCCAATCCTGGAATATTCGACAGACTGATTCTCAGGATGCCCATAGGTATGTGGACACTCTGTGGTAACCACAGAATGTCCTACAGGCCCAACTGATGTCTGTGTGCAGAAATCTAGGGCTGTCATTGAGGAATATCACACAGCACATAAGCTCTGCCATGGGTTATGTTCCCCACAGCCAGACTATGAGCATGTATGGTAACGAGTGGCATCTTTGTCATCCATCGTATTGTACATCAGCTGCTGTGTGTGTGGGAGGCCTGTCTGTTAGATAAATCTACTGCCAAGCTGTTTTCATGGGCTCTAATAGGGCACCTATAATGGCATCCTGAGTTGGCGGGTGCTGCGAATCATCCCAGACTGCCTGAGAGACCGTGCACGGCATGCACATTAATGTCAGTAACGTCACCCATTTTAAATACAGTGGTGTCATGAAAGGTTTGTGTCTCTCCTCTCTGCAGGAAACGTCCGGGTTTGCCGGACAGGCAGGTGGGTGGAAGATTTCTGAGGCGCCATCGCCAGTTCCCAGGACAAGCATTGATGTTGGCGTGTCTTTACGGTGGCAGTGTGCCCCTCGGGCCATCTGTGTTCCCTCCTCTAATTAGATCTGTGCCGGGCAGAGAAATGTAACCCACTCAAGAAAAAAATGAGGCCGCCACAGAGGCAGTTATATGACTGCAGTAAATAATCGCAGAGATGGCGGATAAATTATGGGTGAGTTTGGGAGCCGTGTACAGTCCGCACTGCCCTCCCCACTTTGTGTCGCCATTAGAGCTATAACTAATCTCCTGGAGAGGCTATTATGTAAATGTGTTTTTATTCCACCTGATTTTTTCCAGTATACTGTATGCTATTACATTGCCAAGTGCTGCATTCTTGTTTAATTAAAGTGGACCTGTCATTGCATATCATTTTTATATTAACTGCATGCAATGTGTCAGAGTACTCTTCCAAGTATATATTACCTCTCGCAGAGATCACAGAGATCACAGTACTCCCCCTAACAATGCCTTCATATCCTTTTCACTATTGTTGTTCAGCCATCATCCAGGCTTGCCATCTACTTTCTGGACTGAGATACCAGCTCAGAGATGACACAATCATGTAAATCATGGCAGAGGTGCAACTAGAACCTTCAGAGCCCCGGTGCAAGAAACCATGAAGGGCCCCCCTAAACCCCCCTCCCCCTTCCATCTGAGCCCGGGGCTTCCAGATCTGGGAGGGCATCCATTAACATCCTCCAAGAAACCTACCTCCTGTGTGCCTCCAGGATCCAGCGTAATTTCTGACTGCTGTGTCCCTTGGACACAGCTGATCACAGATCACAGTAAAGGGCCAATCACAGCAGACCTTTACCATGTGATAAGCTGATCACATGTAAACAGACTTGCCCGCTATCAGCAGTCCTTTCCTCCCACGCTGTATCTGTATGAGGAAAGGAGAGCCGGTAACCGGCAAGACTGTTAGTACATTGTTTACACTGATAATCAGGGCACTGATCATCAGTGCCCTAATTGTCAGTGCAGCCCCATCAGTGTTGCCTATGAGTGCTCATTAGTGCCACCTATCATTGCTCATCAATGCCACCTAACAGTGCCCATCAGGGCCACCTATGAGTGCTGCCTATCGGTGTCACCTATCAGTGCTCATCAATGCCGCCTATCAGTGCTACCTATCAGTGCTCAACAATGCCGCCTATCAGTGTCCATCACTGCAGCCTATCAGTGCTGCCTATCAGTGCCCATCAATACCTTCTATCAATGCTGCCTTTCAGTGCCACCTATCAGTGCTCATCAATGCTGCCTATCAGTGAACGTCAGTGCTGCCTATCAGTTCTCATCCATGCCGCCTATCAGTGCCCATCAGTGCGGCCTATCAGTGCCTCCTCAGGAGGACTCTGAACTGAGAGTGTCTCTCTCATACAACCCAGAGCCTAGGGCCCGCCGAAAGTGGCAGAAGACCAGGGCCCGGTCGCAAGTGTGACCTTTGCGACCCTGGCAGTTCCCCCACTGAATCCTGGTGCCTGTGCAGTTCGTGGCTGTGTTCACAAATGATATAGATCAGCTTTTGCTGCAGCCTCTCAAACATACAATGTTGCAGTGTGCTCACTGGGGGAGAGGAGACTGAAGAAATGCTTCCTCTTGCCTACAGCAGACTGATTACATCTTCTCAGCCTATGCAAAGTCACTGACTGGAGTTCAAGGATGGCTTGTAGTTATAAAAGGTGGCACTTTTTCAAAAAAATTATCCTGTTGCTGTATGTTGTGACATGCCCTATATCATTATAGGAGGAGACCCAAGTGGAAGTCAAAGACCACCAAGCCATAAAAAATGGATTAGCATGTGCTGTCCACTGACCGTTAATGAGCACAGGCTCACCAAAATTGGACAATAGAAGATTGAAAAAAGTTGCCTGGTCTGATGAGTCTCGATTTCAGCTGCGACATTTAGATGGTAGGGTCAGAATTTGGCAAAACAACATGAAAGCATGGATCCATCCTACTTTGTATCAACAGTTCAGACTGGTGGTGGTGGGGGGGATATTTCCTTGGCACACTTTGAGCCCCTTAGTACCAATTGAACATCGTTTAAATGCCAGGCTGACACACCGCTACACTAATCTCGGTAAAGAGCCTCTGACAGATGCGAGTAGAGGAGAGCCCATCGGCTGCTCTCCTGACAGGGGGTCTGTGCTGATTGTTTATCAGAGCAGCCCCCCCTCGGATGCCGCCAGGACCACCAGGGATGGCCACCACACTGGACCACAGGTATGCCACCCTAGACCACCAGGAAAATGCCAATCAGTGCCCAGGCAACTGCCAATCATTGCCCATCCCCAATGCCTGCCAGTGCCATCAGTGATGCCTAACAATGCCATCTATCAGTGCCGCATATGAGTGCCCATCAGTGCCGCCTATCAGTGCCCAGCAGTGCCGCCTATCAGTGCCACCCATCAGTGCAGCCTTTCAGTGCCCATCAGTGTCACCTATCACTGCCCATCAGTGTTGCCTATCACTGCCCATCAGTGCCCACCAGTGCCACCCATGAGTGCCCATCAGTGCTGCCTATCAATGCCCGTCAGTGCTGCATATCAGTACCACCCATCAGTGCCCCCTACCAGTGCCACCTCATTGGTGCTGCCTTATCAGTGCCGCCTTATCAGTGCCAATCAGTGGAGAAAACTTACTTATTTACAAAAGTTTATAACAGAAACAAAAGAAAAACGTTTTTTTTTTTTTTTAATTTAGGTCTTTTTTTATTTGTTTAGCAAAATATAAAAAACGCAGAGGTGATCAAATACCACCAAAAGAAAGCTCTATTTGTGGGAACAAAATGATAAAAATTCTGTTTGGGTACAGTGTAGTATGACAGCGCAATTGTCATTTAAACAGCGACAGTGCTGAAAGCTGAAAATTGGCTTGGGCAGGAAGGGGATGTAAGTGCCCAGTATTAAGTTATTAGGTGTAGTATTAAGTATTAGGTGGTTAAAATAGTGGAAGAGGTTTTAACAACCTTTCAAAAATTGGAATATCCTTTTTTGGGTTAAGTCAGCTCTGTCTAAAGCTAATAAGCTTGTTTTGGGGTATAAAGTGGCAAACCCCTTTAATTTCTATCTGCTGTAATATAGGAAATGAGCCTAATGCTGCCTAACCTCATTCCCCATGTATATATAGAATTCCTGCAACAATATATCTGCCTATAGCTGACAGTAAGCCGGAGACAAAACGAGGTCAGAATCCCGCTGAACGCAGTGCTGCTGAGCCACTGTTGCTGTGAATGTGCAAATTCTAATGAGATTTTCTTCTTAGCATATTGGAGAATTCAGAGCCCAGAAATGTAGCTCAGTCAGGAAGGAACAATTCTAACCAGGGAAATAATAAACATGACATTTTGGTTACACTGTGTCATAATCATGGATATCGAAAGTAATAAAAAAAAAGTCCAAAATTTCTGATGCCTACCTGTAAAATGTCACCCACCTTCCACTAGTGTTTGAAAAATGAGACTGACAGAACTTCCCAGAATACAACACCCAGACATTATATTTCAATTTTTAGCATGAAGTGGTGCTCTCTACTTTCTCCCTTAATACAACAGTTACTGCAGGCGATCTACTGATAGCCTGATATTAAGTTGCAGCTGTTCTTCGGGGGATAGTTAAAGTCTAATGCTGCGTACACACGAGCGGACTTTACGGTAGACTTTGCCCGGCGGACGGGATTTGGTCGGACAATTCGATCATGTGTGGGCTCCAGCGGACTTTGTTTTCTCAAAAGTTGGACAGACTTAGATTTGAAACATGTTTTAAAATTAATCTGTTGAAATCGAGTCCGGTCGAAAAGTCCGCCGTCTGTATGCTAGATCGACGGACAAAAAGCCACGCCAGGGCAGCTATTGGCTCCTGGCTATGAACTTCCTTGTTTTAGTCCGGTCGTACGTCATCACGTACGAATTCGATGGACTTTGGTGGATTGTGTGTAGGCAAGTCCGTTCATTCAGAAAGTCCGTCGTAAAGTACGTCGAAAAGTCCGCCAGACAAAGTCTGCCATAAAGTCCGCTCGTGTGTACGCGGCAAAAGGCTTGATTCACATCTATGCATGTTGCTTTTGAGCGTTTCTGCAGTGCTTTTTGCGGTGCTTGCCACGTTTTTGGACGTTTTTGGACGTTTTTGGACGGCGGTTTGTTTCACACTGTATATAGCTGGTTGCTAAGGAGGGGGCCAGGAAGCCTGCCACCGCATCCTTAACAACCGATGAGTCATCAGCTGTCCTTCCGCTGAATGTAAAAAAAAAATTGTGAAAAAATCAGTATGGATTTGGAGGGGACCCCACCCCCATGCCAAAAGGGTACCAGACCAGACCCTTATCCAAGCAGGAAAGATAGGGGACGAGCGAGCACCCCCCCCTCCTGAACCATACCAGACCGCATGCCCTCAACATGGGGGGATGGGTGCTTTAGGGCAGGGGGGGCTCTGTGCCCCCCACCCCAAAGCACCTTGCCCCCATGTTGATGGGAGCAAGGGCCTCTTCCCGACAACCTTTGCCCAGTTGTTGTCGGGGTCTGCGGGCGGGAGGCTTATCGGAATCTGGAAGCCCTCTTTAACAAGGGGACCCCCAGATCCCGGCCCCCCTTATGTGAAAGAGTAAGGGGTACATTGTACCCCTACCCATTCACCAAAAAAAGTAGTGTAGTATGAAAAAATACAGTAGACAGTTTTTGACAAGTCTTTTATTAAAAATATCTTCTTCTTCCCCGCTTCTTCCTCCGGTCTTCTTCCATCTTCTCCCGCATCTTCCTCCTCCGGGCTTCTCCTTCTCCCGCTGCTTCTTCTTCCTTCTGTCTTCTTTGTCCGGTGTTCTTCTTCCTCTGCTGTCGCTCCCATCTGCCGACCCTCCTCCATTGCTGCATCTCGCTGATCTGTCTGCGCCGATGTCAAGCATTTCTTAGATAACGATGGCGGTGTGGCCATTGGATTACGTCATCCGGAGGCCTCGTCACCTTGTGATTTCACTGCCCGGGGCATGATGGGTCTGTGATGTCACAAGGAGCAGGGCCTCCGGATGACATAATCGAATGCCATGCCCCCATTATTATCTAAGACAATCAATCACTGAACCACTATGCCCTGAAGAAGAGGTTTAATCGCTACAAACCTTGAAACGCTTCGGATATCCTCTGACCCAGTTCACTACTGGCCAGATTCAAGTGGTTGTTTGTATTTACATCTATATGTCTCTTGATGTTGTACCTGTTTGACACACATATGCATCCTACTGTGACTTTTCAATAAGTCATATATCCATTTTTAACTTTTCTAATAAAATACAAATATATTTTCTAAATACTTTTTTGTCAAGGAGTTTCTGCCTTTTAAAGTCCCACAGAGGAATTTGTTCTATTTTGTATTGCTGCATATCTAAGAACTCTTTTCTCAGACTTCTCATATAAAGCAGAATGTGGTCACGTTACATAGAGCTGTACACACTTGGAATTTACATTGGAATATATTGGGGTTAGATGGAGGTTTTTCATTTCCTCCCTTCCTCATCTCACTTTATTCTTGTAATTCTGCCAAAAGCGGTGAAAGACACAAACTCACTGAGTGCGGCACATTCTGCTCGGATCCTATTTCAGCCAGTTCCTGTTTGATTTTTAGGCCAGGCACTCAGTGCTTGCTCCGCAAAACTTGGTATTGTCTGCTGAGGATTCTGTGACCTCCACCGATTTCCCTTCAATGTCCTCCACTCTCTGCACACATAGCTGGGTAATGAGGACCTGTCTTCTCTGCACCATGCGGGGGGGGGGGCATTATAACCCCTCTATCAGTCACATTATGTCGAACATATCTGGCTATGGACATATATGGTGTGGTGGCCATATAAGATTCAATAAATGATCAGTTTAATTTCTGATCTTATTCTAATTTCTGGTCGATCTCTTCTGATAGATAAATAATCCTATAGGCTACAACCTATTCAATTGATATGTTACACTTGGGAAAGTTGATGGTTAAAATATGATCATAAGTTATTGATCACATCTCTGCTTCCATCATGTAATCTCATAATGTTATCAATCAAAATACGATCAGATTCATCAACAACTTTTTGTCCTGACCGATCGACTCAGTTCGATCAAATCTAATCTAAATCGAATATAAAAAGGGAAGTTATGCCTGTTCAATTGTTTGCATATTCAATTGTTTTAAAGCGGGGGTTCACCCACACCGCCAAAAAAAAAAAATATTAAAAGCCAGCAGCTACAAATACTGCAGCTGCTGACTTTTAATACATGGCCACTTACCTGTCCCAGGGTCCAGCGATGTCGGCAGGGGACGCCGAGAACCCGCTCGGTTCTCGGCAGCTGCCGCCGCCATCCTAGGTGAGGGAATCAGGAAGTGAAGCGTTGCGGCTTCACTTCCCGGTTCCCTACTGCGCATGCGCGAGTCGCGCTGCGCGTCCCTAGTGGTCCCCGCTCTCTCCTGGGAGCTGTGTGTTCCCAGCAGACAGCGCAGTCGGGACGGGAAGAGGCATAGACTCCCGTGGGAGTCTATGCCGGAAGTGGGTGCAAATACCTGTCTTAGACAGGTATCTGCACCCCCCTCCCCCCTGAAAAGTGCCAAATGTGACACCGGAGGGGGGGAGGGTTCCAAAAAGCGGAAGTTCCATTTTTGTGTGGAACTCCGCTTTAAATGTGTTTGTAAGGGATGTTTTTTTTTTTTTTTTTTTAAATAACAAACATCTCTATACTTACAGTACCTGCTCCGTGCAAGGGAATTGCACAGAAGTGAGGGGAGAGAAGTGATGCAGACGTGCACAGTGCTAGATCGAATGAGGGCTCAAGTAAGTATTAGGCTGGATTCACACCTATGCGTTTTTAGTGATTTTTGCATTTTGCAGATTTGCACTACAGTCCATTCACCATGATTTCCTATGGAACACGTTCTGTAGTACAAATCTGCAAAATGCAAAAAGCACTAAAAATGCACAGGTGTAAATCCAGCCTTGGGGGGGTGAAGGGCCAAAATGAATGCCTAAACATTTTTTACCTTAAAGCGGAGTTCCGCCTAATTTTTTTTCAAGTCCTAGATGGAGCAGATAAGAGTCAGAAACTTCACTGGGTTTTATTCTGTCCGTGACAGCAGTGGGAAAATGTTTCCTTTCTATGTGATCACCAGGACAGGAAGTGAAAACAATGGCATACATAGAGCAAATATGGGAGAGATTCAACTTCCTGTGTGTTCATTGGAACCAAAAATAAGGGGTAAATTTGCAGTGGAGACACAGGCATTAATAATCCCTCCCCAGTACATCCAATATTAAAGTGGAATTCAATTCTGTAAGTAACTAAGCTAAAAACTGCTCCCACCCTTCTAACATCTATACTGACTACCCTGTAGAAGGAAGATGCTTATAATTACCTATTCCCTGGGCACTCCAGTCTGGTCACATGATCGGCTCCCAGGGCCGGCTTCTTGGGAGAGAAGGGACAGTTGACAACAGATGCTCCATAGTAAGCCTATGGGTACCTCATCATCCAAGCTCTACATCTTTCCTCTCCACTTTGGAGATCATTTAATTGGATCAGAGAGCTCTGAGAATAGGTAAGTATAAGCATCTTCCTTTTACAGGGTAATTAGTATAGAGTTCTAAGGGAGGTGGAAGCAGTTTAACCACTTGCCAACAGCCTATAATAAGGCTTACCTATAGGTACTGTAAATATCTCCTAAACTTGTACTGTTTAGGAGATATTTACTGTATACGCTGCCGATGATGTCATCGGCGCATGCGCTCTAAAGGAATGGCAGCCCGCAAGCGCGCGGGAGTGATGTCACGCAGCTTCGGCCTGTCACAGTCAGAGTCCGCGATCCCAGAAGGATGACAGGTGAAGATGGATGTGGCCACCAGCAGGGACGACGAGGGCTTCATTTTGCAGGTAAGTTTCACATAATGTGCTAGTATGCATTGCATACTAGCACATTATGCCTTTACTTTGCAGGTCACAAAAGAAAAAAAAAAGCAGTGTTTACTTCCTCTTTATTTTGGCTATTCTTGGTACTAAGCGACTGACTCGGTGCATCCTCAGCAAGTCACAGACCCGTTCAGCTTGTTCTCGTATCATGTTACAGAACTGCATGTTTAGTAGAGTGGGAAAGCTGAAATAAATTGCTGTCTGATAGGAAAAATCTGCAGTGAATAATTTATAACTTGGGTCAGTGATCTCACTGTTCGGGGAAAATTTCCAGAACTGTTTAGCATCTTACTGTATATATATTAAACATGCACACGCTGCAGTTTCTGGCAGTGCTTTTCAGCCATGTCTCTCCAACCTCCCTCATAATTAGTTTCCATTGTCCAGGGATAGGGCACAAAGCTGTTTTCTGGGTACAATGTAATGCTATCCTGAGAGTCCACTCAAGTTGTTTCCACAAGAAACAGGGAGACACATTTAACATCATGTGTGCTCATGCTGGAGCTAATTGTGTACAGAAAACACATGGCTAAACTGGCTCACAGATAGGCTATAGGTGAGTGATGGCAAACCTTGGAACCCCAGATGTTTTGGAACTTCATTTCCCATGATGCTCAACTACACTGCAGAGTGCATGAGCATCATGGGAAATGTAGTTCCAAAACATCTGGGGTGCCAAGGTTCGCCATCACTGCTATAGATACTGTTATGGGTGGAGCAGAAATAGACACAGGATATTTCTTACTGAATGTTCTGTTATGTCTAGAGCTGACTTTTCATTTACTGCACCAGAGTTCTTGGCAAACAAATTTTATGTGTTTATTAACTCTTACTATACATTGCAAGATTGATGGATAATTCACATTTTAGGTTACATAATTCCAAAAAAAAAAAAAAAAGATTGTTATCCCAAAATCCAGCTGAGAAAATACTGTGTTACTTTTTGTGTTGGTTGTGCTTTATCTACTTTTGGTGATAAAGGCACAGTTTACTGTCATGCTGTTTAATATTTTTATGAGTCTTGTGCAGCTGTACTGCCACAGAGCCAGAGTGTTACACAACATTTTCCCATTGGTGGGGTGCTGATCCAGAAAGACGGAGCTCAGTTCCCAGTGACAGGGGAACATCACTCCAACGGCCAGATAAATAGTTTTATTGCATCAGTGCATTCAAAAGACATAAAAGCAGACATCATAAAATCGCTGTCGTGCAACATCGAACATGAAATACAACCACCGTTGACGGCAGCACACTCACGCCTAACACAATCAAGACCATGCACAACGTTCCCTGGGACCCCCGACACTCTACGTTAGACATAAGTCAGTATTTGGATTGGTAGCCTTTCAGCCAATCCGTTGGGTGATTGTGTTCACCGTGGCCATTCATCTTGTTGGTACAAGATGCCACAAAGTCTTTTAGCAGAACACGTTTATGTAAGTGGGTTTTCCACACTTGACTCACCTCTATCCACCACTTTTGTGGTTATTTCAGTTGTGTATTTTTGGCGTTTATGTCCAAAATTAATTTATTACAATTTATTTATGAATTTATTCTCTTAAAGACTTCTCCAAGCCAACCATGGCCTATATGTCATGGTCTCACTGTTAGAATATGTATCAAGAATAAAGTCCCCCCTATAAATTTTGTTTTACATTATGTATGCAACAAAGTGAGACCTTGTGGTGGTCAGAAGAAAACAAATCTCACAAATGGAGTCTTAAGAGATTTAAGTCGGAGGGTGATCCAGTCTACAAAACTCCAGCTATAACTAAAATATTAATTTGGGGTTTGGGTGAACTGACCTATTTGGGGGGGGTGGGCGTTAAAAAAAATCTGTATAGTGGGATAATGAGACCTTGAAAACCTTATGAGAAAGACTTTGCAACTGCAATTTTAACTTTATTTTGGAATCTATATTATAACATATGCAGATGACAGAACGTGGGTGTGTCCAGTCCTTTACACATTTTTTTTTACAAAATGTTTCCAACATTTTTTTAACATTTTTGTGGGGGGTCAAGAATGGTAAAACGATATAATTTTTTTTTTTTTTTTTAATGTTATTGCTACGAAAAATATTGGGGACAGTTTTAGTTGCCTTACACTGACTTGGTGGACTCTGGTTAAGGACTGACATAAGGCAAGACAGAATCACAACTGAAACTTCTAACAATCCCTTGTTCTAAAGATTATTCTATATGTTCTCTTAGATTGTAAGCTCTAAGGAGCAGGGCCCTCTGATTCCTACTGTATCAAAGTGTATTGTATTTGTACTGTCTACCCTCAAGTTGTAAAGCGCTACGTAAACTGTTGGCGCTATATAAATCCTGTATAATAATAATAATAATATATGTTGTAACAACTTTCATTGCCAGGAAAAAAAAATGTGGAACTGTGTCAAGTGATGACCTAGCGATGCTGAGAAATGATGTTGGGGAAAGATAGCACTATCACCAGCCAATGGCTGAAGTTTTTCAGTTCTAGGGACAGATTTTTCTTGTGGTGCTTATTTAGGAACATTGTTGTGTACTAATTATTTTTCCTAGATGAAGAAACATCGACCTCACTGATGTACAGTATATTACAGTATATGTGGCTCTATATTGGAAAGTGATGCCCCCAACCCACCCAATTACTAGCAGAGATCAGACAAGGATCAGACTGTGTAGGGCCTCCATATGGGGTGAAGAGATTTACACTCCCTATCTCCCTTTTTGTATGGGAACAATAGAGGAGTGTGCACTCCTATGGTTTTGTTTGTATAGATCGTAAAAGGTGAGCTTAGTCAAAGATTTTGAGGATGTGTAAATGTTTATCAATTGAGGTGAGCAAATAAAAAAATACAGCCAAGATCTGCAAATTTTTTTTTTTTTTTATGGTCTTCTAACCAAGCCACTTCTGTTTTGCTCAGCACATGCTCAATAAGAACTTCTTAGAATTCCTTACTTGGAAAACACATTACATTATTCAACACATTAGGCCCTGCATTAAGTGGGCTAAAAGGTCCCCTAATTCTTGAAGGCAATCCTTCTGTTGTTCCTTTAGGTGGGATGTAATGCCCAGGAGGTGGCATGCTTTCTCTATCATGTGACCAATGTGATTGTCTCCCACAATGGAAGCCAAGAACGATAGCTGCTGGTAGCAGCTAAGTCAGTGCGCTGGGAGCACACAGCCTCAGGCCACCGTGGATTTATGTGAGCGACTGAACCCCCACTTATTTTTACTGTTACTCAATCAGCAATAGGTTAATCATTGCCCAATAAGATGCCCAAGGGACCCCCTTTTAAAGGGAAACAATCAAATCACCTAGTGATTTGACTCATGCATAACTAGATAACCACAAATCTGCTTGTTCTGCGTCACATCAATGAGCCAATTTACTCATCTTCATGGTCATTGAGACATCTATCTGTCTAGTCAGCAAGGCTAATTATCCATGACCTGTAAACAGTTGAGCTGTTGCCATTTTTCACCACCATGGGAATGCAGATTGAATCCAAGCATATGACTCTTAAAAATTGGAAAATAAGCCTGTAGGACTAGGGCACTGGCTCCTGACATCACCACGGGGCACACATAGTTTTCAGTATAAACCATGCTGCAGAAGACTATTAGAGACAGAAGACAAGTAACAAAGATGATAGACATGCTATAGGAGTGAAGGACACTGAGAGCATGTTGTAGGAAGCAGTCAGAGACTGGGGACAAGTTATATGAGACTTGCTAGAGATCACTGCAGTTATAGGTTCTTTACAGATCAATGTTTCCCTATCCCTTTCTAATTTTGGGCCGCAGTTTGGTAACCAGAGGACCATTCTTTGCTGTGTCATTCATGACAAATATTGGTTCCCATACAATGCTTGATCTGGGTTAGATCAATGAGCCAATTTACTCATCTTTATGGTCATCTATCTGTCTAAGCAGCAAGGCTAATGAGCCATGACCTGTGAACAGTCGAGCTGCAATACCATTTTTTACCACCATGGGAATGCAGATGAAATCTAAGCATATGATTCTTAAAACTTGGAAAATAAGCCTGTAGGACTAGGGCACTGGTGGTAAAATTAAGTGGAACAGGGGGTCTTAAATATGGCTCCCGACATCACCAAGGGGCCACGCATAATTTTCAGTATAAACCATGCTGCAGAAGGCTGTTAGAGACAGCAGACATGTAACAAAGATGGTTTGAGACTGTGAACATACTACAGGAGTGATTGGACACTGAGGGCATATGGTAGGAAGCAGTCAGAGACTAGGGACAAGTTATATGAGACTTGCTAGAAATCACTGCAGTTGTAGGTTCCTTACAGATCAATGTTCCCCTAGCCCTTCTCAATTTTGGGCTGCAGTTTGTTAACCAGAGGACTAGGGGGGCCTCTCTTTGCTGTGTCATCTATGACAAATATTGGTTTAATTTCAATGACAAGAGACAGGCCTCACAAAGTGCTGTACTAATCAAATCTGCAGGAAATATATTGCAATGATGCAGATTATCCAAACTCTAAATTTAACCCTCCAACAAGAGAAAGAAAAATATTATCTTCATTCACTGCTGGCATATGCAAAGCAAACTATCACATACATGCTTTTAACACAGATGCATTCCTTATAAATAAACATCCAAGGCACAAAACTGACACTGAACAAAAACATAAAAATTCTATATATATATATATAGTAAAAAAAAAAAAGTTGCCCCATGCAAGGCATTCGTCCATTTCCTTATAACCTCAACTGGTTTTTGTCAGCGGCTTGCTGGAGGTGTCGCGGATCAAACGTTCTGAAGAGTCTGTAAAAAAAAAGTCTGTAAAAAGCTGGTTTTTTTGGACATGGTGTTTTTGCATTAAAAATACTACATTCATTTTCTAAAGAATCTAGTCGGCAGCCAAAAAATATTTTAAAAAAAGTTCACTAAAATTCTGTACATCAGCAAGTTCCACAGAAAACCCAGGGACGGAAAGACAGAATTTTGGCACTTTCGTAAAACGCGGTTCTAAATTTAGCGGGCTCATTTCACAGTCGCCCTTCAGTATCCAGTATCTGCACAGTACAAAAAGCAAGTCTGCAAAGGAAAAAGGAGAGTTCGCTGTGTGAATGTCAGAGTAAAAAGATTCCCCACCCCCCAAAAATCTGCAGTGGATCTCAGTGAGGTTTCCGATTGGAAGATGCTGTGTCACATTGTTCTAACTGAACTCGTAAAATTCCTGTCTTGTGAAGTAACCAGAGCTGTACGAATTCTTCAGGCATGGAGTGGAACCTCGTCATAGGAGGCACGTCATCGTAGTAATGGTGGCTAATGGGCCTCCCTTTCAGGTCGTTTTGAAAGGGCCAGAATCCGTAAACGGTCACTTCCTCGCACAGGCTTAAGGCAGCGCTGACCATGAAGAGGCCTGTAGACAAACGCTTAGAGTGAACACCCTTAGATTTCCAGAACTTTCCAACATTACGCAAGAAGTTGGGGTTGGCGAAGAGAACAGTCTGGTTGGTGCTGAAGTCGGCCAAGGTGTAGTACACACGAAGCGAGGGATCTGTTCCATGTTTCATGGAGAAGGCTGGCATGTAGACGTAGCTGGACTTGTATACCTTCACACTTTCCACAAATGATTTCCTCGACCACAACAAGTTCTGGAATCTGAAAAAAGACAAATTATTAATACACCCTCATTATACTGATCATGGACTTTCTAGAAGTAGATGCAGATGGATAGAGATAGACATTTGTTTGTCTGGCTGGTAAGGCTAATGCATCATGACCTGTAAAAAGTCAAGCTGCAATACTATTTTTCACCACCATGGCAGTGCAGATAAAATCTGAGTATACAAACAAATGGCAACCACCCCATTCTATAACTGGTCTTTACAGCAAGGAGCACATGGAAGTGTGATGCATGTAAAAAAACAAACAAATATTCCCAGCTCTTTTACCAGCTAGAGTGTCCATAGCTGGAGCACATATATAATAATGAATAGATTAGGGGGAAGGTATGCCTGGAGGGAGCCCATCCGTCCTTAAATGTACAGGGAAAAACTGGACACCCAGCAATAGCACAATGGCAGCAAAGGTATCCAGTGCCCCCCCCCCCCCCCACACACACACACACACACCAATTCACCAACTATACAAACAAATAGAAACCCCCCAACCTAACTGGCCTTTACAGCAAGGATCACATGGAAGGGTGACACATGTCAAAAAACAAACAAAGATTTCCAGCTCACTTACCAGCCAGCCTGCAACAACCTGAATTGACCCTGTCTAACAGCTGATGTTAAAAACAAGGGGTTTAGTTTGCACACATTTGCAAATACATGCATAAACTGCAGAGGCCACATCATGGCACCCCAGTGCACTGCAGTCCTAACTTTAAAAATTCAAAGTCCCCAAAGTTGGAGAACTTATAGTAATGGATAGATTACGGGCAGGTAGCCCACTCCTCCTTAAAGTTACAGGGATGCATTGGACACCCAGCAATACCACAATGGCAGCAAAGGTATCCAGTGCACAAATTTGTACAAAGTAAACCCTTTGTTTTAACATGAACTGTTAGACAGGGTCAATACAATTTGGTGTTGGCTGGCTGGTAAGTGAGGTGGGAATTTTTGTTTTGTTTATTTTCAGATAAAGTCTGTGAATCTTTAGCGAAAATGTAATGTTGATATTTTCGGGGTGGGGGGCAGCCCTGTCAAATAGGCTGTACAGAGCCTAACAGTTGCCCTGGATAGATAGATAGATAGATAGATAGATAGATAGATAGATAGATAGATAGATAGATAGATAGATAGATAGATAGATAGATAGATAGATAGATAGATAGATAGATAGATAGATAGATAGATAATTATTTTCCTGTATTCTCACACTTCATGTACACTGCTGCTGGTAAACGAACATTTAGGAGCAGTTGGGCATTTTTTTCAGCTGCCCCTGAACTCTCCTCTATGTTATCTTATCAGTACATGTACACAGGGTTGTTTATAGTCGTTTCTAGGCAGTTGAGTTTAGAAGCTTTTTTTGGAAAGCATAAAAATGCGTTCAGGACGAATGTTCAGGCGCATTTAAAACGCCAAACGCCTGTAACAGCTTGTAAACAGGGTAACTCGCGCTTAGCCGCGTTTCGTTTACAGGCAAAAAAAAAAATGCTTCTAAACGCAAACGCGGCATGTCAACCTGGAAAAACAGACATTTTTAAACGTCAGTTATTATCTGTCAAGTTATATCGTTGAGGAGAGGTTGTAAAACGTCCCGTGTACATTAATCCTTAAACCCATGTTACGCTATGTTATTTCTCAGCACTGCTTGGTGTCACTTGCTCATGATAAATGTATACAATGTTTATCTGTTCTGTCCTTGCTATGACCCCTCTATTCACTCCCAGAGATCTGGTGAGAAGATGCTTCAGCACTGTGATCTCCCTCCATCAGTCATCCTGATGTAAGAGTTTGCTTGTGGTTGATATTAAAGCAGGGGTGTCCAAACTTTTTTCAAAGAGGGCCAGATTTGATGAAGTGAACATGCGTGAGGGCCGACCATTTTTCCTGACATTCTTTAAACCATTAAAATTCGGTCTAAGTGTGTTCTACCAGTGGAATCCCTAAATGTATTTGTCCTCATAACAAATCTACTTACAGAGCAATGTCCACAGGGGTACATCCCCTCCACTTGTGGAGCAAAGGGCAAAAGGGATTGATTTGTTTTTATTGTTTTTGTCTTGCGAGTGTACTCGCTATGAACAAGTGCGTCACCTATTGTAGATGCGCGTTTCGCTATCATGTTGTATCATGTTCTTTCAGATCACTTTGTATTTTGCACATTGCTGTCACTAGCTGGTAATACTATTGCACTCAGTAGCTTTTGTCTAGCTGGCAGGGATCCCTAATCTGAATCCCAGGTTCAGAAATAACAGCAGGAGGAACAGCTCCAGAGGTTTGGAAGAATAATTGGACAGAGAGTGGATACCTTAGGATTACAGAATGTGCCTGGCCAATGACAATTGCATTGATGGGAGAAAGAGGAGGCTAAAGAATAACATGTACATTTCTTGTCTGTATCTGGCCATCAGAAGATAAAATAGAAGAACCTTCCAATCATGAGCAATGAGCACGAACACACCTGCCTCCCTGACACTTTGTGATCCTCCGCTAATTCATACCATGACCGCATGAAGTCAGTATGTGGATAATAGCTTTATAGGCTTCCTTTATTTCAAATTTTAGATGTGGGAAGGTTTGGCTTTATTGCACTATAATGAGCACATCCAACAGCAGAAATCATTTAATCCCCCTCTACCAAACACAACCTGTCTGGCTTTAAACAATAGTCTCTTTGCAGTCTCTAATAATATGAAACACCCACAATGTGCCTGCTAGCTAGAGACCATGCGATCTAGGCTGCTTAGGCTATAGGTCACAGACATAGGCGTGCGCACGGGGTGTGCCTGGTCACACCCTAATCCCCCTGTGCCAGCCAGGGCTTTTTTCTGGTGAAACTGCTTGGTTTGCTAATGGACACTCACAGGCAGTAACAGTGCTGCCAGTGAGACAATTTTGATTGGTATGTATACTCCTAGACTCACCCTATGAGAACTGCAGCCGTAGAGTAAGCCGACAGCTGGCCACATTTCCCGATGCTCCCTCTATAGTTCTGGCAGCAGATCTCTTACTGGAGGCGGTGGAGTGATACAGCTGCACTCCGCCTGCCCTCCAGTACCTCTTCTGCTGTCATAGGATCGGAGGTAAGCAACATCTAGTGGGGAGCATGGCCGAATCTAGAGGGTAGATTTCACTTAATTTACAATGTTCTTGCCAGCAGAAATCCCCCTTCCTCCCCCCTCCACACTGCACAAACAGGAGAGAAGAGAGGGCTCAATCCCCCATCCCCTGTGTCTGCCTCATCCACACTGCAATCCTTGTGTGCAGCCTGTGTCTGAGAAAGGAGATATGTGGGCGGGAGAGTTTAGGTACAGCAGCTGGCAGATCCGTGGGGGCTGCTACACTGATTCTCCTGTGTGATCCTACAGGTACCAGCCAGGTGAGTGAGCAGTCCCTCATCTCCCTCTCCTCTCTCCCCCTAAAAACACTCAGCACAATATAACATCATAATGTCTAGGTCAATCAACCTCCCCTCCCTGAGGTACACTCCCCTCAGCTATTCAGCCGACATCACGAACCATATAAAGCATACATATGAATTCAATCAGAAACTGTGCCTGCAGAAGCCATCCAGCCCCCTCCCCATACCTTATCAAATTTGGCCAGGGCCCCTCTATTCAAATACGTGACTTTGTAAAGCGGAACCACTTTGTTAACCAGTGATTTCCAGGATACCAAAGTTGGAGCATGTGACCTCTTCCATGACAGAATAATCTGTTTCTTGGCGTAGAACAATAAGATAATGAGAAGAGTGCGTATAGCCCTAGTGGTAGCCAAAGGTTCAACTATGTGCAACAAGTATACCTCAACCGAAAAGGGTATTGAGATGGAGGTGACTGACCTAATGCATGTCTCAATTTCTTGCCAAAGGGGCTTGTTAGGACATTCCCAAAAGATGTGCATAAAATATGCAAGAGGTGCGGAGCATACCCAGCACAGGGAAGGATGGCCGCTAAACATCCTGGCTAGCCTAGCAGGGGTAAGGTAGATTCTGTGTAAAAATGTGTGATCGATCAAACGGTCTCTAGCTGATACTATGCACTTAAAGGGTGCCTCCCAAATGTCATCCCAATGGTCCTGGTCTAGTCCAGGAGCTGCGGCCTCCCAGGCTAGTCTGCAAGGTTCCATCAATTGAACTGTCTCTGGAAAGAGGTCCTTGTATAGAATGGATATTGGTTTGGATAATGAGTCACTGCGTGTCAGTAGTTCTAGGTCACTGGGCTTCAAGATCAAGAGGGTCCTTTCCAAATTGAGAGCAAAAAGCATGTCTCAGTTGGATATACCTAAAAAATTGTGAGTTTGGCAATCCGTAACGCTCTCTAACATCATTAAAGGTCATTAGGACACCATTAGACACTATGGGGGTTATTTACGAAAGGCAAATCCACTTTGCACTGCAAGTGCACTTGAAAGTGCAGTCGCTCTAAATCTAAGGGGTAGATCTGAAATGAGTGGAAGCTCTGCTGATTTTATCATCCAATCATGAGCAAGCTAAAATGCTGTTTTTTATTTTCCTTGCATGTCCCCCTCGGATCTACAGTGCATTTACTTCCAAGTGCACTTGCAGTACAAAGTGTATTTTCCTTTAGTAAATAACCCCCTATATGTTGTAGAGTCTTTATACCATATTTGGTCCAAACTACCGCATCGGGATAGTCAAAAAAATGGGTTAAGTTTGGATTTCTCCACAGTGGTAAGCTGGGAGATAGCTGACCAGGACTAGTTGGCCTAAACCCTTGCACCATAGACAATGCCTTTATAACCAACCGCATAGAAGAAGTAAGAGAGTAAGGGGTTTTCAAACCTCTGTACACTAAGTAAGAGAGGGCCTCATATGATCCCACACAGGCAGCCTCCAAGGATATAGAGGCATTGTCCCAGGGAGCTGTCAGCCAGCGGTGAGTAACTGTCAACTGGCCAGCCAGGAAATATTTAAAGAAATTAGGGACCGCTAGGCCCCCTTCTCCCCATGGCTGCTGTAGTATGGATAATTTAAGATAAGGAGTCCCTCCGTGCCATAAAAAGGACAGGAGTAC
Source organism: Lithobates clamitans (assembly GCA_037952925.1). Taxonomy (NCBI): domain Eukaryota; kingdom Metazoa; phylum Chordata; class Amphibia; order Anura; family Ranidae; genus Lithobates; species Lithobates clamitans. The sequence continues at coordinate 493,880 of JBBGZY010002059.1, read as the reverse complement.
ACTGTCTATTGATTTAAAAATTGATTTAGGGATCCATACCGGGGAGTTTTTAAGGACATACAAAAATAGGAGCAAAATGTTTATCTTAGTCAAATTTATCTTACTAATCAGCGACAGTGGAAGATTTTTCCAGGTATTTCACTTCCGGTTTTAAATAGCAAGTAGCGGGGAAATGTTAAGGCCAATGTAGTCTGCCACTGAGTTTGTTATTACTAATCCCAAATATTTAATTTGTGTAATCCACTGAAGGGGAATAGTAGGGGTAGCTGGTCCAGGCATGGGATGTGAGCGAAAGGAAGGATTTTAAATTTGGACCAATTAACCTTGGGACCAGAGACCACTGAAAACCTGTCCAAAAACGAGAGTGCCACCTATAGGGAGAGTCCTGTGTCCCTAATAAAAAGTACCAGGTCTTCCGCATAGAGGGCCGTTGTCTCAATCAGATTACCCACACCAGTCCCCTGTATTTGGGGGGGATGAGCATAACGCTAAAGCCAGAGGCTCCATAACCAGCACGAATAGCCCTGGTGAAAGGGGGCACCCCTGCCTGGTGCCTCTGGACACTGGAAAGATGTCTGATACTCTACGATTTACATGGAGAGCAGCCACCGGATGCTCGTATAGTAGTGAAATCTACTTAAGGAACGTAGGGCTGAACCCCATGCTTTGCAATACCTGCATCATATACGTCCAATCAATAGAGTCCAAGGCCTTTTCCAGGTTTAAAAACATCAGAGCCCCCCTGATACCTCAGGAGCTAACTGAGTATGCGTATACACCCTTCGGAGGTTAATGTCTGTGGCCTTTTTTGGCATGAACCCAGTCTGATCTGGAGCTATCAGGTGGAGTAATGCGTTGGTCAACCTATTGGCAATCATTTTGGTGAGTATTTTTAGGTCCATGTTGAGTAATGCTATGGGTCGGTAGGAGGAACAGTATAGAGGGTCTTTATCTGGATTGGGTAGCAACACAACCTGAGCTTCATAAAAGGATGCTGGTAGAGTCCCTGAGTCAAAACATTTCCCATATAGCTGCAGGAGCCTAGGGGATAAATGGTCTAGGTATTGTTATACCATTCGGCAGGGATCCCATCCGGGCCCAGTGATTTGTTACTGGGAAAGGAGGCAATCGCAGTCGCCAGCTCTTTTTCGGTAAAAGGGTCATCCAGGCTTGCTACGGCCTCATCAGGTAATACCGGGATTTGAAGGGAATCCTGCAGGTCAGTTAAGAGCTGTGTCTCATACGTAGGAATAGGTGAGCATAACCTAAAATAATAGGTCACAAACGCCTGCAGAATACCCTCACTATCCTTCACTAGAGTACCGTCTGGGGAGTAAATGCAAGGGACCACCGTGTTAGTGCGATTGTCAGCTGTCAGGAAGGCCATCAGTTTCCCAGTTTTGTCACCTTTCTCAAACCATTCTTCTGCCTGACCCTTAAAAAAAAACACTGTGTGAGGTTCTGGAAATGGACCAACAGTGCCCTCCTTGCCATCTGCAGCTCAGCTAAGGAAGTGGGAGAAGGTGAGGCAGCATGGGTTTGGGCACAGCTCAGTTCATGAGCCTGAAGCTCCTCACATTTAGAATTTTGTTCCACCCTGGCTGCTTTAATAGCCGACACATAGACCCCCCTGTGTCGACGCCTTGAAGGCATCCCATACGACTGGTAGAGCTGCAGTGCCCTCGTTGAGCTCCCAGAACGCCTTAAAATGAGGAGACACCGTGGATTCCACTGAGGGCTCCGCCGCCCAACCCGGATGCACCGCCAAACACCCCCTCCTTACACACCAGCTCTTCAGTGTCACTTATCACATCAGATTACAGTCCTATATTTTCCCAATTTTATTACTTTTTTCATTCTCACACACACCACCTCATTTCATAGCATATTCACCATAATAATTTCACTAATTAGGTCACAACACACAGCACACTTATTTTTCACCTCATCACACTAATGGCAATACAATTTATTTCATTAGTAAACCAGCAACAAATACTGAACAAATTATAAAATTAAATAAATTAATAATATCAATCTATATAATTTTAGTACTTGACTGAGTATCTACTAGTCTGGTGTCGCAAAGCAGTACTGAACCGTCACAGAATATCTGCTGTTTACTCATTGAGATTTTTGAATACCAAATTGCAGGTGCCTCGTCTCCCCTTTTCCTACCAAGGTCCCAGAGCGTGGCTCCTTGTAAGCCCTGTGGACCATGGACTCCTCTGGAGGGTGCAGAGGGGACATGCGGAGATCTCGGGATCACTGAACGCAACCGTTTTTAGCAATTCTGGTTGTGTGATACATTCTCACCTTTCCATCATCTGAATGGTAAATATATCAACACACATATGGAGATGTATTTTTGCACAATATTAAATGTCCAATAATGCTTTGTATACTGCAAAATGTCAATAATGTTGTCTAAATAAGATTTTTTTCTTGATATATTTCCCTAGAATAATAAATCCCCCTGAAGAAGACCACGAATGAAAGGGTCGAAATGCATTGGGGTATTCATGTGGTTAGCAGTGTTGTAATGTATTTTGCAAACCATGGTCTCCTTGGCGCATTGTTTGCCATGAGTGATGGTTCATGTTGTTGTTTATGTGTCGCTAACCAGAGCCTATATTTTAAACTCATTGTACATTTGAATTTGTTTTTTGACTTAATAAAAGATCTTTAACTAATTATCTCTTTATAAATATCCTGCTGCTAAAAAACCCTTGGGGAAACTCTTCCATTTATTGATATATATATATATATATATTTTTCATTCGATTTTTCAACATAGTACAAAATACAGAGTAAAAAAGATTACATCATTAGGAACACCGAATAGCTTATAACCATAGGGTGTTAAAAGGCAGGATCTGCATACATTGTCAACAAGCCACCTTATAAATGACACATTGACTTGGTAAACTAAGCCATACCCAATGGGTGGATGGCAGGCATGTAAAATCACACTGAGACACCTGTATATTGGTATATTCTTCAGGTATATTTAGTCAGAACTTGCTATTGCTAAAGTGTTACTAAACCCACAACAGTAAAATCAGTATGTATATACAGTAACGCATGCTTTTTATACTCACTGTGGAACCTAAGGGGTTAATCCTCTGCATTGTGTAACTGTTTGACCCTGTCTTTTCTGACCCTCCCCTTCTTTTACTGTCCCCAATCCATCTGCTGATCGAATAGAGCCGTGGGTGCGCTCTGCACATGCTCAGTTTGGTGTGTATTTCTAGAGAGTTTTTTTTTTTTTTTTTGGGAAGATGCATGCCATCAGCACAGGGCCAATCAGCACTGTCTAGACAGAAAGTCAGGGGTCATGCAGCCTTATAGGACATTCAAAGGTGAATGAAAACTCCTCCTACAAGCTTTAACCAGTGCTCGGCCAGACACTGATAGAAGTCACAAGCCTATACCGTTGATGAAAAAAGGTATTTAGAAGTTTATATTTACTAAAATAATTGTATTTCCATGCTCTGTGTACTGTGGTATATCAGATATGGTGACTGCAGGGTCCTGGATTTAGAAACACTTTAAGTGCCCTACCTTTCCTGCTATTGTTCCAACCATTGCTCCTTATAACATGTGTTAATGGGGATAAGTATATATGCCTTCTGCTGTCAAGTCCACTTTAATGTGGTTTACAAACAGTATAGGAATTTTATATTTATTGTTACCTTTTATCTATTATTGAGGGATTCACCGTCACCAGTTGGGTCTTTGTTCCAACATCCGGGATAAAATCATTGGTCAGCGGGGGCAGATTACACCTGCAGAAAGACAAGGTGTCATATTACAGATACAATACAAAATGTGATGATTCGATAACTCAATCACGGGCAGATATATTTTAGTTTACTGTAGTCACTCAAGATTTGAATCATGATTGGCTAGGTTACTAAACTTTGTGCATATTTATTGCCTTACTGTACCAAGACTACTATAGTTAAAGCATAAGTCTCTATAAAATAAATAAAATAAAAAACCTCTAAAATGAATGTCCCCTCCTTCAGTATTTCCGTGATCGTGCGTTACAATATTGCAGCCTGTCAATGAAGATCATAGGCTTGTTTTGTACTCTGATTATAATTTCAACTGCATTTAAAAAAAAAAAAAGTTTTTTTTCAGCCTTTAAAATGAATTTTCTGTTTTGGTTCATATTTGATCCCTAGGTAACCTTTGATTATCTTCAAATTAAAATATCTCTATAGCTAAAATGTATGATTTCTCATTCTGGATAGAGTATGGAATAGTTAAAAACCACTGTCTAGTTAAAGTAGTAGTTAAAGTAGAACTAAAGGCAATTTTTTTTATTTTGGATAGAGCAAGTGAGGATTATACCCCCTGTCAGATTTTTTCTCACCATGTGTGTCCCATTGCGGAGATTTGCCTTCACTTCCTGTCCCATAATCAAACAGGAAGTGAGAGGAAATCACTGAAAATTAAGGGAATTCCTCTGGGACCCCCTGGTCACCAGAACTAGTGTCCCCATGGGAAGATTTAGATTTTTCAACATAGTACACTTTTCTGTGGACAACCCAAAATGTGGGATTTTCTTTTACTTTCAATGATAATGGTAAACAGGACAAATAAAGAGGGTGAATCTCCCTAATGGGGGCACAGGCAGCAATAGAAACAATAAAAACTCACAGGTGTTCTAATCCCTCTCCACACTATATAAAAAAAAAATCTGCTCCCCCCCCCCCCCCCCCCGCAAGTTAATGGCACAATGTGCTAGTATGCATCGCATTCACCCTAAAGGGGAAGTTTTATGTACTCCTCTCCCCCTCCTCTAACACATAGCTTTGATAGGTACCCACTTCCACTGGAACCCCCACTCCCCCCATCCGCAGCCTTCTGGAACATGTCACAGTATTTGTAGCTGCTGCCTTTTAATTTTTTCTTTCTAGGGTAAAGATCCTCTTTAATGATTTACATATGATTTACAGTATCTAGCATTTGTTTCTTTGTAGGAAGTTTTCGTCAAAGTCACCCCTTTATCATTTTACATGTACTTTATCCAAAGACTAAAGTCTCACATCTGTTTTTTTACCATGAGGATGTTTCAATACACGTCTAGCGATGGGGAATCTCAAATTACCTTATATTATATTGGAAATGTCATCTGAAATGTGTACTTTAACCACTTCAGCCCCAAAAGATTTTTCCCCCTTTCTGACCAGAGCACTTTTTGCGATTAAGCACTGCGTCGCTTTAACTGACAATTGCGCGGTTGTGCGACGTTGCACCCAAACAAAATTGACGTCCTTTTTTTCCCACAAATAGAGCTTTCTTTTGGTGGTATTTGATCACCTATGCGGTTTTTATTTTTTGTGCTATAAACAAAAAAAAGCAACAATTTTGAAAAAAACGCATAATTTTTTACTTTTTGCTATAATAAATATCCCCCAAAAATATATAAAAAATATTTTTTTTTCTCAGTTTGGCCCAATATGTATTCTTCTACATATTTTTGGTATAAAAAAATCGCAATAAGTGTATATTGATTGGTTTGCGCAAAAGTTATAGCGTTTACAAAATAGGGGATAGTTTCATGGCATTTTTATTATTTTTTTTTTTACTAGTAATGGCAGCAATCTGTGAATTTTATCGGGACTGTGACATTATGGCGGACACATCGGACAATTTTGTCACATTTTTGGGACCATTGGCATTAATACAGCGATCAATGCTGTAGACAATGCATTAATTACTGTAAAAATGTCACTGGCAGTAAAGGGGTTAACACTAGGGGGCAATCAAGGGGTTAATGTGTTCCCTAGTTAGTGTTCTAACTGAAGTGGGGAGGGGACTGTGCAGGGGAGATGACAGATCGCTGTTCATACTCTGTATGAACAGACGTTCTGTCTGTTCTCCCCTCAGAGAACTGGAAACTGTGTTTACACACACAGCTCCCGGTTCTCCGTGTGCCCCGAGCGATCGCGGGAGCCCAGCGGTGATCATGACCACCCACGGCGCGCGCACGCTCCCTAGTGGCCACAGGGCGAGGCGACGTTACATAACGTTGTTTCGCCCAGCTGTGCCATTCTGCCGCAATACAACTGTGGCGGATGGTCGGCAGGTGGTTAAACATACTGTACCTTTTGTCTTTCCAACATAAACACAGTTGCATTCAAAACAAAAAGGTAAATGTCTCCTACTGTATTGCAGTTAAAGTGGTTGTACAACCTGTACAACCACTTTTACCTGCAGGTAAAGCTATATTAAAGTGGGGGTTCACCCACACCGCCAAAAAAAAAAAAATATATTAAAAGCCAGCAGCTACAAATACTGCAGCTGCTGACTTTTAATACATTGCCACTTACCTGTCCCAGGGTCCAGCGATGTCCGCAGGGGACGCCGAGAACCCGCTCGGTTCTCGGCAGCTGCCGCCACCATCCTAGGTGAGGGAATCAGGAAGTGAAGCGTTGCGGCTTCACTTCCCGGTTCCCTACTGCGCATGCGCGAGTCGCGCTGCGCGTCCCTAGTGGTCCCTGCTCTCTCCTGGGAGCTGTATGTTCCCAGCAGACAGCGCGGTCGGGACGGAAAGAGGCATAGACTCCCATGGGAGTCTATGCCGGAAGTGGGTGCAAATACATGTCTTAGACAGGTATCTGCACCCCCCTCCCCCCTGAAAGGTGCCAACTGTGACACCGGAGGGGGGGAGGGTTCCGAAAAGCGGAAGTTCCATTTTTGTGTGGAACTCCGCTTTAAGGCTTACCTGTAAGTGCTTGAAATATCTCCTAAACCTCCACGGTTTATGGGATATTTATGATATTTACCCGAGCGCAGATGACTATGGCGCATGCGCTAATTACAAAGGGTACATCGTGCCGTTTCTAATAGGGGTCATGCCGTGACTGGCGGCTCCCACGCGCATGCGCGGGAGTGAAGTCACGCGACTCCAGCCAGTCACAGAGCCAGAGTTCGCTGCCCCAGAAGGAAGAGGGGCGAAGATGGACGCTCCCTGCTAGTGGGGACAATGGAGACATCGCGGCTTCGGTGTCAGGTAAGTGAAACATAATGGGCTACTATGCGATGCATAGTAGCCCATTATGATTTACCTTTGCAGGGAAATAAAGAGGAAGTAAAACCCACCAGTGCGATGTTTTAAAATTTTTTACTGCTTACATGTTTTGAGTTATAGAGGAGGTCTAGGGCTAGTTTTATTGCTCTCACTTTAACGTTCGCGGCGACACCTCACATCTGTGGTTTGAACACCGTTTTCATATGTGGGCGGGACTTACGTATGCGTTCGCTTCTGCGTACGAGCACATGGGGACAGGAGCACTTTAAAAAAAAATTTTTTTTTTTTAATTGTTAATTTTACTTTAAAAATTTTAATTTGACACTTTAAAAAAAAAAAAAAAAAATTTTGGTCACTTTTATTCCTATTACAAGGCATGTAAACATGCCTTGTAATAGGAATATGGCATGACAGGACCTCTTTACAGTGAGATATGGGGTCAATAAGACCCATCTGGTCCTCTGGAAATCTCCATGGTCAACATCCGGGGCCGGTGGATCCGCTCTGCGATTCACCGATCACTGAGGTGAGTCGGAAGAAGCACCGGAGGGCGGCGGGAGGGGGGGGGCATCCCCTCTCGCTGCCCATAAGAACGATCAAGCGGCTGACCCACCGCTATGATCGTTCTTATGGTGTAGGGAATCGCCGGCCGAAAACGACAATATCTGACTGATGTCTCTAGCTGCAGGCATCATTCAGATATACACCCACAAACCCAGGACGTCCATGGACGTCATACGGTCGGCAAGTGGTTAATGTCGCCGGTCCACGGCTACAGTATTTAAATATTAATGCTGCTGCTATTTACATAACAATGCAGGTTATTTACATGTAAAAACAGGGTCGGCAGGTAAGTCATCTTTACACAGCAATAGGGCAGAGCTGGGCAGCATTAGTAACAGAACTTCACACTGCGATATTGGGACACAGCATGGGACTAAAACTTCAAGGGACAAGGGAATTTAAACTGGGATAGTTGGCAAGTACAGGCAGTCCCCGAGTTACGAACATCCGAGTTACAAAGGACTCCTACTTACGAACGGAGGTGATGTGACATCACTGTCGGCTGCTCCACACTGGTCTCGGATACCGCTAAGCAACCATCTTGCAGCCGTGGACACATCCCACACTGCAGTACTACATGGCCACAAGAGCCCCAAATAGCATGACTGCATGCGCAGAAGCAATCGGAACATCCCACATCACAGCACAGGCTGGAGTTAGACTTAGATATGTACTGTTCTGACTTACAAACAAATTTGATGTAAGAATAAACCTACACTCCCTATCTTGTTCGTAACCCGGGTTCGCCTGCATGAGGCAGATACTTTGGGCCCCACAACAATTATGGGTCCCAGGGCAGCTGCCCCTTTTGCCCTGCCTTAAAGATGGCCCTGCACTTACAGAACACACACCTAGCCACACATACACATTTACTGTGTACACATGTACACAGTCAGTGCACACACAGTGCACACAAAGTCAAAACAGACAGCACAAGAGTGCACATATACAATCAGAGCATACAGAATACAATGTCAGAGTACATCAAAGTAAAGCACACAAGCACAGATGGAGCATACACAGAACACACACTGTCAGAGCGCACATAGCTCACAGAATACATGCAAGCTGAGGAGCACAATGGGGTTGATTTACTAAAGACAAATAGACTGTGCACTCTGCAAGTGCAGTTGCTCCAGAGATTAGTAAATGAGGGAGAGCTCTGCTGACTTTTATCATCCAATCATGTGCAAGCAAAAATGCCTGTGTTTTTTTCTTTTTTTTTTTCCTGGCATGTGATTGGGTACTCTTTGCAAAGTGACGCTTTACCTCCTTTACTAAGCTATGGGGCAACTGTGATTGCAGAGTACTGTACTTTGCAAAGCACACAGTATATATACCGTATATATATATATAATCAACCAACTTGTTTTTAAAGCATGTTGGACTCTATTAAAAAAAGCTACTGTTTGCCTTGAGTTTGCCACCCGTAAATTTTAAAAATTAAATAGGGATTAAACCACTGTGTGCTGGGTCGGCTTTTGCTATAATGTGCAAGTATGCACAGTACACATGCACATTATGGTGTACTTACTATAATATGCATGCTGTGTTTCCTGCTGCTATCCTTTTCAGCCATTGGGCATCAACTGACAGCGTAACTCTTGTGCATGTACACAGTCCCCAGTTTCCAAATGAGCTGAGATAGTACACAGTACATGCACCATACAGTATATAAAGAAATTAAAAAATCGCTAGGTGAAAGAGAAAGAAGTTATTTCTGTCAGAAGAGACTTTGCATGTGAGTTTAGTTTAGCTGTAAGCATTTATATGTGGTAAAAGAAATTTGTAAGTTCTGTATATAATTGTATTCTATTTTGTATGTATTGCACACTGCCCTCACTGTGCACACGGCACTAATAATGTTTTCAGTAAATGTTTACATTCTTTCGAGTCCTGATTAGAATGAATCTGCCTATGTTACGCCCCTTGTTACCATAAACATACAATTGTAATATTAATGTAATACCTACGTAATCATGTGTATAAACACCTGCAATTGCGTCATAATAAAGTAGAACAGTTATTTGGAAAGATGCGGAGTGTATCTTTTGTGTCTGTTCCCTACTGCAGTAGTTATTAATTTGAAACCACTAATCAATATGAGGATAGGAGTTGCCTATCTATAAAATGGCCAGGTCAAAGCTATATATATGATTCTGCTTTATGCACTGATGTGTATATATATATATATATATATATACACAGACATATACATAAACACATATGCATACATACATACACACACACACAAATTTTCCTTCTTTACAGTTGTTTGTAAGAACTGTGTCTGAAGAGGAAAACTGGAGATTATATATAAAATCTGTGCTGACAAACATTCAGTTAGCCAATACACTGTATCAACTCTGTTCTCAGTTTCCTGTGGTCTGCAGGTGTCACAGTGTGGGGCAGATAGTTACACAATCACTCTGTGTCAGTCTGAAGGACATGGCGAAGGGGGGTCTGAAAAAAGTTCATCCAGAAAAACCAACAGTCAGAAAATGCGCCCTGGGGGAGCCACCTTACCGTATAACAAAGTCAGCTTCATCGATTTGCTTGCCACATCTGCTACCTTTCAGAATGCCGCCATTTCCCACCACCGAGCATTTCTTCAATGGAAGCTTAAAGGGGATCTCCTGGCAACAGAGACAAGAGAGAGATTACCAGCGGGCACCACCATTGTCACTGATACAATATCACTACAGGGGAGAGGGGGAGGGCTGGAGGAGAGCTGGAGGACCCCCACTGTGGTGGGGCCTGTTATAGCTTACATTGTCCTCATTAAGGAGTGTATTAGATGTGGGCATTCCATCAAGGGCAGACTTAAGCTTATACAGAAAGTGCTGCAAACAAAATGGCCTCTTCAAGGATTGTATCATGAAAATGTAGATCTGCCGTAATTAAAATACCCAGAAGGAAATTTGCAATGGCGCTGCTGAAATCTGTCGCATGGTATAACTGAGCCATTTATGTCCACCTTAAAATGCACGTTTAGCAAAACTTTTTTTCTTGTTTTGAATAGAGAATTGAAAATTGAAAACTCTAAGAGATCTTTCACACTGGGAAGGCATCGGCGGTAAAACGCTGCTATTATTAGCGGCGTTTTACCGTCGGTATGCGGCCGCTAGTGGGGCGGTTTTACCCCCCGCTAGCGGCCGAGAAAGGGTTAAATACCACCGCAAAGTGCCTCTGCAGAGGCGCTTTGCCGGCAGTATAGCCGTGCCGTCCCATTGATTTCAATGGGCAGGAGCGGTGAAGGAGCGGTATACACTCCGCTCCTTCACCGCTCCGAAGATGCTGCTGGCAGGACTTTTTTTACCGTCCTGCCAGCGCATCGCTCCAGTGTGAAAGCCCTCGGGGCTTTCACACTGGAATTAAAGCAGCGGCTGTTTCGGGTCGGTTTGCAGGCGCTATTATTAGCCCAATAGCGCCTGCAAACCGCCCCAGTGTGAAAGGGCTCTACAGCTACCTGTATTTTTCCTTTCTATCCCTGTGACAACAAGGACAAGATGGAAATATTTACATCTTTATAGTCATCTATGCATTGCAGTGCCATTCATTCTAAATGACATCCAAACTCACCTGCACTGAAACGCAAAAACAATATGCATTGTGGTGCACCACACTGAAAAAAAATGTAGCATGCAGTACATTTTCATGCACTAAACTGCATTACAGTCCATTGATTCTGAATGATCCAAAGTAGAGTGTCAAGTGTGCAAAGAGAATGCCATTCTTAGTTGAAAAGAAACAGTCAAAGTGGCAGATATGGGTCCAAGGAAAATCTTGTTGCTCTCTAGAGCAGCGTTTTTCAACTTTTTTTCAGTCAAGGCACCCTTTAAAAATTATTCACAGTCTCAAGGCACCATTTAAAAATGATGGGCTGCCTCATGGCACCCCATTATAAAATGTAAACATGATTCTAATAGTTTTACATAATGCAGCAACATCCACACAAGTCGGACACCCAACATTAGAGGTGATTTATTCTTCCAATGCAAATCCATTTTGGAAACTGGTACTGACTAGTATTCCAATGTTTCTCTTCTCCCGTTCTCCATCACTCAGCTAAGGTGACCCCAATGCTGATGGAGAGGGGCAGGGGATGGTCAAACAAGGATGCTATGCAGGCAACTGACATCCTATTTATCAATTGATAATGCCATTGGTTGTTAGGACACCGGCAGCTAGACGGTTGTAATGTTGCACAATGAAAACCTGTGGCTTTGTATACAATTTTTGGGCAATTTATAGGCATTTTTCCATGGCACCCCTGAAAAAACCTCAAGGCACCCTGGTTGAAAAGGGTTACTCTAGAGATGCCCTGGAAAGGTAAAACTTCTCAGTGAGCATAGTAAATAACTTTAATAAAGACAAAAATCACTAAATAGATGTACTTACAATTAAAAAAAGAAAAAAAAAGAAGAAAAATCCTAAGTTCGAAGTCCAGGAACCTCATAGAGCCAGAAATAGTCAGGCTTGAGGATTGTATCTTGGTTACAGATAAGTGATCTTTAACTCCTTTTCTTGTGAGTGCATCTAATTAGTGATTTCTATTTTTGATAAAGTGATTACCGGTAATTGCATTATTTTGGTGCGCCGTTGCTTTTGTATCATTTATTTTGAAAGGGGCTGCCTAATGCAACATGCCTCAACACATAAAAAGTATGCATTGTGGCGCAGTGCGTTTTGCTGCAAACCAGTGCTTAGTAGGATGGTGTCTCCATTGCAGATATCCTCTCACTTCCTGCCACAGTGACAACTCTGTTATCGGGTCAGGAGGTGAAGTAAAATATACACAGTACAGCATCACTTTCAGATCTTGTCCCTCCTCCAGCCTGTGACTGGACAGTGAAGGGAGAAGCAGCAGACTGATGAGCTGATTTCTCTGTTACTCTCTTCTCCTATTGGAATGTCACTTGTTAGTACATGAGCACTGCAGCACAACTGATTGGCTCTTTGTGCTGCTTCTCCCTCCCCAGTGAGAGCTTTGCTGTACAGGGACTGCAAGAGGCAAATATTAAGTCAATTTCAGTAATTACACTGCATTCAAAAAAAAAGACACAATGCATGTCTCTTTTATATCTGACTGGAGTCCAGCTTTAATACAAGGCTTGGAGAATGAGATTGCAACCTAAGTATATGAGGCCACAAGCACCTATCTGGTATGGTCCACTATATAATGTCAGCACTGCTCATGCAGTAGCAAAGCAAGGAAGACTCCAGTTGCATTTTAGCTCCTGATTCAGGACTTCATAAAAGAGCACGTATAGTAAGTTGCTACAATATCTCACAAAAGTGAGTACACACCTTACATTTTTGTAAATATTTTATTATATCTTTTCAGGTGACAACACTGAAGAAATGACACTTTGCTACAATATAAAGTAGTGAGTGTACACCTTGTATAACAGTAGAAGAGAAACAGAAAACCACAAAATGTGGGACTTTATGGGCACCATATCATACAGTGCCCATAAAGTCCCTCATTTTGTGATTTCTATTTCTCTTCTATATTTCATAGGGACGAGGCACAGTGTACTATATTTATGTCCATGGTAGCCATGCCATGGTGACATAACTAATTTAATTGTATAACAGTGTAAATTTGCTGTCCCCTCAAAATAACTCAACACACAGCCATTAATGTCTAAACCGCTGGCAACAAAAGTGAGTACACCCCTAAGTGAAAATGTCCAAATTGGGCCCAAAGTGTCAATATTTTGTGTGGACACCATTATTTTTCAGCACTGCCTTAATCCTCTTGGGTATGGAGTTCACCAGAGCTTCACAAGTTGCCACTCTTCCACGACAACATCACGGAGCTGGTGGATGTTAGAGACCTTGCACTCCTCCATTCATTTGAGGTTGCCCTCCAGATGCTCAATATGTTTTTTTTGGATAATTGGAGGTTATAGCAGCATAAATACTGATAACAATCTTTATATTAGCGTTCTGTAATCCCTTGAACAGCACTATAAGAAGAGTAGGGGGGCAGGACTCTCCTGCAAGCATGGTAACTGCCACCAGTGTGATGGCCTTATCAGTGTAAAGAGGTTCCATTGTCCAATCATAACCTGGGGACAGGTCCTGGACCAGGTTGTACTGCTTTAAAAAGGGGAGTTTGCCTACATTTGCGGTGCTTTGACCTAGGGGTGCCTGGATCTCAAAACTGTTTGAATGTATCAGTCTACCTGGCGTTCTGATTTAAATGTTTAACCCACCCCCGAAACCCTTTTCTTTTTCCCAATTTTATGTCCTCCACATACTTTACTGATAAATATAAAGCCATACTATAAATAACAGAATTTCAGCATTTGTTTGGAGCTTGCAATGATGCCTATTGTTGTAAGTCATTTTAAGGCATATGGAGCACATGCAAATTAATCTATTTACATATGCATGTTAACAAGCTTATTTGCATAGTATGCAAATCAAACTAGGGGATTCATATAGAAAACATTGAAACAGCATAATGAATTGAACTGTATCATCTTCCTCTGTTTCTGGTATTTTGTTACAATGAAATGATCTGCATAATAGGCAAGAGTGCACATATAAACCAGGAGATTTAGTGAAATATCCTTATTTAAAGGAAATTTGTGATGATGGCTATTACTCGTCATTCCTGGGGCTCTCATCCATCGATGAAGCAGGTAAATACCTGATTCACACAAGCAGTGCTAGTTGTAGGGTGGCCAAACAGCTATGTACAAGGCTCCACCTGCAGAGATAAGCTCTGCCCTGGAACTAACACCACCTCCAGGAGTCAGCCAGTGCTAATCTCCAGTGTTGGATGGCAGTCATGGATAAAAGCCATCCTGACAGATTCCCTTTAAATAAACCAAGAGAAAATTGCAAAAGGGGGTGCCCCAGGGGATTTTATGGGCAAAGGATGTTAACTAGAAAAAGGAGTAACAAGCGTAAAAAAAAAAATATAAATTGTATTCAATACAAAACAGTAGCAAATTAGGTACATAGGGTATATAAGGCTCGATTCACACAGGGGCAACACGACTTCAGCGCGACTTTTGCACGGCGACTTTAACGCGGCTTCAACGCGACTTCAGCGCGACTTTAGCAAATTACAACGCGACTTGAAGTCGCCTCCATGACAGGCGACTTCGGCTGTGGCCAATCACAGGACAATCAGCTCTCTGGGAGGGAGGGGTTTGCCTGGGCAAACGAAAGTTTTTGTCTGCAAAGTCGCTTGACTTAAGAGAGAGATCCGACTTGGAGGCGACTTCCATTGATTTCTATGGTACAGGTCGCCTACCAAGTCGGATCCAAGTAGTACAGGGAGTACACTCTGAAGTCGGAGCGACTTCAGTAGTGTCTATTAAGACGCTCCCATTCACTATAATGTGAATCTCTTTCTGGGGCGACTTGGGGCGACTTGAGGGCGTACAAGTCGGATCCCAAGTCGTCCCAGTGTGAACCGAGCCTAAATCTAAAAACTAATTTAGTCAGACTGGATAGTTACATAACAGCTATATGCCAAAACACACAGTTGATCTCATGACAGGATGTAAAATAGAGTGCGTGTGTATAGAAGCTATACACAGAAGCTATGCACACGCACTCCATTTGACCTCCTATCATGAGATCAACTGTGTGTTTTGGCATATAGCTGTTATGTAACTATCCAGTCTGACTAAATTTGTTTTTAGGTATATATACCCTATGTACCTACTTTACTACTGTTTTGTATTTAATACATTTTGTATATTTTTATACGCTTGTTACTTCTTTTCCTGGTTAACATCCTTTGCCCATAAAATCCCCCGGGGCACCCCCTTTTGCAATTTACTGTTTTGTACTGGGATGTGGCGAAGGTTTCCAGCATTATACCTATAGGTGGTTTTCTTTTATCTATACTTTTTTTTTTTTTAAATAAACCAAGGAGCAATAGGAGTGTGCAATAACTCACAGGGACCAATAAGATTTCCCTACTATAGTATTATTATTTTAGTGGGACAAACACTGATTTGCTGATAATTGTCATTGCACATTACAAATTACAATGTAGAATATGAATCATTCTCTCCTAATGTTACGTGGTCTTAGAACTAAATATCATTTTCTCCAAGCACAGCCAATCCCAAGCAAACCCCCTAACATTACAGGTAGTGTGTCATAGCACCCCCTACAGGCAATGCAGGGGCAGGTAGAGCAAAGCATTGGAAAGATAGCACTGACAAAGGATGTACTAGGTGGCCAAACGACAGATTGCAGAGCACTGAATTATGACTGGAGGCAACACTGCTCATGCAGTAGCAAAAGCTACTGCATGAGCAGCCAGCTGATAATGAAAAAAGTATGAGTGTGGCAGTGGAGTGACAACACTTCTGTTTTATGTTGTATGTTATTTATTCTTAAAAAGTCTTAATACTAATGTAGAGAAATCGAATCCTTGTTTATTTTTGAATGTATTAGAAGACATCCAAAAATCTAATTTCACTCAGTTGCTTGCGAGCCGAATCAACCAACAGAATCTCATCTCTTATGAATTCCAATGGGAAGATATCCCTGACCCCACCAACATTTCTAGTTCTGCCAACATAATAATAGTGTAACTGTCCCCAGTGGAATTCTGAATGGCAAAATAACGGTTGAGTCAAGCAACGAGAGAGGGAACCCTTCATTGTTGCTTTGTGGAAGAAACACTCACAAAGGTACCATTTTCGGTTCTGATTAGAGCATACCTTTAAAATAACACAAAAACTGTGATAGCATGTAACAATTCAGATTCTGCTCTTGGACAACGAATGAGGAAGAGAAAAGGTAGACTGACCTGTGGGAAGAGATTGTAGGTGGAGTTATCTATGGTCAGTGAATACAGGAGCTCTCCATCAAACCAGAGATTCTCGCCCAGTGGGGTGTTCACCTTTGTCATGGAGAAGAGATGGCTGGGGTCACAGCAGTCATTTAACAGCTTCCTGGAAGAGACAACAAGGCCATTATAGAGACAGTTCTATCCAAAAAAGTAATACAAAATGTCCTAGGAACAGAGACTATCCAACTCCTGAAAAATAGCAGTTGATGGTAGAGTAGAATTCTATGAAAGAACACAAAGAGACAAAGGGGTTATTTTACTGAAGACTGGAGAGTGCAAAATCCAGTGCAACTCTGCATAGAAACCACTCAGCTTTCAGTTTTTTTTGTCAAAGCTTAATTGAACTAGTTGAAGTTAGAAGCTGATTGGCTACCATGCACAGCTGCACCAAATTGTGCACACTCAGTTTTATTAAATCAACCCCAAACCATGGCCACATACAGAACTGAGATTTAGGCTTTATTGACAAAGGCACATAGACCTCGTGTAGAGAGTTGTGTTTCTACACCTGAAGAATAATAGGTGTTCTGTGCAGCCAGCCTGTCAAAATCTATTATAGGCTGAGAGATGCAGTGGCTGTACGAATCATACCACATGTACATTATCTGCTTCCAGAGCTGTGTGTCCTGAGCTGTGCATCTGTCCATGTACATAAGTGAACACTGTCATGTGTGGAAAGATCTGTATAGCTGTCGTGTCTCTCATGCTGCCTTTGATTCTTATAGGCTGGCTGCACAAGGATGCACCAAACTTTCTCTGGGTGCATAAATAAGACCCTATGGTCTAGGGCAGTGTTTCTCAACTCCGGTCCTCAAGGCGCGGCAATAGTTAATTTTTTCAGGATTTCCCTCAGATGAAATGGCTGTGGGATTACTAAATCATTGAAACGGATTAAATCACCTGTGCAAGATAATGGAAAGCCTAAAAACATGACCTGTTGGGGCATCTTGAGGACTGGAGTTGAGAAACCCTGGTCTAGGTGTCTATCTATCTAATCTATCTATCTATCTATCTATCTATCTATCTATCTATCTATCTATCTATCTATCTATCTATCTATCTATCTATCTTTAGCCAGGTGCTACGCTACAGCAATATGAAGGAGACATCTGGGTTTATTTACTACATAGTTAGTCAGGTTGAAAAAAGATACAAGTCCATCTAGTTCAACCAAAAAAACAAAACAAAACCAACCCATACAATCCCATATACACATTTCTTTACCCACAGTTGATCCAGAGGAAGGCGAAAAACCCCAGCAAAGCATGATCCAATTTGCTACAGCAGGGGAAAAAATTCCTTCCTGATCCCCCGAGAGGCAAAAGGATATTCCCTGGATTAACTTTACCTATAAATGATAATAACCAGTTATATTATGTACACCTATGAAAAGAATCCAGGTCTTTTTAAAAACAATCTACTGAGCTGGCCTGGAGAGAGTCTAGTCCACATTTTCACAGCTCTTACTGTTAAGTAACCTTTCCGTATTTGGAGATGAAAGCTCTTTTCCTCTAAACATAAAGGCTGCCCCCTTGTCTTCTGTGATGACCTTAAAGTGAATAACTCAACACCAAGTTCACTATATGGATCCCTTATGTATTTGTACATGTTGAGCATATCCCCCCTTAGGCTGGATTCACACTGCAGCACAGAGCGGCTCACAGCAGGGGCCCAGTGCATCCCCGTTCACCATTTCAGGTTCGATTTCAGCCTAAATTTTTGGCTTAAATCAGACCTGAAACGGACCAAAAGACGCACAGAACTCTTGTGCAATTCGCACGGGAGCCGCTTTGGAGATGTGTGAACCGGCTCCATAGAGAGTCGGTTACAATATCCTGACATGCGAATCTCCTGACATTCTCAAAGCTTAATTGAACAAGCTGAAGATAGAAGCTACCATGCACAGGTGCACACGATTTTTCACTCTTCAGCTTTAGTAAATCACCCCATTGCATTGTATTCTTCTCTCCCTCTACTGAGATACAGATGCTATACACACCATTCTCCTTCGGCCAGCAGGAGGAGAACTAAAGCCAAGGAAACACATATACTTCTATGCAGGGCATTGAGATTCCTGTGAGTTGTAGTTTGAGATGGCAGCCATATAATGGGGGCCAATGGACTCCTTACACTACAAATCTCAAAAGGCAATGTGCTGTAGGAGGAGAGTGGAGAGATGATTTTTTATTAAACTGCCCAGGAAAAGCTCTTCAGCTCGGTTCACATATATGCAAATCGGATGTGTTTTTAAGAGTTAAGCGTTTTTGGAGCTGGTTCACACATGTCAGCGATGGCCACGGTCCATTTCTAAAAAGGGTCCTGTGTGATTTTGGGTCCGGTTTAGGTGCAAATTCAAGTAAAATTTGCACCTGAACAGGTAAACAAAACCGCACCAGACTCCAGACTGAAAACCAGAGCCAGACATGTGTGAACCAGTGGGAGACTATACTGGCAGAAATCTGAGCCTGAGACTGGGAGTTAGGACACCCCCACAGCACCTGCACCATTGCCGCAGGAAGACTGGAGCTTCCACTCACCCCCAGATAGCAAGTAATTGTGCTGCAGGTTGAAAATGACTTGTTAAGATATTGATAGACTTGTCAGGCTTCACAAGTTTGTTGCACAATTGCAGCAAGTCCGCACTGCATAACCCCAGATCAATTTTCTTTGCAAACATTTAGCAAGTCTGCTGCAAGTTCTGGTTCAGTTATGTTGTGCTATAGTCTTCCCACCACATGGGTCACTGTGGCTGAATTTTCATGCTGTGGACTTGCAGAGCTCTTGCTGTAGACACACCACTGTAACTTTGCTCTTGCTAGAGACTTGCCTCGCAAATCTGCTACAAATTGAAAAAGTGTGAACTACAACATGTGCTTCAAGTGCTCTGCAAGTGTACAATTTGCCAGTGAAAACGTGCAGCAAGTTAACAGAGGATTCAACACTGCCACGAATTTGTGGCAAGTTATCCATGCTTTCTGGGCCTCTGCTTCTTCTCCCTGATGATCATCAGAGGCTTTCGGAGAGAGACCAAGGGGTCCCCCCTTTTACAGAGAGAGGTCACTGCAGCATCCTGGGAACTGGTGAGAGGGCTATTCACCCATGAGTGAAAATGCTTGCAGGGACTGAGCCACTGAGAGCAGGTCACCAAGTATACCCAACCCATACTGCACCCATACTGCACTCTATACCGCTCTTATTCCAAACCTTGACAGCACCTATACCAACTCTATACCACATTATATCAGACCTTTAATGCATCTGAAACACTTGCACCTGAGCCGAGACTATAATGTGCCTATACTGCATGCAGGTTACTGAGACTGTCATTAAGTGCGCCAACACTCTTAAAGGGCCCCAACGATAGCCGGCAGAAGAACATTTAAAAGGACAGCCTCTCCAGCAGTGTTGCCAATCGTCAGTATTTTTACTGGCAGCCAGTAAAAAATAGGCACTTTTCTCCTGCCAGTAAATGGCAGTGACAGGGAAAGGTTGCCAGTAAAAAATATGGCTGTCGCACTCAGTTCAGAACTGCGCATGCGCAGTTCTGGTCTGGAGCCAGCCGAGACCATCCGAGGTCTGGCAGAGGTGGTGCCTGAGCATGTTGTCATGGTGCAAGGGAGCCGAGTGGAGCGGCTGGAGCTTTGTGTGTGGGTCTGCGGGATGGGAGCAGTCAAGCCGGGAGCGGAAATGTCTGTGCTGCTTGGACTGGAGTGGACTGAAGGGACCACCTGGCGTGGGGAGAGACTGTCACTGTGACTCAGGAGGGGACATGTTGTGTCGTGAGATCATCATCTGGGCTGCTGTATATTACTGTCAGTATCCCTGTGAGAGTCAATTTCATGTGTGTGTGCCACCCATTCTAATTTCTTGCCTTCCTGAGCCCTGTCCCTGAGCTGCTTACTTACTATTACGAAAACAAAATAAGAAATATGTTTTTTGCCTTAGCCGGTGCTAATCACAGGCAGTGAAACATTCCTCGATCTCTGCACCCACGCATCGGGAAAATGTCTCACTGCCTGTGATTAGCGCTGTGCAGTGCCAACTTCCTGGCGGGCTCTGCACGTGCTAGTTGCGAACACGCCTGAGCTCATCCTTAGTTTCTGTTATAAAATTTTGTAAATAAGTAAGTTTTCTCCTTCACTGATGGGCACTGATGAGGCTTCACTGATGGGAACTGATAAGGCGACATCGATGAGGTCGCACCAATGAGGTGGCACTGGCAATGGCCTTGATAGGTGGCACTGATAAGCAGCACTGATGGACATTGATAAGCGGCACTGATGGGCACTCATAGGTGGCACTGGTGGGCACTAATAAGCGACACTAATGAGCACTGAAAGGCTGATGGCTAATTATGAGTGGCACTGATAGGCAGCACTGATGGGCATTGATGGGCACTAATTAGGTGGCACTGATAGGCATCACTGATGGCACTGGCAGGCATTGCTGATGTGCACTGATTGGCATCTGCCTGGGCACTGATTGGCATACCTGCTAGGCGTCCCTTGTGGGCATCCCTGGTGGTCCTGGCAGCATCCCCGGTGGTCCTGGGCGGGCATCCGCAGGGGGGCTGCGCTGATAAACAATCAGCACAAACCCCCCCATCAGGAGAGGAAAAGCCGATAAGCGGCTCTTCCTGTTTACACCGTGATAAGCTTTGATTACCACGTGATCAGCCGTGTCCAAAGAGCCTCCATCAGAGGCTCTTTACCGAGATCTGTGTTGCGGTGTGTCGGACTGACACACCACAACAGCGATCGCCACGCTGCGCACCCCCTAGGGCACGCAAATCGGGGCTTATCCTGCTGGACATCATATGACGCCCAGTCAGGATAACTGAACCACTTCCCAGCCGTCATTTTGCTATAGGCCGGGCGGGAAGTGGTTAAAGTGCAATAAGTGGCATCAATTGTGCAAAACCTAAAATTCAGCTAGAGATGAATTTCAAACGTTAATACCAGTGCAATATATAAAAAGGGTGCAGATCTCTAAAAATAAGTCCATGTGTAAAGTCCGTTGCTAAAACGTGTTGAAATGATGATCAAACACCCAGCTGTGTGATACCCATTACCAAAGTAAAAATGGAGGCTTACCAGAAAGTCTGCGACCCCCCTTTTTCAGGGAGATCATACAGCGCTTGACTGGATCTCTGATCCACTGATGTAACTATATGTAAAATAATGCATTTGGGTGGCAAAAATATGAATGCAATCTATACACTGGGGGGAGAACCTCTGGTGGGATCTAGGATGGAAAATGACCTGGGGGTCCTAGTAGATGATAGGCTCAGCAATGGCATGTGATTTCAAGCTGCTGCTAACAAAGCAAACAGAATATTGGCATGTATTAAAAAGGGGATCAACTCCAGAGATAAAACAATAATTCTCCCGCTCTACAAGACTCTGGTCCGGCCGCACCTAGATTATGCTGTCCAGTTCTGGGCACCAGTCCTCAGGAAGGATGTACTGGAAATGGAGCGAGTACAAAGAAGGACAACAAAGCTAATAAAAGGTCTGGAGGATATTAGTTATGAGGAAAGGTTGCAAGCACTGAACTTATTCTCTCTGGAGAAGAGACGCTTGAGAGGGGATATGATTTAAATTTACAAATACCGTACTGGTGACCCCACAATAGGAATAAAACTTTTTCGCAGAAGAGAGTTTAACAAGACTAGTGGCCACTCATTAAAATTAGAAGAAAAGAGGTTTAACCTTAAACTACTTAGAGGGTTCTTTACTGTAAGAGTGGCAAGGATGTGGAATTCCCTTCCACAGGCGGTGGTCTCAGCGGGGAGCATCGATAGTTTCAAGAAACTATTAGATAAACACCTGAATGACCGCAACATACAGGGATATACAATGTAATACTGACACATAATCACACACATAGGTTGGACTTGATGGACTTGTGTCTTTTTTCAACCTCACCTACTATGTAACTATGTAACTATGTAACTATGAAGAAAAGCTCAGGTGCTCTCTCAGGTGTCCTTAATTGATATACCAGAAGGCTCTCAACAAACCTGGAAGTAGTGCCAAAAACCATCAATGGATCAGCTAGCTGAATTATATATGGAACAGAAGACTCCACATAGTGTGATACTGTATCAGCTTAGAAGTTAATAAAGAGTAATGCACTTACATCAGATTAGTAGAATGCAGGCAGATAGATACGTAAATCCAAACAAATCCCTTGTAAATGGGCAGATAGCGATCGCGCATGCACAGTACCCCTGATGACGTAATTTATGACGAAACGATCGCCGGGACTCATATGTACACATGCTACTCTGCATGTGCGATTACTATCTGGCCATTTACAAGGGATTTGTTTTGATTTATGTATCTATCTGCTTGCATTCTACTAATCTGATGTAAGTGCATTACTTTTTTTAAATTCGAGGCTGATAAAGTATCACACCATGTGGAGTCTTTTGTTCCATATATACTTCAGCTAGCTGATTTACTGATGGTTTTTGCCATCAGTAGTAGAAGCTGGTAGAGACACACCCAAAAAGACTTGCATCAGTAATTGCAGCGAAAAAAATGGTTTTACAAAGTATTGATTCAGGGGGGTTGAATACAAACGTTGAAAACCATTTATCATTTTCTTTCCACCTCACAATTATGTGCCACTTTGTGCTGGTCCATCACATACACTCCCAATAAAATACATTTATGTTTTTGGTTGTAACATTACAAAATGTGGAAAATTTCAAGGGGTATGAATACTTTTTCAAGGCACTGTATATGCTTATCATTATCTGCTTTTCTATTTATCTGTCCATCATTGTATGTCTGTATAGAAGTCTATTTCTGTTGTTTCCCTCAGAGAAGTTAGTAAATCTGGCTAGGAAGTGATAATAGGGGATGAATGGGGCTCATTGTGCTCAGTCTCTGGGATGATTATGCTCTGCTGATCCTTAATGAAATAAAAGGCTCCCTGTTCATGGGAATGACGGTCCACAAATCTGGACACCTGGGTCAGGGTTGATGTGTGGCCAAATCTGCAGCACTGGGTCTGATGTCACATAGAGAAGAAATGTTTAATGGACACCGACTACTTCCCTGAGGTGATATTTCATTGCTACAGGTTACTGCAGACCGCTGCCACTTTTGTTGTTACATGTAGACATATGGTGTGTACAATCAAATCTACAGCTCTTCAGAGTGGATTACTGTTTTGTGTGAGAAGCTATATGTGGTGTGCAGCTGAACTGCAGAAGGCAAAATACCATTATAAAGTGTGCTCTAATCTGCTCTAACAGGAAAAAAAATCTATTTTCTGTGCGTTTAAATACACAACCAGACACTCTCCTGATTCCAACACCTTCCTTATGTTAGCATTTATGCAAGTGGACTCTGTTCTGGAGGGCCTTGAATCCTAGGCATTCAGTAATCCTCACAATTTCCGCCATATAACCTTGTTCAAAAAATTTGGAACAAGTTGAAACAGTTGCAGCAGGTGATGGGGTTCACCAACTACAATCCCATATGGCATTATAATTCTTATACAGAGCTGGTGAAACTACAACACAGTGCCAGGTGGAAAGCCTTTGGGGTGATGCACCTATCACATATCCCTTTGTCTATCTTACGGGAAAAATTTTCCCTACCCTCCAACGTGCATTACTACTACAACTGAGGCACACTGTTGGAGCCCAAGGGGATGTGGACAGCTGAGTTCAATAGCCAACTCCAGTCTTTAATCTGATTCAATCAGCAGAGTCTGCCAAGGGTTTTATTTCTCAATGGTATAATGATATTGAATGCCTTCCTGAAAGATCATGCCAGGCGATCACATGTTGGGAAGAAGATATAGGCCAGTTTTCCGGGGATCAGTGGGATGAGGCACTTCAATCTGTAGTTACTAGTTCCCGTAATGTTTATCAGAGATTGTCTCAATTGTATATCTTTCTAAGAGCTCACTAAACCCCACATAAACTTCCCAAAATGGGGGTGCTCCCTGACCCTTTGTGCTGCAAGTGTAGAGGAGATCGTGATGACCTCATTCAACAACTGTGGCGATGCCGAAGCTGCACTGGTATTGGGCGGGGGCCAGTGGTGTATTTAGGTTTTGTGCTGCCCTAGGCCTGACTAAACTCGTGCAACCTCTAATTTAAATATGACCCACCCCTTCCTGTCAAGGTCACACCCCTTCCTGTTTAAGACTGACCCTGTCATCTGTAAACCACACCTTTTCCTCTTTAGGCTCCACCAATGCAGCGGCTGGTGTGAAGCTCCTGTGTTGAGAGGCTTTTACGTGCTTCAAATAGGTTTTCCATAAATGTGCAAGTCTATTGGAATGCAAAATCTGCATGAAGCACAGGTAAATGCAGGTCAGAAGGAGGTCAAGTGCAGAGGAGATCGTGAAGACCTCATTCATCAACTGTGGCGATGCCGAAGCTGCACTGGTATTGGGCGGGGGCCAGTGGTGTATTTAGGTTTTGTGCTGCCCTAGGCCTGACTAAACTCGTGCAGCCTCTAATTTAAATATGACCCACCCCTTCCTGTCAAGGTCACACCCCTTCCTGTTTAAGACTGACCCTGTCATCTGTAAACCACACCTTTTCCTCTTTAGGCTCCACCAATGCAGCGGCTGGTGTGAAGCTCCTATGTTGAGAGGCTTTTACATGCTTCAAATAGGTTTTCCATAAATGTGCAAGTCTATTGGATTGCAAAATCTGCATGAAGCACAGATAAATGCAGGTCAGAAGGAGGTCAAGTGATGTCAGAACAAATGCCAGTGCTAAGTGATGAAAAAGTGGTGGAAGTGCTTATATTCACCTGCTAAAATATCCCTAAATGACATCACATTTAGCAGATAGGGTTGGGCTACATACATATTTGTGGATTACTGAACATACTGAAGAAATTACACTTTGCTACAATATAAAGTAGTGAGTGTACATCTTGTATAACAGTGTAAATTTGCTGTCCTCAAAATAACTCAACACACAGCCATTAATGTCTAAACCGCTGGCAACAAAAGTGAGTACGCCCACAAGTGAAAATGTCCAAATTGGGCCCAAAGTGTCAATATTTTGTGTGGCCACCATTATTTTCCAGCACTGCCTTAACCCTCTTGGGCATGGAATTCACCAGAGCTTTACAAGCTGCCACTGGAATCCTCTTCCACTCCTCCATCATGACAACATCAAAGAGCTAGTGGATGTTAGAGAACTTGAGCTTCTCCACCTTCCGTTTTGAGGATGCCCCACAGATGCTTAATAGGGTTTAGGTCTGGAGACATGCTTGGCCAGTCCATCACCTTTACCCTCAGCTTCTTTAGCAAGGCAGTGGTAGTCTTGGAGGTGTGTTTGGGGTCGTTATCCTGTTGGAATGAGGCCCAATCTCCAAAGGGAGGAGATTGGCATTAATGGTTCCTTCAATGAACTGTAGCTCCCCAGTGCCGGCAGCACTCATGCAGCCCCAGAACATGAAACTCCCACCACCATGCTTGACTGTAGGCAAGGCACACTTGTCGTCGTTGTATTCCTCAACTGGTTGCCGCCACTGACGCTTGACACCACCTAAATCAAATAAGTTTATCTTAGTTTCATCAGACTACAGGACATAGTTCCAGTAATCCATGTCCTTAGTCTGCTTGTCTTCAGCAAACTGTTTGTAGGCTTTTTTGTGCATCATCTTTAGAAGAGGCTTCCTTCTGGGACGACAGCCATGCGGACCAATTTGATGAAGTGTGAGGTGTATGGTCTGAGCACTGACAGGCTGACCCCCCACCCCTTCAACCTCTGTAGCAATGTTGGCAGCGCTTATATATCTATTTCTCAAAGACAACCTCTGGATATGATGCTGAGCATGTGCACTCAACTTCTTTGTTCGACCATGGCGAGGCCTGTTCTGAGTGGAACCTGTCCTGTTAAACCGCTGTATTGTCTTGGCCACCGCGCTGCAGCTCAGTTTCAGGGTCTTGGCAATCTTCTTATAGCCTAGACCATCTTTATGAAGAGCAACAATTCTTTTTCACAGATCCTCAGAGTTCTTTGCCATGAGCTGCCATACTGAACTTCCAGTGACCAGTATGAGAGAGGGAGAGCGATAACACTACATTTAACATACCTGCTCCCCATTCGTACCTGAGACCTTGTAACACTAACAAGTCACATGACACTGGGGAGGGAAAATTGCTCATTGGGCCCAATTTAGACATTTTAACTTAGGGGTGTACTCACTTTTGTTGCTAGCGGTTTAGCCATGAATGGCTCTGTGTTGAGTTATTTTGAGAGGACAGACAATTTACACTGTTATACAAGCTGTATACTCACTACTTCTAGCAAAGTGTCATTTCTTCAGTGTTGTCACATGAAAAGATATAATAAAATATTTACAAAAATGTGAGGGGTGTACTCACTTTTGTGAGATTCTGTATATCTCTTCAAAGTTATCAAGCAGGAAGGAAACCACCTAAATGCCCTCTTACGAGTTGTCAGTGGGAATGCAAAGAAAAAAAACTCTGTTATAACTGGGGGTTTTCCTCCTCGCTTCTCCACGCTATTGACACAGAGAGCCCTGGGAGGTAGTTACCTTACCTATCGTAACTTACTTCCAAGGATGCGGAGGAGGAGGGCAGACCAAGCATTAGGCTGCTGCCAGTGCTGCACTTACTAGTATTGGCAGCCGCCAGTTTTATTAAGTGTGGCTGCCGGTCTGTCGGAACTTCGGCCCAGTCACCGGCCGCTGGCCGGTATTATCATACTGACAGCAGTGTGGCCGCTTTATGGGGGCACCAGACCGATTTTCCCGATGCGAGGCTGCAGAGATCGAGGAATGTTTCACTGCCTGTAATTAGTACTGGCTAAGGCAAAAAAAATACTGCATTTCTTATTTTGTTTTCGTAATAGTAAGTAAGCAGCTCAGGGACAGGGCTCAGGAAGGCAAGAAATTAGAATGGGCGGCACACACACATGAAATTGACTCTCACAGGGATACTGACAGTAGTATACAGCAGCACAGATGATGATCTCAAAACACAACATGTCCCCTCCTGAGTCACAGTGACAGTCTCTCCCCACGCCAGGTGGTCCCTTCAGTCCACTCCAGTCCAAGCAGCACTGACAGTTCCGCTCCCGGCTTGCCTTGCTCCCATCCCGCAGACCCACACACAAAGCTCCGGCCGCTCCACTCGGCTCCCTTGCACCATGACATTACACAACACGCAGTTGCATGCATGCGCAGTTCTGAGCCGAGCGTGACAGCCATCTTTTTTACTGGCAACCTTTTCCTGTCACTGCCATTTACTGGCAGGAGAAAAGTGCCTATTTTTTACTGGCTGCCAGTAAAAATACTGACGGTTGGCAACACTGCTGGAGAGGCTGTCCTTTGAGATGCTCTTCTGACGGCCATCGTTGGGGCCCTTTAAGAGTGTTGGCGCACTTAATGACAGTCCCAGTAACCTGCATGCAGTATAGGCACATTATAGTCTTGTCTCAGGTGCAAGGTGGTTCAGATGCGTTAAAGGTTTGATATAAAGTGGTATAGGGTTGGTAAAGGTGCTGTCAATGTTTGGAATAAGAGCGGTATAGAGTGCAGTATGGGTGCAGTATGGGTTGGGTATACTTGGTGACCTGCTCTCAGTGGCTCAGTCCCTGCAAGCATTGTCACTCATGGGTGAATAGCCCTCTCACCAGTCCCCAGGATGCTGCAGTGACCTCTCACTGTAAAAGGGGGGACCCCTTGGTCTCTCTCCGAAAGCCTCTGATGATCATCAGGGAGAAGCAGAGGCCCAGTAAGCAAGGATAAGGTTCCACTAATTTGTGGCAGTGTTCTATTGACTGTTAACTTGCTGCACATTTTGACTGGCACTGAATTTTACTAACTATTATGATTCCTGACCATGAGCTAAAGCAGTGCTTGTAAATGATAAATGATCCAATAGATTGGTTCTGTTCTGGTATGGGGAACCTCTGTCAGCATTTTGCACTGCTAAGATCCTGGGACTTGTGAGTTGGCATGCAATGTTCAGGGCACCACAGGGAAGTCTGATTCATAAGGTAAGGTAAGCCCACTGAAGTGACTAGCCTCAGGTGATACACAGAGCTGAAACCTGTTGAAGTTGTACCTGTTTATATGCAGTCTTCTCTTTATGGGCCTTTGTGTACTGGTCCAAATCATTTGGTGGAGGAAGGATTATGATGTGGGTCTATTTTTCAGGGGTTGGGCTTGGCTCCTTAGTTCCAGTGAAAGGAACTCTTAAGGCATCAGCATACCAAGACATTTTGGGCAATTTCATTCTCCCAACTTTGTGGGAACAGTTTGCCTTTTCCTGTTCCAGCATGACTGAGCACCAGTGCACTAACAAGGTCCATAAAGACAGGGATGAGCGAGTTTGGAGGGAGGAACTTGACTGGCCTGACCTCAACCCAATAGAACACCTTTGGGATGAATTAGAGCGGAGACTGCAGGCCAGGCCTTCTCGTCCAACATCAGTGCCTGACCTCACAAATGCGCTTCTGGAGAAATGGTCAAACATTCCAATAGACATACGCCTAAACCTTGTGGACAGCCTTCCCAGAGGAGTTTAAGCTGTTATAAAGCTGCAAAGTGTGGGTTAACTCAATTTTGAACCTACGGACTAATGCCCCGCACACACGGTCGGATTTTCCGATGGAAAATGTCCGATCGGAGCGTGTTGTCAGAAATTCCGACTGTGTGTGGGCTCCATCGGACATTTTCTATCGGATTTTCAGACACACAAAGTTTGAGAGCAGGATATAAAATTTTCCGACAACAAAATCCGTTGTCGGAAATTCCGATCGTGTGTACACAAATCCGACGGACAAAGTGCCACGCATGCTCAGAATAAATAAAGAGATGAAAGCTATTGGTCACTGCCCCGTTTATAGTCCCGACGTACGTGTTTTACGTCACCGCGTTTAGAACGATCGGATTTTCCGACAACTTTGTGTGACCGGGTGTATGCAAGACAAGTTTGAGCCAACATCCGTCGGAAAAAATCCTGGGATTTTGTTGTCGGAATGTCCGAACAAAGTCCGACCGTGTGTACGGGGCATAAGACTGGGATGCCATTAAAGTTCATGTGCATATAAAGGCAGGCATCCCAGTACTTTTGGTAATATACTGTATATTTTAAAATTGATCAGTCCTGATGTACTGACGTCCTATTTAATTTCTTGAGGCCCAGAAATGCCAGGGCAGTTCAAATATCCCCCCTTTTGAAAAGTAGGCAGTCTGAGGTATTTAGTAAGAACATGGCAAGTTTTTTGAAGTTGTAATTTTTGTCACCACTTTTGGAAAATAAAGAAATGTAATTACATTTTTTTTTTTTTTACATACTGTCATCAGTGCAGTACAGGGTCATATGACTGGTGTGGTGGTGATCAGGGATACTGACTGGTCTGACTGGTGACAGTATTCTAAAAAAATAAAATTAAATCATTTTTATTCATTTTTTTTAACATTTTTTCATTTACATTTTTTGTTTCTCTTTTTGCAATTTTTAAAACTCTCTCATCAGTAGTTCATTGCACTACTCTAGGGGGTGATCCTGGATTTTCTTTTTTACACTGATTGCTTGTTACAGTGATGATCACAGTAACAGCAATCATTTGATCTGTCATGAATGGCTTTCATTCATGACTCATTGTTTACCATTGTGATGCTGTGATTGGCCCACAGCCATCACATGGTACAGGGTGCTGTGATTGGCAAATGTACCATGTGATAACTGGTGACCAAATTTACAGACCACACACATTAGTAAACACTGATGCCATGAATGGATTCCATTCACGGCTGTTGCTTACTATGTGTCATTTGATTGCAAAGTGATCATGTGTTATCCGGGCCACTCGCAACAATATTGAAAAGGTTCCTACACTACTTTGGTGTGACTTGATGCGGCTTTGGTCCAGAGAATGTAAAGTCAGATCAAAGTCACATCAAAGGAGCGCTAATGTGGAGCCTTAAACCCTGAGGCTCTGCTCACATTTCCGCATTCCAAAGCGCGGGGAGAATCGCCGCTATTCGCAATAGCGGAAAATCACAATAGAGGCAAATCGCGGGACACCGTGCATTCCCATAGCATTGCCCGCCAATTTCAATAGCTTCCCAAACGCGGTGCGATTTTTCCATGATTCGGCGGGCGAAAATCGCTGTAAAAACGTGCACACAGAACCGTTGAATGCCTGTCGCCCAAAAGAAGTACATGAGCTTCTTTTGGGTGACAGGCGTCCAGTGATTCTATTTGCGCGAGTGTGGTCCCCATACGCCTAGATGTGAACGGAGCCTAAAAGGGGGCGTGGACATTACAAGGTAAGTTTTTTGTCTTTAATATTTATTTACAAGGTATAAACATTAATTATTTTAAAAGTGTCATTAAACCCAGACTATGAAAAACTCTCATTGCATTCTATATAACAGAGTGTTCATATTCACAAAGCCACTAAAGCATTCGTTTTGTGTACAGTGAAAAGCAAAAAAACGAAAATGGAGATCAAGAGTCAGAATTTTCTGCCACTTGGTAAATATTACACTGTAAATGGATTTTCTGTGATTAGCAATCATGTGAAACCCCAGCTCTCACATCTATGGGCTTGCCATCCTGCCTGGCAGAGAGAAAGCGGCAGTGCAGTCAGCCCTCTGTGTATAGGGACGGGTCTCATATACGAAGAGCAGATGGAGAGGAGGGAAGCAGATGCTGCACTCACCGATCTGACCCAGAACCCCCCCGTGGGTTTCAGCGGATGGCGCAGCTTCTGGTGGTGGCTGCTGGATCTCTGCCTCAACCCAGACACCCCAGAATGAGATTCACAATTACATTGTCGGCTGTTTATTTCAGGATGCAACACCAACTAACCATATCACACAGGGCAATCTGGCCGTCACCTACATGATGTCTTTATCAAAATCTCACTGAAATAAAATAATAAAGAAATAAATATCACCATTCCTAGCCTGGCAGATTATTCCTTTACATGATAATAAAACCCTGCCTGTGTAGAAATTTTCTATTAATAATAAAATTGTAGGAGATGCCTGGAGACAGTACCAATATTAACCTGTTCGTAAAACGGAGGCTTAATAAACGCACCAAACAGTACACAGAAAATGTATTGCATGCCTAAAAATGCTCTTATAAAAAGGCGGATTTCTAATGCCCCATACACATGGTTGGATTTTCCAATGGAAAATGTTCGATGGGAGCTTCTTGTCGGAAATTCCCACCGTGTGTAGGCCCCATCGGACATTTTCCATTGGAATTTCCGTCACACAAAAATCTGTTGTCGGAAATTCCGATCGTGTGTACACAATTCCGGCGCAAGTTCCACGCATGCTCGGAATCAAGCAGAAGAACCGCACTGGCTATTGAACTTCATTTTTCTCGGCTCGTCGTATGTGTTGTACGTCACCACGTTCTTGTCGTTCTCAATTTCCAACTAACTTCGTGTGACCGTGTGTATGCAAGACAAGTTCGAGCCAACATCCTTCGGAAAAAAAAACATGGCTTTTGTTGTCGGAATGTGCGATCGTGTGTACAGGGCATAAGTGTGTTACATCAGCCCTCAGCTCAGTTCTAACAGTCTCCATCTCTCACATGTTACTATCAGTGAGGACACAAAATAAAGGTGATTGGAAACGTCATCAATATTAGCCTGAAATTTCGCCACACAGGCTGTAAAAATTACATGGCTTTGTTTTCTATCAAAGCTATTGTAATCACATTGCTTTTTTTTTATAAACAAAGCATTTGAATCAGGGTTAGTATGGGGGCTCCTCTTTTACTCAGCATCCAATGTCATGTCCCCAGATAATAGGGGGGGGGTGCTGTTGGGCATTTCTTTGAGAAAAGGTCCAGTATAGGTGACAAGGGCTTCCATAACCCTACAGAGCCTTTGTTTTTAAACAAAGGGTTTGTATCAGGGTTAGCATGGGGGCTTCTGTGTTCCTCAGTATCCAATGCCATGTTCCCAGCTAATAGGAGGGGGAGGGTAATTTCTCTGAGCAAGAACAGGTCCAGTATAGGTGAAAAGAGCTTCCATAACCCTCAGGAGATATTTGAAGCCTATTTTCCCCTCAAAACTACCAAATTAACTTTAATTCTGCCATCCCTATTGACTCCAATGTTTTTTTGCCAAAAACATTTCAGGGAGCCATCTCCTATTTTTGCTCATCCCTTGTTCAAAACCTTAGCTAACGTTTCCTGAGTGAAGAGGCCCAGCATCTACAAACTGCTCCTGACCCAATCTGTCCATTTTATCTGGTTGAGGATTACTGAGCTTGTTGGCCATGCAATCCCTACAGGCATCCAGCACTGGTACGAGGTTCCGGTTATCGGAATTCACAAGAGAGGCAAGGACGTGGCCAAGAAAAAAAAGTCTTGGCAGCCTAGAGGGACAGCGGACATTAATTACAGATCAATGTGTGGGCGATCTTCAGATTAGGAAGCGGCTGAAAATTCTGTTTGTCTAATTAAATGTTCTGAGGTCTTCAGTTTAATCATGTCACTCTGATGCTTCGCTCTCAATCTGTTCATCATGTACAATCCACGCCATACTTTAGGGCCCGAAGTTCAGGAATTATACCAATCTGTTTACCAACGTCACATTTCTGCGAATACTGGGCCTATGCTCAGGGCTGCTTTGACTTATGACCCCCTTCACACACTATAGATTGCTTTACCCTTATGTTTTAATGTACATTAAGGCATGCTGATTAAGGCAGCCCATTAATTTTGTTCAGGCTGACAGAGCATATTAATACTCAATAAAACAGACGCAACCTGTTTTTCTTTTGGTGCAGTGCACCATGGGGCACAGCATGTGCATTGTGGTATGCTGCAGTGTGGGTGTACTGCCTGCTACTGTAATAGTTAATTAAGGGGCCCCCCCGAGGGCCCATTTACATACCCTCTTCTCATTCTACCGCACATTAACGCACATTAGTGCATAAACTGGGCCATTCACACTGAATTCATTAGAGTAACACACGGTAAAACGTGCATTACTGCACCAAAAGGTGTTTCATGTGCTGTTGTTATTTTAAAAAAAACAACAAATGCACAAATAAGAAATGCTTTGCATTAAAATAAAAAATCTGCATGTCATGTTTCACTGCGTTGTACAGCTTCAAATGAATGGGTGCATTGAAAAGATTTAGTAAGCGGACTGGAACACCTATGATAAATAGATTAGAGTAGATGTAAATGAATGTAAAACGAATAGACTGCTTAGAGTAGATTTAAAATGAATGGGCTGCCTAATGCAACACGCATGCATTACCATAATGAATTGCTGTGAATAGACCTTTATAAAAGGGTGCATTGTAAAGATCTAGCAAACAGACTAGGACACCTATGATGAATAAATTAGAGTAGATGTAAACGTTAAAGCGGAGCTCCACCCAAAAGGAGAAGCTCCGATTGTTTGCTTCCTCCCCCCTCCACTGCCCCATTTGGCCCCTTTCGGGGGGTACCTGTTTTTGACAGTTACCTGTCCCCACTTCTTGGAGACCTCACCACGGCGAGGCCGTCCGGAACTTCCGACCCCCTCCTGCTTCCTCTGTCGGGCCATTCACAAAGTGCAGCTCGCTTCACGCATTCGCAATAGGGAACCAACTGTGAAGCTGCAAGGCTTCACGGCCGGTTTCCCTTCGAAAGAACGTCAGCGGCAGCACCTGAGAGCCAATTGAAAATCGGCTGGAGTGCTGACATTGTGGGATCCCTGGACAGGTAAGTGTCCTAATATTTAGGCCTCATGCCACATTGGATGTTAAAATAACATTATAAAAACGTCAGTAGCGTTGCAGTGAGTTTTTCAACTTTCTTGCAATAGCGTTTTTCAATGGATCAAAAACGTTAAAAAACGATGGTGAGCAACGTTTTTGAGCATATAACGTGAGCGACGTTTATCAGCGTTAGAGCGTACAGCTGAAAAACGTCTCTCAGAACCCACTAGTTTTGGGGTTTTTTTTACTGCTCAAAAACGCCACTGCCCAAAACTGCTGATAACAGCCTATGTATGCATGGACACATAGGATAACATGATGAAGAGTTTAATGACTGTAGAAAAAAAGTCTAGAGCTTTGTTTTACAGGCCTATTCACAACAGTCAGGTCCATTGCGCTTTAAGGCTTTGTTAACGTGCCATGCTTTAAGACAGCCTATTCATTTGACTGCAATGGACCAACAATTTGATGCAAGGTAGTGCATTACGACATGATGCAGTTCTCTGCAGTTCAGATGTAATGTAAAACTGCCTTATGGTGCCAAAGACATCACAGCACACCAGTGCAATTAACGTGCTTCACCTCGCATTGCTATTGCAGTGCCTGAATGGGCTCTAGCTCAATTACATTTTATTTCCTCTGTGCACTGTGCATTAAAACCAACTGCCATATTTTTGTTATTAATTTTCTTGTTTTCTCCTTTTGAACTCTTTGGTTCCATATCAGTGTTGCTAATTTCCTGCAGCCTCTTTGCATGCATTGCCTGTCTACATTTACTCCAATGATGATTGGCTGCATGCCATGATGTTTGGCTGCATGCAATGTCTCAGGATGGGTTTTCTGATGGTGACTACAGTGGACCATGCCTGTGTAATGTGTGTTGTAACAGCCACTTGTAGTCTCCATCAGAATAAGGAGTAATAAGGTGACAGCAGAGCAGCACAGTTGGGAGAAAAGGACAGAGAGTTGTCACTCTTCAACAGGAAGTGCTTGCGCTTTGACCTGCATGGCAGAATCACCAGGGATTATTTTAATGAAAGCTTCAGATTAAATAAAAAAATTTAAAATTAATTTTGGAAATACATTGATACCTAAAAGATTGCATGAGATTTTAGTGACTGGGTTTACATAAACTTTAAGGGGTTAAATGCGTTTGCTTGGGTCCACCTACAAAACAAAGGAAGAAGCCGGTGTGGCAACAACTGGAAACAACAAACTAAAAACTAGGCAACAGGTCAGCGATGCGCAATACTCCGCACTGAGCAATAACTTAAAAGTCACACTTACAATACGCACATAAATCCCAACTTCACCGAACTTTGTGCAATAGAAATTATTACTAATTCAACTGTTCAGAGCTTATTTATTCTGCCCAACGGCTGGTTATCCCTCAATGATCACAAAGGAAGAATGATAGAGGGACAGTTCACTAAACTTAAATAATAGTAATAGTCATAATTATTTCAATAATAATAATAATAACTCAGTTGTAGGTGTAGTCTGATGGGCTAAGCTGCCCATCTTGAGGGTTTCAGTGGTGAGATTCCCCCCTGCCATAATCCTAGGTTCTCGCTAACCCTGGGGGGTTCTCACTGTTCCTGCCATATTCTTCATAACATAAAATATAAATCTATCAGGGTGGTGGAACAGCTGGCCGAGGCTGCCTCTGTGATCACCATGTTCCAGGACCCAGAGGGCTCATTCATAACATAAAACATGTGACACTAGCAGTGGGTAGCCGGTCGGGTCACATGCACATCTGGCGGTGGGCTTCCCCTGCGTCTCCTCATCCTCACAGCGGTTTCTGCCGTGTAAATAATGATATTTGAAGCGCTTCACAATGTGCATGAAAATGAATATATAAGAATAAATATAAATATAAATAGTCAAATAAATCCAGCGGTGAGTAAAAATTCCTAAAAAATCCAGCAATCAAAATAGTAGGAGGAGCCAAGGACGCTCTGTGCAGATCAGCAGTATAACACAGTGTACTGCACTGAATCTGCTCCTGTCTAAGGCGGCTGACTGCTGTAGTAAAACCTGCATATGCCTTATCATTATAAGGCACACGTGAGTGGATTGAAGTTTGCCTGTGTACCTTGGTATCCTAACTATTGCACAATGATTGTTTTTTTCTCGTATCTGCCTGTTTATATTTCTCACATTGGTTGTGAATAGAAGCAGAAAGCACATTGTTACTATGAAGGTCAATGAGCACCTTGATTAAGCAAGTGTTTTTAAACAGCTTTGCTAGTGATCAAAAGCTCTATACCAATCAGGATTCTACACCTGTATAATTGAACCTTCTGAATACATCCCTATATATTTATTTTTATGTGGATTTTTTATGTGAATTTTTTTACACATTTGGTGTCACTAATTTTTTATAATTTTACACTATTTTGATTGCTGGATTTTTTAGGAATTTTTACTCACCGCTGGATTTATTTGACTATTTATATTTATTCTTATATATTCATTTTCATGCACATTGTGAAGCGCTTCAAATATCATTATTTATTCTTTTTAAGTGACTCTGAAAACACTCTCTTTTGATAGCAGCCTCACTTGGTTTTATGTGTAATTATCAGCTATTTAGCATCACAGCGCTTTGTGTTTTATATATATTTTTTCCACTTAGGCTTCTGCCGTGTGTCTCCTCTCTCCTCCTCCTAGGCGGCCAATAGGATTGCTTCTCCTCCCGGCCAATCAGGTGAGGGGTCTCAGGCTTGAGGGGTCTTAGAGCCTCAGGCTCTAATCATGTGCTTCTTAAAAAAAAAAACCCATTGGAATCCATGCGTCTGGCGCCCTGCATGTAGATTAGGGGCCGGGTGCATGGATTATAGAGACAGCGCCCCTGTGCCCCATATAGATGAGCCATCACTGGTCACTAGATTTTTTCAAATGTTCTGCCCTGCATTCTGAAAGGATCCCATTTGATTTACAATGGGCTCCATCTGAAAATGCAGCGCATTGGACTATTTTACTGGGTGTTGCAACCCCAATGTATATGCAAAACTTTCTGCATTATTCTGAATTGGTACAGCTTGGACCAATGCAAGTATGTAGTGGGTATAGAAAAGAATCACCCCCCTTTAAACTAATCACATTTTGTTGCTTTGCAGGCTGAAATGAAGACAAACATAGTTTTTGTTTCATCAAGTGAAAGATATAATATTGACATGTAAAAAAATAAATAAAACAAATTCAAAAACAGAATCACTGAGTTGGAAAAAGGATCACCTCCCTTCTACAATGACTTGTAAACCCAATCAGGTGTAGCTAGTCACCTTCTCAATGGCACACAAAGCCATTTGACTTTCAACTGTGATCAACTGTGGTCATTTATAATAGCTCAGCATTAAAAGAGCTTTCCTGGAGTCTTTTAGTCCCTGGTAGTGAAACTGAAGCAAACAATCAACTATGGGTGGCAAGGCACTGTCATATGATCTCTGGGATAAAGTTGTGGACAGGTACAAGTCAGGAGATGGATACAAAAAAATGTATCAATGCCTAGAAGCACAGAGAAGTCTATTATTATGAAATGTATTTGGTATTTGGTATTTGATACAACGCAGACCCTCCCTAAATCAGGACGTCGCTCCAAACTGGATAAAAGAGCCAGGAGGAAACTGGTCAGAGAGGCTACCTGAACTCTGAAGCAGTTGCAGGAATTTATGACAAAGATTGGTTATTGTGTGCATGTGACAATAATATCACAAATTTTCCACAAATGTGATGTGGATGTTGTCCCCGCACTAGGGTGAATCTGTCCAGATATGAACTGAATGTTGGTCTCCAGGAACAAAGAGCCCCAGGTGCTGGCTAATGCTAGTAAAGGCTGTGTGCAATTGGGAAAATCCGGACAGCCGCACTCCAGAAAATTGTAATCCAAACTTCTTTATTTTAAAATCAGGAACATGTCATACAGTACATCAAAGGCAGAGTGTACAGACAGACAGCTTACGCGTTTCGCACTATGTCAAGTGCTTACTCATAGCTGGTTTTAATAAAAAGTGAGATTTCATATATACTATCCAATGTTCGTCATGTGACCAGGTAATCAATCCAAAATACATGGCAGCTGGGATTTAATTGTGGAGTGTGTGAGTGTTGATCAGTGATTGTTGAATGCCATGATTTTAAGGGGTCATGGTGAACATGAAGTATATATGTATAAGCGACGGGGAAAAAATGGAAAATTAAGAGAGTACTTAAATGCATTCAATATGAATTTGAAGTGCGTGAAAATAAATGTGTAAGGAAATATGTGTATGTGATCAAGATGAAGTGAATGAATAAAAATAGGGTGAAAAATTAGGTTTGAATAATATATAAAGGGGAGTAATATCCCAATGTGTAGTGGGTACTCCTATAAAAATGTATAATTATATACTCCAATATCTGTGAAAATCAATATGTGATTGATATTAGCAATCATCGTGATAAGGTGAAGCAAACAAAATATAGAAATAAATATAAAGATAAAGATGAATAGTGATATATTACAGGTATCAAAAGGTTAAGATCATATGTGTATTTTTATGCAGTGCAATGAAAGTTTTTTGTGACCAGAGCACATATAGATGTATGTGAAACTGACATCTGTTTTATAATCTATAAAGAATACCCGGTCACATGACAGTGAGAAGAGGGGGGGAAATATAAATATTTACCTCCGCTACTCTCAGAAAGATGAATACACAGTTATATCACAGTTCAAATACATTCATGGTTCACATCCATATATGTATCATTGACAAGTGTACAATTTTGTTCAAATATTGATAAATTTCCTTGGTTTACGAGTACAAAATATTATCGTTAAACAACCCAAAACCAAGAGAAACAAAAACTTGACAAAAAAGAAGAAAAAGCTGAGAGCCTTCATCAATTGATACTAGTGGATACACTTCTTGTGTTGTAGACAAAATCTTGAGTACTGTAGTAAAAAAGGAATCGTTTAATAAATATAAAACAGTGTTTATACCAAGACAAGGTCTTGTGTAAGTATGTGTGTACATAGAAGCCTCATAGACAAAATATTTTCACGCACAAAACTAAGTGTGTGTATATGTGTGTGCGTGGAGAGAGCCACACCCACCGAAGCAACAGCATGTTCTCGTCAATGAAATTACGCACACACACACATATCTGAAAACCGTACTTATAGGGACTATAATGATCCATAAAAAACATTATTATATCAATATATATGTGTCGATTATGTGAAGGAATCATGGAAAATTATTTGATGGTCCCAAATCTAAACCGACAGACAAAGGGAATGTTTACACAATATATATGTGTTAATGAAAAACACATATAGAGGTCATATTTCATGGTGAATAGCCAGGGAAGAAAATAAAATAAAAATCAAGTTTATTAACTAATTCCCAAAGTAAGAAGTATAAAAGAAGAAAGAGAACTCTCACAGATTGGTTAATGATATTGTATGGGGTAGAGTGTTCAATATATTCATGTCAAAAAATTCCGAGATCTGTATGTGTTTAAAACTTTTGACTATTACGTCAAGCTATAATAAACATTGTGTAAACTGTTGAAATGTATTGAATTTGACATGAAGTGAATCACTCGAGCCAATAACTGGAATGCAGTCATATCTATATTGCTTAAAAGAATGTAGACACTTCATTTTGTGGTGTGTCGCTTGTCATGCATGCCGCTAGTGACTATCAGTATGTTAATGGCTTAATGGCGGTCTATGGGTTTGTTCAATATTGTTTGGTATTATTTCATTAATTTTAATGTGGTTCATTGGATCTAAGACGCTGCAACAAAAAGCCGCTATGGGATTTAGGGATATTAAGAGCTCCCTATCGTTATGCGGAATGATGACCGACAAAAAGGAAAGGAGTGAAGTCTGATGGAAGAGCTGCCGCAAGAATCATTTAATAAACATATGTGTGTGACTGTGAGTGTTGCGGTTCGTAGTTGTTGAGAGGGATGGAAGCCTCCATAGAGCTCAATAGGGGAGTGCAGCATGTGCATCTCAAACCCTATAAAGGGTAATGAGGCTACGATATCACCGTGTGTATGAGCGTTAGCACCAATGGATATTATATAATCCTAAAGGGGGGAGACCAGAAATAAAATGTCTCCACGTGTGTGTAAAGTTATCTATGGAGATAGTAGCAAAACAGACATAAGCCACAATAAGCCCATAAAAATAGAGTCAAACTGTAGATATTAGAACTAGAGCATTGTGATAAGCATCACAGTGAATGCATTATTTTATTGGCTACATCGCTGAAACTTCTAGTAAACTAGTAAACTAGAAGTTTCAGCGATGTAGCCAATAAAGTAATGCATTCACTGTGATGCCTGGCACAATGCTCTAGTTCTAATATCTACAGTTTGACTCTATTTTTATGGGCTTATTGTGACTTATATCTGTTTTGCTACTATCTCCATAGATAACTTTATACACACGTGGAGACATTTTAATTCTGGTCTCCCCCCTTTTGGATTATATAATATCCATCGGTGCTAACGCCCATACACACGGCGATATCGTAGCCTCATTCCCCTTTATAGGGTTTGAGATGCACATGCTGCACTCCCCTATTGAGCTCTATGGAGGCTTCCATCCCTCTCAACAACTACGAACCGCAACACTCACAGTCACACACATATGTTTATTAAAT
This sequence comes from Lithobates clamitans, assembly GCA_037952925.1. NCBI lineage: Eukaryota > Metazoa > Chordata > Amphibia > Anura > Ranidae > Lithobates > Lithobates clamitans. Next base: position 453,062 of record JBBGZY010002059.1, on the reverse strand, counting down.
GATTCTTGCGGCAGCTCTTCCATCAGACTTCACTCCTTTCCTTTTTGTCGGTCATCATCCCGCATAACGATAGGGAGCTCTTAATATCCCTAAATCCCATAGCGGCTTTTTGTTGCAGCGTCTTAGATCCAATGAACCACATTAAAATTAACGAAATAATACCAAACAATATTGAACAAACCCATAGACCGCCATTAAGCCATTAACATACTGATAGTCACTAGCGGCATGCATGACAAACAACACACCACAAAATGAAGTGTCTACATTCTTTTAAGCAATATAGATATGACTGCATTCCAGTTATTGGCTCGAGTGATTCACTTCATGTCAAATTCAATACATTTCAACAGTTTACACAATGTTTATTATAGCTTGACGTAATAGTCAAAAGTTTTAAACACATACAGATCTCGGAATTTTTTGACATGAATATATTGAACACTCTACCCCATACAATATCATTAACCAATCTGTGAGAGTTCTCTTTCTTCTTTTTTACTTCTTACTTTGGGAATTAGTTAATAAACTTGATTTTTATTTTATTTTCTTCCCTGGCTATTCACCATGAAATATGACCTTTATATGTGTTCTTCATTAACACATATATATTGTGTAAACATTCCCTTTGTCTGTCGGTTTAGATTTGGGACCATCAAATAATTTTCCATGATTCCTTCACATAATCGACACATATATATTGATATAATAATGTTTTTTATGCATCATTATAGTCCCTATAAGTACGGTTTTCAGATATGTGTGTGTGTGCGTAATTTCATTGACGAGAACATGCTGTTGCTTCGGCGGGTGTGGCTCTCTCCACGCACACACATATACACACACTTAGTTTTGTGCGTGAAAATATTTTGTCTATGAGGCTTCTATGTACACACATACTTACACAAGACCTTGTCTTGGTATAAACACTGTTTTATATTTATTAAACGATTCCTTTTTTACTACAGTACTCAAGATTTTGTCTACAACACAAGAAGTGTATCCACTAGTATCAATTGATGAAGGCTCTCAGCTTTTTCTTCTTTTTTGTCAAGTTTTTGTTTCTCTTGGTTTTGGGTTGTTTAATGATAATATTTTGTACTCGTAAACCAAGGAAATTTATCAATAGTTGAACAAAATTGTACACTTGTCAATGATACATATATGGATGTGAACCATGAATGTATTTGAACTGTGATATAACTGTGTATTCATCTTTCTGAGAGTAGCGGAGGTAAATATTTATATTTCCCCCCCTCTTCTCACTGTCATGTGACCGGGTATTCTTTATAGATTATAAAACAGATGTCAGTTTCACATACATCTATATGTGCTCTGGTCACAAAAAACTTTCATTGCACTGCATAAAAATACACATATGATCTTAACCTTTTGATACCTGTAATATATCACTATTCATCTTTATCTTTATATTTATTTCTATATTTTGTTTGCTTCACCTTATCACGATGATTGCTAATATCAATCACATATTGATTTTCACAGATATCGGAGTATATAATTATACATTTTTATAGGAGTACCCACTACACATTGGGATATTACTCCCCTTTATATATTATTCAAACCTAATTTTTCACCCTATTTTTATTCATTCACTTCATCTTGATCACATACACATATTTCCTTACACATTTATTTTCACGCACTTCAAATTCATATTGAATGCATTTAAGAACTCTCTTAATTTTCCATTTTTCCCCCGTCGCTTATACATATATACTTCATGTTCACCATGACCCCTTAAAATCATGGCATTCAACAATCACTGATCAACACTCACACACTCCACAATTAAATCCCAGCTGCCATGCATTTTGGATTGATTACCTGGTCACATGACGAACATTGGATAGTATATATGAAATCTCACTTTTTATTAAAACCAGCTATGAGTAAGCACTTGACATAGTGCGAAACGCGTAAGCTGTCTGTCTGTACACTCTGCCTTTGATGTACTGTATGACATGTTCCTGATTTTAAAATAAAGAAGTTTGGATTACAATTTCCTGGAGTGCGGCTGTCCGGATTTTCCCAATTGCACACAGTCTCCACAAATGTGGCTCATATGGGATGGTTGTAAGAAAAAAGGCACTCCTCAAAAAGGCCACATGCAGTCACGACTGAGCTTTGCCAAACCACATCTTGAAGATTCTGAGGACACATGGAAAAAGGTGTTATGGTCGGATGAGACTAAAATTTAATTATTTGGCCTCAACACCAAATGATGTCTGGCAGAAATCCAATGGCATGGAAGTGGTAATATCCTTTATGGGGGTATTTCTCTGCAGCAGGGACTGGAGCACTTGTCAGGATAGAAGAAAAATGGATGAGGCAAAATACCATCAGATACTTGAGGAAAATCTGCTGCCAAAAAGTTGTCAATGGGAAGAAGGTTTACCTTCCTTCCAACATGACAATGACCCAAAGCACACAGCAAAAATGACCACACAGTGGTTGAAGGAGAAAAAGGTGAATGCCCTTGCATGGCCTAGTCAGAGCCCAGACTTAACCCCGATGAAAATCTGTGGAATGACTTGAAGACTGCAGTTTACAAACGATCACCATCAAATTTAACTGAACTTGAGCAGTTCTGCAAAGAAGAGAATTCAAATATCGCAAATAGGATTGCACCAATACCGATACTAGTATCGGTGCCGATACCAAGTATTTGCCCGAGCACTTGTACTCGGGCAAATGCTCCAGATGCTTCACCTGATACCTTTAGATGAAGAGGCTCTCAGAAGTCAGTGGGCGGAGAGGGCGGAGTGCGAGTCCTGGCACAGTGGAGAGCGAGTCTTTGCAGTGGAAGGTAAGATTGCTGGGGCAGGGGTGTGGGTCGCACTCGCCAGTCAGAATCGGTAACCCGGGCTGTCAGAATCATTAACGGAAGTGACAACCCGTGTCTCCGTCAGCAACGTTCATCTTGGTACACCCTACACTCGGCTTCAGTAAGCATGCAGTCACAAAGCGGCAGCGGACATCTTGCTACACCCTGTTCACTAACTATATGGGCTGGGTGTAACAAGATGTCCGCTGCTGCATTCTGACTAGGCTTACTGAAGCTGAGTGCAGGGTGTATCAAGATGGGCTCTTGTATACTCTACTCTATCTTTGTCGATTTAATTTTATAATGCCAGGCTGCCAGTAATTATAAGTGCTGCATTTCAGTGCCACTGCAGTGCCCACCAATCAGTTCCACCTATCATTGCCCATAAGTGCCACCTATTAGTGCCCATAAGTGCCACCTATCAGTGCCAGCCATTAGTCAGTGCCACCTATCAGTACCCATCAGTGCCAGCCATCAGTGCCCCATCACTCAGTGCCACCTATCTCTGCTGCAAATCAGGGCCCATCAGTAAGTGCCACATATCGGTGCCACCTATCAGTGCCGCAAAGCAGTGGCCATCAGTCAGTGCCACCTATCAGTGCTGCAAATCAGTGCCCATCAGTCAGTGCCACATACCAGTGCCACCTATCAGTGCCACCCATCAGTGCCGCATATCAGTGCACCATCAGTCAGTGCAACCTATCAGTGCTGCATTTCAGTGGCCATCAGTAAGTGCCACATATGTTTTATTCTTTTATAATCTCTTGAGTTACAGTTCTTCATAATTTTAAAGAAGATATCGTTAGTCTGTATTGTGTTTTAAAAACTGTCACTTGACATTAAAAAAAAAATATCAGTAATCGGTATCGGTCTTAAAAACGTGGTATCGGTGCAACCCTAATTGCAAAGTCTAGATGTGCAAAGTTAGTAGAGACATAGACCAACAGACTAAAGGCTGTAATTAAAGCAAAAGGTGGTTGAACAAAATACTAGCAGAAGGGGGTGATCCTTATTCCTGTAATTCTGTTTTTTTTTTCCTGCCATGTTGGTGTTATATCTTTCACTTGGATGTTATAAGTTGCACTACTAACTACAGCTGGATAAAACAAAAATGTCTGTCTTCATTTCAGGATGCAAAACAACAAAATGTTATTATTTTAAAGGTGGGTGATTCTTTTCTATATCCACTGTATATCCACTGTATGTGCCATCCCTGTGTTATCCCATGGAAGCTGGAAATCACTGTAGAAGAAATCAATGTGATCACGCTGGCTTCCAGGTCCTATGCCAAGCAGCTACACTTTTGCTTAGTAAACACAGGAGGTTACTCACTCAGTATGGGTGCCATTCAGGGAACATCTTCCATTTTCTCAATGAATACAAAGCGTTCTTTGATTGGAAGAGGTGAAGAGGTGGGGCGGTGACATCATTTTGCATTCATTAAATAAAATGTGAAGTATTCTCTGGACCCCAAGCTCATGCTGAGCGAGCAACCTCCTGTGTTCACTGAGCAGTAGGGCAGCTGCTTGGCAGCTTGACCTGGAAGCTAGCAGTGTTCACTGTATTACCTGTATCTACTATAGTGATTTCCAGCTTCCAACCATGCAAAAATTCCCACACCTAAATTCAGCTTTAACTTCATCATAACAAAATTTCCATAGGAAACAAGCCAACACATTTCAGATGATCTTCACCAGGGCCACAAAGACCTGCTCAGTAAATACATATGATAAAATTGTAGTATTTAAAGTATATCTGACACCTCTTTCTTTCAAGTTTAGGGAATGAATCTATATATCCCTTTCGGATCCCAATGTGAGCAACTGAAACTTGTAGTTCCTTAGCCCTTGGCTTTGTACCATCTGTGATTTGATTCAATGAGTTCCAGCTGGAGGATAGTCTATGACCAAAGAGGGCCAGTTCACACCACAATTTTTGCATGTGTTTTTGTTGCGTTCTATTGTGTTTTTTCCTCTTTTTTTTTTGTTCCATCTCAATTGAGGATACGTACATTTTGGTGTGTTCCAGATGCATTCTACACAGAAAAAAAACAACACGTTCTACTTTTTTTGACTGCACTGGAATGCACTGTACTGGTGTGAACTAGGGCCATTGGAATCCATGTTAAACACTGCATCTGGTGTGAACCAGCCCCCAGAGTGGATATGCTACTGAACTGTACCAGAGTTATTTCACTTCAAAACATAAATCCTAACCCTTACTTCTGCAATCCAGTACCTCTGACCTACAGCGGCAATAACCACCTGGCAGAGTGTTGCCAACCTCCTGCAGCATTTTTTACTGATAAAACATTGGAAATTTACTGCATATTTGTTTTAGTGACAAATGACAGAATTCCTATTAAAAAACAAAGACAACCAATATTTAAACAATATGGAAACACTGACAATACCCATAACAAGTAATTTGCCTGGTTTACACTTAAAGTAAAACTATAGGCAAAACTTTTTCCTGACGCCACCATGGCACTTCGGTGGATTCCTCACTATTCCTTCTCCGGACCATTTTCTCCCCCACGGAGCTGCCAAATCCACTGTAACAACGGGCAGGCTGCAGCTTTCCTACCCAAAAGAGAGGAGGCGCCTCTGGGTGCAGACGTTTAAAACAATTTATTAAAAAGTAGCAACAGCTAGTAATACACTCACATTTGTGTGGTGAATATCAAACAAAGCAATGTCCCAGGTCAATCCAGGGGGTCCGTGGAGTTATCTCTCAGCTGGTAGATGTAGGGGGTCTGTGCAGTCTCAAAACGCTGGATGTCCTCGGCCGAACTCGGCTGTTCGGCCGAGGACATCCAGCGTTTTGAGACTGCACAGACCCCCTACATCTACCAGCTGAGAGAGATGACTCCACGGACCCCCTGGATTGACCTGGGACATTGCTTTGTTTGATATTCACCACACAAATGTGAGTGTATTACTAGCTGTTGCTACTTTTTAATAAATTGTTTTAAACGTCTGCACCCAGAGGCGCCTCCTCTCTCTTGTCTTTACAGTACTTTTGGGATAAAGGCTTTCACCCCCACTGGATGGCTGCCCTGAATGTGGACTTTACACAGCATTTTTCATCTCCTCCACTTACAGTGTCACTACACGGACTTATGTCTTTTTAATATCTATGACAATTTCCCAATCCATTTCTGTACATAACTGTTGATATGGATACAGCTGTCACTATTTTGCGCCGATAACGTGTTACACAGCTTTCCTACCCAGCCCTGTTGATAGTTCGCAGGGGTAAGGGGTTAGCATTCACTTGCAGCCGACGGCTGGAGGCTAACGCTAGATCATCAGGATTCCTATCCTTACAGTCCAAACTTTTTTCTTTTCCTTTTCTTTCCAAAATGAGAAGGTTTGGTGATCGATTAGACCCATCTCAATTTTATCAGCCTACCTATAAGTAACTCTAAGAATGTTCGCAAAGGTCCCAGTGCCGTGTCAGTTCCACTCGAAGAACAGGGTCTCCAGGTTTACCACTACCTGGGCGTCATTCCTCTTCTATCTAGGGGACTGGAACAATTGCTGCCACACCAACAGGTCCTCATATATACCCCCCAGAGATATGACTGAGTTATCAGCTTTCAAAAAAAAGAAAAAGAGAAAGAGGAAGAAAAGCCAACTTTTTGCAATCCAACAGTTAAAGTGCCTTTGGGGGCTCTATTAGTTACTCTATTTTGCTTCCATCAGAGAAGGGCGGTGACAGTCAGCAAGAGAATTCTGAGGATAGATACCTCTACTTCTTGGACCACTTCTCTGTGTCTCAGCCTTCTGGGCGCAATGTTCTCATACATACCGATGATTCCTTGGGTGCATGGGCACCTGTGCCAGTTTCAACTACAACAGAGAGAACAAGGATCTGGCACAGTTATTAATAGTGTCACGCAGAATGTATAGCGGTCCGCGGTGATGGAAAGACCTTGAAGATGTCACGAACCATTAGAACCATTGGACTGGATCATTGTTATGAATCATATCGGCAAGACAGCCTAGAAGGCGCACTGCGAGGGACTGTCGGTCAAGGCAAGCAGAGATTCCCAGCCAAGGAGGGTAGTCTCAAAAGCGCTGGAAGTTTGAATAGCCTTTTTTATCACTTTGGCCTTGCTACACAGAATCAAGGGAAGACCAGTCATCTTGGTGTTGAGCAACAGGATAGCAATTATAGCGTATATTCAGCTCTGTGACAGACTCACCCAGGACAGAGGATTTTGGAGGGGACTAAATGCCAGCCTCTTGCCTACCAACTATGGGCCCTGGCATTTGAGCGAGCTACAAGCATTTAGGAAGATATTCTGTTATGTAATGCAAAAGGACATTATTAAGGAGGCCATGATGGTCTCTGCCAGCTTGGGACTCAGTGGACAGAAGTATGCGAAAGGTAATCAACCGATAAAAACAGAAAATGACTCCTGCGCACAAGTGGTCGACCCAATATAAAAGGGATACACTGGCCTTGCTGCCCTCAAGGATGGGGATTCCTAGCAGACAAAGAAATAAAAAGAGAGAAGGGCGCACCAGCCATGTGCATTATCTTTTGTAAAACATTTATTAAGTAAAATGATAAAGGAAATTACTCACAAGCAGTAAAGAATCATGTGCCATAAACCTTGGACATCAACTTGCAACAAGTGGTATAAATGATGAACAAAGCCTTCCAAAGGTATTTCCGAGGAATATATAACACTGCTCGCTTACGCGTTTCGAAGGGCTCATCCCTTCTTCATCAGAGCTCAGCCTGAGTCAGGGCTGAGCTCTGATGAAGAAGGGATGAGCCCTTCGAAACGCGTAAGCGAGCAGTGTTATATATTCCTCGGAAATACCTTTGGAAGGCTTTGTTCATCATTTATACCACTTGTTGCAAGTTGATGTCCAAGGTTTATGGCACATGATTCTTTACTGCTTGTGAGTAATTTCCTTTATCATTTTACTTAATAAATGTTTTACAAAAGATAATGCACATGGCTGGTGCGCCCTTCTCTCTTTTTATTTCTTTGTATGCGAAAGGTATGCTGATTAATGAGATCTGGAAAGCCCGGGTCTTTCACCCAATAGTTTATTGTGCTCATTAACACACCTTTGTCTCCTAGCAAACTATTGAGGGATGTGTTTATACTTATGTGCATTGTAAGTTGTAAGTGAGGAGATGGCAAGTCTACCCTGAAATGTCATATCTCTGAGTCATTAAGTCTGGGTAAATGATTAATAAACTAGCTAATGTTAATTAGGTTTCTGGGTACAGGTGTACTGTTAGATTAATATGAGCAGGAGGGGGGAACCTCCTCTTCAACTGTATATAAGATGGTATTCTTGTTCTAACAGTCCATGTTCAGCAACCAAACGAGTATTGTCTTGTTTGTTATCAACGGTTGGGATATCTGATATCTATATTCAGACTGGTGGGAAGAGGTATATGACGAAAGCACCCAAGTGGAGTGTGGAACGTTTTGTTACAGGCTCCAGGGAGGAACTCGAGACAATATGCTATTGAGAGATGTAAAACGTCTGGGTCGGAAGATTACCAACAAATTCCGGAAACAGTTTACCTCCTAGGGGACTTGAATACACGGACAGACTGTCCATCGTGCAAACTTGCCAGAGCACGAGTGGGAAGCTGGTCCAAAGGTGACCTGCTACAGACAGACTTCTTTGCTTCTCACAGCAATTACCAACTTAAGAAGATGTCTGACTCGGTTTCCGCACTTCAAGGCATTAAGGACAGAGGCTGATTTTTTTCCATGAAACTGCAATCAAGACTATAGTATATACATTCCCCCAACTTCTCTCGTAATGAAATTCCTCTTAAAGCTGTCAAGAATGAACATGGTAGTCAGAACCACTTCTCCATTCTGACCATGGGAGTTTTGGTTCTTCCTAGCCATTCACTTCAGAATACAGAAGCCATATCCCCTTCGCACATGTGCAGACCAGAGATGCAAGTATGGCGTCTGGAAGGGAAAGCCAGAGAACCTAGCTTGCCCCAGAGTTGCTCCAGATTGATCTCTACTTTGTGGAGTGCGAAAAGGCACTCTACTAACAATTTCTATGCCAAGATCTGGAACAAGTTTGCCTTTTACTTTTTGGCATGAGGAGATATTGATCCTACTGTGGCAGCTGTTCTGGACTTCTTGTAGGCCAGATTAGACATGAGCCTTACACCCTATACTCTTTTAAGGTTGCAGGTGTTGACTATGTTGGCAATAACAAGGTTTAAATTGGCCGAAAGTCCTTTAGTTGGCACAAATTTTGGAGACAGTCATGAGGATTCGTCAACTGCGAAAGAGAATCTTTCACAGTAAAGTCTATCAATGTTGCTGGTGTTAATATCAGTCTGACCGAAGGCAGATAGAAGGCTGTTTGGGTTTCAAGCTCTTAGAGCTTCGGGAAAGCATATTACTTTTGTTACAGAAGGAGAAGAGTTGCATCTTGTAGATCATCTTATATCAGAGGTAGCGACAGCCCTCCATCTATAATCTGTCCATTGCCTACCTTTCCAGACAATCATGCAAGAAAATCACACAAATTGGTCGTTCCCAGAACTTGAAAGAGGTTTCTATCCACAATTGCTCTTTTCAGATCATATGATAAGTCTTTCATTGTTTCAGCTGGAATTCATCAGGCAAGAGAGGTTACCTCCTGGACTCTAGCAGGCTTGGTTGTGCAGATGGGCAATGGATCCTGAGCCTCCTTTAGTGGCAGGATGCATACTCTTCCAGAATGGTTACGGCCTCATAGGCAGCCCAGTTGAAAGCATCTATGGAATCAATCTACAGGAAGGTGTCATGGTCTTCCCAGCATACCTTTTCAACCTTTACAGAGTAGATCTGGGTGCCTTGTCATTAGTGGGCACCAGGGGAATGACTGTTGAGTCTTCTGTCCCATTTTAATTTAAAAAAATTTGGTTTGTCAAGTAGAACCCACCCTGTCAGCTAGTTATGTATCACTAGTATGCTGCAATGGTGGTGTCAAGAAAATGAAAAATTGTATCAAATACTTACCGTAATTTTCCATTCCTGGCACAATCAATGGCAACATAAAGACCCACCCTTGTGCATTTCGGTATCTAGCTAATTACGAAGAATGGGGTGGGGCCTAACTAAGCTTTTATTTATGCTATTCATTGGTCCTGAGGGAGTGGAGGAAAGGTGGAGCCTATCACTAGTATGCTGCCACTAAGTAATTGATACAATTTTCCATTTTTTTCATTTTGAATAGTGTCCCATTGCAGAGATTTCCATTCACTTCCTGTCCCATAGCCAAACAGGAAGTGAGAGGAAATCCCTGCAAATTAAGGGAATTCTTTGGGGACCCCCAGGTCACCAGAACTATTGTTTCCATTGGAATATTTCCCCTCTATTACTTTTCTGGGGACAACCTAAAATGTGGGATTTTCTTTTACTGTCACTTTCATTGACGATGGTAAACAGATCAAATAGAGAAGATGAATCTCCCCAACGGGGGCACAGCCAGCAATAAAAACTATATAACTAAATAACTACTATGCTGTGCTATCTACTAATATTAGTTTCAACAATAATTTTAAAGTGGCAACTTTACAATGAAGAGAAAAACAATAAAAAATTGTGATAAACTGACAAAAATATATGTATTCCAAAACTGTATATAAAGTCCTTTGATTTCTGTGATGATAAATTGTGTGTGTCACATTCCATGGACAAATTTTTTTTTAACCTCCCTGGCGGTATGATTATTTCAGATTTTAGATGCTGAAAGGGGTACAATTATTTTGCATGGAAATTTGGCGTTTTATATTGTATGCCTGTAATTCTTAGGAATAATTCATTTAAATCTGTCCAAACCAGAGTCTAGTAGACATTCCGGGTATGATAAAGTTTGAAAAACGAAATCATAATATAATAAATAACTATAAATAATTATACCAAAATAATAATACAATAATAATAAAAATTATTCAATAATGAAATCAAATCAAAAACACTGAAATTTGCTCAGTTGCAGAATTGTCGCTGTCATTACTTTCAGTGTTTGATGACAGATCTCCCCACAAATCACTATCGCTCAATTCTGCAAGTGATTCTAATTTATTATCGCTGTTTTCTAGCTGGTCTAAAACCACTTTTGATGTAAAGGGACGGTTTTGGTTGCTATGGACAATCTTCAGTTACCAGGCAGAAAAAACAGTTATTATAATATAAAACTGCATGCAGGGCATTGGACAAACCACTAGGGACAAAGGGGATGTGTAATTATTTGATACAGTACTGTAATCTGTAAGATACAGCATACTGTATCTATACTGTGTGTTTTACTTTTTGAATTTGGCACCAAACTCCGTCCCCGTGCGTCGAAACGCTCGCAGGGAACGGAGCTCGGCACTGTAAATCGAGCAAGACGCGGCGGCTCGCAGATCACAGTGGGGAAACATCGCAGGATCCAGGGGACAAGGTAAGTAACCTCTACATGGATCCTGCCATGCGATCCCGAGCCTGGCTCGGGGTTGCTGCTTTTGGTACTGAAAATCCACCCCGAGCCAGACTCAGGAATACCGCCAGGGAGGTTAATTAATAGGCAAACTTATAAAAGTTATATATATGGTGCCACAAACGTGAATCAAAGTGCTATAGAACAGCGACATTCTAATCGAACACAGATCAATCCAACAAACGGTATATAGTCTTTATTATAAGTATAATGGTGACTTCATAAAAACGTGAAAACAACGTGTTGCAGTGTCCACATTCAGGTGCTCCCCACCCTCAGGCAATGGCCGCCCATCTTAGAGTATGTGACCTCGCAATTAAATTTGGTCAAACACGCATATGAATCACCTCAGGAATTCTAAGTTAGCTGTATGGATCCAAACTGCTCATTGGTGCTATGTCCTCATAAACAAACAGTAAAAAGAGACTCCATAGCGTGATACCGTTTTTATTATTATTTATATACATAAACAAACAGTAGAAAGAGACTCCATAGCGTGATACCGTTTTTATTATTATTTATATACAATTTTATTGTACAAACAAAAAGCCCCAGTACAGGGTACTCACATGGGTTAGGTGAATTAAGTACACCAAACTGTAATGTTCCTTAAAACGCTGGGTTTCGATTGAGGTCGTATGTCTGTTCTCTGTGAAGCAGACCAGCTGCTTCCTGCACCGTCCTGTGTTTTTATGAAGTCACCATTATACCTTTAATAAGGACTATATACCGTTTATGTTGGACTGATCTGCGTTTGATTAGAATGTCACTGTTATATGCATTATAGCACTTTATGATTCACGTTTGTGCCACCATATATATATATAACTTTTATAAGTTTGCTTATTAATAAAAAAAAGTCTGTGGAATGTGACACTTAACACAGAATTTATCATCACAGCAATCAGGACTTTATATACAGTTTTGGAATATATATATTTTTGTCAGTTTATCACATTTTTTTATTATTTTTCTCATCATTATAAAGTTGGCACTTTAAAATTATTGTTGGAACTAATATTAGAAGATAGCGCAGCATAGTAGTTTTTTAGTTACTGTATTTATCAGCGTATAACATGCACTTTTTTCCCCTTAACATCAGGGGAAAATCGTGGGTGCTTATACGCCGATCCCTGCTGTTTGTGAGGAGAAGAGGAGCGTGCGCCGCCGAAAAAGACCAAACTGAGCCGAGTTTACTGTGTACTCGGCTTGGCTCCTCTCGGCTGCGCTCGCAGTCATGCCGTCCCGCCTCCCTGCTGTCTGAGTGGAAGAGGAGCGAGCGTCGCCGAGCTGAGCCGAGTGTACTGTGTACTCGGCTCCGCTCACAGTCCCGCCTCCTAGCCTTTACGTCACCCATTGGACCAGTGATGTGTCCATCATAGGAGCTGGGCAAAGGGGCGGGACTGCGGGACGAGCGGCGCAATAATTTTAAAAATCTCGGCGGCGTAATCATTTAAAAAACGATAATGCTTCAATTTTGGGCAAGGCTGGACACTGGGCAAGGCTGGACACTGGACAAGGATGCAGATGAACACTGGGCAAAAATATTTTGCCTTCAGTTATACTTTAAAAAGTCAACACAGCATGACAAATTATCAGCCTCTGACAGAATTTTTACAAACTGTAAATTTACTGAATTTTACTGATGGTTAGCAACCCTGCTCATAATCCTTCCTCGCTCTTTTTAAAAAAAGTTCAACTGTAGGAAAAGCCAAAGCTTTGGATGAACTATGGAAGGGATAGGGATAGAACACCTGCTAGTCTTGCTTTGGTGTGTCCCCGCTGTGGGGATTTACCAACTCTATCTGTCCTGGTGGCTCCAGACCTGAAAGTGTTGGGAAATCCAAGATGTTACAATTGTCACCAGAACAAGAGTAGAGGGGGAATCTCCTAATAGAGACACCTGTTCTAGTGACAACTGTCCAAGAGGGGATGTCCCTTACTTTGTAGAGATTTTCTTTCACTTGCTATTGGAAATAGAAGTGAAAGAGAATTTGAACAGGAAGTGAAAGAGAATATTCCAAACAGGACCCCTTCCCCACTCCATCACAAACTAGAAAAAACATTTTGGCTATACAAAATTCACAGCTAGAATTTGGTAATAAAAGTGTGATGAACCGTGTGCAAGTATGGTATCTGGAATTCTGGAAGGCATGATCTGTCAACGGCACACAGCCATTGCAGGCCAGGCCCCAGTAAGTGCTGCACATAAGGGAATGAGGATATATAGAAATAAAACACACCATCCTTATAAATACATCCTGCCTCTTCTCTGCTGATAAATGAATGACACTGGGAGTTCGGGCTGGTCAGACGCCATCAGATTTAAATTTCTCGGCTCATCTGAGACAGAATGTGCGGCAGAACAAGAGCTCTTTGTTGGCGGCTGTTGACAGGAAGATTCTGAGGTCAGGATGGAGATTCTGGATGGAGGTGCAGATTGTGTTTCAGATCCGGACAGGAAGTAACATAAATCAGCCAGGAATTTCTGAGGACCTCCAGACTCTCCTGGAATCTCACTACTACTTTACTAAAGAGTCCATCCACCCAAAACAAATATTTCCGTTACCTGCTGCAGTCAACACACAAACTTGCTGCTCTTCCTACTGGACTATTCATCTATTTTAAATCAAAGTAAACCTGTCATAAGAAATATCTATCATAACAGGTGCAGCATGCTTAGTAATGCATCAGTGTAACTTCAAGGTATTTATTATCTCTCACAGTGATCACAGTACCCCCCTGACAATGCCTTCATCTGCTTTTCTGCCCAGAAGGGCAGTGCCATCTTTGTTCAGGCATCTTCCAGGGGCACCATCTACTTCTTGTGCTAAGATGCTGGCTCAGTGAAGACACAATCATAAAAATGCGGGTGCCTGTGCAGTTCTTATCTTTGCTCAAAAATGTCTTACACAAATCAGTCCCTGCTATAGTGACTTGCTACAAAGTTACAGTGTTACAGTCTGATCACTGGAGGAGAAGAAACTGAGGGAATTCTTCCTCCTGCCTGTGGCAGACTAATGTCATCTCAGCCTAGGCAAAGTCACTGACTGGATCTCAAGTATGGCTTTTCATGATAAAAGGTTGCGCTCTTCTGAAGAAGCGATACTGCTACTCTATAGAGTGACCCGCCAGGGATTTATTCATGGAGTAAGATTATTGACGGGTCCATTTTAGGAAGAATCCAACAGGGAGTACTGGAACACCACAAAACTCCTAGGTGGGCATTGTAATTATGACCAGGGAATCTTGGCAATAGAGAGCCCAAGACATACAAGAAGCCGGCAGAAGATGTAGCCAACCAGCCTCTACTTAGAACTAAAATATTACTTGTGGATGGATTGGCCCCTTCAATGTTATTGAGGAAAAATTATTTATGGGGCTCTTTACATGACAAAATGCCCATAAACAGGCCAATAATAATGGCTAGATTAGATGGTTTCTGAATTACCAGACTTGTAGAATTTTGCGAGTGATTACAGTGATTTGTGGCAAAGCTATGCAAAGGGTGATCATGAAGGATATTTTCAAGTATGGCGTAAAACATTTTATGACCATCTTCCCCCTCAAATATGTACCAATGGTAAACCTTAGCGGGCCTATCTGCATTCCCTTAATCCAACATGCAGTTTCCATATTTTCAGTAGAGTTGAGCACAGGCATTGCCCTGTTGAAAACGATCAATTGGACCCCATTAATTATTAGAAAATTTAACAAATGTTGAGAAATTGAATTATTTTCAATCAATGTATAACAGGCATTACCCTGCTGCAATTTCAGCATGCCCTAGGCCTCAATCCTATTCCAGCACAGCTCAGACATTGAGCTGATTCCAATATTGCACTGCATTCACCATATTTAAGCACTGCCCTGACCATGATCCTGACACCGACCATGTTTCCAACACTACAGTGACCCCAACCAGATTCCCGCACTGTTGTGACACCAACCAGATCACAGTACTGTCAAGACCTCAGGCCATCACGGTCCTGACCCTGAGACGATTCAAACACTGTACTGCCGCCACCAGATTCCAGCACTGCTCTCAGTGCTCTAAACCCGACCATATTCCAGAACTGCTCTGACCTCGACCAGACTCCAGCACTTCCCTGACCTCGACTATAATCCAGAATTGCCATGACCCCAAACAGATTCCAGCACTATCCTGACCCCAAAAAGATTCCAGCACTATCCTGACCCCAAACAGATTCCAACATTGCCATGTCATGTCCCAATTTCAGCACTGCTGTTGAGTCTGACCTGATTCCAGCACTACCGTGACTCCAACCAGTTTTCAGCCCTACCATGACTTTGACCAGATTCCAGCACTGACATGATCCCGACCTGATTCCAGCAATGACATGATCCCGACCAGATTCCAGCACTGACATGATCCTGACCTGATTCCAGCAATGACATGATCCCGACCAGATTCCAGCACTGACATGATCCCGACATAATCCCAACCTGATTCCAGCAATGACATGATCCCAACCAAATTCCAGCACTGACATGATCCTGACCTGATTCCAGCAATGGCATGATCCCGATCTGATTCCAGCAATGAAATGATCCCGACCTGATTCCAGCACTGCCCTGATCCCGACCATATTACAGAACTTCTGTGATAATGAGCAGATTCCAGCACTGACATGAACCTGACCATATTACAGCACTTCTATGACTCCGACCAGTTTCCAGCGCTGACATAACACGCCTAAATCCAGCACTGCCCTGATCCCGCCCAAATTCTAACGCTACACTGATCTTTGGGCACTGCCCTGAACATAAGGCAAGGATCAGGCTTTATAAAGTCAGATATACACGGGCCAAATGTTGGGAGACAATCACGATTATATAAAAAAAAAAACGCCTGACGTTTGGCCCGTGTGTATGTTGGATGTGCATGCTGGAAAACCAGCATCCAACCTACTCCCGATCAGCGCCCAATGGCAGAGATCAGAGTGTTCTGGTGGGGGGGGGGGTGTCCCCCTGTTAAAACACAACATCTTGGCGGGGAAAACTACGACTAGCGACTCCAACTGCACCTGCTGGGTTGCACAAAAAACAACCATTATGCCCCACACACACGATAGGATTTTCCGATGGAAAATGTTCTATGGGAGCTTGTTGTTGGAAATTCCGACCGTGTGTAGGCTCCATCGGACATTTTCCATCGGAATTTCTGACACACAAAATTTGAGATCAGGATCTCAAATTTTCCGACAATAAATTCCGTTGTCGTAAGTTGCGATCGTGTGTACACAATTCCGATGCACAAAGTTCCACGCATGCTCAGAATCAAGCAGAAGAGCCGCACTGGCTATTGAACTTCATTTTTCTCGGCTCTTCGTACGCGTTGTACGTCACCGCGTTCTTGACATTCGGAATTTCCGACAAGACTTGTGTGACCGTGTGTATGCAAGACAAGTTTGAGCCAACATCCGTAGGAAAAAAAACATGGATTTTGTTGTCGGAAAATCCTATCGTGTGTACAAGGCATTAGTGTGTATCCGGCTTAAGGCTTTCTTAAAGGACAAAACTGACTGCTGTTGTAATCTCCAACTATCAAGCATTTCAGATTAACAGTACAGATTCTTCCACTTTCTGTTAAAATTCAGTTACATTGTTTCCTGACTGACCTCCAGTCATGCAGGATTTGTGAGAATGTAACTGTGCATGGCAACCAATCAGCTTCTATCTTCAGCTTGTTTAGTTAGGGCTTTTTCACACATAGTGCAGTGACTGGCATTTTTTTGCATGCACTGGATAAAATATCAGTCACCGTTAGGGCACATGGAAAACAATTGATTCTTATGTGCCCAATTCGCACTGCAAGGCATCCCGAAGGTGCGGTGCAGTGAGCTGCAATAAAATGCAGGCATGTAAAATTTTACTGCAGTGCACAGGTAGGCACTTAATGTCAAATAAAATGTAAAATAAATAAAAAAAGAACATTAAAGTAGAAAGTCAGAAAATAAAGTTTTGATAGATCACTTCACCTTTTGCAGGTATAGCTATGTAAAACATTAAAGGATAAGTTCACCATAATAAATTGCAAATTTTTTTGCAGTTAAACAAAATGTGCATTTACTTTTTTTTTTTAGGAGCCTGGAAAGCATTGCACCAGCAATTATCAGATTGCTAGTGGCATGCAGACTGCCAGTGTGTGCAGTATGCCCGTACATTGTACATCGTATGGGTAAGCAGTTTCACACTGACAGGAAGAATCAATGAACTACTACAGTGCTCAACAGTGCCGTAGTAGTTCATTGAGAACTACAAGCCAGAGAACTTATAGAACTCTGTGATTTAATGATGCGGCTATGTGGCGGAAGCCCCGTACGGCCACGCTCTTTTCAAAAAGTGACAGCTGGTATGGGGAATTCTCCCCATACTGCTGTCACACAGACGGCTCAGATCTCTAAGCCACTGCAGGAGTGGGAACATGTTACATGTTCCACACTAAAAACGAGTGGAACATGTAACATGTTCCCGAAGCTGGACCTATCCTTTAAAAATAAATGCCTATACTGTTTAAAAAATACAGTCTCACCCTGCTCCACACATGCTCACTTGCTCTCTATTCTTGCCACTGTGCTTAAAATCAGAGCCACTAGAGGCAGATCAGCTCACAGATTTAAAAGAGAAGTATTTTTTTTTTTTTAATAAACATTTATACATACCTAGGTGGATGCAGCATCGATCTGATGCTGCATCTGTCGCCCGCCACTTCTAAGACTGAGCGATCAAAAACCACTGTTCATTTGATTGTCAGTCTTCACTGAGCAGGCAGTCGGTGACTGCCAGTTACCGGCTCTCTGTTCTGACCCTCAGCACTCACTGGAGCATCAGGCTGTGCAGGGGCCGGGTGCAGCTGGCTCAGTCTCCCAGTGGTTTACTGAGAGGCTGAGCCAGCTGCCAGTCCAAATTTTGGGGTGGATCTTGACTGTAAAATCTACATCTTTCCTGAGCTTGGACCGGCTGAGTGAACTGCACTTTTGTGATCCCGATGCCTCGTACACACGAGCGGACTTTCCAGCAGACTTGGTCCGACGGTCCTTCCGGCGGACTTTCTGAACAGACGGACTTGCCTACACACGACCGGACTTTCCGGCAGGCTAGGACCGCCCGTCTTTCCGACGGATTTTCGCCGGACTTTCAGAATGAACGGACTTGCCCACACACGGACAAGTCCGTTCATTTTGAACGTGACTCGGGTACGATGGGACTAGAAAAGGAAGTGAATCTTGCCGCTTTTTTCGGCGAGATTGACACCTTGCAAGCCCCGTCGCGGGGCATACCAGGCCCTTAAGGCTGGTATGGATTTTAAAGGGAACCCGGTGACTATGCCCCCCTAAAACGTCACAGTCCCAGCATGCCCAGGGACTGTGACGGCATAAGGGGGCGGGGTCTCCGCCTATATAAGTCACATCGGAGCGCTCAGAGAGCATTCCAGCCTGAGAGACCGTCGTGTCAACATCGGAAGAAGAGAAGAAGCCCAGAAGCCAAGAAGCCAGAAGTCCGGGCCTCCGCTGGCAAAAGAGCGGCATGAAGATATTGGAGGAGCCGGCAGAAGATCTGGAACACCGGGAGAAGAGGCCAGAGAGAGCGGAGAAGAACCAACCAGACGCTGGGAGAAGAGGAACCGGAGAGACCCCCAAAGTCGGAAGACCCCTGAAGCCGGAAGAAGACCACCCCCCGGAGCTGTCTAATAAATTACTTTAAAAACCTGTGTAGTGTGTTTTATTATTGACACTTTTACCCTAGGTGAATGGGTAGGGGTACCATGTACCCCATACTCATTCACATAGGGTGGGGGGCCGGGATGGGGGGGCCCTCTTATTAAAGGGGGCTCCCGGATTCCGATAAGCCCCCCGCCCGCAGACCCCGATAACCAACGGCCATGGTTGTCGGGAAGAGGCCCTTGTCCTCATCAACATAGGGACAAGGTGCTTTGTAGTGGGCGTCCCCTCCCCCAAAGCACCCACCCCCCCCATGTTGAGGGCATGCGGCCTGGTACAGTTCAGGAGGTGGGGTGGCCGCTTGCTCGTCCCCACCTCCTTTCCTGATCGGCCGGGCTGCATGCTTTAAATCTAGGTACGGCGGACTTTTGAGAAAAAAAAGTCCGCCGGAGCCTACACACGATCAGATTGTGCGACGGACTCTGGTCCACCGGACCAAGTATGTGAGAAAGTCCGCTCGTGCACTAGAAGTACAGCCAAGTAGCTTTGGCCATACTTCTCCTTTAAGATTTACTGTTGCTGAAGGGGGAGAAAGCAACAGGAATGACACAGACTGTGTGGAGGAAAGACATATGGGTGGGTGGGGGGAGCAGGAAAGGTGAAAGGACAAACTCTGCTGCCAGGGAGACACAAAGAGTTAAACTTACAAGCATAATGTGTTATCCTGTCTCCCTGATCCTCCCTCATTGGCAGAACGTCAGCTATGCTAGGCCTCGTGCACACTTGAGCTAAAAAAATGACCGTTTTACAGGAGTTTTTTCTGCTTTTAAATGCCCCTCCATGTTAGCCTATGTGTCCATGCACACAGGAGTTTAGTGGCAAGGGCGTTTAGAAGCAGAAAAAAAAGTCTAACTCCCGTAATACGGTCAATTTTGTGCTGCCAAAATGCCAAAACATAGCTAAACACGCCTAAGAGCTAGGCACGTTTACCGCTTAAGCATGTTTTTATTTCAATGGCCAGAATAAATTAATATTCCTGCCAATTAAATATATAAACACTCAAATACTTGACGCACCTGAACGCATTTTCCAAAAGGTGGCTTAGGCACGTTTTTGAAGCTGCTTTTCCCCCTTCCAGGAGACAAGTGTTTACAAAAGGCCCAGTTTGCATGAAACCTAAAGCTTCTGTTAGACTTCCTCTCAAACTGAGTCAAGACATACAATCAAGGCTGGAAATATACATATATTAATTACAGAAAGTGACATATAGTTTTTGAGAGAAATGAGGGGGGGGGGGAGTTACCAATAAGGAAGTGACTGCTCTGGGCTTCAACAAAATGGCAGCCTCCAGCAAGAAAAAACAGGAGCAATGCTGGAGACAATTTACAGCACACACTAATTTTGGTAGCATATTTATTCATGTGGAATCTATGTTTTTTTGTTAAAAAATATTAATTGTTATTAGATTGCTTTGGGTAAAGTTCCACTTTAAGTCCTATCAGTGGTTTGGATTGCAGAGCTGCACTAAATGTTTTATACCAGTGAATGTGAAGCAAGGGTCAGCGATATGAGCTGTGTTCACAGATAAGAACATGAATAAAGAAGGAGCACTGCTCATTCCAGCTCATCTTCATCATTCTCAGATAAATTCTAAAATAGGTCAAATGAGCATGATTGGCAGTTCATGTGACTTGAAGCCACTCCCACAACCCCTATTATTATATACAGCTAAATTACAATTCCACCTGATGTGGCATTACCTAAGCTGGAGAGAAAGTATAAAGTCATCATATCTGAAACTCAAAGACTGGTAGGAAATCTGGTATGGAATGAAAAACAATGCCCTGATCTGAACACATTTATTATACACTCCACAAAATATGGGCTACAGATAATGAAGTGTAAACGGACACAAGATAAATATTACTCAACAGTTACTATAAGATCAGTTCCACAATCTTTTTTCAGACATCGCATCCTCTCAATCTGCACTAACATTCCAGCAAGAACATTAGATGAACTAAAGGGCGCGTTCTCACATGCATCCACATGAAAAGCGACTTTTAATCCTTCTAACTTTCTTCCACTAGTAATGGAAGACTTGCACATGGCTTCAGTGAGTGACTTAGGGTCGGTTCACACCAAAGCCACATCACCCATCGCAACCATAACGTAACATTAAGGGACATAGCATTGGCGGCACCTGGTGCTGTTCACATTGGTGCACTGCAATGCCTAGTGTTGTGATAAAATGATGCATGCATCATTTTTGGGGAATGCATTGCTGTAGCAGTGCTATACAGTGCATCCCACCGCAACGCAATAACATTTTTAAAAAAAAGTGTTTCCCCTTCCTGCTACCATCTTGCCTTTCAATACTACACTCAATCAGCAACCATGAAGGAAGTGATACCATAATAGATCGGAGCCGCTCCAAGCAGTATTAGTCTCCTGGGTTTACACTTAAAGTAGAATTCCACTCAAAAGTGGAACTTCCGCTTATCCATCTCCTCTCCCCCTCCGGTGACATATTTGGCACCTTTCAGGGGAGACAGGTACCGTTCCCCACTTACGGAGATGGTGCTGCGGCGCCGTCTCTCGGAAAGTCGGCCCCCCTCCTCCTTCTTCCACCGCCAGGCCAATTAGAAAGTGCAGCGCGCTTGGCGCATGCGCAGTAGGGAGCTGGCTGTGAAGCTAATAGGCTTCACTGACGGGTTCCCTTACCAGGAATGGTGGCGGCTGCACCCGACAGCCAATCCAAAGATCAGCTGGGGTTCCGACCTTGCAGGCTCCCTGGACAGGTAAGTGTCCATATATTAAAAGTCAGCAGCTACAGTATTTGTAGCTGCTGACTTTTAATTTTTTTGTGGGGGGCTGGACCTCCCCTTTTACACTTTTCGGTGCTGGCAGAGACAGAGCACATCTCACTCTAAGATACAATATAGCATACAAATATCATATGATTAAGCCCAATGTGGGCAAAACATGTCAGAGGGGTGTGATCAATGGGCATGGATTTGAGCTGAAGCCTCTCTTTCAATTATTTCACACCTGAGTGGCATACAGTGTGCAGTGATATTTATATGCCAGGAAGTGATGTCATAGGAAATAAGCATATGATACATCGCAAGATGATTTATCGCAACGAAAACACACTTAAACCGCAAGTAAATGCATTGAAACTGCATCAGAAATGTGCATCAACTCATTACAATAACCCACTTTAATGCATCTCAGTGCTCATCAATACTTACACTGTGTGAACTGGCCCTTAAAGTGGTTCTAAAGGCTGAAGGTTGTTTACTTTTGTGCATTCTATGCATTAAGGTAAAGAACCTTCTGTGTGCAGTGCCCCCCCCCCCCCCAGCCCCCTAATAATTACCTGAGCCCCCTCAAATCCAGCGATCTTCACGATAGCCTCAGTTGTATGGGGACTTTCCCTCCTCATTGGCTTAGACAGCGGAAGTCCATCGGCTCCCACTGCTGTCAATCACAGTCAGTGAGCCAATAAGGAGAGAGCGGGGGGAGGGGCAAGCCGCGGCTCTATGTGTCTTATGGATACATAGAGCCGTGGCTCAAAGGCGAGCACACAGCGGCGCCCCCAGGGCAAGTGGCTTTCTCTGGGGACACTGCTCGAGGAGGAGGAATCAGAATCACCAGGGTGGGGGGGGGAGGGACTCAAAAAGAAGAGGATTGGAGCCAGTGTTAATTTTGACAGCAAATTTCATTTTAGATTTTGTCTTAGGACAAAAATGGCATTTTAGTTTTAGTTCCATTTTAGTCTTCTGCAATTGTTTTAGTTTTAGTCGTATTTAGTCGACTAAATCTCCAGTACATTTTAGTCGACTAGAATGTACTGTAGATTTTAGTTGACTAAAACTCATTTTAGTCGTGTAAAATCGAATGGGCGTAATTAAATTGTAATGCATTAGTTAACATTTCTCTACAATTTCCAAACTCATTATATACTGCTGGAGTGAAAAATCCAATATGTTATTTATTATGGTATTGAGGTATGAACATGCACTACAGACCAGTGTTAATTTTGAAGTCAAATATCAATTTAGTTTTAGTCTTAGTCTTTTGATAAAAATGCCATTTTAGTTTTAGTCATATTTTAGTCATCTCAGTTGTTTTAGTTTTAGTCGTATTTTAGTCAACTAAAATAATATTCATTTAGTCGACCAAAATGTTTTAGTCGCTTTAGTCGACGAAATTAACACTGATTGGGTCTGCTCTGTGCAAAACCATTGCGCAAAGCAGGTAGGTATAACATGTTTGTTATTTAAAATAACAACTAAAAGGGAAGCTTTAGTATCACTTTAAGTGCACCTTTCAGAAAGATTTTTTTTAGAAAATCCCCATTCACAATTCTACATCTAATGAATAGTATATACCATAGCACACTTAAAGTGGTTATAAATGATCACATTGCAAAACAACCCATTCAGTTTAAAACAGAAATGAAAGGCAAAACATTTTTATACAGATATAAAAAAAATGATAAATACCTTTTTTCCCTTTTTTATAAATGCTCATATTCCCTCTGTTCTCAGCTGGGGGAAGAGACGCAGCAGCACACTGAGCTTGCCAGTGAATGGCTGTACAGCGGGGGCGTGTCAGGACAAGTCTGATCATTAAAGGAGAGCAGGTTGAGTTCCCAGCATAGCTAGAGAACTGACCACAGTGTGCTCTCCTGCTTAGTGTGGTCAGTTTTTAATAGGAAAGCAGAGGGACTGGCAGGAATACCAAGGATTTCACACAAAGGAAGCAATACAAGGAGAACAGGAAACTTGTATGTGGTACAGCAGGCGCATATCAGGAATATGATTCGCTGGGGTAACAAACACTTTAACCACTTGCCGACCGCTGCACGCCGATATACGTCAGCACAATGGCAGCAATGGGAAAATGGCCATACCTGTACGTCCCCTTTAATTGGCGAAGCTAGTGGGCGCGCCCGCCGCGTACAGGGTGACCGTGACCAAAGGACCGGCGGACTCGATGTCCGCCGGTCTTCCGGTGATTGTGTCATGGAGCCACATAACGGGGAAGTGCCTATGTAAATAAGGCATTTCCCCGTTCTGCCTTGTGACATGACAGAGATCACTGCTCCCTGTCATTGGGAGCGGTGATCGCTGTCATGTCAGTGGTAGCCCATCCCCCCCCCCAGTTAGAATCACTCCCTAGGACACACTTAACCCCTTAATCGCCCCCTAGTGGTTAACCCCTTCCCTGCCAGTGTCATTTACACAGTAATCAATGCATGTTTATAACCCTGATCACTGTATAAACAACAATGGTCCCAAAATAGTGTCAAAAGTTCTGATGTGTCCGCCATAATGTCGCAGTCACAATAAAAATTGCAGATCGCCGCCATTACTAGTAAAAAAAAAATAATAATAATAAAAATGCCATAAAACTATCCCCTATTTTGTAGAAGCTATAACTTTTGCGCAAACCAATCAATATACGCTTATTGAGTTTTTGTTTACCAAAAATATATAGAAGAATACATATCGGCATAAACTGAGCAAAAAAAATAGTTTTTTTATATATTTTTGGGGGATATTTATTATAGCAAAAAGTAAAAAATATTGCTTTTTATCCAAAATTGTCGCTCTTTTTTTGTTTATAGCGCAAAAAATAAAAACCGCAGAGGTGATCAAATACCACCAAAAGAAAGCTCTATGTGTGGGAAAAAAAGGACGTAATTTTTGTTTGGGTGCAACATCGCGCGACCGCGCAATTGTCAGTTAAAGCGACACAGTGCCGAATCGCAAAAAGTGCTCTGGTCAGGAATGTGGTAATATCTTCCGGGGCTGAATCGGTTAACGAGAAGCTCCAGCCCCCCACACCAAAAAATGTAAAGTCAACAGCTACAAATACTGTTACTACTGACTTTTAATATTTTTATTTTATTTTATTTCAGGTACTTATATAGCGCTTTAGGACATATTTACTGTATACGCCGCCGATGACATTATTCGCACATGCGCTCTGAAGGAACGGCCGCTTGTGCCGTTTCTTTAGATCCCTGTGCCGTGACAAGTGGCTCAAAGAATGTCAGGCAAAATGGTCGGCCCTCACGCATGTTCACTTCATAAAATCTGGCCCTCTTTCAAAAAAGTTTGGACACCCCTGTCCTAAACGGTTCAAGTTTAGGAGATATTTACAATACCTATAGTTAAGCCTTATTATAGGCTTACTTATGGGCACAAAAAATAGTTTTTTTATATATTTTGGGGGGATATTTATTATAGCAAAAAGTAAAAAATATTGCTTTTTATCCAAAATTGTCGCTCTTTTTTTGTTTATAGCGCAAAAAAGAAAAACCGCAGAGGTGATCAAATACCACCAAAAGAAAGCTCTATGTGTGGGAAAAAAAGGACGTCATTTTTGTTTGGGTGCAACATCGCGCGACCGCGCAATTGTCAGTTAAATCGACACAGTGCCAAATCGCAAAAAGTGCTCTGGTCAGGAATGTGGTAATATCTCCCGGGGCTGAAACGGTTAAAGAGAAGCTCCAGCCCCCCACACCAAAAAATGTAAAGTCAACAGCTACAAATACTGTAACTACTGACTTTTAATATTTTTATTTTATTTTATTTCAGGTACTTATATAGCGCCATCAATTTACGCAGCGCTTTACATATACATTGTACATTCACACCAGTTCCTACCCTCAAGGAGCTTACAATCTAAGGTCCCTAACTCACATTCATACATACTAGGGACAATTTTTAGACAGGATCCAATTAACCTACCAGCATGTCTTTGGAGTGTATTGGGACACGTACCTGTCCAGGGATCCCACGATGTCGGCACCCCAGCCAATTTTTTAATCAGTTCTCGGGTGCTGCCACCGCCAGTTCTTGTAAGTGAAACCAGCAGTGAAGTCTTGCGCTTTCTCAGCTGGTTCCCTAATGTGCGCTGCAGTTTGCGAATGGCCCGTCAGCGGGGGAAGGAGGGGGAGGTGGTTGAACTTCTGAGTGACCCGGAAGTGGGAGTGGGTACCTGCTCCCCCCTCCCTCATCACATACTAGCACATTATGTGAAACTTACGAAGCCCTGGTCATCCCCTCTGGAGGCAGCATCCATCTTCGCTCGTCTTCCTTCTGGGTCCGCGGACTCTGGCTTTGTGACTGGCCAGAGCCGTGTGACGTCACTCCCACGCAAGTGGGCGGGAGCCACTTGTCACGGCACAGGGATCTAAAGAAACGGCACGGGCGGCGGTTCCTTCAGAGCGCATGTGCGGATGATGTCATCGGCGGCGTATACAGTAAATATGTCCAGGCATGTCCAATGTCCGGCCCGCGGGCCAATTGCGGTCCGCCTTCTGGTTTCGAATGGCCCACCTGGTGATTTGGACATATATATCCTTTGTGGCCCCAACGAATCCCCGAGCGCCGGGGGCCACAAAAGATATACATGCTGGCTGCTTTGGAGGTAATGGGGAGGAGGTGGGATGAGTGCTGTACATACAGGTGAATTTCCTGTTTGCACGGCAGCCTCTCTAATAGGAAGTCCCATCTCCTGCGCTGCCATTGGACGACTGTTCTGTCCATCAGAGGAGGCAGGACTTTCTATTAAAGAGGCCACCGAGAAAACAGATTCTGCTGTATGTAATCTGTTGGCGCTCGTGCCCCCCCCCTTCCTGTCCCATCCGAAGTTGCAGATGGGCATCAATCAGGCTGCACTGATGGTGGGGCTGCATTCATGGCAACGGTGGGGCTGCATTCATGGCAACAGTGGGGCTGCATTCATGGCAACAGTGGGGCTGCATTCATGGCAACGGTGGTGCTGCATTCATGGCAACGGTGGTGCTGCATTCATGGCAACAGTGGGGCTGCATTCATGGCAACAGTGGGGCTGCAGATGGGCACCGACCCTTATTTTGCTTCACAGTTCTTTATTTAAAATGTCATTTTTTTCCTGAAACTTCCCTCTTAAAGTGAAGGTGCGTGTTAAACACTGATAAATACAGTATAGCCAAATATCACGCCCAAGCTTTTCTATTCACCACACACAGCCACAAAGGCAAGAGAATTCTTGTTTGGCAGTGTATTAGTGCTCAGACGAAGACACTTAGACTGCATTTTAATGGTTGACAGAATGTCAGGCAAAATGGTCGGCCCTCACGCATGTTCACTTCATCAAATCTGGCCCTCTTTCAAAAAAGTTTGGACACCCCTGTCCTAAACGGTTCAAGTTTAGGAGATATTTACAATACCTATAGGTAAGCCTTATTATAGGCTTACTTATAGGCACATACAGTAAAGTTAAGTTTACTTCCTCTTTAACAGCAGCTCCAAAATTATCCCACTTCATCCAAAATGAAAGAAAAAGTTTAAGCTTTAGACAGATTTTAAAAATAGAACTGGACCACCCAGCTGTTTAGCCTTGGTTCACACTAGATGTGGTGCAAATTCACAGCGAATCCGCTACGGATTCCGCACCACATCAAAATCACAACTATTTCATGCAAACCGATTGTAGAGTGTATGTTAAGTTAACGACAACCCAAAACCGGTTTGCAAAACACAGTGCGATTTGCAGAATCAGATCGCATGGGCATGGACACCCATGCAATATGATTCTGGTGCGGATAAAATAGGGTCCATGGCACAAATCGCACCCCAGAGACACCACATGTCATTCACACAGGAATGTGCTGCGATTCCTGTGCAAATAACATGCAATGTCCTGCACCGCATCACTATGAACCTGGACTGATTCTTTATAGCCCCCGTTTGGAGCAGACACTGTAATACATATGGCATCAATAGGCTCAATGCACAAAGCTTTACACAAGGCTAAACATCTCACCCATAATTTTCAAATCTCATTGGACTCTGCTGAAAATAAGTCATTTTTTTTTATAAATTAGGATTCTTATCCTGGGGTATTCGCTTTGTGAATCCTTCCTAATGTGCGGAATGAGACCGGCAGACAAACCTATAAAATCAGCATTTAATCACATCAGTCAATTGGAAATTTCCAGCTCAGATCATAAAATCTGCATCAGATTTCCAAGTCCACTTTTTATCTAAAACCATTTTTATTATTATGGACAAGAAAGCCCTGACATCATGAGCTTACCATCATTTCCTGCAACTCTAATCAAAACGAGACATGAAGAATATTATCAGACACAAAAAACGCAAATCATAAAAGATAAATATCTTAATTTCGGCCGTGTTGCCGATATCTTCAAATCTCACCGAACTCACAAAAAAAATAACTGTCACTTTTTGAAACTATGGGGTTGATTTACTAAAACTGGAGAGTGCAAGATCTGGTGCAACAGTGCATGGTAGCCAATCAGCTTCTAACTTCAGCTTGTTCAATTAAGCTTTTGCAAAATCCCTGGAAGCTGATTGGTTTCTATGTAGAGCTGCACCAAATTTTGCACTCTCCAGGTTTAGTAAATCAACCCCCTATGTATCTTCATCCCACTGTGCTAGCTTTGTGAATGGGGCCTATAGACTGCTCATGTATGCTGTCCCGAGCCATGAATCTGTTTATAAATCACTAAACAATGAATGAGACAAAGCATCTGCAGACGAGATCGCTGAATTCTCCCCACTAATCTTATTATATAAAAAGCTGGAAGCCTCTTCAAATATCACCAGGACTTCCTGAGAGGGAAAAGCCAATTAATTGCAATAAATCACAATTTTTGCTGTCATTGTCCCTACATTAGACGAGTGAGTGTGTCAGCGGTGACAATCATACAAAGTGACAGGCTGGCATGTGCATGAGAACTGGATGACATATAGAGATGATGAGTGTCAGATAACATGGGAGGGAGATGTACACTGCAGCCAGAGGAAATTGAGTCAGGGTCCTGGACGGGCGACCCCCCTCCCCCCTCCTTCTGTCACCTCCCTGTTTCCTTCTGTCCACCCTGGTAGATACAATGTGCTCCATCTGCATCCCACCATATATCATTCTGTAAATTGTCCTGTCTTATAGTATGCAGGAGGCCTGGAGGGGGGAGGGGGTTACATAGTTGGTAGGATGAATAAAGACACCAATCCATCCAATTCAACCTGGGTGGGTGTGGGTGTCTGTGTGTGTGTTTATGTCACTGCCATCTCCCTTATCCTTGTATGGATATTGGGTTGGCCTATGAATTGCAGTGACAGGGAAGATAAGACAATGGGAGAGGAATGAGGTTTATGGGGAGAGTCAGCCTGAGATAAGGATGATGCTTTGTGTTTGGGGTGGAAAATGGAGGAGGATGCAGAAAGGATGCAGACTGGGTACCAACCACATACATACAAGCTTATTACATGATGCTGTGCAACCTACAACGATGATAGATGTGATCACTCACACAAGGAACATAATAAAAGGAAATAATATAATAATAATATTTTTTTTCTAGTAGGCACATCCAACTCCTGTTTAGAAAAGTTTTGTTGCATCAATTGGAGACAATGTAACTAAGGCTGAATTCACACTTCAGCGCTTTGAATCGTGGGCAGATTTGCCGCGAATCTGCCTGTGATTTGAAAGCGCCGATGTGTGAATGACAAATCGTGGGACTCGCATCTGAGATGTCATTCATTTGAATTACACCTCAAATCACGGTGCGGGTCTGCATCGATTGTCGTGCGATGAATCACGCTGCAATCTCTGACACCAACATCGCAGGAAGCATGTCGCCCAAAAGTAACTCCTGAACTTTTTTTTTGGGCTTCATGCTTCCCACGATGCGGGTTGCCACAATTGCAGCGCGATTTATCACGCAACAATCGCGGCAGACCCACACCACGATTTGAGGTGTCATTCAAATTAATGGCATCACAAATGCGAGTCCCACGATTTGTCATTCACACATCGACGCTATCAAATCGCGGGCAGAATCGCTGCAAATCTGGCCACGATTCAAAATGCTGAAGTGCAGCGTAAGGCTGCTTTCACAGTGAGGTGATATAGCTTCCCTGCTCATTGAAATCAATGGGCAGCGCCGCCGAAGGGCCGGCAAAACCCTTTATCAGCCGTTAGTGGGGGTTAAAAGTGCCCCGCTATCGGCCGAAAAGCTCCACAAAAACTACAGTAAAGCGCTACTAACAATAGCAGCACTTTACTGCCGACGGCTGGGTGCTGCCAGTGTGAAAGTGCCCTAATAGTAAAAAAGAGAAATGTCAAAGAACAAAGTGGCGAGATGCAACACAAACAACAACAAATACAGTGGGGCAAAAAGTATTTAGTCATCCACCAATTGTGCAAGTTCTCCTACTTAAAAAGATGAGAGAGGCCTGTAATTGTCATCATAGCTATAACTCAACTATGAGAGACAAAATGTGGAAACAAATCCAGACAATCACATTGTCTGATTTTTGAAAGAATTTATTTGCAAATTATGGTGGAAAATAAATATTTTGTCAATATCAAAAGTTCATCTCAATACTTTGTTATATATCCTTTGTTGGCAATGACAGAGGTCAAACGTTTTCTGTAAGTCTTCACAAGGTTGTCACACACTGTTGCTGGTATGTTGGCCCATTCCTCCATGCAGATCTCCTCTAGAGCAGTGATGTTTTGGGGCTGTCGCTGGGCAACACGGACTTTCAACTGCTTCCAAAAGTTTTCTATGGGGTTGAGTTCTGGAGACTGGCTAGGCCACTCCAGGACCTTGAAATGCTTCTTACGAAGCCACTCTATCGTTGCCCGGGCAGTGTGTTTGGGATCATTGTCATGCTGAAAGACCCAGCCACATTTCATCTTCAATTCCTTGCTGATGGGAGGAGGTTTGAACTCAAAATCTCACGATACATGGCCCCATTCATTCTTTCATGTACACGGATCAGTCGTCCTGTGCCCCAAAGCATGATGTTGCCACCCCCGTGCTTCACGGTAGGTATGGTGTTCTTTGGTTGCAACAGCATTCTCTCTCCTCCAAACATGACGAGTTGTGTTTCTACCAAACAGTTCTACTTTGGTTTCATCTGACCATATGACATTCTCCCAATCCTCTTCTGGATCATCCAAATGCTCTCTAGCAAACCTCAGACGGGCCCGGACATGTACTGACTTAAGCAGGGGACACGTCTGGCACTGCAGGATCTGAGTCTCTGGTGGCGTAGTGTGTTACTGCTGGTAGCCTTTGTTACGCTGGTCCCAGCTCTCTGCAGGTCATTCACTGGTTCCCCACGTGTGGTTCTGGAATTTTTGCTCACCGTTCTTGTGATCATTTTGACCCCACGGGGTGAGATCTTGCATTGAGCCCCAGATCGAGGGAGATTATCAGTGGTCTTGTATGTCTTCCATTTTCTAATTATTGCTCCCACAGTTGATTTCTTCACACCAAGCTACTTGCCTATTGCAGATTCAGTCTTCCCAGCCTGGTGCAGGTCTACAATTTTGTTTCTGGTGTCCTTCAATAACTCTTTGGTCTTCACCATAGTGGAGTTTGGAGTGTGACTGTTTGAGGTTGTGGACACGTGTCTTTTATACTGATAACAAGTTCAAACAGGTGCCATTAAAACAGGTAATGAGTGGAGGACAGAGGAGCCTCTTAAAGAAGAAGATACAGGTCTGTGAGAGCCAGAAATCTTGCTTGTTTGTAGGTGACCAAATACTTATTTTCCACCATAATTTGCAAATAAATTCTTTCAAAAATCAGACAATGTGATTGTCTGGATTTGTTCCCACATTTCGTCTCTCATAGTTGAGGTATACCTATGATGACAATTACAGGCCTCTCTCATCTTTTTAAGTGGGAGAACTTGCACAATTGGTGGCTGACTAAATACTTTTTTGCCCCACTTGTAAGGGCTCATGTACACTGCAGCTCAAAGAAGCTCAAAGAAGCAGCTCCTACAGGCTTTTGAGCTCTCATTTTTTTCTTCCTGGAAACTCCCCTCCATGTTTGTCAATGGAGTTTATATACTAAAGCTGGGGTGTGCATATTCAGGCTCACTTATGCATAGAAACCAAACAGCTTCCAGGTTTTATTGCCAAAACCTAAATGAACAAGCTGAGATTAGAAGCCGATTGGTGAGAGGTGAGCCAGATTTTGCACTTTCCAGCTTTAGTAAATAAACCCCTCTGTGTCCATGCACACTATGGCTTTTTCAGGAGTTTACAGGCAGAAAAAACCCCCCACCAAACTCGTGTTTTTGAGAGACAATTTCGAGCAGAAAAGACGCATAAGTGCCCAAAAAAACGCTTATGCTCAAAAAAGCACAAAGACAATAAGTCAATAAAAACGCACAAAAGAGCACCAAAAAGCACAAGCCTCTTCAAGCTTTTAGGCAGAGAAATAAAAGCTTAAATGTCTGTAAAAGCAGCTTTTTTTTAGCTGCAGTGTGCATAAGCCGATTCACACCTGAATCGCGCAAGAACAAGGTCTGAATTCCTGTGTAATTCCTGTGTGACTTTTTTCCAATTTTCAACCCATTCATTTGAACAGGCTGAAATCTCACTGGATCGCACCAAAAGTAGAGCATGCACTACTTTTCAAATAAGCACTGCACTGGATCGCTTGGTCCTGCGGTACCATGCAATCCGATGCAGGCAAACGCAAAAGCTTTTGAGGTGTCATTAGGTTTAGAGTGACACATGCAGCAGATCGCAGACCCAATGTGTTTTGAATGTGGTGCAGGAAAATGCGCGCAAAACTCCAGTTTTCCAGGCTCAGGAAAGGTTTATTTCAGACTTGCGGTATTGCTTACTGCCCTTTGAAACGCAATCTTCTGTAGATCATTTTTCAGAGGGCGGGATACTATCAGCTGGCAGGTGTTCAAGAGGCACTACTGCCACCAACTGACACCTTTTTTGTTTTTACTTTATAATTTTACCCTACAGGACCACACTGCAATTTCAAATTGAGCATTTGACTCCAGGCCGCGGCCTGCTCCTGACCTCAATGAAGGCAGTACTGCCTGTCAAACATTGTACCTCAAGTTACAAATGCCGTGGTCATGAACCAAAGTTCTGCAGACATGGCATGCCTACAGCCCTGCCCGGCTGTATTGTAACAATTCAGGCGGGTGGCCAGTGGCGTGGTAAAACTATGACTTAGGCACCTGTTTTCATGGCCCCCTCGGCGGCCATTCTGAAAGAGCCCCATGGCAGAATATGATGAATGAAGTTATTAGCTACATTATTCATTAAACAGCAGGCTGAGCTTCCTTACAAATTGACCATATATCTCTACGCAAATCAGATTTCACTAAAATATTTTCACCTCTGTTAAGATACGGTGCAGAAATTTCCCAGGATAATTAAAAAAAATGTTTTCACCAATTATTATAATAACATTGGTGAAAAAAATGGCACAAAATTGCTTGTTACCTGAAAGGGTTGACTTGCATAAACGCACACAAAAGCATTTGTCTCCGCTTGCAATGCAACTCATTGTAATGGAACCCCCAATGTGGTAAAACAGATGCACTTTTTTCATGTGAAAACAACTGCAGCAAGTTTAAAAAAAAAAAAAAAAGTGCAACGCTCAAAGCTCAAAAAGGTGGATGCCACACATAGGACAACTCAATGAATTTAATGGGCTGCCCTATGCGTATGCTCGACAACGCGCAAAGATGCGCATATGTGTGCCATGATTTTAGTACACGTTTATGAAACACGACTCACAGCATGGGGTCCATTGCGTCCCTGTTCATCGATTCAGGTGCGAATCAGGTCCGAATTTTTGCCAGAATTCAGATCGGAACCAAAGACCCACAGGACCCTTATTAAGTGCGGGCCGCGGCCGCCCCGGAGCTGTGTCGACCGGCTCCATTGAGTGCCGGTCACACTCTCCTGTCATGCGAATCGGATGCAGGTAAAACCGCATCCAATTCACATATGTGTGAACCTGGCCAGAATACAGAAGAGCTACAAAAATACTATTCAGACAGTGTGGATTTGTCTATGTGCAGTTGGAGGAGATTCACAGCCTGAAAGCAAGAATGACGGAGGTCTAGGTAACAGTAGGTAAGTACAATTGCTATAGGAGTTGATCTTTTTCATACAAATGTATAAATGGTCCACATAGTCGTTCAACATTTTTCGCTTTCAGGTCATCATAAAAGTCAAGGGGGCACTCTTTGTTCCTGTTAGAAGTTTAACCTCCACATACAGAAAGCCTTTTTTACAGTAAGAGCTGTAATAATGGAGAATATACCGTTTCAGAAGCTAGTTTTAGCTAACTAGTAATATTCTTTAACAAAATGCAGGATTTGTTTTGAAATGTACAAAATATAACTGGCTAATATGTGTAACAAATAACATTGCAGGTTGTTGAAGCAGTGAGTAACTAACCAACACACTCATGATCGAACAAATAAAATATTAAGATCAGATCTATAAATTATTAAAAAGACACATACTGGGGTAGATTTACTAAAACTGGAGAGTGCAAAGTCTGGTGCAGCTGTGCATGATAGCCAATCATCTTCTAACTTCTGCTTGTTCAATTAAAGGAGTTGTAAAGTCTCAGCGTTTTTCACCTTAAAGCATTCTAGGCATTAAGGTGAAAAACCTTCTGTCCTGCAGTTGCCCCCCAGAGTCCCCCTTTTTCATACCTGACCCTGATAGTTCCAGCGACGAGAAGGAGCCCAGCAGTTCCAGCCGCTGTCTCAGGTCCTCTTTCCCATTGGCTCCCACTGCTGTCAATCAAACCCAGTGACACGAGTCGGGGGCGGAGCCAAGTCCTGCTGTCTGTGTCACAAGTGCCCCCATGGAAAGTGGCTCTCCGTGGGGGCACCCGATGAGGAGGAGCGCACAGAGCAGGTAAGTATGACATGTTTAAAAAAAAAAAAAACGTTACAATCACTTTAAGCTTTGACAAAAAAAAAAAAAAACAGAAAGCTGATTGGGTTCAACCAGAGCTGCACCAGATTTTGAGATTTTGCACACTCCCGTTAAATCAGTCCCACTGTGTCATTGATTGATTTGAGTAAAACCTATCAAATTAAAGTTATGCAGATGGATCTAGGTTGAAAATCTGATCCTAGGAAAGCAGATATTTCAATATGATCAGTATGTGTATTGGGCATCAACCAATCTTTCTGATACTCCAATTGTATTTCCAATAAGACAGTAAATCTATCAACAATACAATCACATACACTATGGTTCTGTATATGGCCACCCTTAGTGGATCAGGAAGGAATTTTCCTGTTAGAACAACTTGGATTATCGTTTATAATTTCCAACCTTCCTCAGGACCAACTGCAGGTTTAGGGCTCTGAAGATTGGGCAAGGCATTTCATTTATATATTTTAATCTTTTGGTTACACTCAATGGACATGTATCTTTTCTAAACTATGTAATGCTATACAGTATGGCAGTCTCCCTAAGTGGACAATCTGTAGTTGTGCTTTTTATGAAAGAGAAAGATGTAATGGACAGGGAATGCTAGGTCTGAGGTAGAGAGATTCAGTATTAAAAGGGTTCATATGTTCTGGTCCACAGTTAGTATACTATGCTGAAAACATTGGATTAACCAGACCCATCAGAACAGGAAAAGCTGGGGCACTCTGGGTAATAAAACTTTCACTTTCATGGGCACCAGAGTGATCTGGGTCCCTGGAATGGATAGAACAGTATATACAGTACCAGGAGCTGATAATTCCAGATCAGTGGTCTCCAAACTGCGGCCTGTGGGCCAGATGTGACCTTTTCTTGCCTTTATCTGGCCCTTGAGGCACTATTCCTCCCACTGACACCAATGATGGTCATTATTCCTTCCACTGACATAAATGATGGGGCACTATTCCTCCCATTGATACCAATGATGGGCACTATTCCTCCCACTGATACCACTGATGGTCATTATTCCTTCCACTGTCATAAATGATTGGCACTATTCCTCCCACTGATACCAATGATGGGCACTATTCCTCCCACTGATACCAATGATGGGGCACTAGTCCTCCCACTGACACCAATGATGAGGTACTATTCCTCCCACTGACCCCAATAATAGGGGACTAGTCCTCCCACTGACACCAATGATGGAACACTATTACTCTCACTGATACAAATGATGGGTGCACTATTCCTCCACTGAACCAATGATGGGGCACTATTTCTCTCACTGACACCAACAATGGGGCACTATTCTTCCCACTAATACCAATGATGGGGCACTATTCCTCCCATTCACACCAACAATGGAGCATTATTCCTCCCCCAAAATCCCAACAATGGGGCACTTTTCCTGCCACTAAGACCAATGATAGGACATGGTTTATTTCCACGACTTTCAATCTCACTGTCTGTGCCCCTAAATCCTGAAAGACAGTTAATCGGCCCTTTGCTTAGAAAGTTTGAAGACTCCTGTTCCAGATGATCAGAATGCCACAAGGACCCCATTGGTAGGTGTCGTACCCCTACAAATGAACGTTTGAGATGTAGGCCTAATAAACCTCTGATAATTAAGTAAACAAATACAAATATTGAGAAACAATTTGGAAAGACTTGTAAAAACAAATAACATTGTTTCCATTTTAACTTGAAAGGCAGAATGACCCTTTAGGCCTGGTACACACTGATGCGATTTCATGACGAATGCGATGCGTCAAAAACACTCTAAATTCGCATGTCATCCCTAAAGTCATTGTTTTCAATGACGATCGTTCACATACATGCGTTGCGATTACTCTACGAATGCGATGCGATTAAAAAAAGGGTCTTGTGCGAGTTTACTGCGTTGCGAATTGAGTCTCCATAGACATCAATGTATATCGTTCTTGAATCGCATTGATAGTTCACATATGTGCGAATTCCACCACACTACTCTCCACAAAAACCAGGAAGTACACAGGAAGTTAACACCTTTTTTTTTTTTTTACATTATGATTCCATTGGCTAGAATATCAATCGCAGCTATGTCCAACTCCTGAAATTCGCGGTAAAATCGCGGTAAATTCACGGTAAAATCGCGGTAAATTCACACCTCACAAAGGACAAAAAAAAAGGAACAAAATCACAGCGCATCAGTGTGAACCGGGCCTGAAACCTGTCTGTAGTATGTGTACCCTAGATCTGTAGACCACCCAGGAGGTATCTAGATATAAAAACTCTATAGACCACCCAGACAGTATCTGGATGTAAATCGTACAATGTCATTGGCATTATAGAAAACATACAAGCCTTTCTTGAACACAATTGCTTTTCGCATGCTGTTTCCATCTGTGGGCTTATGTGCAGGAGTTTGAATCTGTCTTCCTGTGTGTGGTCAGCAAAACAAGCAGAGCTGTGGATCTTTCCACCAGGAAAAAAAAAGTTCACCTAAATGCAAACTTTACAGTGAGTAAGCTTTTGTATATTTTTATAGAAAAAACTACATTTGCGAGGGTTTCATGCATACTATTTCTCCCTGGTCCTATAAGTTAACTATGAATTATGTTTGGAGAATCTTTTTTCTTATGTTGACAAAGTGTCCAGCTTGTCCATCAGATGTGAGCATGCAGGGGGAGGGGATCTGGGGGCATCTGTAACTCCTGATTCAGGACCATGGTCAGGAAGAATGAATGGTGGAGTATTGATATTAGTAAAGGGGTGTTACACTATATATGGCATTGGCAATGAACAGGAAAAAAAAAAAAAGAGAGAGGGGCGCCAAGCCGACCATATTATAGTAAGCAAGTTTATTGTAGAGATCAAAAAATATATAAAAGTTGCACTCACAAACAAAAGTAGGTAAAAGCGTGTCTCTTAAAGCGGGGTTCCACCCAAATTTTGAACATTATCTGTATGTATTCTCTTCCTTGCCTAGATGCTGACATGCAGCTTAAAAAAATTTTAATCGCCGTAATTACCTTTTATTTTTCTATTCTTCTTTGCACTTCCTGGTTCTCCTCCCATGGGAGTAGGCGTGTTTCTAGCCTCTCCCAGACTCCTAGGAGCTAGTCTCAGGCTTCCCAGGATGCCACTGAGCATGTGCGGGAACGAGTGGTGAATGCTGGGAGCACAGCATTCACCACATCCAGGAAATAAATGCTTGTGGGCTTCAAATGCCCACAATGAAGATGGAAACCGCCTGCAGTGAATAATATAAGTTATTCTTTCCGACGAAATCTGACACAGGCGAACATATTACACACAATGGTGTCCGTTTATGAAGCAGTGAAATCTATTCACTGCTTCGTTCTCCGGCATTCACAGTGAAGATTTTTTTCCTCTGTGTGCAGTTTATGAAGCGGTGTGGATCACTTCACCTTTGGAGGAGTGAAGTGATCTACAAATGCTTCAAATAGTGGAGAACGGCCCCTGATACTGGAATCTCGTGAGACTTTACGAGATTATAGTACCAAATGTCAGTTTATCAAGCAGTGATAAATTATCACCGCTCAACGGCGCGTGGATTAATGTTAATAAAATAATGTGTCCCCCTACATTATACACATATGTATACACACACACACACTATATATACATGTATATACACACACATGATATATATATACATATACACATTATATGTATATATGTATAAATATGTATACACATAAATATGACAGGGGGACATGCTTACAGTGTTGGGGGGTCTGAACGAGGCATAAGGAACTTAAAAAACTTCCTTCTTCCCCCTCAGATCCCCCCAGATTTCCTCTTCACTCCCCGATTCACCACCTCTGAGCTGGTGAACCTGGGAGTGTGAATTCTGACACAGATCGCCAGTGAAGCGGTGAGATCACCGCTTCATAAACTGGCCGTTACTGTGTCATTCAATGAGGATTCTCCGTGTGTAGAGATAATCGGCGGGAGAACAAGTTCAAACATGTTCTCCCCCGATTATCACTGTTTGATAAACTGTTTATGGACTGTGATCAGCGGTGATCCTTGGGATCACCGCTGATCACTGCTTCATAAACGGACACCAATATGTGAGTATGTAATGCTGAGAAGAAAAGTTTGTGAATGAACTAAAAAAAAAAAAAACCAAAGATAGGTGGACCCCCGCTTTAACTCAATGTGCAGTCCGGACATCTGTGTGGATGGAAGATCAGAGCACAGCTCCCTCCGTGACGCTTTGCCAGAGCCACTGCAGCCAGGCACTATAGACAGGAGGTAAACTGCCGCTGTGGAACACAAAAGACGCCACCAGATGATGTGCTTACACTGGTCTGCCAGGACCTTGACAATGGTTGCATTGTAGGTAGCATTATATGTGTACCTTGGCCAGCAGTGGTGGCAGCTACTCCAGGAAGGATATAACTGATAACATTACAGAAGGCATGAGGAAACAGGGGGTAACTATATCTAAGTAGGTACCTGAAGTTGGCTTATTTCTCTTGTCCCCTGACTATGGGTGGTCCCAAAGTTGACCGGTGTGGAGGATGTAGTTATAGAGGTATGATGGGGATTAATGGTAGATGGTGACAGTA
This sequence comes from Lithobates clamitans, assembly GCA_037952925.1. Classification (NCBI taxonomy): domain Eukaryota; kingdom Metazoa; phylum Chordata; class Amphibia; order Anura; family Ranidae; genus Lithobates; species Lithobates clamitans. Next base: position 413,698 of record JBBGZY010002059.1, on the reverse strand, counting down.
GCAGGGGTATATATAACAGTAAAAGGGGTCCATACAGAGGAAGAAAATATTACACAAAGAGTGCGTAGTGACGGGTGTATATTCAGTAAAGAGCTGGGTATACAGCATAGAGGAGGATATATAATACATATGGGGGTACTTACTTGAGTCTGGTAATCTAACAGTTTTTCTTTCATTGCTGGGGTGGCGTTGTGTGTTGGGGTACAAGGGGGCACTTATAGTGTAAAACGTTACATAGTTAGTCTGGTTGAAAAAAGACTCAAGTCCATCCAGTTCAGCCAATAAAAGGAAATGATAAAAAAAAAAATCATGCAATCCTATATTCACAATCCTGTGCCCACAGTTGATCTAGAGGAAGGCAAAAAACAAACAAACAGCAAGGCATGATCCAATTCACTCCAGCATGGGGAAAAATGTCTTCCTGATACCCCAAGAGGCAATCGGATATTCCCTGGATCAACACTACCTATAAATGTTAGTATCCAGCTATATTATGCATATTTAGGAAAGAATCCAGGACTTTTTTTAAAGAAGTTTACTGAGCTGGTCAGAACCAGCTCTTGAGTAAGTTTATGCCACATTTTCACAGCTCTAACTGTGAAGAAGCGTTTTCGTATTTGGAGATTAAATCTCCTTTCCTCCAGACGTAAAGTGCCCACTTGTCCTCTGTGATGACCTTAATGTGAATAATTAAACACCAAGTTCAGTATATGGACCACTTATGTATTTATATAGGTTGATCATATCCCCCCTTAATCTCCTCTTCTCAAGAGAGAATAAATTCAGTTCCTGTAATCTTTACTCATAGCTGAGCTCCTCCATATCTCTAATCAGTTTGGTTGACCTTCTCTGCACTTTCTCCAGTTCCCTGATATCCTTTTTGTGAACTGGTGCCCAAAACTGAACTGCATATTCCAGATGAGGTCTCACTAATGATTTTTACAGGGGTAAAATGATGTCTCTCTATCTGAAGTCCATGCCTATCTTAATACAAGAAAGGACTTTGCTCACTTTGGAAACCCCAGCTTGGCATCGCTGTCAGGGCTGGGCTCGGCCCTTCCTTCTCTGAGCTGGCGGCTCAGCTGTCGGCTAATTGCCAGCTCCCATCTCTCTCCACAGTTACCCAGCTGTTGCTGATTCTGCTTGTCAGTCCTGCCTACCTAAAGTCGTCCAGCTCACTTCATCTCTGCCTTCGCCTTTGTCAACATCACAGAGACTTTCTCCTGCGTTCCTGTTGAAGACTTGCTCGGCTGACGTCCCTTCTGGCTCCTGATCCTGCTTGCTGTACTACTACGTTTATCTCTGGCTCTCTGACATTTGCTTGGCTGACTACCCGATCCAGTTACTGAACTCTAGCTTGTTTTGACTACGCTTACTCTGTTTACCTTATTATTATTATTATTAAACAAGTGTGATTTAACTATACTTCTTTCTCGGACTGATTCATGGTTCCTGATAATTGCATGCTATTATTAAGCTTATGATCTACCAGAACACCCAGATCCTTCTCCACAATTGATTCCCCCAATTTTACTCTGCCTAGTATGTATGATGCATGCATATTCTTAGCCCCCAAGTGCAAAAATTTACATTTATCAACATTAAACCTCATTTGCAACAAAGTTGCCAAATTAAACAGTGCATTGAGGCCGGTGTTCTGCCGAGAAAGTTCCCCTCAGCGGATAAGGACCCCCCTGTACTGCACAGGCACAGCGCTTGCGCAGTGCGAGCCATCGGAAATAGCCGATGCCGAGTAGTTGTAAATCAGCTGTACACAGCGCCTGTAAGAGGGCCGCTCGCCACGCTTCGGGCACAGCCTCGCTTCGCTCTGCACTTTTTTAATCTACCTCTAGGTTCACTTGGATGGTGGGGCTTGAACCTGGACCCAGGGCGCAGGCGCCGTGTACAGCTGACTGAAGGTTTTCAGCTTCGGCTATTTTCGGCGTCTCCTTAGTCGTTAGTACTGCGCAAGCGCTGCGCCTGCGCAGTACAGGGGGGTCCTTATTCGCCGGGGGAACTTTCTCGGCAAGACACCGGCTTGTAAATTGGAGACATCCTGTAAAGACGTTATTCCACTGCATAGCTTGGTGTCATCTGCAAACACTGAAATGGTACTTTTAATCCCAGACCATATATCATTTATAAATATACTAAAAAGTAATGGTTCCAACACTGAACCTTGGGGTACACCACTGATAACCTTAGACCATTCAGAGTAGGAATCATTAACCACTACTCTCTGAATTCGGTCTTATATCCATTTACAAGCTGATTTTTCCAAGCCTGTAGACTTTAACTTACACATTATCCATGTGTGGGGAACTGTGCCAAATGCTTTTACAAAATCCAAGTATACCACATCCACAGCCACTCTTTTGTTTAAGGTTTTATTTACTTCTTTCTCTCCACTCTAGGACTGGCGTGAGGATATGTAGAATAGAGGGGTATATAATTCATATACAAAATTAAAGTATATTAGGGCTTATAAATGGTAAATTTGGGTTATACAGGGTAAAATGGGTATATATTATATTCAGGAGTACCTGAAGTAGGCAGTCTTGATTCAGCTCTTTCTCCATACCCACAGCTGGCTCAGTATAATTGGGGTATTTATAATGGATGGTGGTTATGATGGGACTATACAGTGGAAGTAGAGTATATAGAGTAACATAGATATATAGGTTAGAAGAGGTATATAACGCATATCAGGCATCCCCAGGTTCCTCATCTTTGACATAGGTTCAGTGTTGGGGGTATATATTGGAGAGTATATGGCAGTAGGTTCAATGATGAGGTACATATTGTGGAGAAGTATATAAAAGAGGTGAGTATTTACTACTATGGGGTAACTAAGGCCGGAACTATTGGCCCTGTTGTTCTACCACCCTTTGACATGGCTCAATGTGGGGAATCTAGCAAAAGCTCATAAAAACCTGGTTTCCACTCTATACTGCACTGTTAAATAGGGTAAAATGGGTATATATTATATACAGGAGTGCCTGAAATAGGCAGCTTTGATTCAGCTCCTCCTCCATATCCACAGCTGGCTCAGTATAATTGCGGGTATACAGTATATAATGGTGGGGGTATGATGGGAGTATATACAGTGGAAGTAGAGTATGTAAAGGGCAGTATATAGTAGCAGAAGTATATAGGTTAGAGGGGGTATATAATGCATATCAGGCCTCCCCTCGTTCATCTCCTTTGACATGGGTTGATTTAGTGTTGGGGGTATATATTGGGGTGTTTATGGTAGTGGGTGCAATGATGGGATACATATTGTGGGAAAGTATATAAAAAGAGGGGGATATTCACTACATGGCGATAACCGAGGCAGGCACTCTTGGCCCTGTTGTTCTACCATCCTTGGGATTGGCTCAGTGTGGTGGATGTAGAAAAAACTCATAAAAACCTGGCTTCTACTCTATACTTCACTGTTATATACGGTAAAATGAGTATATATTATATACAGGAGTACCTGAAATAGACATTCTTGATTCAGCACCTCCTCCATACTCATAGCTGGCTCGGTATAATCAGGGGTATTTATAATGGGGGGGGGGGAGTATTTACAGTGGAAGTACAGTATGTAGAGGGCAGTATACTGAGTAACAGAGGTATATAGGTTAGAGATAAGAAATAATGCATATCAGGCCTCCTCTGGTTCTCCTTTGACATTGGTTGGTTCAGTGTTTGGGGTATATATTGGGGTGTATATGGTAGTGGGTGCAATGATGGGGTACGTATTGTTGGGAAGTACTGGTATATAAAAAGAGGGCAGTATTTACTATGGGGGGTACCTGACACTGGCACTATTGGTCCTGTTGCTCTACCATCCTTGGAATTACCTCAATGTGGGGGATATATATGACATATGATGGGCATACAGTACATGTGGTGTAAGGGACAGTGAGGGGTAGTGGAGTGTGGGCCAAAGATGGGTATATATTTTTGGTACAGAGGCCATGGAGGGTAAATAGGATGGAGGTAGCAGGTATGGAGACAATCGGGTATAGATAAACTTCAGGGGTAAATATATTAGAGGTGATAGGGTATATATGATGGAGATATATACTGGAGGTGGCAAGGATGGGTATATATGATATAAGGGGATGGGGTTATAGGAGATATCAGGATGAGGGTATATATAGTGTCTGTGTAAGTAGTGGGGGGGTATATATGATATAAGGGGATGGGAGACATAGTAGATATAAGGATGAGGGTATATAAAGTGGAGGTGACAGTAATGGGGGGTATATATGATAGGGGGGGTATAGTAGATATAATGATGAGGGTATATATATATTAGGTAGCAGTAATGGGGGGTATACATGATATAAAGGGATAGGTGATATAGTAGATATAAGGATGAGGGTATATATAGTGGAGGTGACAGTAATGGGGGTATATATGATATGGGGGGTATAGTAGATATAAGGATGAGGGTATATATAGTGTTGGTGGCAGTAATGGGGGGTATACATGATATAAGGGGATGGGTGATATAGTAGATATAAGGATGAGGGTATATATAGTGTTGGTGGCAGTAATGGGGGGTATACATGATATAAGGGAATGGGTGATATAGTAGATATAAGGATGAGGGTATATATAGTGTTGGTGGTAGTAATGGGGGGTATACATGAAATGGGGGAGGGGGTTACCTGAAGCTGGCGGTCTCGGTGCCGTTCCTCCGCCATCCCCGGGGTTCCCGCAGCACCTCCCGTAGGACGGTCTTGTGGTCGGGGCTGCGCTCGGTCGGGTAGATGAAGATCCAGCACAGGACGGACACGGTGAGGGCAGAGGCGCCCAGCGGGCAGCGGCTCCGAGGGCATTTCCAGTACAGCATCGTCCTTCACATGGCCGGAGCCGGGGGCCCCCAGGGCCCTAACAATGTGCTGTGTGCTGCCGGCTCTGCAGCTTCTCCATCCTCTCCATCCTCCTCCGAGAGTCCCCCTCCTCCCGCTGCAGCGCCGCCTCCCACCTTGTCTGTCCGTCCGTGCTGCTGTCTGTCAGCAGCTTCCTATTGTGCTGAATGAGAGGGGGAGAGAGGAGGATCCCCGACCGATCACCCCCGGGATGCCCTCATTATTACCGCCACTGATTACAGACCCCTCCTCCGCTAACCACTACTCCCTCTGCATATACACAGCCCCCCTCCCAATAATATACAGAGCCCACTCCTCAAAGGACCCCCATCCTCTGCATAGAGCCCCCAATATACAGAGCCCACTCCTCAAAGGACCCCCATCCTCTGCATAGAGCCCCCATTATACAGAGCCTCCTCCTCAAAGGACCCCCATCCTCTGCATAGAGCCCCCATTATACAGAGCCTCCTCCTCAAAGGACCCCCATCCTCTTCATAGAGCCCCCAATATACAGAGCCCACTCCTCAAAGGACCCCCATCCTCTGCATAGAGCCCCCATTATACAGAGCCTCCTCCTCAAAGGACCCCCATCCTCTGCATAGAGCCCCCATTATACAGAGCCTCCTCCTCAAAGGACCCCCGTCCTCTGCATAGAGCCCGCCCCAATATACAGAGCCCACTCCTCAAAGGACCCCCATCCTCTGCATACAGCCCCCCAATACACAGAGCCTCCTCCTAAAAGGACCTTCATCCTCTGCATAGAGCCCCGCAATATACAGAGCCCACTCCTCAAAGGACCCCCATCCTCTGCATAGAGCCCCACAATACACAGAGCCTACTCCTCAAAGTACTCCCATTCTCTGCACACAGCCCCCAATATACAGAGCCCACTGCTCAATGGACCCCCCATCCTCTGCATAGAGCTCCCAAATATACAGAGCCTCCTCCTCAATGGACCCCCCATCCTCTGCATAGGGACCCCCAATATACAGAGCCTCCGTCTCAAAGGACCCCCATCCTCTGCATAGAGCCCTCCAATACACAGAGCCTCCTCCTCAATGGACCCCTATCCTCTGCATAGAGACCCACAATATAGAGAGCCTCCTCCTCAAAGGACCCCCATCCTCTGCATAGAGCCCCCGAATATACAGAGCCCACTCCTCAAAGGATCCCTATCCACTGCATAGAGCCCCCCAATATACAGAGCCTCCTCCTCAAAGGACCCCCATCCTCTGCATACAGCCCCCCAATATACAGAGCCCACTCCTCAAAGGACCCCCATCCTCTGCACAGAGCCCCCCAATATACAGGGGGCTGCACATACAGGGGGTTCTTCCAAAGTAGTGGGGTTCTTTAAATAAGTGGCACTTCGGCTCTTGCACTTCAGCGATTTGCACAAAGCAAACCACTGCAGGTGACCTAATTTCCAAATTATCTCACCTTCCTCTCTGAAACATGTACTCTTTACCTCTCCTTTTCACAATTGCAGGCTCTCTCCTCAAACTCTCTTTTCTTCACCCTTCTTCTCCACCCCACAATCTGTACATATCACCCTCACTTCTCCCCTCTCCCTATTACTGCACTCATCACCTCTTTCTAACTCTAAGCCCACTTGCTAACAAACCCCCCAGGATACTAAAGCATGTCCACTCATACAAATCGTATTCTCATATTACCTCCCTTACTTTTCTGCTTCTCCTAACCGCTGGAGATATTTCCCCAAACCCTGGGCCTCCTTTATTTAACTGTATGCAACACACCCATCACCATCACTCTACGCCCTTTGGCAGTAGTAGCAATCTACGAAATTTAGTCTCCATCCCTCTTCTTCCCAACACCAGCCTCCCTCTCTCTTGCGCCCTCTGGAACGCTCACTCTCTCTGCAACAAACTCACCGCTGTTCATGACCTCTTTGTCACTAATTCCTTTAATCTGCTTGCTCTCACCGAAACCTGGCTCCACGAATCTGACACCCCTTCTCCTGGTTCCCTCTCCCAGGGTGGCCTTCACTGGACTCACTCCCCCTAGGCCTAATGGACGCAAGGGAGATGGAGTGGGATTCCTCCTATCCCCCCAATGCACCTTCCAGGTTATTCACTCCCCTGTATCTCTTTCCCTGTCATCATTTGAAGCTCACTGTATATGTCTATTCTCTCCAACTTCCCTAAGAATTGCTGTGATCTACCGGACCCCTAGACCATTATCGACCTTCCTTGATGCGTTTTCTGCCTGGCTACCCTACTTTCTCTCTTCTGAAATTCCCACAATCCTTCTCTGTGATTTCAACATCCCTGCTAATACAAACACTCCTGCTACTTCTAAACTTCTTATGCCACGTACACACAACCGGACTTTCTGGCAGAAAAGGTCAGACGGAATCATTCCGTCGGACATTCCGATCGTGTGTGGGCTTCATCTGACTTTATCTTTCTAAAATTCTGACGGAAGTTCTAACCTAGAAATAGAACATGTTTCAAATCTTTCCGACAGAATCAGTTCCTATCGGGAAAACCGTTCGTCTGTATGCTATTCCAACGGACCAAAAACAACGCAAGGGCAGCTATTGGCTACTGGCTATTGAACTTCCTTTTTCTAGTCCTGTCGTACGTTATCGCGTTCTAAATGATCGGACTTTGGTGTGATCGTGCGTGGGCAAGTCCGATTCAGCGAAACTCCGTCGGAAAGACCGTCGGAGTCTTTTCTGACGGAAAGTCCGGTCGTGTGTACGCAGCATTAGTCTAACCTCTTCATTTGACCTGAAGCAATGGGTACAGGCTTCTATTCACTCTGATGGCAACACCCTTGACCTTGTATTCTCTTACCTATGCGCTCCATGCAACTTTTCAAACAATCCTTTTCCTCTCTCTGACCATCACCTTATTAGTTTCTCTCTCCCCCTGTCTTCCACCACCTTTCCCTCCAATCGCCTAACCATCACCCGTAGGAACTTTTGCAACTTCAACTCTTCTCTATTCTGCTACTGACCACCTCCATGACAAAATGTCTCCCCTGTCCTGCCCCAACCAAGCCACTTCCATCTACAATAAATCCCTGTCCTCCACCCTGGACAAGCTCACTCCCCTCACTACACGCAGAATCAGGTCTCGACCCCTACAACCCTGGCAAACAGATGACACCAAAGTTCTCAAAAAACGTAGTCGCGCTCTTGAGCGTCTGTGGTGCAAGACAAATGCCAGCCATACACGGTTCGAATTTTGAAAGAATTTTCTTTCGAAAATCGTATCAAAGAATTTTCGTACGAATTTCGCACCATTAGTGGGCTGCAACAATGGCCGATTTTCGTGCGGCAATCAAATTTGAGGAATCGGACATGTTGAAAATTTTTCAAAAAACGAACGATTTTCTAATCAATGATGGGAGAATCGTGCGAAAAATGTAATAAGAAAAGAAATTTACGGAGAGAAAAGAAGATTCCCGGCCACGAAAATTCTTTTCTGTAGCAACAGGAGGTGAAATTGAAAGCTCGGTCAGTCGAATTTCGAAAATCAATGGTGGCATCATCGGATCACACAAAAAAAAAAACTTTCTGATTTGAAAAGAAAATTTGTTCGAAATTCGACTAGGTATGGCCTGCTTAACCACTTCAGCCCCGGAAGGATTTACCCCCTTCCTGACCAGAGCACTTTTTACAATTTGGCACTGCGTCACTTTAACTGCTAATTGCGCGGTCATGCAATGCTGTACCCAAACGAAATTTGCGTCCTTTTCTTCCCACAAATAGAGCTTTCTCTTGATTTGATCACCTCTGCCGTTTTTATTTTTTGCGTTATAAACGGAAAAAGACCGAAAAAAAAAATGATATTTTCTACTTTTTGTTATAAAAAAAATCCAATAAACTAAATTTTAGTCATACATTTAGGCCAAAATGTATTCGGCCACATGTCTTTGGTAAAAAAAATGCCAATAAGTGTATATTTATTGGTATGCGCAAAAGTTATAGTGCCTACAAACTAGGGTACATTTTCTGGAATTTACACAGCCTTTAATATATGACTGCCTATGTCATTTCTTGAGGTGCTAAAATGGCAGGGCAGTACAAAACCCCCACAAATGACCCCATTTTGGAAAGTAGACACCCCAAGGAAATTGCTGAGAGGCATGTTGAGCCCATTGAATATTAATTTTTTTTGTCCCAAGTGATTGAATAATGACAAAAAAAAAAAATTACAAAAAGTTGTCACTAAATGATATATTGCTCACACAGGCCATGGGCATATGTGGAATTGCACCCCAAAATATATTCAGCTGCTTCTCCTGAGTACGGGGATACCACATGTGTGGGACTTTTTGGGAGCCTATCCGCGTACAGGGCCCCGAAAACCAATCACTGCCTTCAGGATTTCTAAGGGTGTAAATTTTTGATTTTACTCCTCACTACCTATCACAGTTTTGAAGGCCATAAAATGCCCAGATGGCATAACCCCCCCCCCCCCCCAAATGACCCCATTTTGGAAAATAGACACCCCAAGCTATTTGCTGAGAGGCATGGTGAGTATTTTGCAGCTCTCATTTGTTATTGAAAATGAAGAAAGACAAGTAAAAAAATGTTTTTTTTCTTTTTTCAATTTTTAAAACTTTGTGACAAAAAGTGAGGTCTGCAAAATACTCACTATTTTGGAAAGTAGACACCCCAAGCTTTTGCTTTGAGGCATGTTGAGTCCATGGAATATTTTATATTTTGACACAAGTTGCGGGAAAGTGACAATTTTTTTTTTTTTGCACAAAGTTGTCACTAAATGATACATTGCTCACACAGGCCATGGGCATATATGCTAATGTATACGTGTGAATGCGCTACTTTCAGAATATCACCACTTATATTATTCCCTTTTTCAAAACAACCACTTATAAATATTATCATGTGCTTTAAATCAAACCAAAATTAAACATCCAATGCATAAAAAGTCCTTTAAATGTGCTCCAAAATTCTTCATTTATAATTGTGACTGCCGTGCTCCTATGTTCCTTTGATAATCATTTGTGACTTAGTGAAACACCTCCACCATCCAGATTGCCCACTCACCAGATGCTTATATAAAGATGTGCCTTTGGTTCATTCAAGGGATAACCACTCCACCTTTGTAATACTCCTCACCGGCTAACCTTGGACTCTAGTATTCCTCATATGGAAGTATAGGGACAAAAAGCGATCATAGCGCAATATGTTTGAAATATTTATTTAAAAACCAAAGAAAGAGTAATCACTCACATTTAAAAGTGCCCTCAAGCCGGCGTGAAGCTTATCCAGCAGTTACGGGCGGGTGTCTGGCTGTGTGCATGGTCCGCCTGTAGATAATGTGCGGTGTCCACGCTTGGCTTGCACCTCAAGCCTCGTTCTCGTTCCCGTTCCTGTCTGGTCACGTGATACGAAAAAAAAAAATCTCCCAGCAGCCTCTACGCGTTTCGCATCATAGAATGCGTCATCAGGAAGCTCATCAAGAGCTTTTTTTCAATTTTTAAAACTTTGTGACAAAAAGTGAGGTCTGCAAAATACTCACTATACCTCTCAGCAAATAGCTTGGGGTGTCTACTTTCCAAAATGGGGTCATTTGGGGGGGGGGGGGGGGTTGTGCCACCTGGGCATTCCATGGCCTCCGAAACTGTGTTAGGCAGTGAAGAGTGAAATCAAAAATTTACGCCCTTAGAAAGCCTGAAGGCGGTGCTTGGTTTTCGGGGTCCCATATGAGGCTAGGCTCCCAAAAAGTCTCACACATGTGGTATCCCCATACTCAGGAGAAGCAACAGAATGTATTTTGGGGTGTAATTTCACATATTCCAATGGCATGTTTGAGCAATATATCATTTAGTGACAACTTTGTGCAAAAAAAAAAAAATTTGTCTCTTTCCCGCAACTTGTGTCACAATATAAAATATTCCATGGACTCGACATGCCTCTCAGCAAATAGCTTGGGGTGTCTACTTTCCAAAATGGGGTCATTTAGGGGGGTTTTGAACAGTCCTGGCATTTTATGCACAACATTTATAAGCTTATGTCACACACCACCCACTCTCCTAACCACTTGAAGACAAAGCCCTTTCTGGTACAATATTTTTTATTGGAAAAAAAAAGAAGGGAAAAACCCCAGATAACAAATTCCCACGCAGGGGATATGTACAAAAAACATAAGAAAGAGGTTTATATAAAAGTACATTGTGAAACATATTTTAAGAGTGTATTTTATCAACTGACATTGACCTACCAGTCAGGGCCGGAGGTCAGTGCGCTATGCCCAGGCCATGGGGCCCAGGGGCTGAGGCGGACAAGGGTGAGCGGAGTTGTCCGCAAAACAGGGAAGAGGGTGACAAACAAATACGAGGAGAGAGAAGAGAAAAAAGAAAAGGGGGAAAAAAGGGGAAGAGAGAAGAAGGGAAAGAACACATATACCACAACAGGGGGGGGGGGGGGAGGTAAGTGTAGAGTAGAGTGGCGGGCGAGAGGCCCAGGAAGAGAGGAAATGGGAGGAGGGGGGGAAAGGGGTCCCCCAGGCTGGAGGTTAGTTCAAAATGAATTTACAGACCTAGACTAGTTGGATTTAGGTTGGGGAGTGTGTAGGACCACCACGGGGCCCATACCTTAAGAAATTTTGCATGGGAGTCGTGAAGGACGCTGGACATTTTCTCGTGGATCATGAGGGTCGTCAATGAATTCTTCACCTCTGCAAATGAGACAGAGGGTTTTTTCCAAGCCCTCGCTATTGTTCGTTTGGCGGCAATAAATAAATATGTAGCTAGTTTCTGTTGATGAGAGAAAAGGCCCGGGAGCGGGCAATGGAGTAATGCAAATTTGGGGTCTTTGCGGAAGTGAGCATGAAATAGGGAGGAGAGTAGACCAAAGACCCTTGACCAGAAGCCTACAAGACGAGGGCAAGACCACCATGTGTGCAGTTCATCTCCTCTTTGACCACAACCTCGAAAGCATCTGTCATTGCATGATGGGTTTAATTTGGCGATGCGGGCTGGGACCCAGTACCAGCGCAGGAGGACCTTATAGGCCGCCTCCAACGTGGCAGTGTTAAAGGAGCATTTTGCTATACAGGACCAGGCTTTACTCCAGTCTGCTAGATCTATGGGGGATAGGTCGCGTTCCCATTTAAGCACATAGGAAAGGGTAGTGGAAGTGTTGCCAGCAGTTCGTAAAGAGTATATCATGGAAATGGTGCCGCGAGCACCTGGGCATTGTTGGCAGGAGTGTTCAAAGGCAGCCATTTGGTACGGGAAGGGGCCTAGGCGCCGGAGGGAAGTTATCCAGTGTCGCAGTTGGATGTAGCGGAAGAGTTCGGCAGGAGGAGCATCATGGGTCTCTTGAAACGAGGACCACGCGGGGAAGGTGCGGGTACGAAGAAAGTGACAAACCAGGGAGAACCCATGGGCAGGCCACCATGAAAAAATGTGGGGTTGTTCTAGGCCCGGTGGGAACATAGGGTTATTCAAGAGGGGAAGCAGCGGTAAGAATGGGGGACAAAGCCCTTTCTGACACTTTTTGTTTACATGAAAAATTATTTTTTTTTGCAAGAAAATTACTTTGAACCCCCAAACATCATATATTTTTTTTTAAAGCAAATGCCCTACAGATTAAAATGGTGGGTGTTTCATTTTTTTTTCACACAGTATTTGCTCAGCGATTTTTCAAACGCATTTTTTGGGGAAAAAACACACTTTTTTAAATTTTAAAACACACTATATTGCCAAAATGTTTGATGAAATAAAAAAGATGATCTTAGGCCGAGTGCATGGATACCAAACATGACATGCTTTAAAATTGCGTACAAACGCGCAGTGGCAGCAAAATAAATACTTTTTAAAAGCCTTTAAAAGCTTTACAGGTTACCACTTTAGATTTACAGAGAAGGTCTACTGCTAAAATTACTGCCCTCGATCTGACCTTCACGGTGATACCTCACATGCATGGTGCAATTGCTGTTTACATTTGACGCCAGACCGACGCTTGCGTTCGCCCTGGCGTGAGAGCAGGGGGGACAGGGGTGCTTTTTTTTTTTTTTTCTTTATTATTTTTTTGCTTTTTTATCTTATTTTTAAACTGTTCCTTTCATATTTTTTTTAAATCATTTTTATTGTTATCTCAGGGAATGTAAATATCCCCTATGATAGCAATAGGTAGTGACAGGTACTCTTTTTTGAAAAAATTGGGGTCTATTAGAACCTAGATCTCTCCTCTGCCCTCAAAGCATCTGACCACACCAAGATCGGTGTGATAAAATGCTTCCCCAATTTCCAAATGGCGCTGTTTACATCCGGCGAAATCTAAGTCATGAAATGCTCGTAGCTTCCGGTTTCTTAGGCCATAGAGGTGTTTGGAGCCACTCTGGTCTCTGATCAGCTCTATGGTCAGCTGGCTGAATCACCGGCTGCATTCTCAGATTCCCTGTTGAGACAGGAGAGCCAGAGAAAAACACGGAAGACGTGGGGGGGGGGGCATTCCCTCCCACTGCTTGTAAAAGCAGTCTAGAGGCTAATTAGCCGCTAGGATTACTTTTACATGAAAGCCGACCGCTGGCTGAAAAGAATGATACCAAGATGATACCTAAAACTGCAGGCATCATTCTGGTATAACCACTTAATGTCGTGAATGGCGAACCTGAAGACAAAAAAATGGTTAACAATAAAGCACAGTAAACGGTAAAGTATAAAAAATTGCATAACTGAAAAGCAAACCTAATAAAACATAATAACAATAAAACATTGCAGAATAGAATACAGTAAAAAAAGAGCAGAACAATAGAGAGAGAATAGAGAGAGAAAGAACAATGAAACGACAACTATTTTTTTTTATTTTATATTTTTTTTGTGTTTTTTTTTTTTTTTTTACACTTTTTTTTGTAACTGTAACTTTTATAACTGTAACCGGTTCCAGGTTCGGGTCTCTCAAAATGCGATGGCATCTTGGGAGACCCTGTGAAAGTGTGCCTAGTCTGTGCAGTGCTGTACCCTACGCTAATACTCAACTAGTGTATGGTAGCGTTCAAAACATTCACCAATGCAAAGACCAGGATTGTCAGGACAGGAGGGACAATAATAGCGGGTGTCACGCCTATATCCGCGCTTGCTGCAGACACGACATCTTTTTTGGAGGGGTTCGTTGGGTAGGGGTACTCGGGAGGACATAAAGAAAATGCCTCTCATGCAGCCGACTGCATTTGGTTGGGGATGTGAATGGGGGAAGTACAGGCACTGCAGAAGTGGTGGGTTCCCAATTAGGATTGGCGAATGCAGCAGGAAGGGCATTATGGGCACGACGGGCCTGTGTTTGTCTTCTTGGTGGCAGCGGGACACTACTTGTGCTTGCCACCTCACCAGCTTGAACTGCACTTATGGGACTCGCCACGTCACCAAGTGTTACTGCAGTGCTGGTTTGACTACGACCGGGGTGTACTAGGCCGCTGGCGCTTGCCAGTTCACCAAAACGCTACCAAAAAAACTAGCGATCGCAGGGATCAGGCCTGACTCTACGAACGCTGCAATTATGCGTTTAGTGTTTTGTAAGTGACAGTGATCGATCGATACTGCACTTGGGTGGGCTGGGCCGGGCGGAGGGGCAAAACGCAGGTGCTAGCAGGTATCTGGGCTGATCCCGCTAACACTGCGTTTTTGGGAACCCTAAACTGCCGGGGACGCTAGTATAGATCTGATCGGATCATATATTGATCCGTTCAGATACTATACCACTAAGGGAGGTGTACGGTGCGTGCGTGGGTGTTAGCGGTACTGGCGCTAACCTGACACTTCCTGGGGCTGGTGCTTGCCAGTTTACCAAAATGCTACCAAAAAAAACTGTTAGCGATCGCAGGGATCAGGCCTGACTCTGCGAACGCTGCAGTTATGCGTTTAGTGTTTTGTAAGTGTCAGTGATCGATCGATACTGCACTTGGGTGGGCTGGGCTGGGCCGGGCGGAGGGGCAAAACGCAGGTGCTAGCAGGTATCTGGGCTGATCCCGCTAACACTGCGTTTTTGAGAACCCTAAACTGATGGGGACGCTAGTATAGATCTGATCAGATCAGATCAGATATTGATCCGTTCAGATACTATACCACTAAGGGAGGTGTACGGTGCGTGCATGGGTGTTAGCGGTACTGGCGCTAACCAGACACTGCTTGGGGCTGGTGCTTGCCAGTTCACCAAAATGCTACCAAAAAAACTGTTAGCGATCGCAGGGATCAGGCCTGACTCTGCGAACGCTGCAGTTATGCGGTTAGTGTTTTGTAAGTGACAGTGATTGATCAATACTGCACTTGGGTGGGCTGGGCTGGGCTGGGCTGGGCTGGGCTGGGCTGGGCGGAGGGGCAAAATGCAGGTGCTAGCAGGTATCTGGGATGATCCCGCTAACACTGCGTTTTTGGGAACCCTAAACTTCTGGGGACGCTAGTATAGATCTGATCGGATCAGATACTATACCACTAAGGGAGGCGTATGCTGCGTGCGTGGGTGTTAGCGGTACTGGCGCTAATCTGACGCTGCCTGGGGAGACGCATATCACCGCTGGGCGATCAGGGGGCTAAACCTTTATTAGGTAATAAACGGTGGGTGCCCTGACACTATAAAAATAAACGAACTAATCAGCGTCACCCGTAACAGTTATACGGTGATCAGTGGTGAAAGGATTAACTAGGGGGCAATCAAGGGGTTAAAACATTTATTAGATAGTATATGGGGTACCTGTTGCTATAAAACGCTGACGGCGAACATAAATATTTACCTCCCTAACTAGCGTCACCAGCGACACTTATACAGCGATCAGAAAAATGATCGCTTAGCGACACTGGTGACGGGGGGTGATCAACGGGTTAAATCTTTATTAGGGGGGGTTAGGGGGGTACCCTAGACCTAAAGGGGGCTAACACTTACTGCCCTACCACACTAACTGTCACAAACTGACACCATGCAGTAATCAGAAAAAAAAAAAACTGCTTGGTGTCAGTGTGACAGGGGGGGGGTGATTAGGGGGTGATCGGGGGGTAAAGGGGGGTGTAAAGTGTGCCTGGCATGTTCTACTGTGTGTGTTGTGTTGTGCAACTCACTCAGATGTCTTCTCTCCTCGGCGCAGGAACGGAAACTGCCGAGCCGAGGAGAGATGACATAATTTCCTCTGCCTCTGTGTACTATACAGAGGCAGGGGAATGATCTCATTGGCTGGGAGCGATCGCGAGGGGGGGGCCACGAATAGATGGTCTCCCCCTCGCCTCTCATCGCTCCCAGACCAAAGCCGACCGCCTCGGGCACCGGGGGGGTCCGACCGGACCCCCCGCACGCGGGAAGGCAATCACGTACCAGGTACGTGATTTTGCCTGCCCGTGCCATTCTGCCGCAGTATATCTGCCTTAGGCGGTCGGCAAGTGGTTAAGTCTCCCAAAGACTTCAACCAATACAAATCTGCCCTCCAAAAATACTATTCTTTCCTCCACACTGCCAAGCAGACCTATTTTACAACTCCTATTAGCACCTTCTCATCCAGTCCCCGTAAACTTTTCTCTACATTCAACTCTCTACTTCATCCTCCACAACCTCCACCCACTGACTCACTCACTGCCCAGGAGATTGCTAATCACTTCAAAAACAAGATTGATACAATCCGTGATGAAATCTCCACTCTAGAGGTATCTCCCCCTCCCCCAATAAGACCCCATATCAGCAGGTACAATTGACACTCCCCTTATTCAAATCTGCTACTACAGACGAAGTTGCTAAACTCCTTTCTAACGCCCACCTGCCCCCTGGACCCTATTCCCTCTCAAACACTACGGTCGCCCTCTGACTCTATCCTACACTCTCTAACCCACACCTTCATTCTCTCCCTCACCTCTGGCATTTTCCCAAATGCTCTAAAACATGCACTGGTCACCCCCATACTTAAAAAGCCGTCCTTGGACCCTACCAATCTTAACAACCTACACCCTACCTCCTTGCTCCCCTTTTCCTCTAAACTCCTTGAACGCCTGGTTTACCAACTGAGTGACCACCTCATTAAGAATAAGCTTCTTGATCCCCTTCAATCTGGATTTTGCTCTCAACACTCCACAGAAACTGCTCTTTTAAAACTCACAAATGACCTACTAACTGCAAAAACCAACAGACACTATTCTGTACTCCTACTTCTGGACCTTTCAGCTGCCTTTGATACGGTTGACCACCCTCTCCTCCTCAAAAAACTTTACTCCCTTGGTCTCTGTGACTGTGCTCTTCAGTGGCTCTTATCCTACCTATCCCAACGCACCTTCAGTGTCACTTACAATTCTACTTCCTCCACTCCTCTTCCCTTCTCCATCGGGGTCCCCCAAGGTTCTGTTCTTGCACCTCTTTTATTTTCAATATACACCTCTTCCCTGGGTCAGCTAATAGCCTCTCACGGCTTTCAATATCATTTCTACGCTGACGACACACAAATCTATCTCTCCACCCCTCAACTCACTCCATCAGTCTCCTCACGCATCACTAACTTACTAACAGACATATCTGTATGGATGTCACATTACTTCCTCAAACTCAACTTGTCCAAAACAGAGCTTATAATATTTCCTCTCCCACGTGCCTCTTCCCCTGACTTATCTGTCAAGAGCAATGGCCCAACCATCCACCCGTCCCCACATGTCAGCGTGCTAGGTGTTATCCTGGACTCTTAACTCTCCTTTCGGCCCCACATCCAATCAATTTCCAAAGATTGCCACCTCAACCTCCACAACATCTCCAAACTACGTCCCTTTCTAACCAATGAAACCACAAAGCTCCCGATTCACTCCCTGGTTATCTCTCGCCTTGACTATTGCAACTCCCTCCTCATTAGCTTACCTTTAAATAGACTACCCCCCTTCAGTCCATCATGAAAGCTGCTGCCAGACTCATCCACCTTACAAACTGCACAGTGTCTGCTACCCCTCTCCAGGGATGGACTGGCCATCGGGACTACCGGGAGATTCCCGGTGGGCCGATGGCTCAGTGGGCCAGTTTCAGAGACAGGGGAGGAGAGAGAGATACACAGTGCCAAATGTAGCATGAAAACAACTTTTATTCCACTTAAAGAATGTTACTGACAAAGTTATTAGGGTGAAGGGCATTGAAACGCTGTGCAAGAGTCCAGGCTTGTCATCGATCTGAATTAGGAGCCGCCACCGGGAACCGATCGGGCCAGTAGATGCAGAGTGCATCGGTGTGTACTACTACTTCCTGGTGTATGAATGATGGCCTGAAGGATGCGTCACCTCCCACATCTTGCATCATTTCTGGATGATGACATCATGTCCGCCCCATCATGCGTTCCACCGCTACCAGGAAGTATCAGTACGCACCGATGCTCTGCATCTACTGGCCCAATCGGTTCCTGGTGGCGGCTCCTAATTCAGATTGATGACAAGCCTGGACTCTTGCACAGTGTCTCAATGCCTTTTACCCTACTAACTTTGTCAGTAACGTTCTTTAAGTGGAATACAAGTTGTTTTAATGCTACATTTGGCGCTGTGTATCTCTCTCTCCTCCCCTGTCACGTTGTGTCTTTGGGGGGTGTACAGAGCTGGGTTGGAGGTGCCCATCAAGTCCTGTAGTAGCACTGCATCTGGTGACAAGTGACTTGGCAGGTGACAGGCAATGGGGCAAGTGATATGCGGCATCTGGTGGCAGGCGATGGTGACAATTGACATGCGGCACCTGGTGGCAGGCGACGTGGCAAGTGACAAGCTGCCTCTGCTGACAAGTGACGTGGCAAGTGACGTTTTGCATCTGGTGGCAGGTAACATGGCAAGTGACATGTGGCATCTGGTGGCAGACAACGTGGCAAGTGACATGCTGCATCTGGTGGCAGGTGATGGTGGCAAGTGACATGCGGCACCTGGTGGCAGGCAACGTAGCAAGTGACATGCAGCATCTAGTGGGAGGCGATGTGGCAAGTGACAAGCTGCCTCTGCTGACAAGTGCCGTGGCAAGTGACATACTGCATCTGGTTGCAGGCGATGTGGCAAGTGACGTGGCAGGTGACACACTCAGGGCTCCCACTGATTCTGCGTTATGGTGAGTTGAACTATTTATTGTTATATTACAATGTAATAATAGAAATAACACGCTTCAGTCATCCTGACACCATATCAAACATGGTGCCGAGAAGATTGAAGCGCTAACACCAGGTGTTTGGAGTAAAATGGGCCAGTCTGGATGAAGTCCAGGGCCAAGATTTTGTCCCAGTCCAGCCCTGCCCCTCTCTGCCAATCCCTCCATTGGCTGCCACTTGCCCAACAAATTAAATTCAAAATACTAACATTAAGTTACAAAGCCATCCACAACTCTGCCCCCAGCTACATCACTAGCCTAGTCTCAAAATACCAACCTAATCGCCCTCTTCGTTCCTCCCAAGACCTCCTGCTCTCTAGCTCCCTCATCACCTCCTCCCATATCCGCCTCCAGGACTTCTCCGGAGCCTCGCCCATCCTCTGGAATTTGCTACCCCAATCTGTCAGACTGTCTCCAATTTATTCACTTTTAGGCGATCCCTGAAAACTTTCCTCTTCAGATAAGCCTATCCTGCCTCCATCTAACAACTGCACTATTTTCTCCATTAGCTCATCCCCAACAGCTATTACCCTTTTGTTTAACTTGACCCTCCCTCCTAGATTGTAAGCTCTAACAAGCAGGGCCCTCTGATTCCCCCCTGTATTGAATTGTATTGTAATTGTACTGTCTGCCCTAATGTTGTAAAGCTCTGCGTAAACTGTCGGGGCTATATAAATCCTAAATAATAATAATATACAAAGCCTCCTCCTCAAAGGACCCCCATCCTCTGCATAGAGCTCCCCAATATACAGAGCCTCCTCCTCAAAAGGACCCCCATCCTCTGCATAGAGCCTCCAATATACAGAGCCTTATCCTCAAAGGACCCCCATCCTCTGCATAGAGCCCCCCCAATATACAGAGCCTCCTCCTCAATGGACCCCCATCCTCTGCACATAGCCCCCCCGATATACAGAGTCACCTCCTCAAATGACCCCCATCCTCTGCATAGAGCCCCCCAATATACAGAGCCTCCTCCTCAAAGTACCCCCATCCTCTGCACACAGCCCCAAAATATTATTATTACTATACACAATTTATATAGCGCCAACAGTTTACGCAGCGCTTTACAATGTAGAGTGGGGACAGCACAATTACAGTACAGTTCAATACAGAAGGGCCAGGGGGGCCCTGCTCGTAGAGCCTCCATTCCATAGGGAGGGGGTGGTGGTACAAAAGGTAGTAGATGCGGGGAATGATTTGATGGGGGTGGCTCGGGGACAGATGTTAGGTAGGTGTGGGATAGGCTTCCCTGAATAAGTGAGTTTTCAGGGATCTCCTAAAAGGGGACAGGTTAGAGGCTGATCGGATATACCAGGGCAGGGAGTTCCAGAGGATGGGAGAGGCTCTGGAGAAGTTCTGAAGGCGAGCATGAGAGGAGGTAACAAGGGAGCTAGAGAGCAGGAGGTCCTCGGAGGAGCAGAGGGGACAATTAGGGCGATATCTGCAGATGAGGTTGGTGATGTAGCTGGGGGCGATGTTGTGGATGGTCTTGTATGTTGTGGTTAGCATTTAGAATTTTATACAGTGGGGTAGGGGAAGCCAGTGAAGGGATTGGCAGAGAGGGGCAGCAGTCATGGATCGGTTAGTGAGGTGTATTAGTCTAGCAGCAGCATTTATAATAGACTGAAGGGGGGATTGCCTGCGTAAGGATAGGCCATTAAGGAGAGAATTGCAGTAGTCAAGGCGGGAAATAATCAAGGAGTGAATAAGTTGCTTTGTGGTGTCATTAGTCAGGAAGGGTCGAACTCTGGAGATGTTGTGGAGGTTAAGGCGGCAGGATTTAGCCAGTGATTGGATGTGGGGGCTGAAGGAGAGGTCAGAGTCAAGAATTACATCCAGCACTCCGGCATGTGTGGAGGGACCAATGATTGTGCTGTTGATCTTAATGGTAAAGTCATGGGGGGGGGGGGGGGGCAGGAAGGAGGAAATACTGTATAACAAGCTTAGTTTCAGAAAGATTGAGTTTGAGAGAGTGGTGTGACATCCATACCGATGTGTCATTCAGTAAGTTTGAGATCCGTGAGGAGATCGAGAGGGTGTGTTGAGGAGTGGAGAGATAGATCTGGGTGTCATCGGCGTAGAGGTGGTATTGGAATCCATGGGAGGTTATCAACTGGCCCAGGGAAGAGGTATAGACAGGAATAGGAGGGGCTCAAGGACGGAGCCTTGGGGTACCCCAACAGAGAGAGAAAGAGGAGCAGAGGAGATGGATTTGTGACCCTGAAAGTGAGTGAGATAGGTAGGAGGAGAACCACGATAAAGCAGAATCACAGAGGCCAAGGGAGTGTATAGTTTGCTGAGGAGCAGCAGGTGGTCAAATGTGTTGAAGGCAGCAGAGAGGTCTAATGTGGCGTACACACGGTCGGACTTTTCGGCTACAAAAGTCCGACAGACACGACGGACCAAATCCGGCGGACAATCCGATCGTGTGTGGGCTTCCCCGGACTTTCAGCGGACTTTTCCAGTTGCAAATCTGACGGATTTTAGATTTGGAACATGCTTCAAATCTTTACGTCATAACTCCGCTGGACCCAGAAATCCGCTCGTCTGTATGTTAGTCCAACGGACAAAAACCCACGCTAGGGCAGCTATTGGCTACTGGCTATCAACTTCCTTATTTTAGTCCGGTGTACATCATCACGTACAAATCCGTTGGACTTTTATGTGATCGTATGTAGGCAAGTTCGTTCGTTAGAAAGTCTGCCGCAAGTCCGCCAAAAGTCCGTCGAAAATTTGTCGGATGGGCTGTCGGACTTTTGTAGCCGAAAAGTCCGACCGTGTATACGCCCATAAGAGTATGAGTATGGAGTAATGGGCATTGGTTTTAGCAGTTAGTAGGTCATTGGTGAGTTTTAGTAGGGCAGTTTCAGTGGAATGTTGTGGATGGAAGCCGGATTGCAGGGGGTCGAGAAGGTCGTTGTTCGTGAGGTAGCGACTCATTCGGTCATGGACAAGGCGTTCGATGAGCTTGGAGGCAAATGGGAGCAGGGAGATGGATCTTAATACAGAGTCTCCTCCTCAAAGGACCCCCATCCTCTGCATAGAGCCCCCCAATATACAGAGCTTCCTCCTCAATGGACCCCCATCCTCTGCATAGAGCCACCCAATATACAGAGCCTCCTCCTCAATGGACCCCCATCCTCTGCATAGAGCCCCCAATATACAGAGCCTCCTCCACAAAGGATCCCCATCCTCTGCATAGAGCTCCCCAATATACAGAACCTCCTTCTCAATGGACCCCCATCCTCTGCTAGAGTCCCCCATTATACAGAGCCCACGCCTCAAAAGACCCCCATCCTCTGCATAGAGCACCCACTACACAGAGCCCATTTCTCAAAGGACCCCCATCCTCTGCATAGAGCCCCCCAATATACAGAGCCTCCCCCTCAAGGACCCCCATCCTCTGCATAGAGCCCCCAATATACAAAGCCTCCTCCTCAATGGACCCCCATCCTCTGCATAGAGAACCCAATATACAGAGCCTCCTCCTCAAAGGTCCCCCATCCTCTGCATAGAGCCCCCCCAATATACAGAGCCTCCTCCTCAATAGACCCCCACCCTCTGCATAGAGCCCCCCAATATACAGAGCCCACTCAAAGGATCCCCATCCTCTGCATAGAGCCCCCAATATACAGAGCCTCCTCCTCAATGGACCCTCATCCTCTGTATAGAGCCCCCCAATATACAGAGTCCACTCCTTAAAGGACCCCTATCCTCTGTATAGAGCCCCCCGATATACAGGACCCATTCCTCAAAGGACCCCCATCCCCTGCATAGAGCCCCCCAATATACAGAGCCCCCCCTCAATGGACCCCCATCCTCTGCATAGAGACCCCCAATATACAGAGCCTCCTCTTCAAATGACCCCCATCCTCTGCATAGAGCCCCCCAATATACAGAGCCCACTCCTCAAAGGACCCCCATCCTCTGCATAGAGCCCCCAATATACAGAGCTTCCTCCTAAAAGTACCCCCATCCTCTGCACACAGCCCCCCAATATACAGAGCCACCTCCTCAAAGGACCCCCATCCTCTGCATAGAGCCCTCCAATATACAGAGCCTCCTCCTCAAAGTACCCCCATCCTCTGCACACAGCCCCCAAATATTATTTTATTATTATACAGGATTTATATAGAGCCAAAAGTTTACGCAATGCTTTACAATGTAGAGGGGGAACAGCACAATTACAGTACAGTTCAATACAGAAGGGTCCTGCTCGTAGAGCTTATATTCTAAAAGGAGGGGGTGGTGGTACAAAATGTAATGCGGGAAATGATTTGATGGGGGTGGCTCGGGGACAGTTGTTAGGTGGGTGTGGGATAGGCTTCCCTGAATAAGTGAGTTTTCAGGTATCTCCTAAAAGTGGACAAGTTAGGGGCTGATCGGATATACCGGGCAGGGAGTTCCAGAGGATGGGAGAGGCTCAGGAGAAGTCCTGAACGCGAGCATGAGAGGAGGTAACAAGGGAACTAGAGAACAGGAGGTCCTGGGAGGAGTGGAGGGGACGATTAGGGCGATATCTGCAGATGAGGTTGGTAATGTAGCTGGGGGCAATGTTGTGGATGGCCTTGTATGTTGTGGTTAGCTTTTAGAATTTTTATACGGT
This sequence comes from Lithobates clamitans, assembly GCA_037952925.1. Lineage (NCBI taxonomy): Eukaryota > Metazoa > Chordata > Amphibia > Anura > Ranidae > Lithobates > Lithobates clamitans. The sequence continues at coordinate 390,156 of JBBGZY010002059.1, read as the reverse complement.
GGGGTAGGGGAAGCCAGTGAAGGGATTGGCAGAGAGGGGCAGCCGTCACGGATCAGTTAGTGTGGTGTATTAGTCTAGCAGCAGCATTCATAATAGACTGAAGGGGGGATAGCCTGCCTAAGGGTAGGCCATTAAGGAGAGAGTTGCAGTAGTGAAGGTGGGAAATAATTAAGGAGTGAATAAGTTGCTTTGTGGTGTCATTAGTCAGGAAGGGTCGAACTGGAGATGTTGCGAAGGTTAAGGCGGCAGGAGTTAGCCAGTGATTGGATGTGGGGGCTGAAGGAGAGATCAGAGTCAAGGATTACACCCAGCACCCTGGCATGTGTGGAGGGGCCAATGGCTGTGCTGTTGATCTTAATGGTAAAGTCATGGGGGTGGACCGGGAAGGAGGAAATACAGTGCCTTGCAAAAGTATTCTCGCCCCCTTGGCATTTTTTCGTGTTTACTTGCCTCACAACCTGGAATTACCATGGATTGTTTGAGGATTTGCATCATTTAATTTACAGAACATGCCCACAACTTTGAAGATGTTTTTTTTCAACAACAAATAGGACAAAATAACAGAAAACGTCAATGTGCATAACTATTTACCTCCCTACAGTCAATACTTTGTAGAGCCACCTTTTGCGGCTACAAGTATCACAGCAACAAGTTGCTTTGAATAAGTCTCTATGAGCTTGTCACATCTTACCACTGGGATTTTTGCCCATTCCTCCTTGCAAAACTGCTCCAGCTCCTTCAAGTTGGATGGTTTGTGCTTGTGAACAGCAATCTTTAAGTCTGACCACAGGTTTTCTGTTGGATTGAGGTCTGGGCTTTGACTAGGCCATTCCAACACATTTACATGTTTCCCTTAAACCACTCAAGTGTTGCTTTAGCAGTGTGTTTGGGGTCATTGTCCTGCTGGAAGGTGAACCTCTGTCCCAGCCTCAAATCACACACAGAGTGGTACAGGTTTTGCTCAAGAATATCCCTGTATTTAGCACCATCTATCTTTCCCTCAACTTTGACCAGTTTCCCAGTCCCGACTGCTGAAAAACATCCCCACAGCATGATGCTGCCACCACCATGTTTCACTGTGGAGATGGTGTTCTTTAAGTAATGTGATGTGTTGGGTTTGCGCCAGACATAGCGTTTTCTTTGTTGGCCAAAAAGTTCAATTTTAGTCTCATCAGACCAGAGCACCTTCCTCCATACATTTTGGGAGTCTCCCACATGCCTTTTCGCAAACCCAAAATGTGCCATTTTGTTTTTTGCTGAAAGTATTGTCTTTCTTCTGGCCACTCTGCCATAAAGCCCAACTCTATGGAGCATACGGCTTTTTGTCATCCTATGTACAGATACTCCAGTCTCTGCTGTGGAACTCTACAGCTCCTCCAGGGTTACCTTAGGTCTCTGTGCTGCCTTTCTGATTAATGCCCTCCTTGCCCGGTCCGTGAGTTTTGGTGGGCGGCCATCTCTTGTGCCATGCTCTTTCTGTTTGGTTATGATAGATTTGGTGGTGCTCCTAGGGATCATTAACCACTTGCCGACCGCCTCACGCTGATATACATCAGCAGAATGGCACGGGCAGGCAGAATCACGTACCCGTACGTGATCTGCCTCCCGTGGGTGACCCCCCCCCCGGTGCCAGAGGCGGCCGGCATTTGTTCGCGGGCGATGAGAGGTGAGGGGGAGGCCATCCATTCGTGGTCACCCCCTCCCGATGTGTGAAGCTTTTCCTGTGCAGAAGAAGCTTCTGCACAGGAAAAGCTTCACACTGGATTACTGCACAGATCTGGAGTCCTACCCAAAGCATATCAGGATTCAAAATCGGGGTCGTCTGGCAGAGAAAAGAACACCGAAAAAGGAACCCTGTTCTATCTTTTCCACGGGTGAAGAGAGCCCTAAGGGAAATGGAGAGATCCAGACGTTAAAGCATCAGTATCAGTATCATGAAAAGAAGATGGATATATTCCGGTGGAGACCACTAAGAAGACAACGGTGACATACGGAGAAAGGAGAGCAGGAAATCGCAGAGAGGAACACCGATCGATAAGGAACATCCCTACTGGATTCACATTCACATGCCTATTACCCCTGCAGGGGTTGGGCGCTCCGGTGAGTGAGGGCACAAATGGGGGTACAACAGATGACGGGGAGCACCAGTCACAGCAGTAATCAAGACCTTTATGGGATTATTTGGATGCACACACCGTTATTTTATCATAGACTTTTTTCACATTCATAGGACAATTTTTTATTGGATTATTTGGATGCATACATTGTTTTTTTATTACAGATCTTCTTTTTCATAGAAAATATTTTTCATATTTAAACACATTTTTTTTGTTTTTCATTTTACACTCTTTTTTTCACTTTTGGGATTTTTTGCCATTACTAGAGGATCAATAGATGCCAATTTGATATACGGTGTCACACTGTTTTGAACATTTATTATTTTTCACTTTTACAGTGGATGCAATTGATGTTTAATCTTCACAATTTTTTGTGGTGTTTTGAATGATTATAGCTTATGTGGCACACACATTTCATAAGGTTCCAGCACCTTTATAGGATTTTAATCTATTCTGTTGACGCACCTTCATGCACATACACCTTTTATTTTTAGTATATACAGATTTTTTGAATAGCGCCAATTCCCCTACATGTAGTTTTATGGTTTACGAGGGCAAAGATAGTCACGTAGAGCCGACAAACTGCCCTGACTACATAGGAAGCACTGGCAAGATAGTGTGGGACTTGGTGTAACCCTTATTCGGAAAGGGGTACCACTTGTACGTGGACAATTATTACACGAGCATGCCACTTTTTAGTCACCTTTTTGATCAACAGATTGGAGCATGTGGCACCGTGCGATCTAATCGCCGGGGCTTTCCCCAGCGGCTTGTAGATTCCCGTTTTAGGCTGGAGGAGAGAGCCTGCTTGAAGTGTAATAACTTGCTCGCTATGAAGTGGAGGGAAAATAAGAATGTTTTCGTTCTTACCTCCCTTCATGCAGACACGACGGTCCAAATTACTAATGGCGACTGGTGTTGTGGAGAAACCCTTCTGTGTCCACGAATATAACCAAAATATGGGAGGGGTGGACCTCAACGACCAGTTGTTGGCGCTGTACCTAGTTGCCCGTAAGGTCAGACACTGGTACAAAAAAGTGTCTGTTTATTTATTTCAATTGGCTTTGCTGAATGCTCATGTGCTATACAGAGCTTCAGGACAGACTGGATCCTTCCTTAAATTCCAGGAAGAGATCGTCAGAGCCCTTCTGTATCCAGACGGTGCTCCACCTCACCTTCCCCAACCAAATGCAGTAAGCCGGCTGCATGAGAGGCATTTTCTTATGTCCTCCCGAATACCCCTACCCAACGAGCCCCCCAAAAAAGATGTCGTGTCTGCAGCAAGCGCGGATTTATTGTCCCTCCTGTCCTGGCAATCCTGGTCTATGCATTGGTGAATGTTTTGAATGCTACCATACACTAGTTGAGTATTAGCGTAGGGTACAGCACTGCACAGACTAGGACACACTTTCACAGGGTCTCCCAAGGTGCCATCGCATTTTGCGAGACCCAAACCTGGTACCAGTTAAAGTTTAAAGTTAAAGTTACTAAAAAAAGTGTAAAAGAAATAAAAAAAAAATATAAAATAAAAAAAATAAAAAAATAGTTGTTGTTTTATTGTTCTCTCTCTATTCTCTCTCTATTGTTCTGCTCTTTTTTATTGTATTCTATACTGCAATGTTTTATTGTTATGTTTTTATCATGTTTGCTTCATAGGTATGCAATTTTTTTATACTTAGTTTTTTTATTGTTAAACACTTTTTTGTTTTCAGGTACGCCATTCAGCTGCAGAGCGGATTTATTTATCTTGACAGCAACAGCGTTTGCTCCCACGATACATAAAGCCGTGACTCCAGCGCTGTCGGAGGTGATTTCACCACCACAGTTACATACTTCAGCATAAATGCCGAAGCGTGGGGGCAGCAGTGGGTGGAGGAGCGATTTGCTCCTGCCTTGTGCGGGAGGATGCCCCCATGCTTCGGCATATATATATATTTTAGGTAGGCACAGGTTGCGTTAAATGTTTTATTTTTTACTATGTTTTTTTTTGTATTTGCTTTGCAGGTATGGTAAGTATTACTGTTATACTGTAATGTTACTTTGTTTTTTTGTTAACCATCATTTGCTTAGCAGGTACGCCATTCAGTTGCAGCGCGGATTTATTCATCTTGACAGCAACAGCGTTTGCTCCCACGATACATAAAGCCGTGACTCCAGTGCTGTCGGAGGTGATTTCACCACCACAGTTACATACTTCAGCATATATGCCGAAGCGTGGGGGCAGCAGTGGGTGGAGGAGTGATTTGCTCCTGCCTTTCGCGGGTGGATGCCCCCATGCTTTGGCATATATAAATGGTGCATGTATGCCCATCATTAGAAGTGGGTGGATGAAGGGAGGTATTCTAATGGTGGGCATACCCACCAATCAATATATTTTTTTCGTTCAGCCCACAGGCTGCATGAAAAAAAAGTTTACAATATATGCCCAACAAGGACCAGCAACGTACTGGTATGTTGCTGGACTTTGAGTGGTTATACCAGAATGATGCCTGCAGGTTTAGGTATCATCTTGGTATCATTCTTTTCAGCCAGCGGTCGGCTTTCATGTAAAAGCAATCTTAGCGGCTAATTAGCCTCTAGACTGCTTTTACAAGCAGTGGGAGGGAATGCCCCACCGTCTTCCATGTTTTTCTCTGGCTCTCCTGTCCCAACAGGGAACCTGAAAATGCAGCCGGTGATTCAGCCAGCTGACCATAGAGCTGATCAGAGACCAGAATGGCTCCAAACATCTCTATGGCCTAAGAAACCGGAAGCTACGAGCATTTCATGACTTAGATTTCGCCGGATGTAAACAGCGCCATTGGGAAATTGGGAAAGCATTTTATCACACCGATCTTGGTGTGGTCAGATGCTTTGAGGGCAGAGGAGAGATCTAGGGTCTAATAGACCCCAATTTTTTCAAAAAAGAGTATCTGTCACTACCTATTGCTATCATAGGGGATATTTACATTCCCTGAAATAACAATAAAAATGATTAAAAAAAATAAAAATGAAAGGAACAGTTTAAAAATAAGATAAAAAAGCAAAAAAATAATAAAGAAAAAAAAAAAAAAGCACCCCTGTCCCCCCCTGCTCTCGCGCAAAGGCGAACGCAAGCGTCGGTCTGGCGTAAAATGTAAACAGCAATTGCACCATGCATGTGAGGTATCACCGCTAAGGTCAGATCGAGGGCAGTAATTTTAGCAGTAGACCTCCTCTGTAAATCTAAAGTGGTAACCTGTAAAGGCTTTTAAAGGCTTTTAAAAATGTATTTAGTTTGTCGCCACTGCACGTTTGTGCGCAATTTTAAAGCATGTCATGTTTGGTATCCATGTACTCGGCCTAAGATCATCTTTTTAATTTCATCAAACATTTGGGCAATATAGTGTGTTTTAGTGCATTAAAATTTAAAAAAGGGTGTTTTTTCCCCAAAAAATGCGTTTGAAAAATCGCTGCGCAAATACTGTGTGAAAAAAAAATTAAACACCCACCATTTTAATCTGTAGGGCCTTTGCTTTAAAAAAATATATAATGTTTGGGGGTTTAAAGTAATTTTCTTGCAAAAAAAAATAACTTTTTCATGTAAACAAAAAGTGTCAGAAAGGGCTTTGTCTTCAAGTGGTTAGAAGAGTGGGTGATGTGTGACATAAGCTTCTAAATGTTGTGCAAAAAATGCCAGGACAGTTCAAAACCCCCCCAAATGACCCCATTTTGGAAAGTGGACACACCAAGCTATTTGCTGAGAGGCATGTCGAGTCCATGGAATATTTTATATTGTGACACAAGTTGCGGGAAAAAGACAATTTTTTTTTTTTTTTTGCACAAAGTTGTCACTAAATGATTTATTGCTCAAACATTCCATGGAAATATGTGAAATTACACCCCAAAATAAATTCTGTTGCTTCTCCTGAGTACGGGGATACCACATGTGTGAGACTCTTTGGGAGCCTAGCCGCGTACGGGACCCAGAAAACCAAGCACCGCCTTCAGGCTTTCTAAGGGCGTAAATTTTTGATTTCACTTCTTTCACTCTTCACTGCCTATCACAGTTTCGGAGGCCATGGAATGCCCAGATGGCACAACCCCCCCCCCCCCCAAATGACCCCATTTTGGAAAATAGACACCCCAAGCTATTTGCAGAGAGGTATAGTGAGTATTTTGCAGACCTCACTTTTTGTCACAAACTTTTCAAAATTGAAAAAAGAAAAAAGAAATACATTTTTCTTGTCTTTCTTCAGTTTCAAAAACAAATGAGAGCTGCAAAATACTCACCATGTCTCTCAAAAAATAGCTTGGGGTGTCTACTTTCCAAAATGGGGTTATTTTGGGGGGTTTTGTGCTATCTTGGCATTTTATGGCCTTCAAAACTGTGATAGGTAGTGAGGAGTGAAATCAAAAATTTACGCCCTTAGAAATCCTGAAGGCGGTGATTGGATTTTGGGGCCCGTATGAAGCTAGGCTCCCAAAAAGTCCCACACATGTGGTATCCCCATACTCAGGAGAAGCAGCTAAATGTAATTTGGGCTGCAATTCCACATATGCACATGGCATGTTTGAGCAATATATCATTTAGTGACAACTTTGTGCAAAAAAAAAAAAATTGTCACTTTCCCGCAACTTGTGTCACAATATAAAATATTCCATGGACTCAACATGCCTCTCAGCAAATAGCTTGGGGTGTCTACTTTCCAAAATGGAGTCATTTGGGGGGGTTTTGTGCCATCTGGGCATTTTATGGCCTTCAAAACTGTGATAGGTAGTGAGGAGTGAAATCACAACTTTACGCCCTTAGAAATCCTGAAGACGGTGCTTGGTTTTCGGGGCCCCGTATGCGGCTAGGCTCCCAAAAAGTCCCACACATGTGGTATCCCCATACTCAGTAGAAGCAGCTAAATGTATTTTGGGGTGCAATTCCACATATGCCCATGGCCTGTGTGAGCAATATATGCCCATGGCCTGTGTGAGCAATATATCATTTAGTGACAACTTTGTGCAAAAAAAAAAAAATTTGTCACTTTCCCGCAACTTGTCTCAAAATATAAAATATTCCATGGACTCACCATGCCTCTCAGCAAATAGCTTGGGGTGTCTACTTTCCAAAATGGGGTCATTTGGGAGGGTTTTGTGCCATCTGGGCATTTTATGGCCTTCAAAACTGTGATAGGTAGTGAGGAGTGAAATAAAAAATTAACGCCCTTAGAAATCCTGAAGGCAGTGATTGGTTTTCGGGGCCCCGTACGCGACTAGGCTCCCAAAAAGTCCCACACATGTGGTATCTCCGTACTCAGGAGAAGCAGCTGAATGTATTTTGGGGTGCAATTCCACATAGGCCCATGGCCTGTGTGAGCAATATATCATTTAGTGACAACTTTTTGTAATTTTTTTTTTTTTGTCATTATTCAATCACTTGGGACAAAAAAAATAAATATTCAATGGGTTCAACATGCCTCTCAGCAATTTCCTTGGGGTGTCTACTTTCCAAAATTGGGTCATTTGGGGGGGGGGGGTTGTACTGCCCTGCTATTTTAGCACCTCAAGAAATTACATAGGCAGTCATAAACTAAAAGCTGTGTAAATTCCAGAAAATGTACCCTAGTTTGTAGACGCTATAACTTTTGCGCAAACCAATAAATATACGCTTATTGGCATTTTTTTTTACCAAAGACATGTGGCCGAATACATTTTGGCCTAAATGTATGACTAAAATTGAGTTTATTGGATTTTTTTTATAACGAAAAGTAGAAAATATCATTTTTTTTCAAAATTTTTGGTCTTTTTCCGTTTATAGCGCAAAAAATAAAAACGGCAGAGGTGATCAAGTACCATCAAAAGAAAGCTCTATTTGTGGGAACAAAAGGACGCAAATTTCGTTTGGGTACAGCATTGCATGACTGCGCAATTAGCAGTTAAAGCAACGCAGTGCCAAATTGTAAAAAGTGCTCTGGTCAGGAAGGGGGTAAATCCTTCCGGGGCTGAAGTGGTTAAAGATTTGGATTTTTTTTATAACCTAACCCTGACTTGTACTTCTCAACAACATTGTCCCTTACTTGTTTGGAGAGTTTCTTGGTCTTCATGGTAGTGTTTGGTAAGTGGTACCACTTGCTTAGGTGTTGCAGCCTCTGGGGCCTTTCAAAAATGTGTGTATATGTAATGACAGATCATGTGACACTTATGCTGCATACACACGGTCTGAATTTCTGTCAAAAAAAGTGTGATGGGAGCTTTTGGTCGGATATTCCGACCGTGTTTATGCTCCATCTAACTTTTTCTGTCTGAATTTCCGCCAGCAAAAGATTGGGAGCTGGTTCTCTATTTTTCCGACAGAAAAAGTTCTTGATGGAAATTCCATTCGTCTGTATGCAATTACGACGCGCAAAAAAACACGCATACTCAGAAACAATTCAACGCGTGCTCGGAAGCATTGAACTTAATTTTCTCGGCTTGTCGTGTTGTACGTCACCGCGTTCTTGATGGTCGAAAGTTCAGAGAACTTTTGTGTAACCGTGTGTATGCAAGCCAAGCTTGAGCGGAATTCCGTCGGAAAAATCAGCCATGGAAATTCCGCTCATGTGTACGGGGCATTAGATTGCACACAGGTGGACATCATTTCACTAATTATGTGACTTCTGAAGGTAATTGGTTGCACCAGAGCTTTTTATGGGCTTCATAACAAACGGGGTGAATACATACGCACATGCCAATTATCATTTTTTTATTTCTGAAAAATAGTTTTATGTTTATATTTTTCTAATTTTACTTCACCGACTTTGACTATTGTGTTCTGATCCATCACATATACCGGTAATTGAGATTTAAAAAAATTGAACGACAGCGCCTCCTGGGGGTACCTCTCTCCTAAGCCCATAAACTTTGACCACTGCCATGTCTTCTTTCTCCCCCCCTCTGCTCCCCCCCCCCCCTTCTACTGCACCCCTCCTTACTCCCCCTTGAGAAAAAGTGGAAAAAGTTAAGGGGAAGGAGCCCCATACTTCGTCACCTACAAGTGAACTGATACTAGAGGGTGTAGTCTCCGCCGTAGACATATCGGTCTTACTACTTGGCCTAATGTTCCATGCTAACACACGTGTTGTAATATGTTTTGAATGTAATTACCATTGACGATGTACACAGATAAATATGACCTCGGTACTGTACACACCCATGTTTGTAATGTGGGGGCCTTACCCCTTTTTTGGAGAAAAAATTTATATTTGAAAAAAACCAAAAAAAAACCCATTGAACTAAATAAAGGCTGTAATGTAACAAAATAGGTAAAAAGCCAAGGGGGTGAATACTTTTGCAAGGCACTGTATAACAAGCTCAGTTTTAGAAAGATTGAGTTTGAGAAACAGAGAGAGGAAGAGGAGCGGAGGAGAAGGAGTTGTAAGTGACAGTGAAAGTGCACTGAGATAGGTGGGAGGAGAACCAGGATAAAGCAGAATCACAGAGGCCAAGGGAGTGTAGTTTGCTGAGGAGGAGCAGGTGGTCAACTGTGTCAAAGGCAGCAGAGAGTTCTAATGCTGGCCATACACTATACGAAAAATTGTCCGAAATTCGCTTTTCAGCCAGTTAATGGGCACAAAATCGATAATCATTTGGATGTTTTTGAGCCGAAAAAACGAAGGACAAGTTTGGAAATTTTCTGCCGAACGAACGATAAATTGAAAGGTTAATGTGTTTCCTGTCCGAACTGTCTGCACTAGGTATATGTAAAAGAACTAACAAAAAATGTATTTATTTATGTCCACTGAACGATTTATCGGTCATTACATGATGGCACCATCATTTGCGCTCACGGCAGAACAGTCGTTTTTCCAAAAAGGGTTCGACTGATTTTTCGTATAGTGTATGGCCAGCATAAGAGTATTGCCCCGTACACACGGTCGGATTTTCCAATGGAAAATGTGTGATAGGACCTTGTTGTCGGAAATTCCGACCGTGTGTAGGCTCCATCACACATTTTCCATCGGATTTTCCGACACACAAAGTTTGAGAGCAGGATATAAAATTTTCCGACAACAAAATCCGTTGTCGGAAATTCCGATCGTGTGTACACAAATCTGACGGACAAAGTGCCACGCATGCTCAGAATAAATAAAGAGATGAAAGCTATTGGCCACTGCCCCGTTTAAAGTCCCGACGTACGTGTTTTACGTCACCGCGTTCAGAACGATCTGATTTTCCGACAACTTTGTGTGACCGTGTGTATGCAAGACAAGTTTGAGCCAACATCCGTCGGAAAAAATCCTAGGATTTTGTTGTTGGAATGTCCGAACAAAGTCCGACCGTGTGTACGGGGCATATGAGTATGGAGTAATGGCATTGGTTTTAGCAGTTAGTAGGTCATTGGGGAGTTTTAGTAGGGCAGTTTCAGTGGAATGTTGTGGACGGAAGCCGGACTGTAGGGGGTTGAGAAGGTTGTTTGTGAGGTAGCGACTCATTCGGTCATGGACAAGGCGTTCGATGAGCTTGGAGGCAAATGGGAGCAGGGAGATGGGTCTTAGTTTTTCAAATATACAGAGCCTCATCCTCAAAGGACCCCCATCCTCTGTACACAGCCCCCCAACATACAGAGCCCACTCCTCAAAGGACCCCCATTCTCTGCATAGAGCCCCCAATATACAGAGCCTCCTCCTCAAAGTACCCCCATCCTCTGCACACAGCCCCCCAATATACAGAGCTCCCTCCTTAGCGTACCCCCATCCTCTGCACACAGCCCCCCAATATACAGAGCTCCCTCCTCAACGTAACCCCATCCTCTGCACACAGCCCCCAATATAGGGAGCCCTCTCCTCTTACTTCTCCCATTCTTTGCACAGAGCACTCCACCCAATGTACAGAGCCCCCTCTTTTCAGAACTTTCATCCTTTACACAGAGCCCCCTTTTCTCTGGACCCCCCCCCCAATATACAGAGCTCCCTCCTCAACATACCCCCATCGTCTGCACACAGCCCCCCCAATATACAGAGCATCCTCCTAAAAGTACCCCCATCCTCTGCACACAGCCCCCAAATATACAGAGCTCCCTCCTCAACGTACCCCCATCCTCTGCACACAGCGCCCCAGCCCCAATATACAGAGCTCCCTCCTCAACGTACCCCCATCCTCTGCATGGAGTCCCCAATACACAGAGCTCCCTCCTCAAAGTACCCCCATCCTCTGCACACAGCCCCCGAATATACAGAGCCCTCTCCTCTTACTTCTCCCATCCTCTGCACAGAGCACTCCACCCAATGTACAGAGCCCCCTCTTTTCAGAACTTTCATCCTTTACACAGAGTCCCCTTTTCTCTGGACCCCCCAATATACAGAGCTCCCTCCTCAATGTACCCCCATCCCCTACACACAGACCCCCAATATACAGAGCATCCTCCTCAAAGTACTCCCATCCTCTGCACACAGCCCCCAAATATACAGAGCTCCCTCCTCAACGTACCCCTATCCTCTGCACACAGCGCCCCAGCCCCAATATACAGAGCTCCCTCCTCAACATACCCCCATCCTCTGCACAGAGCCCCCCAATATACAGAGCATCCTCCTCAAAGTACCCCCATCCTCTGCACACAGCCCCCAAATATACAGAGCTCCCTCCTCAACGTACCCCCATCCTCTGTACACAGCGCCCCAGCCCCAATATACAGAGCTCCCTCCTCAATGTACCCCCATCCTCTGCATGGAGCCCCCAATACACAGAGCTCCCTCCTCAAAGTACCCCCATCCTCTGCACACAGCCCCCGAATATACAGAGCCCTCTCCTCTTACTTCTCCCATCCTCTGCACAGAGCACTCCACCCAATGTACAGAGCCCCCTCTTTTCAGAACTGTCATCCTTTACACAGAGCCCCCTTTTCTCTGGACCCCCCCCAATATACAGAGCTCCCTCCTCAATGTACCCCCATCCTCTGCACACAGCCCCCCAATATACAGAGCATCCTCCTCAAAGTACTCCCATCCTCTGCACACAGCCCTCAAATATACAAAGCTCCCTCCTCAACGTACCCCCATCCTCTGCACACAGCGTCCCAGCCCCAATATACAGAGCTCCCTCCTCAACGTACCCCCATCCTCTGCATGGAGCCCCCAATATACAGAGCTCCCTCCTAAAAGTACCCCCATCCTCGCTCCCTCCTCAAAGTACCCCCATCCTCTGCACACAGCCCCCCAATGTACAGAGCCCTCTCCTTTTACTTCTCTCATCCTCTGCACAGAGCCCTCCACTCAATGTACAGAGATCCCTCTTTTCAGAACTTCCATCCCTTATACAGAGCCCCCTTTTCTCTGGACCCCCCCCCAATATACATAGCTCCATCCTCAAAGTACCCCCATCCTCTGCACACAGCCCCCCCAATATACAGAGCTCCCTCCTCAACCGACCCCCATCCTCTGCATAGAGCCCCCCAATATACAGAGCTCCCTCCTCAACATATCCCCATTCTCTGCACAGAGCCCCCTGAATGTACAGAGCCCCCTCCTCTCCCATCCTCTGCACAGAGCCCTCCACCCAATCTACTGAGCCCCCTCTTCTCAGAACTTCTATCCTTTACGCCAGTGGTTCTCAACCTTGCTAGTGCCGTGACCCCTTGATAAAATTTCCCAAGTTGTGGGGACCCCTAATTATTTTCGTAGAGTGGGTTGTCGGCACCCAAGGCAAGACAAGTAATTTGCACCCCTAATGGACATTTAGCGCTCCCTCAGTCCCTTTCACTTGTACAGCATTGAAACCCCTTATGGCACATTTTAGGATGTACCACTCTTTCTCTTTTTTCTCCTTTCTTTCTCTATCCTAATTTTTTGTTTTTTTTTCCCCCATCCCTCTCTCTAGTCAATTTTCTTGTTCTTTCTCTTATTCTTTCTCTCCCTTTTTCTTTGTTCCTCCCCCTCTTTTCCTCTACCTTCCATGTATTCTCTATTTTTATTCCTTCTCTTACTCCTTGGTGGGGTGGGGGGAATGGGATGAGTGGCAGTGAGGCAAGTAGTTGGGATGTGTGGCAATGCTGGGGGGAGTTCTGATCAGCCAACTTGGGTGCTCTTGATCAAGGTCATCTGCTGATCTGAGAATTGTAGTGGAGACTTTTAATGGCAACTATAATCACAGGTAGTGTTACACACTGTGTCTCCGACTTTGTGGTGTCTCATAACAGTGACACCTATGCCGAAATCAGGAGATAGGGTCTCCTCCAGCCCTTCCCACTTCACATTCCTCACCAGTCAGCTGACCTCTAGTCTCTGTCCCCCAGCCATGCCGTGAACTGAATGAGTGGCTGCGAAGTGGCTGAGTGGGAGGCCGCAGGCTCCAGGAACAGCCCAGCTGGGCGGGCACAGGCTCCAGGGACAGCCCTGCTGGGTGGCCTCAAAAAGGCTGGGAGAGCGGTGAGGGCCTCAGGAACAGCCCAGGATTCGGTGACCCCTGGCAAATCATCATTCGACCCCCGAGGGGGTCCCGACCCCTAGGTTGAGAACCACTGTTTTATGCAGAGCTCCCTTTTCTCTAGACCCCCCATATACAGAGCCTCCTTCTCTCACTTCTCCCACATGCTCTGCACAGAGCCCCCTGAATGTACAGAGCCCCCTCCTCTTAGTTCTCCCATCCTCTGCACAGAGCCCTCCACCCAATGTACAGAACCCCTTGTTCTCAGAACTTCTATCCTTTACACCGGTCACCCTTATCTCTACAACCCCCACCCCCTATATACAGAGCTTCCTCCTCAAAGTACCCCCATCCTCTGCATAGAGCCCTCTAAATGTACACAGCCCCCTCCTCTTAGTTCTCCCATCCTCTGTACAGAACCCTCCACCCAATCTACAGAGCCCCCTCTTCTCAGAACTTCTGTCCTTTACGCAGAGCCCCCTTTTCTCAAGACCCTCCCCCATATGCAGAGCCTCCTCCTCTCATTTCTCCCATCCTCTGTACAGAGCCTTGTGAATGTACAGAACCCCCTCATCTTAGTTCTCCCATCCTCTGCACAGAGCCATTTACCCAATCTATAGAGCCCCTCATCTCAAAACTTCTATCCTTTACACAGAGCCCACTTTTCTCTAGACCCCCAATATACAGAGCCTCCTACTTAAAGAACCCCCATCCACTGCATAGAGCCCCCTGAATGTACAGAGCCCCCTCCTCTCACTTCTCCCATCCTCGGCACAGAGCCCTCCACCCAATGTACAGAGCCCCCTCTTCTCTAGAAACCCCTCCCCTCCCCCCCAGCCCAATATACAGAGCCTTCACCCCTCCTTTATACAGACACCCCCACCCAATTTACAGAGCCCCCTCTTCTCAGAACTTCTATCCTTTATACAAAACCCCCTTTTCTCTAGACCTCCCCAATATACAGAGCCTTCTCCTCTCAGTATTCTCATTCTCTGCACAGAGCCCCCCACCCAATGTAGAGAACACCTTTTTCTCAATTCTCCCATCCATTTCCCATCCACCCCCCCCCCACTCCATTGTACAGACTCCCCCAGATAAACAGTTCCCTTTCCTCTCATTACTTCTATCTTGAACACAGAAACCCCCCAATATACAGAGCTCTAAATACTTTTTCTACACAGACATTCTCCAATATATAAGTCCTCCCTCCTCTCTGTAATCTCATTTTCTACACAGAACCCCTCCCCCCTCCCAAGTACTCTCTTCCTCTACCCAAAGCACTCCCATCTTCTACACAGACCCCCTCCTTTCAGTACTCCCACAATACACTTGTCCCCTACACAGAGTCTTCCACCTACACACATACCCCCACCTCTCTATATCCCCATCATCCATACAGCCCCCCCCTCCCCTTAATATGCAAAGTACCCTTCTGCTCACTACTCCCATTCTGTACATACAGAGCATATCCCTTGTATTTACCCAGCACCCAGAGACCCCTCTGTAATCACCCAGCAACCATCCCCAGTATTCACTGAGACCCCTTTGTATTCACTCAGAGAAACTCCTCTGTATACACCCAAAGGTGCTCTCCTGCATTTACCCAGAGACCCCCTCTGTATTCACCCAGAGAACTTCCCTGTTTTCACCATGAGACCATCCCCTGTATTTACACCTAGAGACTCCTCCTATATTTACCCAGCGATTCCTCCAACTGTGTTCCAACCAGGGATTTCCCCCCCCATATTCACTTAAAAAGACCCCCTCCCCCGTCTTCCCGTATTTACTCAAAGTTCCCCTTACATTATTATTATTATTATACAGGATTTATATAGCGCCGACAGTTTGCGCAACACTTTGTATTCACCTAGATATCACCCTCCTAAAGTCATCCATTTACCCAAAGATGTGCTATTCCCGCATTTACACAGGGATTCACCCTTTGTATGCCTTTAAGAACTCACTTACTGATTATATACAAAGAACACCCTTTGACTGAATTTTGACCGTACAGCTAATCAATAGTAGTAATTGGTCACCTTCAACAGAACATGTTCAATAACAGGGGTGTCCAACCTGCGTCCCAAGATGGCTATGAATGCGACCCAACACAAAATTATACATTTACTTAAAAATTTTGATTTTTTTGGGAGGGGAAATTTATGTAAAAATGTGTTTAAACTTAGTGAACACATGCAGCTAAAGAAAAATTTTACAGTGTCTCTTTACTGGACTTTTATACGTTTTATCTTCCCAAAGAAAAATCTTCACAATCACGCCTTATTCAAGTCATAAGTTTTTAGCAGCACCTATATTTGTGAGCAACTATTTATAAGGATGAAGCACACGAAGGGCAAAATTAGCACCAAAATGATGAGCACCTTGAGGATTGCTACTCCATCGATCCAACCAGATGAAAAATTCCTTTAAATATAGTGCCTGGTGGGTCCCCTTAGTCTGTCTGTAAAGTGGCGCTTCTGTACCATGTATAGAACCTGCTGCAGCAAAAATGACATTTATAAAGAAAAAAAATGACATTTACAGTGGGGACGGAAAGTATTCAGACCCCCTTAAATTTTTCACTCTTTGTTATATTGCAGCCATTTGCTAAAATCATTTAAGTTAATTTTTTTCCTCATTAATGTACACACAGCACCCCATATTGACAGAAAAACACAGAATTGTTGACATTTTTGCAGATTTATTAAAAAAGAAAAACTGAAATATCACATGGTCCTAAGTATTCAGACCCTTTGCCGTGACACTCATATATTTAACTCAGGTGCTGTCCATTTCTTCTGATCATCCTGTTATGTGAGCTCCCTCTGTTGGCCATTGCGTAGAATATCAGATCTAGCAGATAATGATATGCTTCCTATATTGGTTATACACAGGGAGCTATTCTTTATAATGATCAATATTCCAATGTAAACACGGAGATATTCTATATATTCCCTATACACAGGGAGATCTCCGGCATAATAATAAACATTTTGTATATACAGGGAGATATTCTGCATAATGATATATTTCTATACAGAGGGAGATCTTCTGTATAATAATATAAGTTCTCTTTGCACAGGGAGATCTTCTGCATATTGATATACAGTGGGGACAGAAAGTATTCAGACCCCCTGAAATTTTTCACTCTTTGTTAGTTATATTGCAGCCACTTGCTAAAATCATTTAAGTTCATTTTTTTTCTTCATTAATGTACACACAGCACCCCATATTGGCAGAAAAACACAGAATTGTTGACATTTTTCCAGATTTATTAAAAAAGAAAAACTGAAATATCACATGGTCCTAAGTATTCAGACCCTTTGCTGTGACACTCATATATTTAACTCAGGTGCTGTCCATTTCTTCTGATCATCCTTGAGATGGTTCTACACCTTCATTTGAGTCCAGCTGTGTTTGGTTATACTGATTGGACTTGATTAGTAAAGCCACACACCTGTCTATATAAGACTATATAAGACCTTACAGCTCACAGTGCATGTCAGAGCAAATGAGAATCACGAGGTCAAAAGGAACTGCCTGAAGAGCTCAGAGACAGAATTGTGGCAGGGCACAGATCTGGCCAAGGTTACAAAAAAAATTCTGCTGCATTTAAGGTTCCTAAGAGCACAGTGGCCTCCATAATCCTTAAATGGTTTGGGACGACCAGAACCCTTTGTAGAGCTGGCCGTCCGGCCAAACTGAGCTATTGGGGGAGAAGAGCCTTGGTGAGAGAGGTAAAGAAGAACCCAAAGATCACTGTGGCTAAGCTCCAGAGATGCAGTCGGGAGATGGGAGAAAGTTGTAGAAAGTCAACCATCACTGCAGCCCTCCACCAGTCGGGGCTTTATGGCAGAGTGGCCCGACGGAAGCCTCTCCTCAGTGCAAGCCACATGAAAGTCCGCATGGAGTTTGCTAAAAAAACACCTGAAGGACTCCAAGATGAAGAGAAATAGGATTCTCTGGTCTGATGAGACCAAGATAGAACTTTTTGGCCTTAATTCTAAGCGGTATGTGTGGATAAAACCAGGCACTGCTCATCACCTGTCCAATACAGTCCCAACAGTGAAGCATGGTGGTGGCAGCATCATGC
The DNA here is from genome assembly GCA_037952925.1 of Lithobates clamitans. Lineage (NCBI taxonomy): Eukaryota > Metazoa > Chordata > Amphibia > Anura > Ranidae > Lithobates > Lithobates clamitans. The sequence goes on along the minus strand of JBBGZY010002059.1, from coordinate 372,600 downwards.
TGTAGGGGTGTTTTTCAGCTGCAGGGACAGGATGACTGGTTGCAATTGAGGGAAAGATGAATGCGGCCAAGTACAGGGATATCCTGGACGAAAACCTTCTCCAGAGTGCTCAGGACCTCAGACTGGGCCGAAGGTTTACCTTCCAACAAGACAATGACCCTAAGCACACAGAAGGAGTGGCTTCACAACAACTCTGTGACTGTTCTTGAATGGCCCAGCCAGAGCCCTGACTTAAACCCAATTGAGCATCTCTAAAAATGGCTGTCCACCAACGTTTACCATCCAACCTGACAGAACTGGAGAGGATCTGCAAGGAGGAATGGCAGAGGATCCCCAAATCCAGATGTGAAAAACTTGTTGCATCTTTCCCAAAAAGACTCATGGCTGTATTAGATCAAAAGGGGGCTTCTACTAAATACTGAGCAAAGGGTCTGAATACTTACGACCATGTGATATTTCAGTTTTTCAATTTTAATAAATCTGCAAAAATGTCAACAATTCTGTGTTTTTCTGTCAATATGGGGTGCTGTGTGTACATTAATGAGGAAAAAAAATGAACTTAAATGGTTTTAACAAATGGCTGCAATATAACAAAGAGTGAAAAATTTAAGGGGGTCTGAATACTTTCCGTCCCCACTGTACTCTGCAGAAATTGGGGCCTTAGGTGTTGGTGTTGCCACAACACTGTAAGCCCTCACAGGGCCCTGCTGTGAAATATTAGATCAAGAATTGTAATTACATGCCCCTGTAGAACAGGGTCAGAAAAAATGGGCCTTTGGTGATGGTGATGGTGGTGCTGGTGCCATAACACTGTATGTCCTCACAGTCACTCTTGGTGGGTGCTGGAACGGGCCCTGCTGTGAAATATTAGATCAAGAATTGTAATTACATGCACCTGTTGAACAGGGGCAGAAAAATGGGGCCTTTGGTGGTGGTGGTGCTGGTGCCATAACACTGTAAGTCCTCATATTTACTCTTGGTGGGCGCAGAAACGGGCTCTGCTGTGAAATATTAGATCAAGAATTGTAATTACATGTCCCTGTTGAACAGGGGCAGAAAAATTGGGCCTTAAGCACTGGTGCCATAACACTGCAACCCCTCACAAATACTCTAGTTGGAGGGCAGGAACGAGCCCTGCTGCAAAGTATTGCATCAAAAATTGTAATTACACGCCCCTGTTAAACAGGGGCTGAAAAATTGGGCCTTAGGCACTGGTGCTGGTGCCACAACACTGCAACCCCTCACAGATACTCTAGTTGGAGCGCAGGAATGAGCCCTGCTGCAAAGTATTGCATCAAAAATTGTAATTACACGCCCCTGTTAAACAGGGGCAAAAAAATAGGGCCTTAGCCACTGGTGGCGGTGCCCAGAACCAAAAATATTCTTACAAGCTATCAGCATGATCATTGAGGAGGAAGTGGATAGTCACTCAGCATAACAGGATAGTCACTCAGCATCAGCATAGGGAGTCTTGAAGGAAGCATCAGGTGCTTGGTATCTGGTGGTGATCCAAGACTGATTCATTTTTATGAAGGTCAGCCGATCGACTGAGTTGGTGGACAGGCACACCCTGTGATCGTTTACAAAGCCTCCAGCAGCACTGAATGTGTGTTCCGAAAGAACGCTGGATGCAGGACAGGCCAATAGCTCAATTGCATACTGTGCAAGCTCTGGCCAGTGATCCATCCTCAAGACCCAGTAACCCAGAGGATTTTCGGTGGGAAAGGTGTCCAAGTCAGATCTTGCCCCTAGGTATTCCTGTACCATGTAAAACAGACGCTGGCGATGGTTGCTGGAACCGATCATACCTTGGGGCTGAGGACTAAAAAATTGTCTGAACGCATCGGTCAGACGACCACCTTCTCCACCGCTCCTTCTTTGACTGACCGAAGCCTCAGCAACACGTTGTCCAGGAACAGGAGTTTGTAACCTCCCAGTCTCTGGGAACGTGTTGCACAGACCTTTCTGTAAGGCCTCCCAAAGATGTTTCATCCTCTGCTCCCTCTGCGACGGCATGATAAGGTCCGTAACCTTACCCTTGTAACGTGGATTAAGGAGGGTTGCCAGCCAGTAACGATCCCTCTCCTTGATACCACGAATACGAGGATCCTTCCGCAGGCTTTGCAGGATCAGGGAGGCCATGCAGCGTAGGTTTGCAGAGGCATTCGGTCCGGAGTTCTCTGGGTCACTGAGAACGACATGATCCGCAGCCACCTCCTCCCAGCCACGTACAAGTCCATGGGTTTCTTGGGACTGTAAATGATGCCTTAAAGACTGCTGCTGATGCTGAGTGCCAGGCTCCACCTCCATGCTGACACAATCCTCCTCCTCCTCGTCTTCTTCCTGTGTGATCGGCGGGCACGCAGGAACACTGTCTGGATAAAGGGGGCCTTGAGAGCTAAGGAAGTCCTCCTCTTCCTGCCTCTGTTCTGCCTCAAGTGCCCTGTCCATTATTCCACGCAGCGTGTGTTCCAACAGGTGAACAAGGGGGACAGTGTCACTGATGCATGCACTGTCACAGCTCACCATCCTCGTGGCCTCCTCAAATGGTGACAGGACAGTGCATGCATCCCTGATCATGGCCCACTGGTGTGGGGAAAAAAAAAAACAAGCTCCCCTGACCCCATCATGGTGCCATAGTCGCACAGGTACTCATTGATGGCTCTCTGCTGTGTGTGCAGCCGCTGCAGAATGGCCAACATTGAGTTCCACCTGGTGAGCATGTCACAGATTAGGCGGTTTTTGGGCAGGTTAAATTCCTTTTGGAGGTCAGCCAGCAGAGCACTGGCATTATACGACCGGCAGAAATGCACACAGACTTTCCTGGCCTGCCTCAGGACATCCTGTAAGCCCTGGTACCTGCCCAAGAACCGCTCCACCACCAAGTTAAGGACGTGAGCCAAACAGGGCACATGGGTCAGTTGTCCCTGTCGGAGGGCGGAGAGGAGGTTGGTGCCATTGTCGCAAACCACCATTCCTGCCTTAAGCTGGCGTGGCGTCAACCACCTCTGAACCTGCCCCTGCAGAGCTGACAGAATCTCTGCCCCAGTGTGGCTCCTGTCGCCCAAGCACACCAGCTCAAGCACTGCATGGCATCTTTTTGGCCTGCGTACTTGCGTAAAGCACAGGAAGAGGCCATGGAGGAAGAAGAAGAGGGGGGGGTGGAGGAGAGAGATGTGTCAGAATCACCAGTAGTAGCATTTTGGAGGCGTGGTGGCAGAACAACCTCCAACACTACTGCACCTTGTTCTGCATCCTTCCCAGCTGCCAGCAGAATCACCCAATGCGCCATGAAACTTAGGTAACGTCCCTGTCCATGCCTGCTGGACCATGAGTCAGCGGTAATAGGCACCTTACCGCTAACCGCCCTGTCCAGCGAGGCCAAGACATTGCCTTCCACATGCCGGCAGAGAGCCGGAATCGCTTTCCGTGAGAAAAAGTGGCGTTTGTGAACCTGCCACTGAGGAGCCGCACATATACAAACTAACGGAAGGGGGCAGAGTCTACCAACTGAAAAGGTAGCAGTTGAAGTGCTAGCAATTTTGCCAAGCTAGCATTCAACCGCTGGGCATGTGGATGGCTGGGAGCGAACTTCTTTCTGCGGTGCAGCAGCTGGGGCAGGGAAATTTGCCTGGTACAATCTGACGTTGGTGTACCGATAGCAGATTGCCCGCAAGTACTTGGTTGCGACACACCTAATTCTACACCTCCATTCCTCTCAGTGCAGGTCTCAGAGAGGACTGAAGGTATAGTGGGGTTGAAGATCCCAGCTGATGAGGAGCAAGGAGAGGTCCTCTTTGTTCTTTGGTGTGGGTCTTTTAGGTACGCTTGCCAACGAACTGCATGGCAGGTCAACATATGTCTGGTCAAGCATTTGGTGCCCAAGCGGGAGATGTTTTGGCCACGCGAGATACGCTTGAGACATATGTTGCAAATAGCAGCGGTGTGATCTGATGCACTCGTCTCAAAAAAGGCCCACACCAAGGAACTTTTGGAATAACGCGCAGAGACAGCAGCGCCCTGCACATGCGGAGCTCTGCGGTGTGATGCAGTCAGTGTGCTGCCCTTAAGCTGGCCCCTGGAGGGCATCCTGCCTTGTTGGTGATGTGCCTCCTCCGCTGGCACCTGGAGGGCATCCTGCCTCGTTGGTGATGTGCCTCCTCCTCCTCCTCTCTCCTATCAGGCACCCACGTGGAGTCAGTGACCTCATCATCCCTTCCCTCCTCATCACCGGAGCAAACCTGGCAGTATGCTGCAGCAGGGGGAACATGACTGCCAGATTGCTGTCCTTCTTGGGCACCCCCTCTGTCTGGGCTCACGCTACTGCCTTCCTCTAGCTGAGTACCATCATCGGAGCCTTCAAATTGCTGAGCATCCTCCTGGAGCATGTACCCAACACTGTGGTCAAACAGTTCGGGGGACTCCTCAGGAGGACATGGTGGGGCAAGGGAAGGAGTGACTGATACCATTGAGCCGAGGGAAGAGGCCGCGTTGGCAGCTGCTTTGCCAGACAAAGTACCCTGAGCCTTGGTGAGAGAGGATGAGGAGGATGAGGACGGCTTGGTCATCCACTCGACCAAGTCTTCCGCATGTTGCGGCTCAACATGGCCAGCTGCCGAAAAAAGGCCAAGCGTGTCCCACGGCCACATGCTGATGAGGATGCACCGTGTCCACGACCAGCACTGTTTCCTCTAGACACAGAGCCCGCTTGCCCTCTTTTATTGGCTTGTGACTGTCTGCCTCTCCTTGTTGGCCTTCCAGACATACTAATGGACTGCAGTGAGATGTAGCTGCACAAAACTGGGATGTATATATATATATATACCGATTATACTGCAGCTAGCAGAATCAACTGCCTGCCTGTAGTATTATTAGTATGAGAACACCTGCACTTGTCTTCAGGTAGCTAAACTGTAGGTGCAACTGTGCAGGGTACACAGTACACCAACTGGAAATACTTCAAGAGCCTGCCTGTGCTATTAATAGGATCAGAAGAAGCACACAAGCACTTGGCTTCGGGTAGCTATACTGTAGGTGCTACTGTGTAGGGTTACACAGTACACCAACTGTAAATACTTCAAGCACCTGCCTGTGCTATTAATAGGATCAGAAGAAGCACACAAGCACTTGGCTTTAGGTAGCTATACTGTAGTTGCAACTGTGCAGGGTACACAGTGCAGGGTACACAGTACACTAACTGGAAATACTTCAAGAGCCTGTCTGTGCTATTAATAGGATCAGAAGAAGCACACAAGCACTTGGCTTCAGGTAGCTATACTGTAGGTGCAACTGTCCAGGGTTACACAGTACACTAACTGTAAATACTTCAAGAGCCTGCCTGTGCTATTAATAGGATCAGAAGAAGCACACAAGCACCTGTCTTCAGGTAGCTATACTGTAGGTGCAACTGTGCAGGGTACACAGTACACTAACTGGAAATACCTCAAGAGCCTGCCTGTGCTATTAATAGGATCAGAAGAAGCACACAAGCACCTGTCTTCAGGTAGCTATACTGTAGGTGCAACTGTGCAGGGTACACAGTACACTAACTGGAAATACTTCAAGAGCCTGCCTGTGCTATTAATAGAATCAGAAGAAGCACACAAGCATTTGGCTTCAGGTAGATATACTGTAGGTGCAACTGTGCAGGGTTACACAGTACACAAACTGTAAATACTTTAAGAGCCTGCCTGTGCTATTAATAGGATCAGAAGAAGCACACAAGCACTTGGCTTCAGGTAGCTATACTGTAGGCGCAACTGTGCAGGGTTACACAGTACACTAACTGTAAATACTTTAAGAGCCTGCCTGTGCTATTTATAGGATCAGAAGAAGCACACAAGCACTTGGCTTCAGGTAGCTATACTGTAGGTGCAACTGTGCAGAGTTACACAGTACACTAACTGTAAATACTTCAAGAGCCTCCCTGAGCTATTAATAGGATCAGAAGGTAGCTATACTGTAGGTGCAACTGTGCAGGGTACACAGTACACTAACTGGAAATACTTCAAGAGCCTGCCTGTGCTATTAATAGGATCAGAAGAAGCACACAAGCACTTGGCTTCAGGTAGCTATACTGTAGGTGCAACTGTGCAGGGTACACAGTATACTAACTGGAAATACTGGAAATGCCTGCCTGTCAGTATATTAGGAAGAGAATAACAGGAACGGATCTAGCTAAACTGAATACAGTGTATATATATATATATATATATATATATATATATATATATATATATATATACAACACCTGGGATGCATATATATACACAATACACTGTAAGTACAGCTAACTGACTTGCCTACTCTATTTAACTTAAATCAAATGACACTGCCTCTCTGTCTATCTATCTCTCTCCGCAGCAACACACTATACCAGGCCGCCACGCAGGCGGCCTTATATAGTGTGAGGCGTGTACTAAACCCCCTGAGCCATAATTGGCCAAAGCCTCCCTGGCTTTGGCCAATTATGGCTCTCTGTACACACAGCGCTGTGATTGGCCAAGCATGCGGGTCATAGAGCATGCTTGGCCAATCATCAGCCAGCAATGCACTGCGATGCCGCAGTGAATTATGGGCCATGACGCACCACTCGAATTTGGCGCAAATGGCCCATAACATTCGTAATGCGATGAACGGCCGAACACACGATGTTCGAGTCAAACATGCGCTCGACTCTAACACGAAGCTCATCCCTAGTCACCAGCACACCAAGGATTCCTCAAAATGGTTCCAAAGCTTTATTTTCGTGGTCACATAGTAAACACAAGACAATGTTTTGGAGCCACGCAAGGCCCTTTTGTCAGGCAAGTGAGCTTTGAGACTTACAATAAATAACATCTAAACTCAAAATCAGTTTAGTGTAGCAGATCAGGCAGCAATTGGGATTGGTTGCTAGAGGTTACAGCATAACATTATCACTCAAAGGTTAGTTGCTAGAGGTTACAGCACATAATTTCTGCTTGCTGATGGTTGATAGAGCTTACTGCACATCATAAACGCTCACCCATTTTTTTGGGGGGATGGGGGGTGTGACCAGTGGCAGTGGTGGTGGTGTGGGGGGGGTGGAATGACATTAATGTCAGTGCTGGGGGTGGAGGTGTGCTCATTGGAAGTGCTGGGGGGTTGATGGAATCAGTGGCAGTGCTATGGGGGTGGGATCAGTGGCAATGCTGGGGGGAATGGGGGTTGGGATGAGTAAAGACAGTGCTTGTGGGGATGGGATGAGTAGCAGTGCTAGTGGGGGGATGGGATCAGTGGCAGTGCTTGGGAGGGATGGGATCAGTAGCAGTGATTGGGGGGGGATGGGATCAGTGGCAGTGCTGGGTGGAGATGGGATTAGTGACACTCACTTGCTGTCAGAGAGAGCGAGAGGGATCACAGAGAAGGGGGTGAGAGAGAACAAGGAGTGTGAGAAAGAGGGGTCAGAGAGAGAAGGGGTGCGAGAGAGGGGGGTCAAAGAGGAGGGTGAGAGAGAGAGAGAGAGAGGGGTCAGAGAGGGAGTGAGAGAAAGGGGTCAGAGAGAGGAGGGGTGAGAGAGAGAGGGGTCAAAGAGGAGGGTGAGAGAGAGAGAGAGGGGTCAGAGAGGGAGTGAGAGAGAGGGGGGGTGAGAGAGGGGTCAGAGAGGGGGTGAGAGAGAGAAAGGGAGAGATCAGAGGGAGGGGGAGAGAGAGAGAGAGAGAGAGAGAGAGAGAGAGAGAGAGAGAGAGAGAGAGAGAAGGGGGTGAGTGAGGGTAATAGAGGGGGTGAGAGAGAGGGGGATCAGAGGGGGGGTGAGAGAGAGATAGAGGGGTCAGAGAGAGAGGGTGGGAGAGAGGGGTGAGAGAGAGACCCCTAGCCCTGTCTGCAGTGCCTCCTGTGCACCCCCTGTCTGTGGGTAGGTGCGTGAGATGCCCAGTACCTTCCATAGGACGTTCATGCTGGCCAGCAGTGGGCAGGGCCCATTCTCCTTTTGGGTGAGGTGCTCTGTTCTTTCCAGAGAATTCATTTTTAAGTAATAGACTGTGGACAGTCCTGGGCGGGTAGCAGTCCCTGGCTGCCTGTGCCTCCTGACGGTCCTCGGAGGCCCCAGTCCACCTGTCCTCTGGGCCCGCTGTCAGAGCTGGAAGTGGAGAGGAGGGCGGGCAGCAGTCCCTGGCTGCATGCGCCTCCCGCTGGTCCTCAAGGGACCCCAATCCACCTGTCCTCCGGCCCGAAGGACAGGTGGATCGGGGTCCCCTGAGGTCCCGCTGTCAGAGCTGGGAGTGGAGAGGAGGCGGATAGCAGTCCCTGGCTGCATGCACCTCCCGCCGGTCCTTGGGGGCCCTCGATCCGCCTGTCCTCCACCCCACTGTCAGAGCTGGAAGTGGAGAGGAGGGCGGGTATCAGTCTCTGTGCTCCAGGCCGCTGACAGAGCTGGGAGTGGAGAGGAGGTTGGAGGAATACAGCCTCTTGGTGGCACCACTGCGTCAGGTATGCTGGGCCTGCTGCTTCTCACCTCTCTGGTGGTCAGGGAGCTCTTCTCCCTAGCAGGCTCTAACTTCACCCTTCTCCCACCACCACCGGTCCAGGGCTCCCCATGACAAAGGGCTCAAAGGCAGCTGCTTTTAGCCCCTCAACAATGATTGGGCCCTGGGCAGCTGTCCCTTTTGCCCCGCGTTAAAGACAGCCCTGCATGTGGCCACGAAAATAAAGGTTTGTAAAGGTTTGAGGAATCCCTAGTGTGCTGGTGATATTTCTTCACTTAGATTGTCCAAAGTTCCAAGCCTGTAGTCAGTACAGCACCCAGCAATACCGAATAGCCATTTTTAGGAATGTGTGCATGGGGAACATTGCATTTGGGCTGGATGCATAGGGTCCTCTGTTGCTGTGCCCATGACTGAGTGGGGAATATTTATTGCAGATGTATATGCAGTACCCCAGTAGTAAAAGGTGTATGAAACAACAGCAATGATACAGCAAACAGCTAAACTATAGCAGGGAATATATTGCAAATAGGTGAAAGAAATATACTGTAAATAGCAATTAATGGATGTAGTTAACTCCTTATAAACCCAATACTTGGGCAAGCTGAAGTAAGGAGAGGTACACCACCCTAACAGCTCAGCAGTCTGTAATGTTCTCTCTTCTGATGGCCAGCTTGTTGGGGCCGAGCTGTTATGTCTAAGCGCTCAGTATAATGTTCATTTAGGCACTGTAGATAGCACTGGCTCTAGTCCCTTTAAACACTGAAAGTGTTACTGGCTTTGTGATACTCGCAGGTAATACTGTCCCTCCTTCATGAAAACAGGGCTTTTTTTCAGGGGGAACGCGGGGGAACACAGTTCCGGCACCTCCAGCACTGAGAGTATGGTATAGCATGGGGTGTGGGGTATGCTGGAGGGTCTATTGATGTTGGCTACTGGGGGATCTATTGTCACTGGTGGGGATCTGATTTTGTTTGAGGGTCTATTGTTGCTGATGGTGAATCTATTGTTGCTGGGGGGGGGGGGTCTTATGTTGCTGGAAGGTATCTACTGTTGAGGGAGAGGTCTATTTTTACTGGCTGCTGGAGGATCTATTGATGCTGGCTGCTGAGAGATCTGTTGTTGCTGCTAGGGGGGAGGGGGTCCAATGTTGTTTGGGTGGATATTTTGTTACTGGGTGTGATATTTTGTTGTGGGTGGTTCACTGTTGCTGCAGGGAATCTATTGTTGTTGGCTGCAGGGGATCTATTTTACTGCTTTTCTTTTTATCATTAACATGTTCCATACAAATGATTTAGCACCACAAAATTATACTTGGTTCTGTATTCTCTAAAAGGGGCAGTACTGGTAGGTAGGTAGGGGGTGGAATCAAGGGACGGTGGTCCCTTGGGAGGTGGGTAGGGGCAGAGACAAGGGGTGACTCAGACGGGGGGAGTTCCTGCACCTATTCTCCGAGAAAAAAAGCCCTGCATGAAAGTGTAGTGTGGATTTAGTCAACGGCCAATCACCAACTTCCTGTGGTAACAAAGTAGCCTCCCTCTGTATACTAGGTGAAACACAGCCAGTCTGTGCCCACAGCACCCATCCTCCTTGATCAGGCTTCCATGACTCTCTCCAATGTCCCAGAATGTCTGTCACTGTGCCTGTCTCCCTCTCAAGTGCTGTACAGTGGAGAGCAATATGTTAGATGCCTGACATGTATCCAGTCTCTCTGAACAACCTCCACTTTCTTCTCCTCAGCCTGGGAAAAAAAACAACAATTACTTTTGACCTCTGAGCCCCCAGTATCTCTAAAGGACCTGCTGTTTTTTCTTTCCAACCTATCAAGCCAGCTCAGCCTGTGTGAGACTACACCTCTCACAGAATCAGCCCACATCCTGTCTTTAAATGTAAACACAGGAAGCAGTCTTCAGAGAAAAGTGTCTGGTACATGCACGTGAACATTTGCAGACACAAGAGAGTTCAAGTATAAAACTCCTACCCTTTTCCTGGGGGTCGTAGGTGGCACATATAGCCAGCCATAGAAGTGAATGTCTGTACGCACTTGTACTCATGTAAGTGTCAATGCTCCTTTCCAAAGGGGTTTACCTGTGAATTACATATTACATATAACCTGTTTTCCCCAATGTGAAACTTCTGTGTACAGGTAGTACGTTGTACACACATGTGCGGATAAACCCTGATGCAAATGTAGCAAGGTTCCAGCCTCTTTTGATCCAATAAATGACCTCCAAGGCCAGGGAAAGCTGACATCCTTCTGTATGTAGTGGGTTGTGAGGCATGGTGGGTGAAAAGTGGTTGAAGTTATTGGGCGCCAGACACTTCTTGAACGCAAAAAGTAAAGTTTATTTCTCTTAACAGTCTTTTTGGGGAAGAGAGGGTTAGGGCCAGGACACCCTTAGTTGGTTACAAGATCAATTGGCAGACTCCGAGACTCCAATAGGAGGACAGCAATGCAGGGAAAGGCATCTAGCAAGATGCCACATCTGCATGTGCAGGAATGCTCTCTCCTATGGCAACAGTCTTTAACAGTTCCAAACACAAGATTTAACAGTTCCTTCACTCTTACTACAATCGCTCCTTGTAGTTCTTCAATACACTGAGCTCCCGGTCTCTCCCTAGACCCACTGATTCACTGCATCCCTTGAGCTCCTTCACTCTTCACGGTGGTATCATTTCTCCTATTAAAACCTTGACACTCTGATCTGCTAACCTTTACAGGGGCAGCTCCACCCACAAGTGATGTGTCAGTGTTTGGTGGGTCTAAACCAGGGGTCTTCAAACTGTGGCCCTCCAGTTGTTCAGGAACTACAATTCCCATCATGCCTAGTCATATCTATGAATGTCAGAGTTTTACAATGCCTCATGGGACGTGTAGTTCCGCAACAGCTGGAGGGCCGTAGTTTGAAGATCCCTGGTCTAAACCATTAAGCGACATCTCTATCGAGGACTTTGCTGGTGAGATCTCTGCAATGATTTCCCAAGTCCGTGGCCATTATGAGGGGCCTCTGCTTCCCCTGATGGATTTTTACATTTATTTTTTTACTAAATGTTTCAAAAATGCAACAAAATCACAAAAGGTTTTTCAATTGAAATGCAAATCAATATAAATCAACAGCACTTCTTGTGATGGAAAAAGATTCTGGGTCATAGAAAGTTGTGTATCTTGTTGTATTTAATTGGCTGGAGAAAAAAATAAGCTACAAAAAGGACCAGTATTTTTTTTAGAGGCATTTTAAAGGCCTTTAATTCGTTTTCTTATAACAAACCATGCACCTTGCTCACTCGGGATAAACATCTATCTAGCCACCCCTGGAGCTTCTGCTTACCTTCACCTGCTCCTCTCTGCTGCCACCACCTTCATCCACTGGAGCCCCAGGAGCAGGGGTGGCCCATCCATTAAGGGCACACGGGCCTGTATCGTTTTTAACCTGATTATCACATAGGATCATCAGCTCCATCTAGGGGTCATAATGTAGTATGCTTTATTCTTTTTATTAAAGTGATTGTAAAGGAAATTAAAAAAAATCTCTATACTTACCTGCTCAGTGTAATGGAATGGGCGCTCCTGGCTCCTCCTATCTGTCCAGTGTCCCCACAGGAAGTCGCTTCCCATGGTGTCATTTGTGCGTGCTTGCTCCCGAGCTCCACTGCTGCGTCCATTGACACAGACAGCGGGACTCCACCCCGACCCCTGCTCCCTTGTCACTGGAGTGCTATCAATCTGCCCAATGAGGAGGGAGACCTCATTGCATGTCGCTGGATCAGATCAGGTTCAGGTAAGTATAATAACGGAGGGGATCCTGCAGCAGAGAAGGTTTTTTACCCTAATGCATATAATGCATTAGGATAAAAAACCTTAAATTGGATGTAAACCCTCACATACACCCAGTAAATTGAACAGCCTCAGATGACAGAGATTAAAAAAATCTGCCTACATAAGTTTTACATGTATATCTGCTGTCTTCATCTTTATATACTGTTTAGAAAGTGCACATCGTGTTAGAATTTTCTCTTCCTGATTCACCTGTGGATGTGGATTCTTGCCATACACTGTGAGACAGCTGATAGGAAAAGCACACAGAGACTTGCTGAGCTGTGCTGTGAATAGACCAGCTCTCTGCTAATCTATTTATAGCGCCCACCCTGACACAAATATATGTGTATTTGTTCTCAGATATATGTTCTCAGCTCAAATTTCATGAATCGGGTTTACATCCACTTTAAAGCTTTAGAACCACTTTAAAGTGACTGTAAAGGTAATTAAAAAAAAAAAAATAACAAACATGTCTATACTTACCTGCTCTGTGCACAAAGCGGCTGCAAACATCCTCTTTTCGGGTCCCCCCGCCGGCAGTCCTGGCCCCTCTCCTCTGTCCAGTGCCCCCAAAGTCTACAATTTTGCTATATAGCCAAGCTCTCTCAGCCTGATGCATTGCTAGTGACATAAGGTGTTCTCAAGGCTCTTAGAGCTGTTGTGTTTGTGTGCTCTATTTACATATAGATGCCTGTATAGTGCTCCACCATAGTGCTATGTACAAGGTATGCCAGCTTTAATCTGGAGACAGGCCTGGCTCTGAGAGGGCTTTTAGGCAGGTGCAGTCTATTTTCCCCACTTCAGGTGGCGCTCGTCCTCGGAGGCAATGCAGATAGAAGAGGAAGTCGACAGGCACCTAGTTCCTCTATGGTTTCTTCGGTCACAGGGAGGCACCCCAAGTGACTTTGGTGGCCATATTTCAATGGGCTGCTCTATGCACTAGAAATGCGGAAAAAAGTCCCTAACCCTTTCTCAAAATCACAAGATGCCACAGTACCGTGAATTTTGGTGTACGTGAAAACGCACATGTCAGCAGATGCGTGAGGGTATCAGTAACAATTAATGGCACTGCTGTGTATCAGCTAAAGGGCAGCACGTTTATGTGGTGTCACGAAACGATTTTGCATGCGTTCCCCACACACAAACAAACGTGAACGCAGGGTAAATGTCTTTGTTACATTGGTTGTCAGTTTAAATCTTCTTATTACATTAGGGCTTGGTGTACAATCCTTTCATTCACACTAGTGGCCAGTGTGAAGGTCCCCCTTTCATTGGTGGTCAGTGTAAATCCCTCCTTACATTGGTAGTTACTGTGAATGCTTCTATTACATTAGTGGTCAGTGTAAATCCCCATTACATTAGTGGTCAGTGTAAATCCCCATTACATTGGTGGCCAGTGTAGAAACTTCTCTTTATATTGGTAGTCAGTAAAAAAATCCTAACTTGCATTTGTGGTCAGTTTTGAATCCCTTACATTGATGGACCATGTATAAGTCCCCTTTAAATTGGTGGTCAGTGTAAATTTCCAATTACAATGGTGGTGGGTGTAAATCCCCTCTTACATTGGTGGCCAGTGTAGAAATCCACCTTTATTGGTTGTTGATGTAAAATCCCCCATTACATGGTTGTCAGTGTAAATTTTTCAATACATTAGTGAACCATGTATTTCCCTATATATTGGTGGTAAGTGTAGCATTGCCCTTACACTGGTGGTCAGTGCAAATCCCCCTTTACATTGGTGGTCAGTGCAAATCCCCCCTAACATTGGTGATTAGTGTAGAAGTGTCACCCTAAATTGGTGGCCAGTACAAATCTCCTTGACAATGGTTGTCAGTGTAAATCCCCCCTTACATGGGGGTCATTGTAATTTCCCCCTACACTGTTGGTTGGTGTAAATGCTCATATTACATTGGTGTCAGTGACAAATTCCCCCTCACATTAGTTGTCAGTGTAAATGCCCCCTCACATTGGTGATTATTGTAAATTCCCCATTACATTGGTGATCAGTGTAGAATCCCCCCTATATACTTGCCAAAGATTTCCAGCTTTGCTCTACATGATTCAGAATTTGCCACAGTGTACTGCCTCCTAACTAATCCCATCCCCTATCACTGCCACTGATCCCATCAACTCCCCAGCATTACCACTGATCACATCCTCCCCTCCCTAGCATTGCCACTGATCCCAGGAGTCCTTGGAACCCTAGGAATTTTCTGTCTATTGAGGGGTCCCATCACCTCCCCAGTCCATGGTGTGCAGGCAGTGAGGAGATTCTGTGCAGTAACCTCTTGCAACCAATCAGTGAGCAGTAATAATGTGCAGTACCCTCTAGCAACCAATTAGTGAGTGGTAACAATGTCCAGTAACCTCTAGCAACCAATCAGTGAGCAGTATTAATGTACAGTAATCTCTAGTAACCAATCAAAAAGCAGAAGTCATGTGTCGTAACCTCTAGCAACTAATCAGTGAGCCGTAATGTGTGCTGTAACTTCTAGCAGCCAGTCGGTGAGCAATAATGATACGCTGTAACCACTGGCAACCAATCGAAATTGCTGCCTGATTTGATTTCGTAAACTGATTTTGAGTCTAGCTTTTATTTTTTGTATATCTCAGAGCAGGTGGAGAGCAAAATTGCATGGAAGGGGAGGGGACCAAGAAAATGTTTGCCCAGGGTCCAATCAATATTATCCACTTCTGGACTGCCCACTGCACATATACTGCAGCAAGGCGGCCTGGCCGCACGAACTGACGAACCTGTACGTCGGTCCGTGCATGAGATACAGTGAGCACGTGCGCACCGCGGCAGCGCTCCCACAGGTCCGGCAGACTCAATGTCTGCCAGCCACGTGCGATCGCGTTACAGAGAGACAGAGCGGGGATCTGCCTATGTAAGCAAGGCGGATCCCCGTTCTGACAGGGGACAACAGAGTGAGTGATTAGGAACAGCGATCTTTGTGTTGTCCCAGTAAGCCTATCCCCCACACAGTTAGAACACACCCAGGGAACACAGTTAACCTCTTGATTGCCCCCTAGTGACCAGTGAATTTCTTTTAGCACTGATCACTGTAATAATGTCACTGGTCCCCAAAAAATGTCACTTGGGGTCAGATTTGTCCACCGCAATGTAGCAGTCCTGCTAAAAATTGATGCATGCATTTGTTTTTGAAAAAAAAATTGGAGATATGTAATATAGCAGAAAGTAAAAAATATTGTTTTTTTTTTTTTAAATTGTCTGTCTTTTTTTGTTTATAGCGCAAAAAAATAAAAACTGAGGTGAAAGCTCAATTTGTGGGGAAAAAAGGACATAAACGTCGCACGACTGCGCAATTGTTAGTTAAAGCGATGCAGTGCCATATCGCAAAAAATGGCCTGGTCTTTAAGGGGGTAAATCCTTCCGGGGCTAAAGTGGTTAAAGACAGCCCTGCGCAGACCTCATACATGCTCTCACTTAACTCTTCTCTTACCATACCTAGTGACCAGGCCATAGATCTCCGTAATGCAAGCCCACTCCTGGTGAGCAGCGGAGACAGACAGCTATGGAGGAGGTCAAGGCACTGACCCCCTTGTTATCAGAGAACCTGTCATCTATCAGGTACCACGCCCACGACTGGTTGCTGTTTTTTCCTTGTAATCACTCACAGCAACTACAGCACCTCTTCCTTCTTGTCTTGTTGAATAAACCTCTGTCGTAGTGATGTTTCTCATACCCCATATTGTGGTTATGGACCCAAGTTCTTTTCTGATAGGACAAAACCTCACATGCACCCCTAAAGTAACTTCAGACCAGGTTCTGAGCAGTTTAATCAACGTTTACTGTAAACTTGGCACAACATGTATAACATGCAATCATGACCTTCTTTTAACTGTGACTGCCCCAGGTTGCCTGCGCTGGAGAAGTCTCTTGTTTGGCAATGCTCAAACAGGGAACTCCAGATCCTTAGGTTCTTCCAGCGAATCAGCGTTCCAGAGCTGAGCACAGGTCCCAGCAAGTCTCTAGTTGCGTATGTTCCCCATGCGTTGCTCCAAATATTCCCTAGAGCGCCCTTAGGATCCAGAGCTCTTCCCTTTTATAGAACACTGGAACCCTCAAACACACCGGAGAAAGGCGGCAAAACCTTAAAGCGGGGTTCCACTCAAATTTTTAACTTAATCTTACCCCTTTCAGTTAATTGCATAGATGTTCAAATGCCGCACAAAAATTTTTTTTATCGCTGTAATTACCTTTTATATTGTACTTCCTGTCTCTCCTCCCATGGGAGTAGGCGTGTTTAATGCCTTTCCCCGGCGCCGCACTGTCTCCTGGGAGCTTAGTGTCAGGCTTCCCAGGATTCAGTGCGGGAACAATGATCATGCTTGTGAACAAGCTGTGAATGAACAGCATTCACCGCATCCAGGAAATCAATGCTTGTGGGCTTCACATGCCCACAAGCAAGATGGAAACAGCCAGCATCACATTTTTAAAGTTATTCTTCAGTACGAAAACAGACAGAGGCGGAAATATTACACCCAAACTGTGAGTATTATTTTGGGATTAGCAAAGTGTCTCAATGACCTAAAAAAAAAAAAAAAAGATTGGTCGCCGGACTCCCACTTTAACCTTTTCTCCCTGACCTAGGCAGCCGGGTGTTAACTACTGTACATACATAGGGATGAGCCAAACACCCCCCGGTTCGGTTCGCACCAGAACCTGCGAACGGACCGAAAGTTCGCGCAAACTTTAGAACCCCATTAAAGTCTATGGGACCCGAACGTTCGAAATCAAAAGTGCTAATTTTAAAGTCTAATATGCAAGTTATTGTCCTAAAAAGGGTTTGGGAACCCGGGTCCTGCCCCAGGGGACATGTATCAATGCAAAAAAAAACGGGCATTTTTTCGGGAGCAGTGATTTTAATGATGCTTAAAGTGAAAAAAAAAAGTGAAATATTCCTTTAAATATCGTACCTGGGGGGTGTCTATAGTATGCCTGTAAAGTGGCGTGTGTTTCCCGTGCTTAGAACAGTCCCTGCACAAAATGACATTTTTAAAGCAATTAAAGTCATTTAAAACTGTTTGAGGCTTTAATGTAATGTCGGGTCCCGGCAATATGGATGAAAATCAGTGAGACAAACAGCATGGGTACCCCCCTGCCCCCCAGTCCATTATCAGGCCCTTTGGGTCTTGTATGGATATTAAGGGAAACCCCGCACCCAAATTAAAAAGGAAAGACGTGGGGCCCCCAGGCAGTATATACTCTGAACAGCAGTATACAGGCGGTGCAAACAAGACAGGGACTGTAGGTTTGTTGTTAAGTAGAATCTGTTTGTAATTTTGAACTGGTACATTTTTAAAGTGTACCTCCAGCCAAAAAAATCTATTTTTAAGCTTTTTGGAAAACATAGGGAAGGGTTATCACCCCTGTAACATTTGGTTTGCTGTCTGTGCATCTCTTCAGAAGATTTCACCTCACTTTCTGTCCCAATGACAAATGTTTTTTGAAAATTTTAGGTTTTTAGTGAAACAAGGATTGGTGATAAAGCATCAGTGGAGAGGAGACACGATTTTCCCATATTAACTCTTACAGGAGAGAATTTCCCTTCCTAGGGGTAGATTTCATCCCACTTCCTGTTGTCTCCTTCCGTTTGCAAGTAGGAGTCGTTCGTAAATTGGATGTTTAAAAGTAGGGGCCTGCCCTATATACTCTGCAGAAATTGGGGCCTTAGGTGTTGGTGTTGCCACAACACTGTAAGCCCTCACAGTTACTCTTGGTGGGCGCAGGAACGGGCCCTGCTGTGAAATATTAGATCAAGAATTGTAATTACATGCCATTGTTAAACAGTGGTAGAAAAATTGGGCCTTTGGTCATGGTGGTGGTGGTGCTGGTGCCACAACACTGTAAGTCCTCACAGTTACTGTTGGTGGGCGCTGGAACGGGCCCTGCTGTGAAATATTATATCAAGAATTGTAATTACATCCACCTGTTGAACAGGGGCAGAAAAATTGGGCCTTTGGTGATGGTGTTGCCACAACACTGTAAGCCCTCACATTTACTCTTGGTGGGCGCAGGAATGGGCCCTGCTGTGAAATATTAGATCAAGATGTCATTGTTATGCAATAGAGTTTTGTCTGTCAGCTTACCTGTCTCCATGTGTTCATCTCTAAAGACCAGCTCACTCTCACCTGACTGCTTTAATAAACTCTCCTCTAGCATGGCTCCACCTCAGCTCCTATCAGAGAACTCTATATTAACCTCTGCTCTGCACTGCAGGCAAGCCCTGCTGATCAACCTTTGTGTGTTTTGGCTTCCTGTTCCTGCCTGCCGTGTGCTCTACGTTTGTTTCTGTTACTGACCTTGGCGTGTTCTCAACTATTCCTGTCTGCTCGTGACCCTGACTTTTGGCGTGTCCCCGACTATCCCTGTTTGCCTGTGACTCTGAACCTTGGCGTGAACTCTGTTGTCCTTGCCTGCTTGTGGCCCTGACCTTACTATCCCTATCCTCCTGTTGCCTGTGGGTGTGAGCTGGGGGACCCTGGGGGTCACGACCTGGAGCCAGTTGGAGCCCAATCCATCCTCACCACTAGAGGCTTTGGTGAACACCTGCTGGCTCTTAGACTCCACGCCCCAGGGAATCTTACGCTCTAACCCCGGTGAGATCCGTGTTGGGGTTCCAGCGGCCCTGCCTTCCTTACCACCCTGAAGGCAGTTAGCCGTAGGGTCCACTACCTTGCGGTGCACTCCTGATCCCAACGGTGTGCATCTGTCACCTAGCCTCAAGGTGACCTGACACAAGAATTGTAATTACATGCACCTGTTGAACAGGGGCAGAAAAATTGGGCCTTTGGTGGTGGTGTTGCCACAACACTGTAAGCCCTCACAGTTACTCTTGGTGGGCGCAGGAATGGGCCCTGCTGTGAAACATTAGATCAAAAATTGTAATTACATGTCCCTGTTGAACAGGGGCAGAAAAATTTGGCCTTAGGCACTGGTGCCACAACACTGCAACCCCTCACAGATGCTATAGTTGGAGCGCAGGAATGAGCCCTGCTGCAAAGTATTGCAGCAAAAATTGTAATTATACGCCCCTGTTAAACAAAGGCTGAAAATTTGGGCCTTGGGCACTGGTGCTGGTGCCACAACACTGCAACCCCTCACAGATACTCTAGTTGGAGCGCAGGAATGAGTCCTGCTGCAAAGTATTGCATCAAAAATTGTAATTACACGCCCCTGTTAAACAGGGGCAGAAAAACTGGGCCTTAGCCACTGCTGCCACAACACTGCAACCTCTCACAGATGCTATAGTTGGAGCGCAGAAATGAGCCCTGCTGCAAAGTATTGCGGCAAAAATTTTAGTTATATGCCCCTGTTAAACAGGGGCTGAAAAATTGGGCCTTGGGCACTGGTGCTGGTGCCACAACACTGCAACCCCTCACAGATACTATAGTTGGAGCGCAGGAATGAGCCCTGTTGCAAAGTATTGCATCAAAAATTGTAATTACACGCACCTGTTAAACAGGGGCAGAAAAATTGGGCCTTGGCCACTGGTGGCGGTGCCCAGAACCAAAAACGTTCTTACAAGCTATCAGCATGAAAATTGAAGAGGAAGAGGATTGTCACTCAGCATAACAGGATAGTCACTCAGCATCAGCATAGGGAGTCTTGAAGAGATCTCACATTAAAAAAAAAAAAATCAATCGGTTACATCAGCATCAGGTGCTTGGTAGCTGGTGATCCAAGACTGATTCATTTTTATGAAGGTCAGCTGATTGACCGATTCGGTGGACAGGCGCACCCTGTGATCGGTTACAAAGCCTCCAGCAGCACTGACTGTGCGTTCCGAAAGAACGCTGGTTGCAGGACAGGCCAGTAGCTCAATTGCATGCTGTGCAAGCTGTGGCCAGTGATCCATCCTCAAGACCCAGTAACCCAGAGGATTTTCGGTGGGAAAGGTGTTCAAGTATGATCTTGCCCCTAGGTAATCCTGCACCATGTGAATCAGACGCTGGCGATGGTTGCTGGAACTGATCAGATCTTAGGGCTGCGGACTAAAAAATTGTCTGAACGCATCGGTCAGACGGCCACCTTCTCCACCGCTCCTTCTGTGACTGACCGAAGCCTCAGCAACACGTTGTCCAGGAGGACCAGGAAATTGTAACCTCCCAGTCTCTGGAAACACGGTGCACAAACCTTTCTGCAAGGCCTCCCGAAGATGTTTCATCCTCTGCTCCCTCTGCGACGGTAAGATAAGGTCTGCAACCTTACCCTTGTAATGTGGATCAAGTAGGGTTGCCAGCCAGTAATGATCCCTCCCCTTGATACCACGAATACGAGGATCCTTCTGCAGGCTTTGGAGGATCAGAGAGGCTATGCAGCGTAGGTTTGCTGAGGCCAGAGTGCTCTGGGTCACTAAGAACAACATGATTCGCAGCCACCTCCTCCCAGCCACGTACAAGTCCATGGGTTTCTTCGGACTGTAAATGATCCCCTGAAGACTGCTGCTGATGCTGAGTGCCAGGCTCCACCTCCATGCTGACACAATCCTCCTCCTCCTCGTCTTCTTCCTGTGTGATCGACGGGCATGCAGGAACACTGTCTGGATAAAGGGGGCCTTGAGAAGTAAGGAAGTCCTCCTCTTCCTCCCTCTGTTCTGCCTCAAGTAACCTGTCCATTATTCTACGCAGCGTCTGCTCCAACAGGTGGACAAGAGGGACAGTGTCACTGATGCATGTACTGTCACTGCTCACCATCCTCGTGGCCTCCTCAAATGGTGATAGGACATAGCATGCATCCCTGATCATAGCCCACTGGCGTGGGGAAAAAAAACAAGCTCCCCTGACCCTGTCCTGGTGCCATAGTCGCATAAGTACTCATTGATGGCCCTCTGCTGCGTGTGCAGCCGCTGCAGCATGGCCAATGTTGAGTTCCACCTGGTGGGCATGTCACAGATTAGGCGGTTCTTGGGCAGGTTAAATTCCTTTTGGAGGTCAGCCAGCCGAGCACTGGCATTATATGAGCT
Source organism: Lithobates clamitans (assembly GCA_037952925.1). Taxonomy (NCBI): domain Eukaryota; kingdom Metazoa; phylum Chordata; class Amphibia; order Anura; family Ranidae; genus Lithobates; species Lithobates clamitans. The sequence continues at coordinate 351,349 of JBBGZY010002059.1, read as the reverse complement.
GTGGAAATGCACACAGACTTTCCTGGCCTGCCTCAGGACATCCTGTAAGCCCGGGTACCTGCCCAAGAACCGCTGCACCACCAAGTTAAGGACGTGAGCCAAACAGGGCACATGGGTCAGTTGTCCCTGTTGGAGGGCGGAGAGGAGTTTGGTGCCACTGTCGCAAACCACCATACCTGGCTTAAGCTGGCGTGGCATCAACCACCTCTGAACCTGCCCCTGCAGAGCTGACAGAATCTCTGCCCCAGTGTGGCTCCTGTCCCCCAAGCACACCAGCTTAAGCACCGCATGGCATCTTTTTGCCTGCGTGCTTGCATAGCCCCTTGAAGGCCTATGGAGCACCACTGGTTCCGAGGACAAATCAGCACAGGAAGAGGCCATGGAGGAAGAAGAAGAGGAGGGGGTGGAGGAGAGAGGTGTGGCAGAATCACCACTAGTAGAATTTTGGAGGCGTGGTGGCGGAACAGCCTCCTACACTACTGCACCCTGTCCTGCATCCTTCCCAGCTGCCAGAAGAGGAACCCAGTGCGTGGTGAAAGATAGGTAACGTCCCTGTCCATGCCTGCTGGACCATGAGTCAGCGGTAATATGCACCTTACCACTGACCGCCTTGTCCAGCGAGGCCAAGACATTGCCTTCCACATGCTGGTAGAGAGCCGGGATTTTCCTTCCGTGAGAAAAAGTGGTGTTTGGGAACCTGCCACTGAGGAACCGCACATTCCACAAACTCACGGAAGGGGGCAGAGTCTACCAACTGAAAAGGCAACAGTTGAAGTGCTAGCAATTTAGCCAAGCTAGCATTCAACCGCTGGGCATGTGGATGGCTGGGAACGAACTTCTTTCGGCGGTGCAGCAGCTGGGGCAGGGAAATTTGCCTGGTACAATCTGATGTCGGTGTACCAATAGCAGATTGCCCGCAAGTACTTGGCTGTGTCATGGTTATGCAATAGAGTTTTCTCTGTCAGCTTACCTGTCTCCATGTGTTCATCTCTAAAGACCAGCTGCCTCTCACTTGACTGGTTTTATAACCTCTCCTCTAAGCATTGCCCCACCCCAGGCCCTATCAGGGAACCCTATATTAACCTGTGCACTGCAAGCCAGCAGTGCTGATCAACCATTGTGTGTTAGCCTCCGTGTGTACTTGCTGTGTTTCCTACGTCTGATTCCAGTTACCGACTTTGGCCTGTTCTTAACTATTCCTGTCTGCTCATGACCCTGACCTTTGGCGTGTCTCCGACCATCCCTGTTTGCCTGTGACCCTGAACCTTGGCGTGAACTCTGTTGTCCTTGTCTGCTTGTGGCCCCGACCTTGGCTTGTCTCTTACTTCCCTGTCATTCCAGCCTGCTGCCTCCTTCCTCTTCTCCTGTAGTCTACGGTGAGCTGTGAGACCCTGGGGGTCGCGACCTGGAGCCAGACTGCAGCGCAGTCCATCCTCACCACTAGAGGCTCTGGTGAACACCCGCTGGCTCTTAGACTCTGTGCCCTGGGGAATCTATGCTTTAGCTCCCACTGGGATCCATGTTAGTTATCCTGTAGACCTGCTTCCTGAACCTTCCAGGGTTCAATCCGCAGCAGTCAGTCCTAGGGTCCACTACCTTAGCGGTGCACTTCCGACTCCTACAGAGTGCATCTGTCACCTGGTCCCAGGTGACCTGACAGGCTGTGACACACCTAATTCTACGCCTTCATTCCTCTCAGTGCAGGTGTGGGTCTTTTAGGTAGGCTTGCCAACGAACTGCATGGCAGGTCGACATATGTCTGGTCAAGCATGTGGTGCCCAAGCGGGTGATGTTTTGGCCACGCGAGATATGCTTGAGACATATGTTGCAAATAGCAGCGGTGGGATCTGATGCACTGAGACAGCAGCGCCCTGCACATGCTGGAACTCTGAGGTGTGATGCAGTTGGTGTGCTGCCCTTAAGCTTGCCCCTTGAGGGCATCCTGCCTCGTTGGAGATGTGCCTCCTCCTCCTCCTCTCTCCTATCAGGCACCCATGTGGAGTCAGTGACTTCCTCATCATCCCCTCCCTCCTCATCACTGGAGCAAAACTGGCAGTATGCTGCAGCTGGGGGAACATGACTGCCAGATTCTTGAGCACCCCCTCTCTCTGGGCTCACGTTATTGCCTTCCTCTAGCTGGGTACCATCATCGGAGCCTTCAAAACGCTGGGCATCCTCCTGGAGCATGTACCCAACACTGTGGTCAAACAGTTCGAGGGACTCCTCTGGAGGACATGGTGGGGCTAGGGAAGGAGCGACTGATGCCATTGAGCTGAAGGAAGAGGCATTGGCAGCTGCTTTGCCAGACAAAGTACCCTGAGCCTGGGTGAGAGAGGATGAGGACGACTTGGTCACCTACTCTACCAAGTCTTCCGCATGTTGTGGCTCAACACAGCCAGCTGCCGAAAAAAAGGACAAGCTGATGAGGATGCACCGTCTCCACGACCAGCACTGTTGCCTCTAGACACAGAGCCTGCTTGCCCTCTTTTATTGGCTTGTGACTGTCTGCCTCTCCTTGTTGGCCTTCCAGACATACTAATGGCCTGCAGTGAGATGTAGCTGCACAAAGCTGGGATGTATATATATATACTGATACTGCAGCTAGCAGAATCAACTGCCTGCCTGTAGTATTATTAGTATGAGAACACCAGCAATTGTCTTCAGGTAGCTTTAGGTGCACACTGTGCAGAGGATGCAGTACACTAACTGTAAATAGTGTAGCTGCCTGCCTGTGGTATTAATAAGAGCAGAACAACAGCAGTTGTCTTCAGGTAGCTTTAGGTGCACACTGTGCAGAGGACACAGTACACTAACTGTAAATACTGTAGCTGCCTGCCTGTGGTACTAATAGGATCAGAAGAACACCACCAATCTTCTTCAGATAGCTTTAGGTGCACACTGTGCAGAGGACACAGTACACTAGCTGTAAATACTGTAGCTGCCTGCCTGTGGTACTAATAGGATCAGAAGACCACCAGCAATTTTCTTCAGGTAGCTTTAGGTGCACACTGTGCAGAGGACACAGTACACTAGCTGTAAATGCTGTAGCTGCCTGCCTGTGGTACTCATAGGATCAGAAGAACACCAGCAATTTTCTTCAGGTAGCTTTAGGTGCACACTGTGCAGAGGACACAGTACACTAACTGTAAATACTGTAGCTGCCTGCCTGTGGTACTAATAGGATCAGAAGAACACCACCAATTTTCTTCAGGTAGCTTTAGGTGCACACTGTGCAGAGGACACAGTACACTAGCTGTAAATGCTGTAGCTGCCTGCCTGTGGTACTAATAGGATCAGAAGAACACCAGCAATTTTCTTCAGGTAGCTTTAGGTGCACACTGTGCAGAGGACACAGTACACTAACTGTAAATACTGTAGCTGCCTGCCTGTGGTACTAATAGGATCAGAAGATCACCAGCAATTTTCTTCAGGTAGCTTTAAAGAAGTAGGAGGTTGGGACTTTAAGTGAGGTGGGCAAATGAGACCAGAGGGACAATCACAATTACGTAAAACATTTATTGATACATAATGACAAATTGACACAAATAAATTACAAAAAAGGTAATATCCAATCGTATAACAATCCCATCTTGCCTGTTAAATGGGGAACATAATGAGCAGCCCCCAAATGGTACAGGGTAACTGAGAAAAATTAATTCATAGCAGTAGCGTGAGGTCGCAAGATAAACATTAAAAGCTTATAGATATATGGACCTAATAAAGTCTATGATTGATATGGTGCTTGTCGTAGGTCCGACGCGTTTCGTGTATCAAACACTCTTCAGGGGCAATATAGCACCAAAGTCTAAAGGGGAAGAAAAAAGGGGACAGTGTGATAAAAGACTGGATAAGGTGCAAAAAATGCACTAGGAGCAAAATAAGAAAAGATGAACATATAAAGGAGACGGGCAACCACTAAGCCCCCATGGATACTCACATGTTACCGGAATGTGAACTCCAAGAGGTCCGCAAGCAACTGGCCACCTAATAACTCAGGTCCGGGAGCTGAGGGAGGAGCTTAGAGAGAGGAGCCGGGAGGGAAAGACGGCCACATACATAGGTGTTCAATGAATGGAAGATCCACACTGGTAACAAGTAAGGTGAAGGTTCTGGGGTAATAAGAGTAATGTATGTCAAGTATAGCCCCAAATAAAGCTAGCGCCCCTAATCACAGAGAGGTATACAATAATCTAAGGAATGTCCCCCTTACCTATGGGTGGTATGGAGTAGCCAAACATGTCTGACCCAGTGATGGACGTGCTGTGTAAGAGCAGGCTAAAACAAATGTATGGGTCCTATCTATACAGCCAGTCCCCGCCCCAATCAGAAAAACTCCCCCCAGCATCACGTGGTGCAGACAAAGGCGGACGGAGAACTCCTACCAGCGCAGCGGCCACCGCCGCTCACAGCTGCTGGAGAAGTCGCCCTCCACGTGTCCGCACGAGAAGGAAAACACAACGTCAGCGTCGGGACGCTCATGCAGAGGTCACGCGCATGACGAGGGGGCGTGATGCCGACGCACAATGGGAAACCCGCCCCAGACACCCGCACCCGCCATAGCGGACGAGGGAGAAAAGGGAGGGATCCCGGCTGTGCCTCGCAGCTCCCGGACACTGAACAAAAGGCAGCCAACCAGAAGCAGGCTCTATGGGGACACATACCACATGATCGCTCCAAAATGGAGGGAGGGAGGTGGAAAGAGTGGAAAGAGTATAAAGAAACTACCAAAAGAGGAAAACAGAAAGAGTAAATAAGCACACATGGGAACAATATAATAATAATATTGTAATGATCTTAAGCAAACCCCCTAACAAGGGGGGAACCTAATGGTTCAGGGCAAATGCCTTGTGGGGTAAGTACCATCGTAATAGGGCTTCCAGATGGACTCAAGCCCGACCTCCATCTCTATATCGAGTAAATAAATGAAGTGGGGACTTTAAATGAGACTCTAGGTCTCCATCCCTACACTAGCATCAAACAGGAAAATAGGGACTTTAATTGAGGGGGGCAAATGAGGCCAAAGGAACAATCTAAATACATGAACCATTAGATGAGAATGAATATGAAAATAACACAATGACATAATCATGCAATAATAGTCCCATGGAGATTATAATGGCAACACATGTACAATTTTATGACTACCCCAGGGTCTCAGAGCACACCTCCATCCCTGTATCGGATAAATAAGATAAAAATAATAAAAATTGGGACTTTAGATGAGACACTCGGTCTCCATCCCTGTGCGTATAAAGAAATAGGAGGTTGGGACTTTAAGTGAGGTGGGCAAATGAGACCAGAGGGACAATCACAATTACGTAAAACATTTATTGATACATAATGACAAATGGACACAAATAAATTACAAAAAAGGTAATAATATCCAATCGTATAACAATCCCATCTTGCCTGTTAAATGGGGAAAATAAATGTGCAGCCCCCAAATGGTACAGGGTAACTGAGAAAAATTAATTCATAGCAGTAGCATGAGGTCGCAAGATAAACATTAAAAGCTTATAGATATATGGACCTACAATAATCTAAGGAATGTCCCCCTTACCTATGGGTGGTATGGAGTAGCAAAAACATGTCTGACCCAGTGATGGACGTGCTGTGTAAGAGCAGGCTAAAACAAATGTATGGGTCCTATCTATACAGCCTGTCCCCGCCCCAATCAGAAAAACTCCCCCTAGCATCACGTGGTGCAGACAAAGGCGGACGGAGAACTCCTACCAGCGCAGCAGCCACCGCCGCTCACAGCTGCTGGAGAAGTCGCCCTCCACGTGTCCGCACGAGAAGGAAAACACAACGTCAGCGCCGGAACGCTCACGCAGAGGTCACGCGCATGACTAGGGGGCGTGATGCAGACGCACAATGGGAAACCTGCCCCAGACACCCGTACCCGCCGTACCTATTCAGGTAGCTTTAGATGCACACTGTGCAGAGGACACAGTACACTAACTGTAAATACTGTAGCTGCCTGCCTGTGGTACTAATAGGATCAGAAGAACACCACCAATTTTCTTCAGGTAGCTTTAGGTGCACACTGTGGAGAGGACACAGTACACTAACTGTAAATACTGTAGCTGCCTGCCTGTGGTACTAATAGGATCAGAAGAACACCACCAATTTTCTTCAGGTAGCTTTAGGTGCACACTGTGCAGAGGACACAGTACACTAACCGTAAATACTGTAGCTGCCTGCCTGTGGTACTAATAGGGTCAGAAGAACACCAGCAATTTTCTTCAGGTAGCTTTAGGTGCACACTGTGCAAAGGACACAGTACACTAACTGTAAATATTGTAAAAACACCTGCCTGCCTGTCAGTAGGAAGAGAATAACAGGAACGGATCTAGCTAAACTGAATACAGTGTGTATATATAAATATATATATATACATAAATATATATATATATATATATATATATATATATATATATATATATATATATATATATATATATTTACTTGTGGAGGAGAACCGCACTCTGCTTACGATTTAGTGCCAGCAATCAGGTCTTCCCACCGACCTTGTATATAGAAAAAGAGTCCAAGAGGTTGTTGCACTTAAAGATTTCTTTGCTTTATTTCACAAATTGTTCAGTAGGGATTTACAAAGCAAGTATAATCCAAAATCACAGGCACGAAATGCCTACACAGTTTCAGACACAGGTAGATTCAGATATGGATGGATGGATGAATGGATTACGTCTCGGGCTAGTCAGCTTACGCCCTTCCTAAGATCCATTGAAGCACATCTGAGGGTTTCAATCCAATCATTCATTTAAATACAGGTTAAGTGAAGTACTTCACATATGGAATCAATATGGCTAATTAGTTCAAATCGCATACCATTTAACATCTATATATGCATATATTTATCTATAACATGCCATTAAAACAAGGATAAGCAACAGGTGTCGAATCTCTCATTCTCTTCACTCTCATTATAGAATATTTGAAATACCTATAAAAACGCAGGGAAATGTTGCATTCATGAGTAAATACAAAAACAAAAAGAAAAAACAAAAAAGATATCCCCATCATGAAGTTATTTTATCTGGCTACTTTCATATACTTATTCCAACAGTTAAACAAATAAATAAAGATCCAAATCAACATTTAAGCCATATGGAGCAATTGTATTCAAAAAATGTATCCAGTATACTTCTCTTTTTCTTAGAATCAATTCACGGTTGCCCCCTCTCCTATTTTTTTCAATACCTTCTAGGACCATATACTTTAGTTGTGATACATTGTGGCCAAATTCCAAAAAGTGTCTCGCCAGCGGTAATTGGGTTAATTTATCTCGTATCGAGTATTTGTGTCTCGCTATCCTATCTTTGATTTTTTGTGTAGTCTCCCCTACATAGACTAAACCGCACGGGCACTTTATGGCGTAAATTACATATGAAGATTGGCATGTGTAGTAACCCCGTATGGGGATGTTGAAACCCCTATGTGGATGTGTAAAGTATTTACCTTTAATTATAGAGTTACATTGTATGCATGACAAGCAGGGATACGATCCCAGATTTTTAGGTCCCAGGAAGGTTAGTTTGGCTGCTGCAGCCACAGGTTGATCAGATTTAATCAATCAATCTCGTATTGTTCTGAACGATACGAGATCGATTGATTAAATCTGATCAACCTGTGGCTGCAGCAGCCAAACTAACCTTCCTGGGACCTAAAAATCTGGGATCGTATCCCTGCTTGTCATGCATACAATGTAACTCTATGATTAAAGGTAAATACTTTACACATCCACATAGGGGTTTCAACATCCCCATACGGGGTTACTACACATGCCAATCTTCATATGTAATTTACGCCATAAAGTGCCCGTGCGGTTTAGTCTATGTAGGGGAGACTACACAAAAAATCAAAGATAGGATAGCGAGACACAAATACTCGATACGAGATAAATTAACCCAATTACCGCTGGCGAGACACTTTTTGGAATTTGGCCACAATGTATCACAACTAAAGTATATGGTCCTAGAAGGTATTGAAAAAAATAGGAGAGGGGGCAACCGTGAATTGATTCTAAGAAAAAGAGAAGTATACTGGATACATTTTTTGAATACAATTGCTCCATATGGCTTAAATGTTGATTTGGATCTTTATTTATTTGTTTAACTGTTGGAATAAGTATATGAAAGTAGCCAGATAAAATAACTTCATGATGGGGATATCTTTTTTGTTTTTTCTTTTTGTTTTTGTATTTACTCATGAATGCAACATTTCCCTGCGTTTTTATAGGTATTTCAAATATTCTATAATGAGAGTGAAGAGAATGAGAGATTCGACACCTGTTGCTTATCCTTGTTTTAATGGCATGTTATAGATAAATATATGCATATATAGATGTTAAATGGTATGCGATTTGAACTAATTAGCCATATTGATTCCATATGTGAAGTACTTCACTTAACCTGTATTTAAATGAATGATTGGATTGAAACCCTCAGATGTGCTTCAATGGATCTTAGGAAGGGCGTAAGCTGACTAGCCCGAGACGTAATCCATTCATCCATCCATCCATATCTGAATCTACCTGTGTCTGAAACTGTGTAGGCGTTTCGTGCCTGTGATTTTGGATTATACTTGCTTTGTAAATCCCTACTGAACAATTTGTGAAATAAAGCAAAGAAATCTTTAAGTGCAGCAACCTCTTGGACTCTTTTTCTATATATATATATATATATTTATATACACACAACACCTAGGATGCATATATATACACAATACACTGTAAGTGCAGCTAACTGACTCGCCTGCCTATTCTATCTAACTTAAATCAAATGACACTATCTCTCTGTCTATCTCTCTCCGCTGCAACACACTACACAAGGCTGCCACGCAGGCGGCCTTATATAGTGTGGGGCGTGTACTAAACCCCCTGAGCCATAATTATGGCTCTCTGTACAGATGGCGCTGTGATTGGCCAAGCATGCGGGTCATAGTGCACGCTTGGCCAATCATCAGCCAGCAATGCACTGCGGGGCAGCAGTTAGTTATGGGCCGCGACACGCCACTCGAATTTGGCGCGAATGGCCCATAACGTTCGTAATTCGACGAACGGTCGAACAGGTGATGTTAGACTCAAACTCGAAGCTCATCCCTATACATACACAGTAGGCTACCTGCCTACACATCGCATTAGGCCTCTTTTGTTGTTGCTGATGGTCAATACAGTACGTACTTTAGGAGGGGGTCATTGTGATGTTTGTTTGTTTTTTCCTGTCTGTTTTTAATAATATATGTTGTTTTAATTAAATATGAATTCATGTGAAAATACATTTGAAAATGTACTCAAACAAGTGAATGAGTCAGTCAGAGCAGGGGCTCCTCCCTCTGTTGAGAGGGGACTTTCTGACAGTCTGAAAGCAATCGGCTTCTGCTGTATGCTTTCTTTAAAAAAGCCACAGAGTTCTGACAAAAGTCCCACTACAGTAACTTGTCAGGAGACTACCTGGAGGAGAGTTCCCCATAGGCCTGGCACAGTGGGCAATTGCCAATATAGCCATGCCCATTTGCGCTGTAATGCACGCACATGTATTGCACAACGCATGCAATGCACAACAGATCCTGGCGTCCTCTGGCCTTTAAAAGAGTGACCGTTGCAAATAGACATTGCTCACTGATCTTCAGCTTCCTGCTCCCTTGTTTTGACCACTGGCTCACTGACCTTTGCATCCGTCCCTGACTATGCCTTCTGCTTTGCCCTGTCTGCTGTGATCCACCTTGGTGCCTGCCTGCAATACCCACCTGTTGCTTCAGCTTGCAGTACTTACCTGTTGTATCCAGCCAGCTGTACTTACCACTGCAACCCGCTTCCTGCTGGTTGTCGCCTGCACGATCATCAGCTCTCCTGGGTCCTACTGCTCACCTCATCTGGTGTCCACCTGCAGAGAGATCTCCACACCTTCATCTCTCATCTTTGGTACATCCGGCAATCCCTGCTTCTTTGGGCTTCATGTTCCCTGTTTCCACCTTCAGGGACACCGAGCACTCAGCCGCAAGGAGAGCCCTCTCAGCATTTCAGCTTCAGGACCAGGTACTTGACACTTATATTACATTTTAAGGGTGACAGTGCCTATTCACTGTATTGTATCTGTGAAGAAGCAGTGTTGTCACCTTAGGACAGGAGTTTTTTTTAGAACTAAAGAATTCTTCTTTCTGCTCATTTCTATAAGATGAAGAGGGAGGGGGGTAGAGCCGAGCATACTGCCTAGGAGGATGCTGCAGAGTGCTCAGGAAGTATTAGCTCACTGGATTTCTGGCAGGATCAAACAGATATAACAAAACACATTTAATTGTATATTTAAATACCCAAAAGGGTTTTATTTGGCCGGAGATCCACTTTCATATAATGATATCATGATCCTTTTACCCTCCATCTTTAAATTCCAAGAAAAAAATCTAAAAAGAATTCTAAGAAATTACTTCATTGCCACTGCTATGGTCTGATGAAAAGTTCCGGATGCAGTCAGATTACAACTTGGCAGAGAGCTATTTGTGGTAACCCTGAACTCTCTTTATATCACTTGTTGTATGAGAGACAGCAGTAACAAAGTCTGAAGATGTGATTGATGTAAAACAGACATTCTGTGTGGAGGAGATGCAATCAGATCTGTTTGACCTTTTTGTGTTCAGGGATATAGTGCCACCTGCTGGTGACTTAGAAAAGTTTTGTTACTAAAATTCCACCCAAATCTCATTTACAGGATACACTCAGAGAGCAGAGGACTTTACCCACCTGGTGACCCTTTTGTAGTGTTTCTTGGGTAGCAATGGCTTGCACTGTGAGAAGCACAATATGTTAAATAGGCAGTTACGTTCTTCCATCATTTCGGATATATACAGGTCAATAGCACTTCTCATAACACCTCAGGACCAGAGCAGTTGCTAGTTCTGACTCTGATAAATCAGTTCTAACTTTTTTCCCCTAAGACATCCATTTCAATTCTATACTTTTTCATCACAAACAGAGATTTCTATCAGAAGTTAAATAGTTATATAAATGTATTTATTTGTTACAGGTACTTAAATAGCGCCATGAATTTACACAGCGCTTTACATACACATTGTATATTCACATTAGTCCCTGCCCTCAAGGATCTTACAATCTAAGGTCCCTAACTCACATTCATACATATACATACTAGAGGCCAATTTAGACAGGAGCCAATTAACCTACCAGCATGTCTTTGGAGTGTGGGAGGTAACCGGTGTACTCGGAGGAAACCCATTCCTGGTTGAGTTTAAACGCATATTTAAATTTAACTTCTGCCAAAAATGTCTTTCTTTAGTTTTAGTTCAGTCAAGGTTACATTTTGCCCCATTGGGGATATTTTCCTACATTTCTAGTCCCTGTGACACTCACAAAAGAAATCAGGCTCTGCTATGCTAACTTATAGGATCATTCATGCCACTGCACTATGTTAATACACGTTAATTTAATGCATGTTAAATACTTTGCTGCACTGCAATACCATTCATTCTGAATGGTATCTTAATTCACGTCCACAGTGCACTTGCATTCTACCCACATAGAAAGACATGGTAACTCATGACTGTACATTGTGGTGTTGGCTAAAAATAGTACTTGTCTTGCATTTGTGCTTTGTGGAACATTAGCAGCCCATTCAAATGAACAGGCTCTATCTTGAAGCAACATCTATTATACCAGAACAGCAAATTCTGAATGGGCCCCAAAGTATTTTTAAATGATGCATCAACCTGGAAGGCTGAGGGCATCTAGTGGTGGAAAATATGTAGTGCGGGGGGCAGTTCAGGACTGAAGGCATTGCAGCTAAATCTACCTTTTTTTAGTATATCTTTTATGGGGCTATTATTCTTAATTTTATGGCCACAATTCTTCCTAATTTTCCTGCCATAGGCCAAAAGCATTATTTTTAATTTTTAATAGTAAATTCAGTGTATACATACTAGGGGTGAAAGAAAGAAAGAGAAAAACTGGGAGCCTAATAAATACCTAAACATGAGGGTACCTGCATATAAAATGGTAGGGTGTGTTCACAAGCTGCATATATCACAAAAAAAAATACAAATTGTGCACACCCAAGGGTTAACTCCTCATTACAACTTATTCAAATAGATATAAAACATTACATATCTCTCCATAAAACATCTATAAAAAATCTAGCCTCCTCCACACAACCCCACCGCCCCACAAAAACTGAAAAAACCCCACCCCTCACTCCCAAATGACAATAGCCCGCTAACACTAAACCAACCCCCACCTCCCCTAAATGTGACCACTGAACTACTCCCCTGCAGAACTGGAACCAGGAACCACATACACCCCCTTAAAAAAAAGATGGTACCCCGAGACACAAAAATGCAATAACCACAGATTTACTGGAGCCAGTAACTCCCAGTGCCCTAAATGAGGAGCTCCACACCTTATGGCCACAATGGGCAAATGCAGTAGCTGATCAGATACAGGGATAACTGGGAGTCAGTCTGGCTGCTGGGTGAATCCTGGAGAAATTCTAACCTGGAAGGTAATAACAATGCCCAGTCCATAAGAGACTTGAAAAAGAAATGATCCTGACAGGAAGACCACAGCAAGGGATAAGGGAATGCTGACTGCTGAGGAATGTATGAGGTCTCTAAATGAGATAAAGTTGCACCGTAGATCATCCCATGAAATGCCACTCGAGGTGAAGGTAGGGTTGTCACATCATCCCTTTAATCCAGGACACACATTAATTACACAGGTTCTGTGGCTGATTAAGGTGGTAATTAAACTCACTCGGTGCCTCATCTGCATTAAATCAGCCTCAGAACCTGTGTAATTCATATGTGTCCTGGATTAAAGGGATGATGTGGCAACCCTAGGTGAGGGGGGAAGCCAAATAGCAATCCCCGCAAGCAGTATAAGGACAGTCAAAGTCACATAGAGAAATCAATGGTTACATCCAATCCGGCCAGTGAACGAGGGGATCCTGATGCTCTAGGTATCCCGTACAAACTGGCTGCCGATATGATCGGTCATGTAAGATGTGTGTACTCACTGTCCTGCTTCCTCAGATGGTGCTCAGGTAAGAATGGGTGATCACCTTCATCCAAAACTCCACACAATCCAGCTAGGTGGTAGAACTGGGTCGGCTGTGCTGTGGGTCATGCAGGTAAACCAGCACATGTGAAGCCCCTCAATGGGTCCCACAGGCATGTCCTTCCTCATTAGACTCCAAAAGGAAACCGAGAGCCATTCCTAGTGCATGCTTGTGCAACAGCTGATGTTCATCTAACCCTCTAGACAGCAAAGATAACATCAATAATAGATCGTCCAATATGTGGTTAGTCCTGTGCTGGTCCTTTGGTTCCTCTCAAGTGATAGAGCATGTGGTTCATCGGGGTATGAGGGGGGTACTTGTTCCTGTGTCTACATTAGGGATGAGCCAAACGCCCCCCAGTTTGGTTCGCAGCAGAACATGCGAACAGGCAAAAAATTAGTTTTAACACGTGAACACAGTTTAAAGTCTATAGGACACAAACATGCTCATTTTAAAGGCTTGTATGCAAGTTATTGCCATAAAAAATTGTTTGGGGACCCGGGTCCTGCCCCAGGGGACATATATCAATTAAAAAAAAAGTTTTAAAAACATCTGTTTTTTTCGGGAGCAGTGATTTTAATAATGCTTAAAGTGAAACAATAAAAATGAAATATTCCTTTAAATATCATTCCTGGGGGGGTGTCCTTAGTATGCCTGTAAAGTAGCACATCTTTCTCATGTTTATAACGCTGCCACAGCAAAATTACATTTCTAAAGGAAAACATTTCAATAAAAACTGCTCACGGCTGTAATGTATTGTCGGATCCTGGCAATATAGATACAAATACCAAAAATACCAAAAAAAATGGCATGGATGTCACCCCCAAAATCCATACCAGGCCCTTCAGGTCTGTTATGGATATTAAGGAGAACCCAGTACCCAAATAAAAAAAATGGCATGGGGGTCCCCCAGGCACTATATACTCTGAACAGCAGTATATATACTATACAGCCTGCCCTATATACTCTGCAGAAAATTGGGCCTTAGGTGTTGGTGGTACCAGAACACTGTAAGCCCTCACAGTTACTCTTGTTGGGCACAGAAACAGGCCCTACTGTGAAATATTATATCAAGAATTATAAATACATGCCCCTGTTAAACAGGGGCAGAAAAATTGGGCCTTTGGTTTTGGTGGTGCCAGAACACTGTAAGCCCTCACAGATACTCTTGTTCGGCGCAGGAATGAGCCCTGCTGTGAAATGTCAAAAATTGTAATTACATGCCCTTGTTAATCAGGGGCGTAAAAATTGGTCCTTGGGTGGTGGTGCCACAACACTGTAAGCCATCACAGTTACTCTTGTTGGGCGCAGGAATGGGCCCTGCATTGAAATATTTTATCAAAAATTGTTAATACATGCCCCTGTTAAACAGGGACCAAAAAATTGGGGGTTTGGGCAGTGGTGGTGGTGCCACAACACTGTAAGCCCTGACAGATACTCCTGTTGGGCGTAGGAATTGGCCCTGCTGTGAAATATTATATCAAAAATTGTAATTACATAGTTACATAGTTAGTAAGGTTGAATAAAGACACCAGTCCATCCCCCTGTTAAACAGGGGCAGAAAAATTGGGCCTTAGGTGGTGGTGGTGGTGGTGCCACAACATTTTAAGCCCTCACAGTTACTCTTGTTGGGTGCAGGAACGGGCCCTGCATTGAAATATTATATAAAAAATTGTAATTACATGCCCCTGTTAAACAGGGACCAAAAAATTGGGGGTTTGGCCGGTGGTGGTGGTGCCGCAACACTGTAAGCCCTCACAGATACTCTTGTTGGGCTCAGGAATGGGCCCTGCTGTGAAATAGTATATCAAAAATTGTAATTACATTCCCCTTTTAAACAGGGGCAGACAAATTGGGCCTTGGGTGGTGGTGCCTTAAACTAAAAATATTGTTGGAAGCTAGCATCATCAAGATTGAGGAGGAATAGAATAGTCAGCATAGGCAGTCTTCAATGGATCCCACATCCATAGCAAATTCAATCAGTTACATCAGCATCAGGTGCTTGATAGCTGCTCATCCACAACTGATTCGTTTTTATGAATGTGAACCTATCAACGGAGTCTGTGGACAGGCACACTCTTTGATTCATTACAAACCCTCCTGCAGCACTGAATGTGCGCTCAGAAAGCACACTGGATGCAGGACAGGCCAGTAGCTCAATTGCATATTGAGCAAGTTCTGGTCAGTGGTCCATCCTCAAGACCCAGTAACCCAGTGGATGCTCTGTTGGAAAGGTCTCCAAATCTGCTCTTGCCAAAAGATATTCCTGCACCATGTAATGCAGACGCTGGCGATGGTTGCTTGAACCGAACAGACCTTGGCGCTGAGGACCGAAAAATTGTTTAAAGGCATCGGTGAGCCGACCACCTTCTCCACCACTCTTCCTCTGACTGAACGAAGCCTCGACAACACGTTGTCCAGCGCCAGGAAATTTAACCTCCCAGGGTCTGGAAATGCATTGCACAAACATTTCTTCAAGGCCTCCTGAAGATGTTTCATCCTTTGCTCCCTCTGCCTAGGCATGATTAGTTCTGCTACCTTACTCTTGTAACGTGGATCAAGAAGGGTTGCCAGCCAGTAATGATCCCTCTCCTTGATACCACGAATCCTAGGGTACTTTTCTCATGCTTTGCAGAATCAGGGAGGCTATGCAGTGTAAGTTTTCAGAGGCGTTCGATTCTGAGTTCTCTGGGTCACTAAGGATTACATGATCTGTAACTACCTCCTCCCAGCCATGTACAAATCCGTGGGTTTCTGGGGACTGAAAACCATCCCGTGAAGACTGCAGCTGAGTGTTATCCTCTACATCCATGCTGACACAATCCTCCTCCTCTTCTTCCTGTGTGTTTGGCGAGCCCGCAGGAATGCTATCTGGATAAAGGGGGCCTTGAGAGGAAAGGAAGTCCTCCTCTTCCTCCCGCTGTTCTGCCTCAAGTGCACTGTCCATGATTCCATGAAGCGTGTGCTCCAGCAGGGAGACTAGAGGGACAGTGTCACTGATGCATGCACTTTAGCTGCTCACCATCTTTGTGGCCTCCTCAAATGGTGACAGGACAGTGCATGCATCCTTGATCAGTAGCCACTGGCGTGACGAAACAAAGCCAAGCTCCCCTGACCCTGTCCTGGTGCCATACTCGCACAGGTACAGCCCTCTGTTGTGTGTGCAGCCGCTGCAGCATTGCCAACGTTCCACCTGGTGAGCATGTCATAAATGAGGTGGTTGATGGGCTGGTTGCATTCCCTTTGAATGTCAGCCAGCCGAGCACTGGCATTGTATGACCGGCGACCAACAGACTTTTCTGGCTTGCCTCAGGAGATCCTGTAAGCCTGGGTACCTGCTCAAGAACCGCTCCAAATTCAGAAAGTGTGCCAAAGATGGAACATGGGTCAAGTGTACCTGTTGGAGGGTGGAGAGAAGGTTGGTGCCATTGTCACATACAACCATTCCTGGCTGAAGCTGGCGTGGCGTCAACCACCTCTGAGCCTGCCCCTGCAGAGCTGACAGAATCTCTGCCCCGGTGTGGCTCCTGTCCTCTAGGCAGACCAACTCAAGCACCGCATGACATCTTTTAGCCTGACTGCTTGCATAGCCCCTTGAATGTTTATGGAGTGCCGCTGACTTAGAGGACAAATCTGCAGAAGAGGCCATACAGGAAGAAGAAGAGGAGGGGGTGGAGGAGAGAGCTGTGGCAGAATCAGCACTAGCATTTTGGAGGCATGGTAGCGGAACAAGCTCCAACAACACTGAACCCTGTCCTGCATCCTTCCCAGATGCCAGCAGAGTTACCCAGTGCGCCGTGAAGGAAAGGTAACATTCCTGCCCATGCCTGCTGGACCTGCGGTAATATGAACCTTACTGCTGACCGCCCTGTCCAATGAGGCCAAAACATTGGCTTCCACATGCCAGTAGAGAGCCATAATGGCCTTCCGTGAAAAGAAATGGCATTTTGGAACCTGCCACTGAGGCACAGCACATTCCACAAATTCACTAAAGGGGACAGAGTCTACCAGCTGAAAAGGCAGCAGCTGGGACAGGATTTCTTTTTACGGTTTAGCAATTGAGGTAGGGAAATTTGCCTGCTAAAATCAGATGGTGGTGTACTGCTAGCAGATTGGCTGCAAATACTTGGGACACCTATTGCTATACCTTCATTCCTCTCAGAGCAGGTTTTTGAAAGGACTGGAGGTATAGTATGGTTGGAGATCCCAGATGAGGAGCAAGGAGAAGTTGATGTGGGTCTTTCAAGTGCTGTTGCCAACATACTGCATGGCAGGTCGTCTTATGTCTGGTCGAGCATGTGGTGCCCAAGCGGCTGCTGTTCTGGCCACGCTTGATCCGCTTCAGACATAGTTTGCAAACAGCAATGGTGCGATCTGCTGCACACGTGTCAAGAAAGGCCCACACCAAGGAACTTTTAAAAGTCAGCGGGGAGTCAGCAGTGCCCTGCATCTGTGGAGCTCTGCAGTGTGATGCAATAGGGTGGCTGCCCTTAAGCTGCCCCCTAGAGGACATCCTATCTCGTTGGAGTTGTGCCTCCTCCTCCTCTTCTCTTCTCTCAGGCACCCAAGTACAGTCAGTGACCTCATCATCCCCTCCCTACTCGTCACTGGAGAAAACTTGGCAGTATGCTGCAGCTGAGGGAACATGACTGCCAGTTTCTTGTCCTTCTGTGGCACCCCCTCTCTCTAGGCTCATGTTACTCCCTTCCTCAACCTGGGAACCAACATTGGAGCCTTCAAATCGACACTGATCGGCACTGTGGTCGAATAAATCTGGGGACTCCTCCATGCATGATGATGGGGCTACGGAAGGAGTGACTGTGGACAAGGAGTAGGTGGAATAGGCCGCTTCGGCAGCTGCGTTGGGAGGCAAACTACTCTGAGCCTGGGTGACAGAGGATGAGGAGTATGAGGATGACTTTGTTGTCCACTCCACCAATTCTTCTGCATGTTGTGGCTCAATAACACGGCCAGCAGCAGAAAAAAAGAACAAGCATGCCCCATGGCCACCTGCAGAGGATGCACCATGTCCACGACCACCCCTGTTGACTGTAGATGCAGAGGCTGCTTGCCCTCCTTTAGTGGCCTGTGAGCGTCTGCCTCTCCTTGGTGGCCTTCCAGACATGATGTATTTTTTGTTTTGCACAACCACACTACACTGTATTAGATACTGTGTACACCTCCTGAAGTGTATTAGAAACTGTACACACTCTATTAGATACTTTGTACACCGCCTGCACTGTATTTTATACTGTCTACACCACCAGAAGTGTAGTAGAAACTGTACACACTGTATTAGATACTGTGAACACCACCAGAAAAGTAGGAGAAACTGTACTATGACTGCACTGTATTGTGTACTGTGTACACCACCAGAAGTGTAATAGAAACTGTACACACTGTATTGTATATGTAGAGTTGTGTCCGACTAAGGTAAACACCTAGTATTTAGCACCTCATCCCAACTAGTCAAATATTCAAAAAAGGGAGAGAATTTGGGAGGGGATTATCACAGTGCTTACAAATAATAATAGAAACCTTATGTATAAAAAGTTATAGTTTAATAAAGCCAAGATTAAAAATCAAAGCCGTTTGTTGAGTAATGTTTAACATTGCATTGTGATGGTGGTCACATGGCGAAAGTTCATGTTGAACAGGGATCTCATGTACGTATATTAACCTGACATGTTTCACCTTATGGCTTCATCAGGAGAATACTAATCAACCAATGACTACGCGAGATGCCTCAAAATTCCCAGAGAGAGCAACCGCCAAGCGAGGGACCACCACGAGGGGGAGGCACTACACGGATACAGAGGACACACAATGACCAGGTTAAAAGAGAGTAAACTCACAGCATATGGTGGAGGGCGTCTAAGATATAAAACAACTCATGTCTAAAAAAGATGGACTGAATAGCTCTTGTGAACACAAAGAAGTAGTTCGTAGGTCGCCCTGCGTAACTGGCCACTGTATTAGATACTGTGTACACCACCAAAAAAGTAGTAGAAACTGTACACGCTGTATTAGACACTGCGTACACCACCAGAAAAGTAGTAGAAACTGTACACACTGTATTAGATACAGTTTACACCGCCTGCACTGTATTAGAAACTGTACAATGGCTGCACTGTATTTTATTCTGTTTACACCATACGTGTAGTAGAAACTGTACACACTGTATTAGATATTAGATACTGTGTACACCACCTGAAGTGTATTAGAAACAGTACACCACCAAATGCACTGTAGATATACGCTACACTGGATGCAGAGTATATATAGATATATATAATATATCTATATATACACAGTATATATGAGGCTGTATATATATATATATATATATATATATATATATATATATATATATACATACAGTATCTCACAAAAGTGAGTACACCCCTCCCATTTTTGTAAATATTTTAGAAAGAAATTACACTTCCCTAGCTCAAACCTAGTCTACATAGGTTTCGTTCCTCCCGGAACTTCCTTAGGACATAAGGGTTCCTTCCCTTTTGCTGAATATAAATGCACTCCACCTATCAGGTGTCACATCAAAAGGTAATCATAGCTAAAAGGGAACCCACTAACAAATTGTGCATTCACCGACGCGTGTTCAGCCATAGTGTAAGAAAAATATACATAATGATTAAAAATGCATGGCCGAGGTGAGCGCCCACACACAAATGTGCCTATGTTCATGGATTTACCAGATCAACTCTGGCCATAATCCAGTGTGAAGGATATATCTAAAATTCTAAATCCTTCAAAAAAATAGAACCAGGATATATCAGGTGGTATAAGGAGATTAAAGCGGATCTTCACCCATTTTTTATACTTGATATCAGTGGCTTGTATAGATAGCACCGAGTGCTATATGGACCTTTTTTTTTTTTTTTATTCCCTACCTTGCGATATACGTGCTTTGCTTTGTTCTGTCCCTGCGGCTGTGGGCGGGGATTTTGTGGGTATTTTCATCATTTCCTATTTGCGGCGCACTGTCTCCTGGGATCTCATGTCATTCATCCCAGGAGTCAGTGCGGAGAGCCACCGTGAAATCTCACGTGATTTCCTACAACGACGCCCGTTGTGATGGCAACTTGAGCTCTTGACGGCAATCCGATATGTGTGTACATGCATGTGCGAGATCGGGGCTAGAACAGGCGGTGCATGCTGGTCTATCAGCAGCACCGTATCCCGGAAGAGGATGCCTGTGGGCTTCACATGCCCACAGGCAAGATGAAACCCGGCTAAAGAAAAAGATATACATTTTTTTTTAATGCAGAAAACGGAGAGCAGTAAGCTGGAAAAACAGAACAAGTAAGTTCAATGTTAAAATATACTATACATTGTCAGTTTGCCAAAAATAAAAATTATGTGGAGACAGTGAAACCCCGCTTTAAGCTAACTACAGATAAGGGCAAGTATATAGATACATTCTATCAACGGATTATATTGAGAGTGGGGCTAAGTGTATGAGAAGGCTATATAAGATACTGGTATGCATATTCAGATTAGATACATTCAGAAATTTTGAAGGTTTGAGTTTAAACACGTGGCTCTTTGATACATTTGTAGCATTGTATCCTTTGTCGTGACATAACATTCTGTCTGCAATGAATCTACTATTGCTGATAAGAAATCCATCCACTGAGGCCCCATGTACCTCTTTGAAATGTAACGCTACTGGTGTTTCATCATCTTTTTAATCTAATATTTTGCCTATACTTGCTACATGTTCCCCCATTCTCTTACGACATTCACGTCTCGTCTTATAGGGGATGTACAACATTGGCGATGTCATTCCTGGGGTCATACCCGGGCACACTGCCCACTGTAAGAGGAGCCCATGGAATACGGGGTTCTCCGGAGGGGGTCTTTTTATGCCCATAAAGCATGCACCACACATCTTCACCTCGGTGAGGGGAAATTTGAGTGTGAAGTCCAAGTGAACCACCTCCCTGCCCGGGCTTTGTTGGACTCCGGATGCATTGTGACCCTGGTTCATCCCAGAGTAATTGGGAGGATTGTTCCGGTAAGCAAAACTTTATGGGTTGTGTGCATTCACGGGGACACTAGAGAGTACCCTCTCATTTCGGTGACCATCTCCACAGCCCATGGCACTGGTACTCAAGAGGTGGGGGTGGTGAAGACCTTGGTGCATGATGTTATAATAGGATGAGACTGCCCATTATTTGCAAAACTGTGGGAACAAGGAGAACTACACAAATGCTCCAGAGACTGGGGAGAAACTAACCCCTCTGTTCCTGCTGTTGACCCTGAACTGCCAAATGTTATGAATGTTAATCCAGATGATGAAACTGCTAATGATTTGGTTAATGGTGATACCATTAAGGATGTCAAAATATGTTGTTCACAGACTTACCTGAATACTGGGGGGGGGGACCTTCTCCACTTCAGGTAATGCTGGGGGAAGAGGATGAGGAAGTGGCCTCTACCCCTGCCCTGCCAGATTTGGGTGTTCCCCAGGGGGCATTTGGTGCAGCCCAGATGCAGTACCCCACTTTGGCCCGGGCACGGGAACAGGTTGTAGTGGTAAATAGGGTTCCCCAAGAGCCAGATGCGAATGAGCGATGGCCACACTTCGCAGTATGTAATGAATTGCTTCATCGGGTTAACAAAGTGAGAGGAAATGTGGGCAATTGTTGGTACCCCAACGAAATAGGCGAAAGGTGGCAGAGGTAACGAATACTGTACCTCTTGTCCCACCTGTCAATTGACCGCCCCGGAGCCCTTTGGTCCCACTGCCCATAATTAGGTCCCCTTCGAAAGGATAGCCATGAATATAGTGGGTCCCTTGGTAAAGTCGGCTCGAGGTCACTCCTACATACTGGTGATCCTCGACTATGCCACCTGATATCCTGAGGCACTACCCCTGCGGAATACCTCATCCAAGGCTATTGCCCGGGAATCATTCCAGTTGTTTACACAGGCTAGTTTTCCTAAGGAAATACTCACGAACCAGGGCACTCCATTTATGTCGAGGGTTATGGCCGATGCGTGCAAGCTGTTCCAGATTAAACATAGTTACATAGTTAGTAAGGTTGAATAAAGACACCAGTCCATCCAGTTCAACCTGAGTGAGTGTGTGTCTACAACCCTGACCCTAGTCCCTAACCCTGTACATCGCACACTCACATCAGTCCCTACCCTCAATCCAAGGTCCCTATTCATATACTAGGGCCAATTTTGGACAGAAGCCAATTAACCTACCAGCATGTCTTTGGAGTGTGGGAGGAAACCGGAGCACCCGGAGGAAACCCACGCAGGCACAGGGAGAACATGCAAACTCCAGGCAGGTAGTGTCGTGGTTGGGATTCGAACCAGCGACCCTTTTTACTGCTAGGCGAGAGTGCTAACTACTACAAAGCTGCGCACATCAGTCTACCATCCCCAAACGGACGGCTTGGTAGAACGCTTTAACAAGACTCTTAAGTCTATGCTCAAGAGAGTGATACAAAGAGATGGGAAAAACTGGGACTGCCTGTTACCAGCTCTCCTGTTTGCTATTTGGGAAGTGCCCCAGGCCTCCACTAGGTTTTCGCCCTATGAGTTGGTGTATGGGCAGAGACCTCGCAGACTACTTGACTTTGTTAAAGAGGGGAAAGTGAACCTATCCAGCATAAGAGTGTTCTTGAATATGTCTTCCAAATGCAGGAAAGGATCCTAACCGTGATGCCACTGGTCAAGGAACATTTGCAAAAAGCCAAGGAGGCCCAAGTGAGGGAACGAGTAGCGGTGTAGATTCCCACTGTGGAAAGTAAATTCTTGGCCAGATGGCAAGGTCCCTTTGGAATTGTGGAAAAAATGGGGGAGTTAAATTATAGAGTCCACCAACCAGGCAAGAGGAAACCGTATCAGATATACCATGAAAACTTGTTAAATCCTGGACCGACAGGGAACTGGTGACCTCCCTGGCTGCTGCATAACTTGAGCCTCAGGTTGGGGTGGAGAGTGTCCAAGTAGCAAATACCCTGTCTAAAATCCAAAGTCAGCAGGCCAAGGAGTTCTTGCAGAGAAATAAAGAGAAAATTTCAGACTTGCCAGGCCTAACTAGTGTCATAGAGCACAATATTATCACAGAGCCAGGAGTCAAAGTTTTTGTTCGGCCCTACCACATCCCAGAGGCTCAAAGGAAGGCCGTTTCAGAGGAAGTGAAGATGTTAGACCTGGAGATTATTGAAGAATCGCAAAGTAAGTGATCGAGCCTGATTGTATTGGTACCAAAGCCCAACGGCACTCTGTGATTCTGCAATGATTTCCGGAAACTTAATGAAGTTTCTAGGTTTGATGCCTAACCCATGCCCCGGGTAGATGAGCTTATTGAGAGACTAGGTCCAACCAGGTATATTACTACGTTAGACCTTACCAAGGAGTATTGGAAAATCCCGTTTAAAAAAAAAAAAGTCAGCAACTACAAATACTGTAGCTGCTGACTTTTAATAAGGGCACTTACCTGTCCAGCAAGCCCGCGATGTCGGCCCCCCAAGGCTGATCCATCCATGAGATCGGGTGCCGGCACCGCCATTCTAACTAAGGGAAACAGGCAGTGGAGCCTTGCGGCTTCACTGCCCTTTTCCTACTGCGCATGCGCGAGTCGCGTGGCGCTTTGTGAATGGCCCTGTTGTTTTCTGGGACACACACATGTCCCAGAATACAACGGGCCAGCTCACCGAAAAGGAGGAAGTAACAGAACAGCGCCGCGGAATAGGAAGAAGCAGATTAGGAAGACTGCCTAGCAACAGGGGTTTCTGGTAAGTAAAAAATTTTTTTTTTTCAAATTTTTTTAATATTTTTTTTGTAGAATTTTAATGTCATTTTTTATTTTAGGGTGGACCTCCGCTTTAAAACACATTCACCAGGAAGATTCAGCTGCAGTAAATGTTTATTGAATATCACATTCACTGCTTTAGAATTTACCCTTTAATATCTTCAGTCTGTCATAATGCAAACAGGTGCAAGGAAGGCCTTTTAAGATGGGCCCTGGGCAGTTTGGTGTCGCCTGAGTTGGCTAAGAAATATCTGGAGGGGTTTCAGGTCATACAAGTGTGAAAGGGGCCTAAGTGACTGTCCTATCATGTAGAGTTGTGCTCATAAGTTTACATACCCCTTGCAGAATTTATGATTTCTTGGCCATATTTCAGAGAATATGAATAACACAAAAACATTTATTTCACTCATGGTTAGTGTTTGGTTAAAGCCATTATTATCAATCAACTGTGTTTACTCTTTTTAAATCATAATCAAAACAGAAACTACCCAAATGACCCTGATCAAAAGTTTACATACCCTGGTTATTTTGGCCTGATAACATGCACACAAGTTGACACAAAGCGGTTTGAATGGCTATTAAACACTTAAGGGCCGAGCCTCTTTCTGAGATTTGTTGTTTACAAGTTAAAAACTGTTTTGTTTTTTTTTTGCTAGAAAATTACTTAGAACCCCCAAAATAAGAAAACAGTAAAGTTTGCCCAATTTTTTTTTAAATTGTGAAGGATAATGTTATGCCGAGTAAATTGATACCCAACATGTCACGCTTCAAAATTGCGCCCGCTCATGGAATGGTGACAAATTTTTACCCTTAAAAATCTCCATAGGCAATGTTTAAAAAAATCTACAGGTTGCATGTTTTGAGTTACAGAGGAGGTCTAGGGCTAGAATCATTTCTCTCGCTCTACCAATTGCAGCGATACCTCACGTGTGGTTTGAACACCGATGTGCGGGCGCTACTCACGTATGCGTTTGCTTCTGCACACGAGCTCAGCGGGATGGGGCGCATTTAAATTTTTTTTTTCTTATTTATTTTACCTTTCTTTTTTTACACTGTTCTTTAAAAAAAAATTGTGTCACTTTTTATTCCTATTGCAAGGAATGTATTCATCCCTTGTAATGTAAAAAAAGCATGACAGGACCTCTTAAATATGAGATCTGGGGTCAAAAGGACCTCAGATCTCATATTTACACTAAAATGCAATAAAAAAAAAAATTAATTTCATCATTTGAAAAAAGGAAGAAAAAAAAAAAAGGCCCTTTAAGAGCTATGGGCGGAAGTGACGTTTTGACGTCACTTCCGCCCTGCAATGATATGGAGACGGGAGGGGGCCATCTTCCCCTCACTCATCTCCATGTCTAGCCAGGAGAAGAACCCGATCGCCTCCGCCGCTACCAACGGCTCAGGTAAGCGGCAGAGGGCACCGGAGTGTGGCGGGAGGGGGATGCCCCTCTCCCGCCCGCCGATAAAAGTGATCTTGCGGTAAATCCGCCGCAGAGACCACTTTTATCTGAAAAAAGTGACCGCCCGCTGAAGAAGACGATACCGGGGGTTATGGCAGCAAGCTGCTGCCATAACGATATTCCTCTTCAAAGTACCGGCGTAAAACTGCGGCCGGTGGTCCGTAAGTGGTTAAAGGTAACCATCCTCACCTGTGATCTGTTTGCTTGTACTTAGTCTGTGTGTATAAAAGGTCAATGAGTTTCTGGACTCCTGACAGACACTTGCATCTTTCATCCAGTGCTGCACCGATGTTTCAGGATTCAGAGTAATGGGGAAAGCAAAAGAATTGTCAAAGGATCTGCATAAAAAGGTAGTTGAACTGTATAAAACAGGAAAGGGATATAAAAAAGATATCCAAGGAATTGAGAATGCCAATCAGCAGTGTTCAAACTCTAAACAAGAAGTGGAAAATGAGGGGTTCTGTTGAAACCAAACCACAGTCAGGTAGACCAACTAAAATTTTAGCCACAACTGCCAGGAAAATTGTTCGGGATGCAAAGAAAAACCCACAAATAACTTCAGGTTAAATACAGGACTCTCTGAAAACGTGTGGTGTGGCTGTTTCAAGATGCACAAAAAGGAGGCACTTTAGGAAAGTGGGCTGCATGGTTGAGACGCCAAAAGAAAGCCATTACTACACAAATGCCACAAAGTATCCTGGTTACAATACGCCAAACAGCACAGAGATGAGCCTCAAACCTTTTGGCACAAAGTCTTTTGGAGTGATAAGACCTAAATTGAGCTTTTTTGCCACAACCATAACCATTATATTTGGAGAGGAGTCAACAAGGCCTATAATGAATGGTACACCATTCCTATTGTGAAACACAGAGGTGGATCGCTGATGTTTTGGAGATGTGTGAGCTGCAAAGGAAATTTGGTAATAATTGATGGCAAGATGAATGCAGTATGTTATCAAAAAATACTGGAGGAACATTTGCATTCATTAGCCAGGAAACTGCGCATGGGACGTACTTGGACATTCCAACATGACAATGACCCAAAACACAAGGCCAAGTCGACCTGTCATTGGCTACAGCAGAATAAAGTGAAGGTTCTGGAGTGGCCATCTCAGTCTCTTGACCTCAGTATTATTGAGCCACTCTGGGGAGATCTCAAATGTGCATTTCATGCAAGACAGCCCAAGAATTTACAGGAACTGGAGGCTTTTTGCCAAGAGGAATGGGCAGCTTTACCATCTGAGAAGCTAAAGAGCCTCATCCACAAATACCACAAAAGACTTCAAGCTGCCATTGATGTTAAAGGGGGCAATACACAGTATTAAGAACTGGGGTATATAAACTTTTGATCAGGGTCATTTGGGTAGTTTCTGTTGTGATTATAATTTAAAAAGAGTAAGCACCGTTGATTGATAATAAATGGCTTCAGCCAAACACTAACCATGAGTGAAAGAAATGTTTTTGTGTTGTCATTCATATTCTCTGAAAAATGGCCAAGAAATCATAAATTCTGCCAGGGAATGTAAACTTATGAGCACAACTGTATATATTGACCTTTAACCTAACATGGACGGGGAAGTCATCTCATCTCTATGGAGTGTCTGCAGACATGACCTGGCAAGGCTTGTATGGGGACTGCACCCCAGTAACCCTTTACTGCTAGAAACCTGGGAATCTAATTATGGTAGCATAATGCTCAGATGGGTTGCCATATTTTCTGGGAAAATTACTGGCCTTATGATTTCTTCACAATTAATAACCTTGGCAGCAAGTGTAATTTTTACCAGCCGTGTTGTAACCCTAGATGCAGCCTCTTAGTGTTACTTTATTGCTCTGTAACCTCACCTTAGCAGCTGCATCAGAGAGCAATGAGAGGTTTTAATGAATCCCTGTTACATCACCATTAGCCATTAACCACAAAACACCCCGAAGGTGCCTTTAAAATTGAATGGCACAGACTTGACAAAATCTGGCTTAAAATAACTTTATTACACATGTGACACAATACAGACATTCAGTTTAAATGGCGTGGCAAAAAAATGCTTTATATAATAATCACTCACATGGATATAATGCAGTAAAGTCTAGTCAGTGCAGGGACTAGAGACTACCTTGACTTCTTCAGATCTCCTGGTGGCATGGATGTTATGTTGTAGGTGGTCCCCATTACAGCCCTCAGAGGTACCCAGCTAACTGGACTGGCCGATCAGATAAGATGCTCAATTAACCACTTGAGCTCTGGAAGATTTTACCCCCTTTAGCCAGGCCATTTTTTGCTATTCTGCACTGCGCTATTTTAACTTTCAATTGCGCGGTCAGGCAACGCTGTACCCAAATTAAATTTGTATCATTTTTTTTCACAGAAATAGAGCTTTCTTTTGGTGGTTTTTGACTACTATTGGTTTTTTACTTTTTATTATATAAACAAAAAAAGACTGAAAATTTTGGAGGAAAAAAAAAAACAATTTTTTACATTCTGCTAAAAAACACATCCAATAAAATTTTTAAAGAAATCTAATTTCTTCATAAATTTAGACCAAAATGTATTCTGCTACATGTCTTTGGTAAAAAAAAAAAAAAATCCCACTAAGTGTATATTAATTGGTTTGCCTGAAAGTTATAGCATCTACAAACGATAGTATATACAATATACTGGAATTATTATTATTTTTTTATACTAGCAATGGTGGCCATCAATGATATATAGTGTGCAGTGGGAAATCTGACACTAACTGACACTGGGTGGGAACTAACTAAATGACAATGACATCTCCAGTGACACTAATACAGTGATCAGCATTGTTACTGTACTAATGACACTGGCTGGGAAGGAGTTAACATATAGGGGCAATCAAAGAGTTAACTGTGTACCAATGTTTACTGTGTAGTGTTTTCACTAAGCAATGTACCAGTTTTTACTCCCTGCTTTACAGGCAGAAAACAAACAGCACATTGCCGCTGTCTGTAACACAGGGCTCTCTTCTGTCATTTGCTCAGCCGATCAGTGGGTCCTGATTATAAATCATTGGCAGGGACCTGCTGATAAGCATGTGCTGGAGTGAATGACAGCACAGGCTAGGCGGTGGGTGGGCCACTCTGCCACAGTATATCTTTGGTAGACGGTCGCCAAGTGGTTATAGTGGCATTAAACCCAAAAGCAAACATTTTTATACTGCAGCTTACTTAGCTTAAGTCTTAGATGTGATGGCTGCATTTGTTTTCTTTTTTAAGCTTTCTTTCTTTTATTTTCACCTGGTGATCTGACCAGTAGGTCTTTTTTTTTTCAACAGATCAAGCTGCCCTGCAGTTGTAGTAGTTAGAGGGTTGAGACAAAACCATTTACCACTGACAGGGTTGCTTACAATGATCAGATTTTATTTATGTAAAACCTTTTTTCCAAAGGGTGCAAAACTGTTGCTTTAACTGCTTATAAAGTGTTAGCTGGAGTTCAGCTTCAATTTGTTAGTGTATTTAAATCTGCTAGCACATCTAACACCCCCCACTCTCCCCTGACTGACAATGCTGTCTTCTGTCATCTGTTGCTTCTTCATCCAGAGTATAGGCACCCTAGGACATAAAGTGCATTGCTGGCCTGGGTCACCAGGTGTAAACAGAGAGAAAAAGTCCTTTTGTTAAAGTTTTATAAGTCTATAGTTACACCAGGAAAGGGTATTAGGTTTCTGTTATAACATTTTGCAAATAAATAATCTTTCTTCATAAATTTAGGCCAAAATGTATATTGTTACATTTCTTTGCTGAAAATAACCCAAACCAGTGAATATTATTTAGCTTGTAGGAAAGTTATAGATTCCACAATCTATGGTATACAGTTCGGTCCATATATATTTGGACACAGGCACAATTTTAGATTTTTTTTCAGGTATTTATCAAAACATATTCAAGATATAGTTATATAATGGATATGGGCTGAAAGTGCACACTCTCAGGTTTAATTTGAGGGTATGTAAATCCTAATTGGAATTACAGCTCTTAAGAATAGCAATCCCCTCTTTTTCAAGGAGCCAAAAGTAATTGGACATTTGAATCAAAAGTGGTTTCATGGCCAGGTGTGGGCTACTCCTTTGTTATTTCTTCATCAATTAAGCAGGTAAAAGGTCTGCAGTTGATTCTAAGTGTGACATTTGCATTTGGAATCTATTGCTGCGAACCTACATAATGGAGATGTAGGCCAGGAGATGGGCGTATCATTGTCAAGTCTACAATCAAGAGAAGACTTCAGGAGAGCAAATACAGAGGGTTCACCACAAGGTGCAAACCATTCATAAGCCTGTAGAATAGAAAAGCCAGATTAGACTTTGCCAAAAAACATCCAAAAAAGCCAGACCAGTTCTGGAAAAGCATTCTTTGGATGGATGAAACTAAGAATTATCTGTACCAAAATGACGGTAAGAAAAAAAGTGTGGAGAAGGCTTGGAACGGCTCATGATCTAAAGCACACAACATCATCTGTAAAACATGGTGGAGGCAGTGTGGTGGCATGGGCATGCATGGCTTCCAGTGGCACTGGGTCATTGGTGTTTATTGATGATGTGACGGAAGACAGAAGAAGCCGGATGAATTCTGCAGTGTTTAGAGATATAATGTCAGCCAAGATTCAGCCAAATGCAGCAAAGTTGATTGGACGGCACTTCACAGTACAGATGGACAATGATCCAAAACACACTGCAAAAGCAATCCAGTAGCTTTTGAAGGAAAAGAAGTGGACTATTCTGTAATGGCTGAGTCAATCACCTGATCTCAACCCAATGGAGCATGCATTTCACTTGCTGAAGGCAAAACTAAAGGCAGAAAGACCTACAAATAAAAAAACAAGTGAAGACAGCTGCAGTTAGAGCCTGTCAAAGCATCAAAAAGGAGGAAACCCAGTCTTTGGTAATGTCCATGGGTTCCAGACTTCAGGCAGTCATTGTCAGTAAAGGATTCTCAACAAAATATAAAAAATTTACATTTTATTTATGATTATAATAATTTGTCCAATTACATTTGAGCCCCTGAAAATGGGGGGACTGTGTATAAAAATGGTTGCAGTTCCTAAAATTTGTACTTGATATTTTTGCTCAATTTTACTTCCAGGTTTTCGGGTGATTGGACACAGCAGGAGCAAATCAGCAGGTCCGGCGGACCTGATGTCTGCCGAGACCCACCGATTGTTCCCGACAGAGGCAGAACAGCAGTCTGCCTATATAAACAAGGCAGATCGCTGTTCTGTGACAAGGGAAGAGAGATATTCTGTGTTTCTGCTAAGCAGGAACATGGATCTCTGTCTTCCCACAGTACTAGCACCCCCCACACAGTTAGAAAGCAGGGACACATTTAACCCTTTATAATAAGGTTTTTTTTGATTCATTAAGTATTTTTCAAGTGTATTTTTCCACCCAAAAATTGTGTTTGAAAGGTCGCTGTGCAAATACATTGTGACATAAAATATTGCAACCACCATTTTATTCTCTAGGGTCTCTGCTACAAAAAATATATATAGAACGTTTGGGGGTTCTAAATAATTTTCTAGAATAAAATACTGATTTTAACTTTGTAAACAACAAGTGTCAAAAAATTAAAGCTGAAAGTCTGCACTTCAAATTCATTTGGATTGTTTCATTTAAATTTTATTCTGGTGGCATACAGAGCCAAAAGTATGAAAATTGTGCCTGTGTCTAAATATATATGGACCTAACTGTATATATCTGACAATTGATCAATCCTGACGTACCGACGGCCTATCATTTCTTGAGGCATGAAAATGACAGGACAGTACAAATACCCCCCAAATTACCCCTTTTTGGAAAGTAGACAGTCCAAGGTATTTATTTAGCAAGAGACATGCCGAGTTTTTTCATAATTTTTTGGAAAATAAAATTTTAATTTTTTTTCACAATTTTTAAAAAAATGCTTTAAATACTGTCACCAGTGCAGAACAGCATGATTATATAACTGGTGTGGCAGGGACAATGACTGATGACAGTATGTTAAAAAAAAAAATATATATATATATATATGTGTGTATTTATTTATTTTTTTTATACATTTTTTTTCAATTTGTTTTTACATACAGTGACACACTATGATTGCTTATAACTGTGAATTTTACAGTTATAAGCAACCATTCTTTTCTGCATGAAAACTACTTAAAGTGGTGTTCCGGCCGAAATTATACTTTTTAAATAAAAATACCCCTATAATACACAAGCTTAATGTATTCTAGTAAAGTTAGTCTGTAAACTAAGGTCTGTTTTGTTAGTTTATAGCAGTAGTTTGGTTTTTTATAAACTTACAGCAGGCCGTGGCCATCTTAAGTGTGGGCATCTGAAGCCAGACTGTATTTCTTCCTGGATCTCATCCTTATAGATCTCGCACATGCTCAGTGCAGCACAAGCAGTGTAATAGGTTTCAGGTCAGGTTTCCATAGCAACCACAGTGTCAGAAGAAGTTGCCGTCCCTTCCCAGAAGGCATTGCAAACAGGAAATGATGCGATGGGCCGCAGCCAGGGAGGAGGAAGTGAAAAATGAATACAGCAGATATACAGTAGGTGCTGAGAAAAAAAATAAAAAAATATCCAATTTGTTTACAGTGCACAGTTTAGTGAGGGATGCTGAAGAGTTGTAAAAGTGGGTGGAACTCCACTTTAATGTTTACTATTGTGATTAGCTGTTATTGGCTACAGCTAATCACATGGTACAGATGAGCTGTGGTTGGCCCTGTCTGTACCATGTTGGAACTCTTACCAATCACAGCACTCATCACAATAGTGCACAATGAATGGCATAAATCAAAGCCATTCATTGTGTACAATTATCATGTGACCTGCTGTGATTGGTCACAGCGATCACATGGTACTGGCAGCGGGCCGGTACAGTGATCTGTCATCGCCTGTGTCT
Source organism: Lithobates clamitans (assembly GCA_037952925.1). NCBI lineage: Eukaryota > Metazoa > Chordata > Amphibia > Anura > Ranidae > Lithobates > Lithobates clamitans. Next base: position 319,106 of record JBBGZY010002059.1, on the reverse strand, counting down.
GGTGGACACAGGGGGTGACAGATCACGTTGGAGCATGGCCCGTGGGGCGTGTATGCGAGTTGTGATTCTGGGAAAATGCCATGACGAACTCCCAGGATAACAAGGCTCCTGCTTGGCCGTCATATTACAATAGGCTGGGTGGGAAGGGGTAAATAGAAAACTCTGCAGGACACTGAATGCAATTCTGGTTGAGTATTTTACTAATACTCCCTTCTAAAGCCACTCTTCTTAAAGCCCCATACACACTATTAGATTTTTTGCAGATTTTTGTCTTCAGATTTACCAAAACCATATAATATGAGGTTAAACCTTAATGCCGCGTACACACGGTCGGACTTTTCATCTACAAAAGTCCGACAGCCGTCCGACAGACTTTCGGCGGACTTGCGGCGGACTTGCCGCGGACTTGTTGCAGACTTTCTAACGAACGGACTTGCCTACACACGACCACACAAAAGTCCGACGGATTCGTACGTGATGACGTACACCGGACTAAAATAAGGAAGTTGATAGCCAGTAGCCAATAGCTGCCCTAGCGTGGCTTTTTGTCCGTCGGACTAGCACACAGACGAGCCGATTTCGGGGTCCGTCGTAGTTACGACGTAAAGATTTGAAGCATGTTTCAAATCTAAAGTACGTCGGATTTGAGGCTAAAAAAGTACGTTGAAAGTCCGGAGAAGCCCACACACGATCGGATTACCAGCCAGCTTTAGTCCGTCAGCGTCCGTTGGACTTTTGTAGCTGAAAAGTCCGACCGTGTGTACGCGGCTTAAGAGTTTCAATTTGTATGCAATCAGGCTGTCCCTTGCACTACACGGTTTTGGTAAATCTGAAAACAAAAATCTGCAGAAAATCTAATAGTGTGTATGGGGCTTAGGGGCGATATTGTATTTGTCACTTCACATCACTCGAATTATCCCTGAACGTGGATTTACAATGCAAAAACCCCGGTCCCACATACCTAACACAGCATGAAGAGGCTCAGTGAAGGTAGCAGTGAAAGTGTAGAGGTGTAGGATCGGGTGACCCAGACTATAAAAGGAGATCTGCCCAGCCTCATAATCCAAATATATCCGGACTCTTTTACTAGAGATATTGTCTGGTAAACTGATTTTAATACTGTCATGTATCACTGAATATTGATCATTATCCCTCTCTAAACCCCAAGACTTCTTATTGTATCCAATCTTTGACTTCTGTTCTCTCCTGTCTATACTGGGGTAACACATCCCAACTCTCCAGCCATATGATCTACCAACATCCACCTCCCAGTAATGTCGCCCTGTGGAGAAACACCTGCTACTCATCACCTGAGCATGATCCCTGAATCTTGCTGGTGTTTCTGGGATATTCTGCTTTGGTGACCCAGATGCAGTTTTTCTGTCATCTGATATTTGTAGCCTGTCATGAGCTGTGTCTGCATCCAGGAAGATTTCTGCAGGTTCCTTTACATAGATCCCTTGATTTACCGCTGTGATTATATCAGATAATGTGTGTAATGTGTGTGAGATCTCAGCCGCATGCTCATCCTTTCCATCATGGAGGAGTTCATCATGTCTCCCTCTGTCCTCATTATCTCCATCCTCAGTATCACACAAGTCACCTGTGTCTGATTCCTGTAGGACAGTCAATGGATCGGTCATGTTACACAGCTCCTCAATATGACACATCTTCTTGGACAGCTCATCCTTTGTTATTTCCAGCTGTTGGATCAAATCATTAACAGAGCATGAGACCCGCTCTGCCTTCTTAGATATCAGAGTCAGGACTCTCTTCTCCAGGTCTTCCAGCTGTCTCCTGAGCTCTCTAAATAGGGTAGTGAACTTCTCAGTGTCCACAGCTGCTTTTTTTTCTACGTCTCTCCGGCATTTCAGCAGACTTTCAATGACTTTCTCTGTCTCGTCTCTTTTTGTCAGCAGCTTTGGTATAGCATTTCTTAGCTTATTCTTTTCAGTGTTAGAGGCCTCATCCAGTGACACCTTACTGTGTCCTTTGTGTTCTCCAATTAGACAGCATGACACACAGACACAGGAAAAGTCCTTGGTGCAGTAATATTTAAAAACTTCTTTGTGAATAGGGCATTTCCTGTTCTGCAGGGAAGTGGTGGGTTCAGATAAGATGTGTTCTGGTGACTTGCTGTGGACTCTCAGGTGGTTATTACACAGAGAAGCTTCACAATGCAGACAGGATTTCACAGCAGGTACTGGAGCGTGAATACAGTAAGTACAGAAGACTTCGGCAGAATCCCCAGCATCTGGCTGAGCAGAAAGGAAATTCTCCACTATGTTTCGCAGTTTCATGTTTCTCTGCAGTGCAGGCCGATCCTGGAATGTCTCTCTGCATTCAGGACAGGAATAATCTCCAGTCCCCTTCTGGGTGTTCAGCACACAATCAATACAGACCTGGCAGAAGTTATGTCCACATCTCAGCATTACAGGATCTGTATAAATGTTCAGACAGATAGAACATTCCAGCTCTGCTCTTAGATCAGCAGACGCCATTGCTGACAGCAGAAAAGGAAAGTGAAACTTCCCAGCAAGGTAGAAAGAATGTAACTGGGTGTGTCCTATTTCCATTTACAGTGTGACTCGTAATGCATTAGGATTCATGCAGAGGGACACAGATAGCAGAATACAGGATATCGCACAGAAAAACGCACTACAATTATTGGTGTTTACTGTTCAGAGTTGTTGTACTGCATTGGGATAGGGTGACCAGATGTATAGCGAATACAAAAAGTGTACAAGTACATAGTACATAGGGCGCTCCTAGAAGTCACTTAGTTCATTGGAACCTTCATCTGTATCTGTAGACCATCAACAGGGTACAGGAAGAGATGAGGCGATTGGATAGATGGCAGAGAAGGAAAAGGGACCGAGACTGGAAACTCCCGCAGAAGATCTGGGTACGTTCACCTCAATGCAGAAGAAAACAAACAGCAGGGAGCTGAGGTCAGCATCAAATAAAAAAATCACTTTATTAAAATAAGCACCACACTTACATTGAGGTTAGCATGAAACAGCATGGATAGGGAACACCCAAGACCAAGCGGCTGTGATCAGCGTGAGGCTATAGGCATCACTGAGCAAACAGAAACCAAGGATGACAAGGCATCAGCCATCTCAAGGTATAGCTCAATAGCAGCGACGTTCTCAGTGACACACAAGGATGACAGCTGTCACAATGCCTGGTGAATGTCGGGAGAGGAGGTATGCATGACGCATTTCCAGGGACTTCACCCTCTTTTTCAAATGCATGGACAGTGAAGGGAAGTGATGAGCTTAAAAAGCCAAATGGGACAGGAAGGGGAGGAGGCTGTCATCCTCATGTGTGGCTGAGAACGACGCTGCTACTATCCATACCTTGAGCTGGCAGGCATCCTGTCATCCTTGGTTTCTGTTTGCTCAGTGATGCCTACAGCCTCACACGGATCACAGCTGCTTGGTCTCAGGTGTTCCCTATCCATGCTGTTTCACGCTAACTTCAATGTAAAGCTGGCCATACATTATACATATAGCAAGGTCTTTGGCCTTGTCCAGTCTAATGAGAACTTTCCAAGCCAAAGATAGCTGACATCCTTCTGTATGTGGTGGGTTGTGAGGCATAGTGGGTGCAAGGTGGACAAAGTTATTGGGCGCCAGACACTTCTTGGATGTAAAAGAGGTTTTGATTTCTCTTAACAGACCTTTTTGTATTTTTGGGAGAAAGAGGGTCAGGGCCAGGACACCCTTAGATAGTTGCTAATTCAATTGGCAGACTCCGAGACTTCAATAGGAGGACAGCCGTGCAGGGAAAGGCCCCAGCAAGAAGCCACATCTGCACTTGCAGGAATGCTGTCTTCTATGGTAACAGTCTATAACAGTTTCTAACTCAAACATAACAGTTCCTTCAGCTCCACTACAACTGCTTCTTGTAGTTCTTCAACACCGAGCTTCCGGTCTCTCACTAGACCCTCTGATTCACTGACTCTGAATCCCTTGAGCTCCTCCAATCTTTGCGATGGGATCTCCCTCAAGCATCACCCATGCTTCCCTGCTGGCTCTCTAGCTTGGCACTCCAGATACTTCTCAAGCTTCACCCCTGCTAACTGGCGAGGTCCCTGGCTTGAATCACAAGGCTGCTCTGCAAGCATCTCCTCCACATGTTGGGTCCCCAACTTGATCACTGCCTGAAGTTTCCTGATTCTCCACCGTGCCCTTTCGGTGAGAATATGGTTCCGGTACTTGCTTCAGTTACTCACTGTGGTCCCTGGTAAAGGTGGCTGGTCCCTTTGTGGTGACAGCTTTCCTTCTACCTCAGAGCACTGACAAGTTCTCCGGCCGGCAGAACCGTCACTTCAGGTTGCACTGCAAGCCACAGTCCCAACCCTGCGCTGCCCTCCTACTTCTGGATAGGCCCTCACATGTCCTGGCAGCCTGATTCCCCTGGGATAAGCCCAATCTCTGGCCCAGCAGCCTGGGGCGTACGACACACATCCACCCAGACAGCCGTCCAGGTGGCACAGGACTGACCTCACCCGAATATATAGGTTTTCCCAGCAGGCCACGGGATTCAAGAAATACCCTGCCCATTGGCTGAGATAACCCATATACTTATAACCTGACCTTAGGTTGCCCTTCTCATATCTAGCGCCACCAAGTACCCGGCCACCTAGTGGTAGAAGAGAAAAGTGCAACAAGGCTAAACTTAGGGAGAAATCAATAGATCTCTATCGATCAACCAAGATAACTACTCTTGGCAAGTAAATTTGTGAGGAGCTCCCTGACTAAACCCTAGGGTGCTACATACAATTTATTTCCTTTGGCTTTACCTTTAATTATGTAGTGCAAGGGCCTGCCTGACTGCACACAAATTGAAAGTGTTTAGGTTTGACCTCATGTTATATGGTTTTGGTAAATCTAAAGGAAAGTTGTACAAGAGAATTGTATAATGCATGGCCAGCTTTAGTGTGCTGTTTATTTTAATAAAGTGACTAACCTCAGAGCCCTGCTGTTCATTTTCCTCTGCATTGGGGTGACCAGATGTCCCTGTTTTTCTGGGGACAGTTCCCTGTTTTAGTGAAAATTCAGAATGAACCCTCTGCACACTGCTATGCACCCCTTTCTAGCAAAGCTTGCATAAAAGAGGGATTTTTGGTTCACATATTTTGCAATACATGTTCAAGCTGGGCAACTGCTTGAAAGTGATGTCTTTTAGGCCAGTCCTTATTCTACTCTGAAAAATGAAAAATACTTGCTTCTAGCATACTTCAATCGGTGTATCTAAACTATCCTCTCATACCTGACCTGTCCGCCCTCCTCTGCATACCTAACCTGTCTACTCCCTCATCCTTGACCTGTCCACCTTCCCCCTCACGCCTGAGTCTGACCGGTCCATGGTGTGCTGAAGGTGGGTTTTTTCTGGTGGTTCGTATTGGGAAGAGGGTGGACTTTTTGCTTGGGAGGCATTTTACTTACGTTTGAACACTGCTCTCTGTGCATTAATTACTCCTGACTGCTGCACTGTGTATTAGTGTCTAAAACATATAAAAAATATATAAAAGACATATAGTGCGGCGCAATCCTAAAAAACAATCAATACATTTATGAATGTCCACAAATATCAATCATATATATAGATATAGTGAGTACCACTGCTCTGATCATAAAGTGAAGAATCTTGTTTCAAAACTAATCATTTAAGCAGTTGTACTGCCCGCTTTCTGATTTTTACCTACAGTTAAAGCCTATAATAAGGCTTACCTGTAGGTAAAATGAATATCTCCTAAACTTACACGGTTTAGGAGATATTCACACTGCATGCAGCCGCTGACGTCAGTGGTGCATGCGCTCTGAAGGACCGGCGGATCATGCCAGAACGGAAGTCTCCCGCGCGCATGCTCTGGCAACTCACAGCGCCAGAGCCCCCGACCCCGAAAGAAACACAAAGGGAACATGTCAGCCATCTCATCGATGACGGGGTGTGCTGCGGGAGCTTCGTTCTAAGGTGAGTATTTCATAATGTGCTAGTATGTGATGCATACTAACACATTATGCTATTGTCTTGCAGGTTGTTTTTTTTTTTCAGCGGTTTAATACCCCTTTAAAGGCTCACTTTTTAAAAAGAAATAATAAATGCACATTTTTTTGCAGCCTGTAGAGCATTGCACCAGTGATCAGCAGATTGCTGGTGTTATGCAGGTCTCCTACATACCTGTTAGTGTATCTGTGTGCAGGTACAGGCAAGCAGATAAACCGACAGGAAAAATCAATGAACTAGCAGGACGCTCCACAGCACCGTTGTAGTTAATTGAGAACTACAAGCCAACAGCCGCAAAGGGTGTTGGGGCCTGTAGTTCATTCACACAGAGCTATGTGAATAAATTACGTGGCCGGGTGGGTGGAGCTTCTCCCCATACTGCTCTCACAGGGGGAGAGGGGATTGGGCAGTGGCTGCAGCATTGGGATCATGCAACATGTTCCCAAAGGTGAACTTGTCCTTTAAGTGTTCATGTTTCCATCACCAGTAAAACACATTGGCCAGTAATCTCAAAAATATGACCCCTGCATTACCAGTAAGGTCAAAGAACATTTTCCCCATCAAGGGTAAAATCTCCTGGCATTCGCAAATGCCTATATGGGATAAGAGGAGATAAGTCGTTGCGAATGCCAGGAGATTTATCCTTGATGGGGAAAGTATTCTTTTACCTTACTGGTAATGAAGGGATCATATTTTTTCGGTGAGCAGCCAATGTATAATTGGTGGTGGAAACATGAAGATCATTTTATGATTAGTTTTGATACAAGATTCTTTACTTTATGATCACAGCAGTAATACTCAAGATCTGTGGACTTACATAAATGATTGTCAGGGCTGGGCTCAGCTCTTCCTTCCTCGGTACCGTGTCCTCAACCAGTTCAGGTTGAGAACCATGAGGAGTATGAAAAACAATCATTGATTCACGTAGGTTCCGTGGGCGCATACAGTAACCTGGTTCATTGGAATGGATATGGTCCGGAGGAACACTCTTGGGTCTCATCCTTGGATGTACATGCTCCTATCCTCCTTCGTGCTTTCCATAGACGTTTTCCCCTCAAACCTGGTGGTCCTCCGAGGGGGAGGGGTCGTTGAGGAGGGGGTACTGTCAGAGCTAAGCTCAGCCCTTCCTTCTCAGAGCTCTGTGCTCAGCTGTTGGTTAGTTGCCAGTAGGGATGAGCTGAACACCCCCCCCCACGGTTCGGTTCGCAGCAGAACATGCGAACAGGCAAAAAATTTGTTCAAACACGCAAAAACCGTTAAAGTCTATGGGACACGAACAGGAATAATCAAAAGTGCTAATTTGAAAGGCTTATATGCATGGTATTGTCATAAAAAGTGTTTGGGGACCTGGGTCCTGCCCCAGGGGACATGTATCAATGCAAAAAAAAGTTTTAAAAATGGCCGTTTTTTCTGGAGCAGCAATTTTAATAATGCTTAAAGTGAAACAATAAAAGTGAAATATTCCTTTAAATTTCGTACCTGGGGGGGTGTCTATAGTATGCCTGTAAAGTGGCGCATGTTTCCTGTGTTTAGAACAGTCCGAGAGCAAAATTACATTTCTAAAGGAAAAAAAGTCATTTAAAAGTACTCGCTGCTATAATGAATTTTCGATCCCGGCAATACACATAAAAGTAATTGAAAAAAACGGCATGGGATTCCCCCACAGTCCATTACCAGGCCCCTTGGGACTGGTATGAATATTAAGGGGAAATCAGAACCAAAATTAAAAAAATAAATAAAAAAAATTCAGTGGGGGTCGAGAGAGCGCCTCCCCCCGAACCGTACCAGGCCACATGCCCTCAACATGGGGAGGGTGCTTTGGGGTAGCAAAGCATTATTAAAATCACTGCTCCCGAAAAAACGAACGTTTTTAAAAAACTTTTTTTTGCATTGATTCATGTCCCCTGGGGCAGGACTCAGGACCCCAAACACTTTTTATGACAATACTATGCATATACGCCTTTAAAATGAGCACTTTTGATTTCTCCCATAGACTTTTAAAGGGTGTTCCGTGGCTTTCGAAATTCCCGCAAACACCCCAAATTATTCAAATTATTCGCTATTCGGCAAACAGGCGCACACCCGATGTTCGAGTCGGACTTATGTCCGACTCGAACATCGGGCTCATCCCTAGTTGCCAGTACTCTTCATTCCATAGTGACTCACCTGGTCTTCATTTCCTGCTCCTCAGCTAGCCCTACTGGCTATTTAAACTGCCTGGGTCAGATCTCCAGTGCCTTCACCTGGTCAACATATCCGGATACTCTCTGCTGTGTTTTCCTGTTAAAGACTTTTGCCTGGCTGACTTCTCTTCTGGTTCCCGATCTTGTTTACTGCCTCTACTACGCTGATCTCTGGATTCCTGTTTCACTGGCTTGTTCTGACTACCCGCTCTGGTTACTGAACCCTGGCTATGTTTTGACTACGTTTGCTCTGTTTGCACCATTTTATTAAATAGTGTGATTTTTACTGCACTTCTGTCTCTAGCCTCGTACACACAATAGGATTTTCAGCAAAGCGTCAGACTTTTGTCTGAAGGGCATGTGCCAGGAACTTGTTCTGCATACAAACGATACATAATTGTCGGCAAACAAACACGAACGTAGTGACGTACTACGAGGAATTTCAGCTCTTAAGCGCCACCCTTTGGGCACCTTCTGCTAATGTCGTGTTTGGTGAGCATTGATTGTCCGCCAAAAATTTACTAGCATGTCACCCAACATTTGTTGGCGGAAAGTTGGACAATTGTCTGATGTAGTGTACTAATGGTCGGATTTTAGGCCAACAGTCATCACACAATTACCTGCCGAAAATCCGATCGTGTGTACGAGGCTTTAGTCTGATTCATGGTTCCTGACAGTAGGCGAAGGCCATGAATTCAGAAGATGCAGGCAAACCACTTTACTGGTAATATTTTTTCCAGATTGGATGAGCAGGATTAGGGCCATCTTAATAGCATCATGGGCCCCTGAGCAAAGTAATGCTATGGGGCCCCTACAAGCCTGCCCAATTTACGCACCTACTCCTAAGAATTAAAGTACAATATTTTCTACCTTCTGCTATGAAACATATCAAATTACCAAAATTTAAAACATGTCTTCATAAATGTAGGCCAAAATGTGTTCTGGTACATTGTGAAAGTGGAAACTCCTGCGCTGTCGGGGGGGTGGGGGGGGTGGGCTATGCTAAAAGGACACTGCTGCAACACCTAAGTACTGTTCCAAGGCAGGACAAATGGGACAAAAGTGGGGGAAGATGGTAGTTGCGCGGTGATGAAGGGGGGGGGGGAGGGAAGCTACAAAGATGACTAAAGTGGCAAAGTGAACTAAAAAAGCAGAAATGGGCCAATGCATGAATGGATCCTACATGCTAAAAGAACATGGTGGGGTGCAATGCAACGTAGCTGATCAACATGACATGTTGCGGGCAGACAAAGCCTAATATATAAAGGTAATCGTGAAACAGTGACTGCTTGAATATAGCAAAACAAAAATGCATATACTAACACAAATAGGGTGAATAATGACACAATGCAAAAAAAATAAAAATAAAAATATATAATGCAAGAAAAATATATGTGGGCTAGTGCCCCATTAGCAAAAACGTGCCAGATCCTGGTGAACTACAAGTGACAAATCCCTAGGACAAACATGAATATTAGTTCTATCATCCAGTCCAAAAAGCAAAAACACGTGATGAGAAACACAAAACAAGTCCAATCGTGAAGGGAGGGGGGATCTTCAGTGAGGACACCTCCGTGTTTGCAAGCCGCTTACCTTACAGCTGTAAGGTGTACAGCCTGTGTTGCAAATGACCCGCAGGTGTAGACGTTCCGTGTATACAGGCAGTGACAATGATGAACATGCCAAGCGAAATAAAAAATAAAAAGTATACAGCATGTAAAATAACTCTGCAATGACCACAGTGGAGGGGGGGCAAGATACACACAGGGGGAGGTACGCCACGGGGACATATTCCAGTTTCCAGGCACGGGGACAGATTCCAGATTGGTGACACTCCTGGAGGCATACGAGCTCGGCGCTCGTGGATTGATGCCCACACTCACTTCATGAAAGTGAGTGCAACCTCCCCCTGTGTGTGTCTTGCCCCCCCTCCACTGTGGTCGTTGCAGAGTTATTTTACATGCTGTATACTTTTTTATTTTTTATTTCGCTTGGCATGTTCATCATTGTCACTGCCTGTATACACGGAACGTCTACACCTGCGGGTCATTTGCAACACAGGCTGTACACCTTACAGCTGTAAGGTAAGCGGCTTGCAAACACGGAGGTGTCCTCACTGAAGATCCCCCCTCCCTTCACGATTGGACTTGTTTTGTGTTTCTCATCACGTGTTTTTGCTTTTTGGACTGGATGATAGAACTAATATTCATGTTTGTCCTAGGGATTTGTCACTTGTAGTTCACCAGGATCTGGCACTCTTTTGCTAATGGGGCACTAGCCCACATATATTTTTCTTGCATTATATATTTTTATTTATTTTTTTTTTTTTGCATTGTGTCATTATTCACCCTATTTGTGTTAGTATATGCATTTTTGTTTTGCTATATTCAAGCAGTCACTGTTTCACGATTACCTTTATATATTAGGCTTTGTCTGCCCGCAACATGTCATGTTGATCAGCTACGTTACACTGCACTGCATCCCCACCATGTTCTTTTAGCATGTAGGATCCATTCATGCATTGGCCCGTTTCTGCTTTTTTTAGTTCACTTTGCCACTTTAGTCATCTTTGTAGCTCCCCCCCCCCCCCTTCATCACAGCGCAACTACCATCTTCCCCCACTTTTGTCCCATTTATTCTGCTACATGTCTTTGGTATAAAAAATCCCTGAGAGAGCTGTACTCTCTCAGCCCCCCTTGCACCTGTACACTCTCAGCCCCCCTCACATGTGTATATATGACAAACACACGTACACAGACACACATACAAATGTACACAGGCATACACATGTACACAGACACACACATGTACACAGGCACACACACACACACACAGAGACACACTCATAAACATGTACAAAGGCACACACACACACATGTATACAGACACACACATGTACACAGACACAACACAACCCCCCCAAAGAGCCCGATGTCAGCTCAATAAAAACTTACACATTCCAACACACATTCCAAAAGCCAGCGCAGCCACGGAGCTGTCCTGCACCCGCATCTGCCTTCTCCCATCCCCGCTAGACAGCTGGGCCCTTCTAGACGCTCGGGCCCTTACTAGTGTATGGGCTCTGTACCTCCCTGATGGCGGCCCTGCCCGTTGGACTATCTGTGCCCGCTAAGCCCGACTCCCTTGCCCCACTGCTACTTCTATTTGTCAGGCTCTGATGGACAGTGCCCAGGGGTGCCCGCTCAGCAAGACGTCTCTGAGCAGGATCACTGCATGGATCAGTTTGCCATGGCATTACGGATGCTCCCGATGCGCACTGCTCACCTGGAACTTCCCACTGAGGCTGTTCCAGTACAACCTGTGTTGAAGGCCATCCCTAACTGCTAACCATAACATATAAGGCCATTCACAACATCGCCCCCATCTACATCACCAACCTCATCTGCAGATATCGCCCAAATCGCCCCCTCCGCTCCTCCCAGGACCTCCTGCTCTCTAGCTCCCTTGTTACCTCCTCCCATGCTCGCCTTCAGGACTTCTCCAGAGCCTCTCCCATCCTCTGGAATTCCCTGCCCCAGTATGTCCGATCAGCCCCTACCCTGTCCACCTTTAGGAGATCCCTGAAAACTCATTTATTCAGGGAAGCCTATCCCACACCCACATAACTGTCCCTGAGCCACCCCCATCAAATCATTCTTTGCAGCTATTACCTTTTGTACCACCACCCCCTCCCTTTAGAATGTAAGCTCTACAAGCAGGGCCCTCCTGTACCTTTTGTATTGAACTGTACTGTAATTGGGTTGTCCCCCTTATACATTGTAAAGCGCTGCATAAACTGTTGGCGCTATATAAATCTTGTATAATAATATAATAATAATAATCCCTGCTGCTGCTCCAGTCTCTGTGCAGGCACCCGTCTCAAATATCCCCTCTATAAGAGGTATGTCTGGTTCCGCTCCACTTCCCCAGCGATTTGGGGGCAATCCAGGTCAATACAGAGGGTTTCTCAACCAGATTGATATATACGTTGAGATGCTGCCCCAGGCGTTTCCCACAGATAAAAGCAAGATAGGCTTTTTGATTTCTTTGCTTTCTGAGAGAACCTTGGCCTGGGCAAACCCTCTATGGGAGGCGCAAAACCCTGTCGTCCTGAATTACCCTGAGTTTTTGTCTTCCTTTAAAAGGGTATTTGATATTCCCGCATGCTCCACTTCTTCTGCCAAGAGCCTCATATCCATCAAACAGAGTACAAGAACTGTTGCCGATTATGCCATTGAATCTAGCACTCTGGCAGCACAGTTTGTTTGGAACAATGAGGCCCTCATGGCTGCTTTTTCTCATGGTCTCTCGGGTACCATCAAAGATGAGATAGCAGCCCGAGACATACCAACTGAGCTGGAGAAGTTGATCACATTTGCCATTCTCATTGACTCCAGGCTCAGAGAAAGATCTTCCTTTAACCACTTAAGCCCCAGACCATTTGGCTGCCCAAAGACCAGAGCACTTTTTGTGATTCGGCACTCGCTTTAACGGACAATTGCGCGGTCGTGCGACGTGGCTTCCAAACAAAATTGGCGCCCTTTTTTCCCCACAAATAGAGATTTCTTTTGGTGGTATTTGATCACCTCTGCGGTTTTTATTTTTTGCGCTATAAACAAAAAAATAGCGACAATTTTGAAACAAACCCATTATATTTTGCTATAATAAATACCCTTAAAAAATATATATAATTTTTTTTTTTTCCTCAGTTTAGGCCGATATGTATCCTACATATTTTTGGTAAAAAAAAAAAAAAAAAATGCTTATATTGATTGGTTTGAGCAAAAGTTATAGCGAGTACAAAATAGGGGATAGTTTTATTGCATTTTTATTAATAATTTTTTTTTATTACTAGTAATGGCGGCAATCAGCGATTTTTATCGTGACTGCGACATTATGGCGGCCAGATCGCACACTTTTGCCGCGATTTTGGGACCATTCACATTTATACAGCGATCAGTGCAATTAAAAATGCATTGATTACTGTGTAAATGTGACTGACAGTGAAAGGGTTAACCACTAAAGGGCAGTGAAGGGGTTAAGTGTGTCCTAGGGAGTGATTCTAACGGTGGGGGGGCGTGGCTACGTGTGACACGACACTGATCACCGCTCCCGATTACAGGGAGCTGTGATCAGTGTCCTGTCACTAGGCAGAACAGGAAATGCTTGTTTACACAAGCATTTCCCCATAATTCCACTCCGTGAGACGATCGCAGGCAGCACACTCACGGAGGTCGTGGCGTGCACGCGCGCCTGCAAACCGCTTCTTAAAGGGCAATGTACAGGTACGTTAATCTGCCTGTAAGGAGCGCTTGTGGAAGCCTCCTATACATTTGGCTCCGAGCTTTGCAGTCCCACCCGTGCCTCCCTCACCTCTCATACCTCCTGGTACCGAGTCTGCCAGTGAAGTAGAACCCATGCAGTTGAGCTTCACATGTCTCTCTGCGGATGAGAGTACCTTTTAGGAGCAGGGAGAGTTTGTGCCTTTATTGTGGCCAGGCAGGTCACTTCCTGAAGTCTTGTCCCACCTGTCCGTGAAACGCTTGCACCTGAGGTCCTGTAGGGGACAGACCTTAAGTGGCGTTGTTACGTCCCCAGTTATGCAGAAGGATAAGCCCCTTTTCGGTTACCCTTTCTTGATCTGAGTTGTCCATCGAGATACAGGCTCTAATTGACTCTGGGGCTGCAAGCCTGGTCATAGACGGTGCCTTTGTGTCTAAGCACTCGATTCCGTTGCAGCTTTGTGCCACTCCACTTGCCATTAAGGCTGTTGATTGGAGACCTCTACAGCTTGCCTATGTGATTCACAAGACTGCTCCGTTAAACCATGGCCGTAGGGGCTCTTCAACATGAGATAACCAAATTCCAAGTCATTTCCTCACCTCATTTCCCAGTGGTTATTAGTTATCCTTAGTTACAGCAGCACAACCCCTCTTTTGATTGGCTTCGTGCTGAAGTTCTTTCCTGGTTGCCACAATGCAGGAGGACATGTTTTCAGAAAGCGGTCTTGTGCACTTCTTCACTCTCCTCCCTGCTGGAGGAGTACCACAAATTTAGCGATGTCTTTGACAAGGGTCAACCCAGTAGTTTGCCTCCACATCGGATGTATGATTGCGCAATTGACCTTCAACCTGGTGCTATACCCCCTCGTGACCGGGTTTACCCTTTGTCTGTCTCAGAGGACAAAGTCATGGAGGAGTATGTTGCCGACGCACTCTCTCGAGGATTCATCTGTAAATCCTTGTCTCCTGTTGGTGCTGGTTTCTGCTTTGTGAAAAAGAAGAGTGGTGAACTGAGACCTTGTATTGATAATAGGTGTCTCAATCGCTTCAAGATTAAGCATTGCGATTCCGTTGATTACGGAGTTATTTGACTGCCTCAAGGGAGCAACGGTTTTCACATAGCTTAATTTGAGAGGGCAATATTTCATGATGATCAAGGAACAAACCCTTTCATCACCAATCAACAATGCCTAGATATTTATCTGTTGTGTGTTGATGTGCGTTCTCATCCTTTGGATTTTCATCATAGGGTGGTCACTGTTATTGTTTTTTCTTTTTTCCACAATTTTATTTTTTATTTTTTTATTTTTATTTTCTATTTTTTTAATTCATTTTTATTTTTAATTTGATTTTTTTTTCATTTTCAATTATAAATAATTTTTCTTGATTCATTCTTGTTTTTTTATGATCTACGGTATATATTGTGCCTGTATACTGTTTTATTGCCACAAGGGGCCGCCACTCATTATCTTTACGCACTTCTAATCCCATTTTCCCATGTTAACAATTTTTTGTTTATTTTATTAAAATTTTTTATATTATTTGAAATATTTGCAGATTCTAAATTTTTATTTGGAATATTGTGAGGGCTTTATGAGCTCTTTTTAAATACCATTTTTATGTTGGTTGCGTTCTGGTTTTGGAGAAGTGTTTAATTCCCTTGACCTGAACGCATAATGCAGATAAAACGGAAAATTTATATCAAATACTTACCGTAATTTTCCTTTCCTGATGGACTCCATGGCAGCCTACGTATGGGTTAATCCCGCCTCTCATACCTCATAGGACCCCACTCCCATAAATCTTTGCAACTAGACAGAGACCGTGTTCCGTAACTTAGCCTACTCCAGCAAATGGGAGTCCATCAGGAAAGGAAAATTACGGTAAGTATTTGATATAAATTTTCTGTTTTCCTGACAGACTCCATGGCAGCCTACGTATGGGAAATAACTAGCCATACACGCCCGGGTGGGCAATTGCTGGTTAAAGAAAAAAGGTTTAATTGGCACCATCAACAGATAATACGTGCAAACCAAAATTAACCGAAGACAAGGAAGCAGGTTCTACACAATAGTGTGTCATAAAGGTATTAATTGATGACCATGAGGCCGCTTTACAGATCACTTCCGGAGATACATGCCGGGATGCTGCCCAAGATGTAGAAACGCTCCTGGTAGAATGAGCGGTCACTGCCTCCGGAGGAGCCAAACCCTTAGACTTGTAAGCCCACTGAATGGCCTGAACAATCCATGCTGCAATGGTTCTAGAGGAAGCACGCTTTCCCTTGTTTTTACCGTGGAAGAGGACAAACAAGTGATCAGATTGGCGAAAAGAAGCTGTGGCTTCCAAGTATTGCTTCAGAACTTCTCCGACATCTAGAGGATGAATATTAGAGCCCTCAGAAGACTTGAACGTGGGAAGAACAATTTCCTGATTTTCATGGAAAACAGTTGTTACTTTGGGATTTGAACCTAACATAGGAATCAGGACCACTCGGTCAGGGAAGAACGTAAGGAATGGTTCTTTGAATCCTAAGGAACCGATTTCGGAAACCCTCTTAGCCGATGTTATGGCTACTAAAAAGACCACTTTGAGGGAAAGTTCCTTAACAGATGACTGGTCCACATGACATATTTCTCTTCCTGCGAAGAAGTCCAGGACAAGAGGAAGATCCCATTTAGAAAATCTTGGTCTCCTTTGAGGTCTAAGTCTTATTGCTCCCCTGAAGAACTGTCTCGTAAGGGGGTGCCTGGCCCATGATACACCTGTGAAGGCAGAGATTGCAGAAACTTGGACTCGTAAGGAGCTAACCGACAAAGACAGATCCAGGCCGGTCTGCAGAAAACCCAGAATATCCTGTATCTTTGGGTCGATACAAGAGCCATTGGTGGAGGCCACATAGTCCGCAAATTTTGACCAAATTCTTTGATAGACTTTGTTGGTGCCCGCTCTTCTGGCATTCAACAATGTAGCAATCGCTGAACTTGGACATCCTAGTGCTTCCAGCCTTCCCCTCTCAACCACCAAGCCATCAGATGGAGATGAGATGGGCATGGGTGAAGAGATGTTCCTTGCGACAGGAGATCTGGTCTGGCCGGGAGAGGGACCGGATCCCGGTAACTGAGCTGAACCAGGAGAGGAAACCATGGCCTGTTGGGCCAGAAAGGAACAATCGCCACTACCTCGACTTCTTCCCACCTGAGCCTTGATAGAAACCGAAGGATGACTGGTATCGGGGGAAAGGCGTAGGCCTTGAGGAATCTCCACTGATCCGTCAGGGCATCCACTCCGAAGGCTTGGTGACAGCGACACCTCGTGTAATATTTCTGCAGTTTGAAGTTGCAAGGGGATGCAAACAGATCTACTTCCGGCATCGCTCCCAGAGACAAGACCCAGTTGAACACTTCGGTGTGGAGAGACCATTCGTTGTTGTCCAGGGTGACCCTCGAAAGGAAGTCCGCCTGGACATTCTGAATTCCGGGGAGATAAACAGCTGATAAATTTGTCAAATTCGCCTGGGCCCAGGACATGATCGGACTTACTTCTTTCAGTAACGAGAGACTGCGGGTCCCCCCCTGTCTCTTGATGTAAGACACTGCAGTCGTATTGTCCAGTCTCAGGAGAACTGAGGCCCCTGATGTCAGGTGGGAAAAGGCTTGAAGAGCACGGAAGGCAGCTCGAAGCTCCAGGATATTTGAGACTATCCCTTGGGATGGGAAGTCCCATCTGCCTTGGGCTACCTCCGTCAGACAGAGGGCGCCCCAACCTCTGTTGCTTGCATCCGTAGTCACCGTGATCCAGGAGACAGGGGCTATGGAATGGCAATTGAGAAGATTCCCCCGTTGCAGCCACCAGGGGAGGCTCTCCCGCATGGAGGTGGTTACTCGTACCAGCTGGTCTCGAGACCCTGGATCCCACTGTTGGAGAAACCCCTTCTGAAAGGGCCGCATCTTCCATTGTGCCCACTTTACCATGGGGGCTGTGGCCACCATGGTGCCTATTATCTTTAGACATTGCGAGGCTCTGAGAAGAGGTGATGATAATGCCAGACGAATTCTTTCCCGAATCACCGGAATTTTCTCCAAAGGTAGAGAGATGGTACTCTCCATGGTGTTGAATTGGGCTCCAAGGAATATTAGAGACTGCGTTGGATCTAGGTGACTCTTCTCCTTGTTCAACAGCCAACCGAACTCTGTTAGGGTAGAGATGACCTGATCTCGATGTGCCAGCAGCTGACCCCTGTCTTGTGAAAGCAGAAGTAGGTCGTCCAAGTAATGGTGTAATCGGATACCTTTGACCCTGATTAATGCTACCACAGCCAATAAGAGCTTCGAAAACACTCGAGGCGATGTTGTAAGCCCGAATGGAAGACATGTGAATTGGAGATGCCTCTGATCTACCGCGAATCGGAGATACATCTGAAATTCCTGTGCAATCGGCACGTGAAAGTAGGCATCTTTCAGGTCTATGGAGACAAGCCAATCTCCCGGTTGTATCGTCTGGCGTATTGTTAGCAGAGTCTCTATCTTGAATTTTTCCTTCTTGATGAAGGAGTTCAGATAAGTCAGGTCGATTACCGGCCTCCAGGACCCATTCTTTTTGAGGACCATGAAAAGGGGGGAGTACACCCCTAGGAATCTCTCTTCTGTTGGTACTTGAATGGCGGCCCCTTGGATTACTAGTGAGTCCGTATATGACAGAAGAACCTGTTTCTTCTCTTCTATGTGAGGAAGAGTTGTAGGAACAAACCGGTGTATGGGTGGGTTGCTGAACACCCAGGTATGACCCGAAGAGACCGTTTTGACGGTCCAGAAATCCCGAATCGAGGCTGCCCAGACGTGCTGGAAACGGAGTAAACGAGCCCCGACTCGCTCCGTCTGGACAGGCTCTATATCAAAAGGACTTCGCAGCCTCACGTCCCCCAGAAGAGGCTGACTTTGAGGACTTCTGCCCTGAAGGTTGATTTCTCCTCCAGTTTTTTCTGAAATCACGGCCAGGTCTGTAGCGGCGTGCATCCCTCGCACGCTCCTGATCTTGTTTGGGATAAGTTTTCCTCTGACCAAAAAGGCGGCGATCCTGGGGTAAGAACCCTGATTTACCCCCTGTAGCACGGGTAATGGCAGAATCCAGTTTATTCCCAAAGAGGGAGGAACCCTCAAAGGGAATTTTACACCATGCCTGTTTAGAGGCAGGATCTGCAACCCACGGGCGCAACCACAAGGCGCGCTTCGCCGTTACCGAGAAAAGCATGACACGTGCCACAAGGCGGATAATATCCAGGGATGCTTCCCCCAGAAAGGCTGATGCCAGCTTCAGCTCATGTACTGGTGAGTTCTTGAGCAACTCCTCAGAGATCCTTCCCAATACTGCATCCATATCATCCGTCCATGCTTCCATAGCTTTAGACAAAGCTGCAAGGGCCAGGGCTGGTTTACAAGCCATGCCCGCCGTAATATAAATGCGTTTGAGGTCAGTGTCGATCTTCCTCTCCAAACCATCTTTAAAAGAAACGGTGTCTTCCAGAGGAAGCGTGACATGCTTCACTAACCTCATTAAGGCCGCATCAATGAGGGGTGCAGCTTCCAGATGCTTTACCTCCTCACTTTTGAATGGGTACATTTTCGCTATCTTGGAAATCAGCGAGTTCTTCCTCTCAACTTTACTCCATTCATCTGAAATAATTTCCCCAAGTTCACCCAGGAAGGGGAAATTTGGGCGTTCTTTCCTGAGCTGTTTGAAGTACTTCCTCTGTTTAGAGGGGGCTTCTACTGGCTCCTCCCATCTCAATGCGTTTTTAACCGCTTTAACCATCTGTGGAACCAAGGAAAAATCGAAGCCTGTACTGGAATCTTCCACATCCGCTTCGCTGTCCGAAGAACCACTCAAGGAGAGACTTCGTCGAGAGGGACCTGGAGCCTCAGGGACAACCCTGTCAGGAACTGGTGGAGGAGCAGCAGGAGGGCTGGATGTACGAACGGGATCTGTCCTGTTCAAAGACTCTTGAACCACTCTTCTAACCAGAGCCTCCACCTGTTGGTCTCCAGCTCCTCGTTCTTTAACAGCTCGAGCATAGCATAGCTCACAGAGAGATTTACCCTCTGGGACCTGAGCTCTACATCCCCAGCATGCCTTCTTATCAGAGCGGCTGGAATGGCGGTGAGAATGGCGACTAGACGTGGATCGTCTGGAGGATGATCTAGGACGTCTAGAGCTTGACGTAGAGTGACGGTTTTGTGATCTAGATTTGTCACTAGCTTCACGTGCTGAAGAACGGTGTTCAGACCTAGAAGGGCTGAGGGAAAAAACAGAGTCAACATGCACCTGACAATAAAACCCAAAACAAAAAACAGGCAGAGGGAAAATTAATTCCATCCTACCTGCCGAGTAAGGGTTGGCCACTGGGGGGCGGTGACACATCCATAGCAAACAACTGACCAGCAAGACACTGAAAGCAATCAAGACAGTATATAAGAAACTGATGGTTTAGCAATTAGGAAGAAACCATAGGCAGGCAGTGCAGCATAACTCTTACCTTGACCAGTCAAGATATGTGCTCGGGGAATCAGCTGCATGAAGCATGAAAGCATCCCAAGAAATAGCTGAATCTGACAGCTATTTAAACCTGCCGCCCAGGATGATGTCATCGCGCTCACAGCGAACCCACGCTGTGTACGACGCCGCCCCATGGACACCGCGCGCATGCGCGACCGCCGCCATCTTGTCCGGACCGCGCACGTGCAACCAAGCCTCGATTTCGATCGCGGCTCGCGCATGCGCAGAAGGGCCAAGAAGCGGCGGACTGGAACGCAGATGCGTCCCAGCCGCCATGACCAGGAAAGCTACAGGGACAGACAACAAACAAATACAGGCTGCCATGTAATAGAAAAAGACAGTATACATCACCACCACGACACCGATTCGATCCGGCCTGGGACTGGGAGCCATTGCTCATACTGCACGACCAGGGCATTTTCATGAAGGGGCCTCCCGCTAATAGCTGGGACGAATGGCCATGTTGCCGCTTGCCTGCCAATGGCCGGCTATTAAGCTCTTCAAGGCATCGCAATACTTGCCCATGTCCACCCTGCTAATAGCTAAGGTAAATGGACTCCAGAAAAAAACACCGCCAGAACCGTCATCTTCGCGTGCAAACCACCAGGACTGGACCGACAATTTTAAGGTAAGACTACCTTGGTCCTAGGAGGAGGACAAAAAAGGAACACGGTCTCTGTCTAGTTGCAAAGATTTATGGGAGTGGGGTCCTATGAGGTATGAGAGGCGGGATTAACCCATACGTAGGCTGCCATGGAGTCTGTCAGGAAAGATTTTTCTTTCACAGTATTTTTCTTCATACAATTTTTTTTCTGGTTTTTTTTTTGGTTTTTATTTAATGAACCTGAGTGTCATAGATAAAGTTTTAGGTTCATAAAAGTTTCTTCTTCTTTTTGTCTTTTTTCCCTTTGCTTACAGTCCTGGTGCGATGTCTCTTATTGGACGGGAGTTAATTACTTCCATCTGGTGGATGACATGCAGACCTTCTGGAGGGTGGTTCATAGGTCGGGAGATCATCACTTCCGCCCTGCGGACCACATGCAATTGGCTAGCGTGCGGTTCATGGGCTGGGAGATGATTACTTCTGCCCGTTGGAACGCATGTAATATCCGGCCTGGCACTCGAGCCCACTCTCTATATAACTCAGCGTCACACATTGTAGCCACGCCCCTGATGATGCACGTTTGTGAAGAAACGTCGGGCGAATGAGGGACAAGTGACGTATCGTGTGTAGAGGAGTCTTGATGGTAGGTAGCGCTGGACGCTTTCCTTTTTGGCTCATGCTCGTTTTTTAATGATGAAATGCGAGTGTAAAATTTTCCTTTTTTGCAATAAATGGTAGAAAATTTGGATGTCTGCGCAATGAGTCTGTTCTTTCATCCTCTTTTATATGCTTGTTGAGTTGTTCCTGTGGAGTCCATCTCCCAGCTGAGATTGTTATACAACAGCTATCTGTCTCTGGTGGATCTATGAGAGAGGATTCTATTGGTGGACCATTTGAATAATACAGGTTGTGAATTTGTCTGCATTTGCTCAATGTGTATGTCCTATACACTGACGGTTAGCCTCGGTTCACACCAGAGGCGGCACGACTTGCAGGTCGCCTCAGCGACCTGCTAACGACTGCCCGGGCGACTTGCAAAACGACTTCTGTATAGACGTCTATGCAAGTCGCCCCCGAAGTAGTACAGGAACCTTTTTCTAAGTCGGAGCGACTTGCGTCGCTCCCCTTAGAACGGTTCCATAGCACAGAACGGGAGGCGACTTGTCAGGCGACCAGGTCGCCTGACAAGTCGTCCCAGTGTGAACCGGGGCTAAGAGTCAGTTGCGTTGGGTGTCGGTGCTTCTGTCTTCTACCCTTCCTTTGGATCTTTCATGATGGACTGCAATTTTTTGCAGCATTGATTATGTGTATATGCTTTTTATCAATTTTTTATCTTTATTTATTAGCGCTACACCTTTATCCACAAGGAACAATTCATAGAAAACTGTGTTCAATACCAGAACAGGCCATTGCGAATACCTTGTAATGCCGTTTGGTCTTTGCAGCGCCCCGGCAGTTTTCCAGGAATTTATTAACAATGTCCTCAAAGATTTGTTGCAGTTATGTGTGGTGGTTTATCTCAACGATATCCTCACATTTTCCAAGTCTCTAGAGAGAACCACCACATAGATGTCTGTCGTGTGCTTCAGAACCTGAGAGAGAACAATCTCTATTGTAAATTGGAGAAGTGCGAATTCCATCGTGAACAGGTTAAATTCCTGGGTTATGTCATTTTCACTGCTGGTTTTTTGATGGACCCAGAGAAACTTTCAGCAGTCCTACAGTGGCCCCAACCTGTGGGTTTATGTCCTCTGCAGCGTTTTCTTGGCTTTGCCAACTATGATCAGAAGTTTATTCGTAACTTCTTATCGCTGGTCAAGCCCCTGACTGATATGACCAGAAAGGACAGTAACCCTTAGTTGGTCTCCGGAGTCCATTAAGGCCTTTGAGAGTCTCAAGGCTGCCTTTGTTTCAGCTCCTGTGTTGGCACACCCTAATCCTAGGTTACCTTTTATCCTTGAGGTTGATGCTTCTCAGACTGCAGTTGGCGCCCTTCTGTCTCAACGTCCTATCTCTGAGAGCGCTATGCATCCTTGTGGCCACTTTTCCAAGAAATTGTCACCTGCGGAGTGCAATCACGAGTTTGGTGACAGAGAGTTGTTAGCAATCATTTTAGCCCTTAAAGAATGGAGGCATCTCCTCGAAGGTACCACTGTGCCAGTTCTTATTCTGACTGACCATAAGAATCTCACATTCTTGTCCGAGGATAAATGCCTCTCTCCCAGAAGGGCGTGATGGGCTTTTTTCTTGTCAAGCTTCAATTACATAGTCTCATTCTTACCTGGTACTAAGAAGGTAAGGGCTGATGCATTGTCACAACAGTTTTCCCTCCACTTCCAAGATGGAGCCGATTCCTGTTCCTGTGATACCTACCGATCGTATTCTGGGTATGGTTCGTACCAGTCTCACTTCACCTCTGGGTGACAGAATTCTTGCTGCTCAGATCCATTCTCCTCCTGAGAAACCTTGTGACTGCTGCTTTGTCCCTGAGAGTCTCCGCACTACCGTGCTCCAGACTTACCATTCTTCCAAGGCTGCTGCCCATCCAGGGAAGAATCAACTAATTTGGGCCATTTACCAACAATAGTCTACGCACTTATGTAGCTGCCTTTGTAGCTGCTTGTTCCGTGTGTGCTCAGAGTAAGACACCATGACACTTTCCAGTGGGCCTCCTACAACCCATACCCAATGGAGAGAGAGGCCTTGGACCCACCTGTCTATGGATTTTATTGTGGAGTGTTGAATTTGAGTTATTACTGTATTAATAACTATATTTCAATAATTCACATTGATGTGAAAAAGTTCCAAGAAAATCCATTCAGTTCTCGTGTAAAAACTCAAAAATTGATTCAATAATAAAATAGCAAAATGTTACAAAAACAATGTCAAAATTTAGAATAGAAAAATAGAATCAATATGTTTCTTATTCGTGAAATGAAGATTAAAATCAGATATGTCTGTGTGTAAAAGTAGCATCAATGTCTTGAGATGAATCATAATCATAACGTGATCCTGTGCTACAGCAGAAATATATAAAAGAGATTCTTCCCTAAATATATTAATGAACCTTATATAGAACGAATAAAATAATTAAAAACCAGCAGTGCAAGTGCAAAAAATTAATAAGTCAAAAAATAGATAAATCAATTCTCAATAAGCAGAAATTCCGTTATATCGATATCCACCACTAGGGGGGTCCTCTGCTCCACCAAATAGGTCATTGAATAAGACTCCACATACAGAGCAGAGGACCCCCTAGTGGTGGATATCGATATAACGGAATTTCTGCTTATTGGGTTTATGCTGGCACTTCAGGCAGTCATACTTATAGTGGAACGGAGGACCCCCTGGTGGTAGAAGTTGGAATAACGAAACTGATCCCCATTTGTTACTACATGCTGATTTATCAAGATATGAAGGTGAGGGTTCTGTGAGCTCATTTTTTGGATTTAAATATCTCCCTATCCACCGTTTTTGCTGGAACTTTTTATACACGACTTCCTTCTTTTGGCCATTTTTAGTTGATTTGATTAAGAGATTAACATCACCTTGAATCATATGCCCTGTGATTGATTTATCTATTTTTGGACTTATTAATTTTTTGCACTTGCACTGCTGATTTTAATTATTTTATTAGTTATATATAAAAGTTCATTAATATATTTGGGGAAGAATCTTTTATATATTTCTGCTGTAGCGCGGGATCACGTTATGATTATGATTTATTGAGAGTGGATTGTAATACACTGGAAGATTCTGCTGCAGACAGCTGTCTTCAATTTATTTGATTGCACTTTAATGCACTATATGCACTTTGTGATTTAACGATTCATTTAATAATTTTATTTGAAATTATATAGTTTTTAGAAGTTCACCCATAACACATTTTAGTAGCGCGAAGGTTTTTTACATTTTCAATGTCTTGAGATGTATGTGTGTGAATGTGTCCTCCTGGAGAGCTAGGAAGAATGTGTGCTTTTGTGCGTGTCTGCCCCAAAAACCTCTGTTTCTGCTCCTAAAAAACCAACACCTCCATTTTCCTATCCAGACTGCTTTTAAATGTTAGTTTTTTCCTTATAGTGCCACAGAAAAAAAACGGGAACTTTGAATACTTTCCCTCCCTCCAACATTCCTAAGAATGGGGCTATGAACTATGTGAGAGTAGCTAAAATAAGAATCATTTAAACTTACAATTTACACATTTCCTTTATACATCTAAAATCCTACTACATATCAGTATATATAATGTTCTTAATGATAATCCTAATCAAGAAATATTGTAATATAAAGAAATTATGTTCTTTAACTAAAACTTGAAACTATTAGCCTCTAAAGAATTATGAAACTTTTTTTCTCATGAGATGGGGAGGTGAGACAAAGTGATACCACATGAGAACTACTACATAGAACTGCTGGTGAAGCTATCCCAAAAAATGCATATGAAGCTTTAAACAAATCTTTACATAAATATATATGTAAAAAAAAATATATATATATATATACATTTCACTTTATCCATATCTAGAATATTTGATGATATACATAAGCAAGTCAATCATTCTCAAAAGACCCAATTGCATTCATAAACTCTGATATTCTAACATGGAGTTATCCAACTTTCAGGGCAATACAGTTATCCTTATGGTGGTTGACCGGTTCTCGAAAATGTCTCATTGTATTCCACCTAAGAAGTTGCCCACATCCAAAGAACTAGCTTCCATTTTTACTCGGGAGATCTTTTGCTTACATGGGCTACCCAAGGATATCATCTCGGACAAAGGTAGCCAGTTTGTGTCCAGGTTTTATTTGTGCACATTTGGGAATTCAGCTTTCCTTCTCCTCTGCGTATCACCCGCAGTCCAATGGGGCCGCAGAACGAGCCAACCAGTTCTGGAGCAGTTTTTACATTGCTATATTTCTGACCATCACAGCAACTGGTCAGACCTCCTACCTTGGGTGGAGTGTAATCACAATAGTGTCATCAATACCGCTTACCGAGTGTCTCTATTCATGGCGAATTATGGTTTACAACCATCCATGTTGCCTGACTCATTTGTTCCTCAGAGCGTTCCTGCGTTGGAGAAGTATCTCCGTGGTCTTCGTTCCACTTGGGTATAGGTCCAAGAGTCCTTGCAATGTGCCAATGATAGGTACAGACGCCATACTGACCGCGGACGCCTACCCGCGCCTGCCTACCAATTTGGGGACAGAGTCTGGCTGTCACCTCGCAACCTCCGACTCAATGTTCCCTCACTGAAACTGGCACTATGGTTTATTGGGCCTTTCCATATTCTCCGTAGGATCAACCCAGTGGCTTATGCTTTAGACCTTCCTTCGAATATGTGTATTTCAAGTCTTAATAAAACCTTTGGTATGCAACCGCTTCACCACCTCCTCACCCAGTTCAGGTTGAGAACCATGAGGAGTATGAAATACAATCCATCATTGATTCCCGTAGGTGCATACAGTACCTGGTTCATTGGAAAGGTTATGGTCCGGAGGAATGCTCTTGTGTCTCATCCTCAAGCGTACATGCTCCTGTCCTCCTTTGTGCTTTCCATAGACAATTTTTACCTTCAAGCCTGGTGATCCTCCTAGAGAAAGGGGTCATTGAGGAAGGGGTACTGTCAGGGCTGGGCTTAGCCCTTCCTTCTCAGAGCTCTGTGCTCAGCTGTCGGTTAATTGCCAGTACTCTTCGTTCCACAGTCACTCACCTAGTATTCATTTCCGGATCCGAATAGCCCTGCTGGCTATTTAAGCCGCCTGGATCAGATCGCCTGTGCCTTCACCTGGTCAACATATCAGGATACTCTCTGCTGTGTTTTTCTGTTAAAGACTTGTGCCTGGCTGACTTCCCTTCCGGTTTCTGACCCTGTTTACTGCCTCTGCTATGCCGATCTCTGGATTCCTGTTTCACTGGCTTGTTCTGACTAGCCGCTCTGGTTACCGAACACTGGCTATATTTTGACTATGTTTGCTCTGTTTGTACCATTTTATTAAAAAGTGTGATTTTTACTGTACTGTCTTTCTAATTCATTTTTCCTGACAATATTTGTGGACATTTATAAATGTATTGATTGTTTTTTTAGGATTGCGCTACACTATACGTATTTAAGAAGTGTGGTGAAATCACTTGAATCAGCAAGTGTTTGGCAGCAATCTGTTCTTTATTGCACTTTATTACACATTAAGGTTTGTTTGCACCGATTTATTGTTCAGTGCCTAAAACATAGTATGTTCACAACTACTTTATGTCATCTTACTGTTAACTCAATTTGACCAGACTAAATATTCAGCTCGTTGCTATTTATCCTGCCCCCTTCTCCACCCCAACCCTTTCAAAGTGGGCTTGGTCAGTGCAATGTCCCCAGATTTCATTTTGAAAATCTTGTCACCTTGCAGTACATTGTGGGGGAAATCAATCTTGTCCCTGTACAACTTTTTTTTTTGCACTAATACAAATTACAGGGCCCCATAGCCTTAAAGTGACTGTAAAGGTTAGTTTTTCTTTCTTTTAAACAACAAACATATGATACTTACCTGCTCTGTGCAAGGGTTTTACACAGATTGGCCCCAATCCTCATTTTCTGGGGTCCCCTGGCATTGCTCCTGGCTCCTCCTCTTCATTGGGTGCCCTCACATAGAGACTCTTTCCATGGGAGCACTCGTGCGCTCCTGAGTCCTGCTGCTGTGTCCATTGACACAGCCAGCAGGACTTGGCCCCGCCCCCGTGTCACTGGAATTGATTGACAGCAGCGGCAGCTATCAACCTGCCCAATGAGGACCGATGAGCAGCTGGAGCTGCTGGGCTCATTCTCGTCGCTGGAACGATAGGGTTCAGATAAGAAAAAGGGGAGCACAGAGGGTTTTTCACCTTCATGCATAGAATGCATGAAGGTGAAAAACCATGAGACTTTACATCTCCTTTAACAAGCATTTTAACGACTGTTTTTCAAACTACATATGAAATTGATAATCATTATCACCTGCTTGGTATAATTGGTCATTTATACCCCTGACTCTAATCTTACAAAATGCCCGACATTGTGCAAGTGTACAAAGTGTGCAAGTGTAATGCCCTGTACACACGACCGGTTTTCCCGTCGGAATAAACTCTGAAGGTTTTTCCGACGGAGTTGCGCTCAAGCTGTCTTGCATACACACGGTCACACAAAATTCCAACCGTCCAGAACGCGGTGACGTACAACGGGACTAGAAAACTGAAGTTTAATAGCCAGTAGCCAATAGCTTCCGTCTCGTACTTGCTTCACACCATGCGTCGTGTTTGGTACGTCAGAACAGCATACAGATGAGCGGTTTTCCCAATGGGAATTGGTTCCATTGGAAAAATTTAGAACATAGCTCTTTCTAGGTCCGTCAGAATTTTCGATGCAAAAAGTCTGATGGGGCATTACACACGATCGGAATATACGATGAAAAGCTCCGTCTGACTTTTTCTGTCGGACATTTCGCTCGTGTGTACACGGCCTAAGAGTTTATGCTGGTTTGAAGGCAAAGGGTAGTCACACCAAATATTGATCCGAGATTTTTCTTCTGTACATTCACTTTGCATTTTGTAAAAATTGATAAATATAAACAAATAAAATGTATATCTTTGAAAGCATTCTTAATTTACAGCATTTCTTCACACCTGTGCACAGTACTGTATTTTTAGAAGGAGGAGGATCTGCTTTGATGATATATTCCCATTTGGTGCGATATGCAATTTCCACACCATAGCTGAAAGTTAAAATCAAGCGTTTGCAGTATGGGAAGACACTTATTTGGAGTTATTTGTTTGTTGATGTGCAGGTAAACGGGGTAATGGTTCAAGCTACAACACCTGAACACTGCTTTTCCTAATATAGGACAGTAGGGATGGGATGATTATTGGTTTATTTTAATTTTTTTATTTCAATGATTTTTATTGAAAATTGCAAGGCATTTCTGACATTTGGGAAGACCACAGTCAATTTCCAGAAGAAAAAAGAAAGGAATAGAAGTAGTTAGAAAGGAATAACAGAGATGAAAGTGCACTCCCTAATATTAGGTTGATTCCTGAAGTCTCACAGGGGGTCTGACAAGTATTTAACCCACGGTTCCCAAATCTTGTCAAATAGGTTCTGTTTGTCCTGCAAGATCGCCGAGAGGCGTTCATTCACCATGATCCATGTCAATTTATTTTTCACCAGTTTGAATGGGATCGTGGGTGTCTTCCATGATCTGGCAATTGCTATTCTGGCTGCTGTGAAAATAAAGGCTACAAGTTTCTCTGCCTGTTTAGGTGTACCCTCTACTGGGCGTCCCAGGAGAGCTTGTTGCGGTGATTTAATTAAGTTCACCTGTGTTAGTGAGAAGATAAAATTATAAAGGCGGATCCAAAAATGTTTGGCCTTGGGACAGGACCACCATACATGGATCATTCCTTCCATTCCGTACCGTCGAAAGCAAGAGGGAGAGGCC
This sequence comes from Lithobates clamitans, assembly GCA_037952925.1. Taxonomy (NCBI): domain Eukaryota; kingdom Metazoa; phylum Chordata; class Amphibia; order Anura; family Ranidae; genus Lithobates; species Lithobates clamitans. Next base: position 290,004 of record JBBGZY010002059.1, on the reverse strand, counting down.
CCTGGAACGGACAAGGCTATTCTCATTAGTACCATGTACCATCTAAGCAAAGCCTTGTAGTTTGCTTCGATTAATGAGGTATTTATGTATGATTTTGACACACACTGTGACGTTGTGGACCATTCGGCAAGTGTGAGTGTCTCACCTATATCTTGTTCCCACTTCTTCATATAAAACAATTTTTCTGGAGTAGCAGTCAATTTACTATATGAAGCCAGTGTGCTTGTCAACGGTTCTACACAAGTACTCCATTGAGGTGGATGAGGTTAAATCGGCTGTGTGTTGGAGGGTGTGCAAAAAATGCATTATTTGCACATAATGAAAAATTTCTGAATTTGGGAGAAGATACTTCACTTGAAGGAATCTTTCTGTTAAAATCCCCCTATGATCGCAGAAAATCGGCTATGCATATCAAACCCTTATTTGTCCACCAGGCGAGGTTCCGGGAATTGAGACTTGGGGTGAAGTCTGGATTGCTCACAAGGGGGGCCATGGGAGTATGTGGAGATTTGAAATTATGGGATTTTGTCAGTCTGTCCCATAGGTTCAATGAAAATGATAGTGTAGGACACATCATGGCTGGTCTATCTTTTGGTCTCAGCCACATCAAGTGGCTAATTGGTTTAGTGGCATGCAAGGTGGATTTGATTTTCATCCAGATGGGCGGGGGTGTTGAGGAGTGAAAGCGGGTTAGCTGTGCCAATTGTGCTGCATAAAAATATCTAGCTAAGTCCAGGACTCCCAGGCCACTCCTTATCTTTGGTGTATATAGGGTGCGCTTATTTACCCAAGGTCTCTTATTCCCTCATATAAATTTCAAAACCTTGTTTTGGAATGAATGCAAGTCTGGTATACGAATTGAGATAGGCAGTGTTCTAAATAAATACAGTAACCTTGGTAAGAGATTCATCTTGAACGCGTGCAGTCTACCGAACCATGACGGAGAACTATTATCCCATCGTTGGAGACCATCCACCATTTTGTTATATAAGGGGGGATAACTTGCCTGATACAGCTTATCTAGAGTGGGGGTTAGGAAGATTCCCAAGTATGGGAGGACTTTAGTCTGCCATTTAAATGGAAAAGATATGTGTAATTGTGCTACTGTGTGCATGTCCAGTGAGAGGTTGAGGGCTACCGATTTCGAATGGTTGATAGAGAGAGCCCAAGATCATGGAGAAGTGGCGCAATGTTCGGTATAGCTTTGGCAGCGACGTGACCGGTGACGAAAGGAGCATGAGCAAATCATCAGCAAACATAGCACACTTGTGCTCGAGCTCCCCACAATGTATGCCCTTTATGTCTGGATGACTCCTAATTTTGTTAGCCAATAGTTCCAGGGCCCATAAAAATAGAATGGGAGAAGGGGGGCACCCCTGTCGAGTTTCTCTATGAATATCTATTTGAGGTGAAGTGTATCACTTCACCTGGATTTTCGCCGTGGGTAAATTATAAAGAGTCTGCAACACCCCCAAAAATTTAGGGCCAAACCCGTAGCCTTTTAGTGCATAGAAAAGGTATTCCCATGACAGGCAGTCAAAAGCCTTACAAAGGTCTAATGACAACAGCATGCTCTTCCTAGGTCCCAGATTGTCTCAGTTGGACTGAACCGCCGATATATAACATCTATTAGGCGTCGGGTCTGATTAGGCCCTTGGCGATTGGGCACAAACCCCACCTGGTCCGGATGGATCTAACTGGATAGGATTATTGGTTTCTTTTAACAGATAAACATGTTCAGCCTGAAAAAATGTCTACAGAATGCAAAACAGAAGAAATCAGTATAATATCGTCATTAAAACCAGTTTATTTTTCTTATACACTCAAGAAATGTTACAACCTGCCACATATAAATATTTACATTCAAGTTTATAGTTTCTGTTTCCAATCAGCCTGCCCCCTGTAGCGGTCAATGTCTCCTCCTTGTGTCTTCTGTGCAATGACAATGTCCAGAACATAAAATACTAAAAATAAAGTATCAAAAATATAGATTTTAAATCTCACATGACTTACTACCCTTCACAGCCACAAGTTATATACAGGGCTGCTGAGCCCCACTGATGCTGCCCCCTGTTGTTGGCTTTGTGAAAATAATCTTGTGTTGTTGATAATGAATCTCATTGACAGGCACCATCAGAGATGTGTCATTGATTGGGATTATTATACTGTATCCTGTATAACAGCTGTCTGTATTGTGGAAAGCCGAATCTTTATACAAGGTGCCATCTGCCTGATGCTGCTTCCTTCATACTCAAAACTGTGATCTGGGATCTCTGTTGGATTTCTATAAAATTGGTGCGATTGCAGCCCAGCGACATAACCAATTAGTGGTAAGATATTCTGTTAATGTACCTCTGGCTATCCCTGCTTAAGAGCACTGAAAGTCAGTGGAAGAGGTGCTGCACATGGGCCCACCTCCGCCATCACATGACCATAACTGATGGACACATGAAAGCGGGAAGGAAAACTCCCATTGGTTTCTGGAAGCAGAATTTTCCTCACCCACAATAATTAATTTTTTACATTTTTCTCATGTAGCTGTTACACCCAGCCAGGCTCTGTTTTTCACACATTTTTTTTGAGTTTTGGTTTTCTGAAATTGTGTCAAAGTTATTTTATGTGGTTTGTTTGGAAGTAAAAAGTGCTTGGTTGAATTCCTAACCTAAATATTACTAGAACTCCATGTAATCAGCAATGTTACTCCTATGTATTCCTAGTTAAAATGGGGCTTGTGGGTGTCAAAATTGCTTAAAGTTTGAAGACATAAAATTCCTAATTACATTTTTTTTTAAACATACAAAAGTCTTTCAGGGCACCGACTTTTTCAGGATTTGCAAATTAAGAAAATAGGTACTGGTTTGTAGCAAATATCATTTACAAATGAGCTGCAGTCTGGTGTGTGGCTTTCCATATCAAATAAGAGTGCACTTTAAGAGCTCTTTAATGAAATGTGACCTTAAAGTTGGCCATACACACAAAAATGTTTTCTCTAAACAAAAAAAAAAATAAAAACGTGCTAAACAGCACAGGTAGGCAAATCTCCCACTGCAGCAATTTTATTCTAATAGCCTGTGCCACCAACGTTTAAAATACCTGAAGAGTTCCCGCATCTGACTGAATGCATGCGCTTTTCAGAGACAATTTTCCACCCAGCTCCTTCGATTTTTCAATTGAAAAATATCAGGTGGAAGGGTGCCGACAGCCACTCTTAGAGAAAAATTCAGAACTGTATAAAAATTGCTTAATGTATGGCCAGCATTAGGCACAAATGACCTTTGACCTTTTTGAGACCAGCCTTAATTCACAAACACTAAGGGCTCATTCACACCATACGTGCATGAAAACTGATGGGAAAAAAGCACAGATTTTACTTGCGGAGACATCAGTTTACCTCAGTTTTCATGCACGTGGACATCAGTTTTTTTTGCATGTTGACATCAGTTTTCTTGTGTGACATTTATGTGCCCTATTCACATCAATGTTGATTTTATGTCAGTTTTTTTACATGCAGAAAACTGCATACACGTTGCAGATTCCTGCACAGGGCACATAGAGAATGCAGAAAATGCATGCAGAAAAACTGACGTCTCAGACCTATGGTGTAAACGAGGTCTAAGGCATCAATCTGTTACATTTTTTTTACTTGATCCAAAGCCACCAAAACTATTAGAATACACAGTATCTGCTCAAACACGACAGTTTATCAATTTTCATCTAAACCCCACCCCCTGCACCCCAGACGTTTGCCAAGACCAGATTGGAAGAATAACATGGACAGTTCCACTTCCCCTCCCAACTGATCCTCTCTGGGAGGAAGTGAAAATGTGAGTGTCCCTGACAACCATCCATCGGTGCAAATCCCACTAACTATATATCAGCATCCAGTGGGGGATTTCCAGAAAAGAAGTGGCTGTGAGAGCAGAAAAGTCAGGGCTGACTCCATATTGGTAGCTCTTGATTTGGAATGAGGTGTTGGACAACCCAATGTATGGCCACATGGCAGAAATATTTTTATCATCATAAAAATAGTGTCCAGTGGAACTCCAACCTAAATAAAATTAGAACGGTTTTTGCAAATACCTCCTGAAGTGTTTCCTGGTATGGGTTTTCCTCTCATGTTGCCTGTATGCAATCACTGATTACATTTTATTTTCTGTCTCAGCTAAATGCCTTAAATCCAGCTGTGCACCAGTAAGTTTCACACACCCACTTCCCGTCTAGAGGCAAGTCATTCAGGCTTCCATCTGTAGTTCTCGACTACAAAGGTGATGTTAGACATTACCTATGCTGAAGCTGTGTAGGAGAAAATGTATTGCAATTACCATAGAATCCAGCCTAGTAACACCTACCTCTCGAGTCTATAACACCTTTAGGAAGCTGCGAGTTGGTGATCACATTACACAGTACTCCCCTTTTACTGCCCACAGGACCAACTACAGCTGCCCAGGGACTACACAAGTCTAAAAGAAACATGGGGCACGTCATTTCAGGAATTATCGGCAGGACACCAGAGCCTCCTCTTGGTGCCCCCTGCCGATTGTTGGGATTGAAGCGATGATGGCACAGGAATATAAAATAAAGTCAGAAAGACATTGTGCTAAAACCTACATTTTCCTAGTCTGACCTTTACTTTGCAGTAGTTGTGCCAATTATCTAAACATGACTTTGATGTCCAATAGGCACCAGAGTTTGATTCAGTGCCTTCAGTAGTCAGCAAATCAGTAACAAACCTGGTCAGACACACTCCTTCTCTGCAATACAAGTTTGTGGGAGGACACTTATTGGGGGGTGGTGTAGTGTAGATATTACTTAACTTTGCCAGCAAATAGCAGGGGGAGAGCAAGAAGCAGCATTAGTCTGAATACAAAAATCCTTTTTTCTCTCACAGTAAAATCCTTTTCTTGGAGTCATTAGAGGGACACAGGAATTCAGATATTATGCAGTTATTCTGTATACCTACAGGAGCATAGTACACTGGCACGCAAAAAGCTGTAAAAGTCGGCCCAATAGAACCTCTCCTCTATCCAGCATCCCTTGTTTTTTGGCAAGCAGTATTGAGAGAATGAACAGAAAAATGGGGGGTACGTGACCTGTGTACCCCAATGGGCTGCATGAAAAGGATTTTATGGAGAGTACAAAAATCCTATTTTCTTTTTCGTCCACTGACATTTACACGGGAATGAAGATACTTTTTATGATGTCCAAATGCCATTCAACTGAGGGATGAGTAGAGCAACAACCACTAATGGGCCCAACTGAATAGAAATAGGGACTGCCTGCAGCCCAAGAGCCACCTGAAGGACCAACACCTGAATATGAAACCTAGATGAGGCTGAGCCCCCTACCAGATAAGGGAACCTGCCAACATGAACAGAAAGAAAGAAGGCACAAGGAATCAACTGGATGTTCAAGACCTACAACACCAGCAAAAACATGGAGGCATGCTAGGTAGAGGAGAGGTTATTCTGAGCTGGTGCACAATTTTTTGCTTGCTAGTGTCCACTCCTCCTGTAAGCCACAGTATAACTTAACAGTCTCTGAATTCCCGTACCCTTCAATGGACAAGAAAGAAAAGGTGCTTAAAAGCATTTCCAAGCAAAATCAGTCACAGATCATAACGTGGTGCACAAGATGATAAAAAAAAGTTCAGAGATTTAAATATTCTTTAAATATATTATGTGACAATAGTGGTCACCCCCAGCTTCTTCTGCCTCCTGTATATTTGTTGTTTGGATTAAGGTGGTTTCACTTCACAGCAGTTTTTTCAAAAACTGGTAATTCGCAGAGATTCCTTACAGCTTTGCCATACGTGAATTGATGGTGAATGACCCCCCATTGTACCTGCTACACCGAAATGAAACACACTAAGGGTCACAGCAGATTTGCTGGACTCACTGGAATGAATTTAGTTACTGGACACAATATTATCCAATCCTATTTCAGGTTCTTTCTTTCCCACAAAGAAGCTCAATCTGGGTGCTGGTCTTCCCATGTCTGCATAGCTGGGATCACAGGGTGGTTAGATTAGGTATTTCAGTTCTGTGAAAATTTTACAATGAATTCTGAGCACATGCAGAAAATTATTGCTATTATATTGCTGCATTCTACAGATGTTGATGTACCTAAGTTAATGTCCAGATTGTAACAAGCAACACAGAAAGCAGATCACAATCTGACTGGATGATAATTTGGCAATATTGTGCAACCTCCTGGCAAGATTAGCCTCCTCTTTTATTGACTATCATGTCCCTTCTCTGCCCACCACTGCTGTTTTGTTTGTAGAGGTTGTCATAGACTGCTGTGAAGCAAGTGGGGCTCCGTCTGACTCCAATTCTCTTGTAAAGATAACAGCATCGCCACTGACGTTCATAAGACACTGTGCCTAGAAGAGAAGAGAATGGAAGTTTAGATTATTGTGTAAGCAATTTAAAACATTGGCTGGAACAGCCCCCAATAATGTTCACCTAAATAGACTGTCACTTTGCCCATTTATGTTTCCTTTTCCGCACGCTGGAATTACTCGGATATTGGAAGCATGTGACCACCTCCCTAATGGCTCAGGAACAAAAGTAAGGTAAAATCCAAAAGCTGACAGTTGTCACTCAAATATAAGGTGAAGGGAAATCTACCAATAGAGACACTTTTCCTCAGGCAAAGGTGGGGTATCCCCTCATCTCTAAAATATCACTATGGCTGGCTTTCTACTTTAAAGCTCATTTTTAGGATGCTCTGATATTTTTTTTACTAAAACTTCCTTTCCCCAACCACAAGTCAAATGAGTATAAACAAATCAACAATACACAAACTAGTAACTAGTGCGCGAGTCAGCGCTCACTGACGGAAGATGAGATGAAATAAGAATAATTGCGAAAAAATAAAATAAATTAAAAAAAACAGCAGAAGGAGGGCACCAGGTAAGTATGAGTAAAAACCAATAGTAATTTTATTCAATAATCACTTACAACATGGCTTCTTGCAAACAGCATAAAGGGCTGGTGTGGTGTGCAGGGCAGACAGGCAGCTGTCAGGATAGAATGGAGGACAGTTGTAGGCACAAGTTCGGACCCCCTGCAGGGAGATCAAACACTGGCGGTGTCACAAGCTCTCACATGCCGGACAGGTTAGCAAGGGTCAAACGACAAGCTGGGGAGGGGGCAGGTCGCAACAGGTTTCCGAGGCCTCGCCTCCATCAGGCTGGCCCGCCCCCCCGAAAGGAGGGAGATTTTAACTGACATGAACGGTAAATTGAGGGCCAGTCAGGGACCAGAGCAAGCCGCCTGATCTAGGACCACACTCAACTTCAGGTAACACTTCATAGCATGAACCACATTCCAGGGTGTGAAAAGCCTTGTCCATCAGCGTCTGAGGCTGTCTTTTTTTAAGATGGAACCAAGAAATCACTTAGATAAAAAAAATGGCTGAGGTCCTCAAACCGCCTTGTTATGGTGGAGCAGTAGGAACAGTTCCATTACAGGAAAGCGAAGCCCATTTAGAAACTCTGCAAACCGAAGAAACAGCAACCAGAAAAATAACCTTCTAAAGGGGTTAAAGGCATTACCTGGATAGGTGCAAATGAAGATTTCTTAAATACAAAAAGTGCCAAGCTGAGGTACCACGGAGTCCTAATCAGTGGAATAATACGTGTAATGCCTTGCAGAAAGCCCCACACCAAGGAGTGTGAAGCAATTGGTCTCTGAAAATGTAACTCAAAGGCTGAAAATTTGACCTTTGATCAAGGCCAGTCCCAAATTATTTTCAGACTGAAGAACTGCCAGTAAGCAGACAACTACATAATTGTGAGGGTGAAATCCATGAGCCTCACATCAGGCAAGTAAAACTTCCAAGAAATGTAAATCTTTCTAGAAATCACCTTCCTAGCCTTCAGCAATCTAGGAATGACTTAGGCTGCGATTTGAAATGTCAATTTTCAGGGACTATTGCCAGCAACGGCGCAGTCCGAATTGGTGCAACACCAACTTTGCAGCGCGGCATCAATTCCCAAAAGTAGTTCCTGCACTACTTTTGGCAAGTTTGGGGGTGATTTCAATAGACATCTGTGCAGTAACCCGCACAGATGTCTCTCAAATCGCCCCCAAACTCGCACTGAAATGCCGGTTTGAAATCATGCGAGTTCAGCTGAACTCACATGATTTCAAACCAGTCTTCAGTGTGAACCTAGACAAAAAAAAAAAAAAAAAAAAAAAAAAAAAAGGGTCTGGTGTCACCCGCAAACCACCTCCATCCCAATAAATGCAACACAAGACAGGAAATCGCCCCGGGACTTTAAATGAGGTGAATGCGTTTAGCCAATTGACAGAGTAAATGCAGTCTCAAAATTTATTAAAATAGTCATGCAAACAAACACGAATCATAGCCAAGCAACTGAAATGATACATACAGTAGAAAATGTCATTACACGTATCAAGGTATAAAATGTAAATTGCAGAGTACACATGCATAAAAAATATCCAAACGCGTTTCGCAAGACCATGCTCACTTCATCAGGGTAGATGCGTGTGTAGTACATCTGTAGGGGGTATAATGATCCAAATAAGTATCAACACAGACATGGTATCATGACAATTAGTCAAGAGGGTCCGAAAACGCATGGCCTTGTACTCACCATTGGCTGGATCAGACTACCAATTTCTTGATAGCCAGAGGCGGCAGTAATGAGTATCCGGCTCGGGAGCTGAGGGAAAACCAACCCAACAGAGCACAAACGGGGGGGCAGACATGGCCGGTATGGGGGAATGTGTCACCAAAGATCTCAAAGTATCTATTAATAATGTCAACTGAAACATAAATGCCTATGTATCAATAGGTGCTGCCATACCAGCATAGAAGTAAAGTAGTATATGAAAAGAGTATGTATATGCATGAATCAAACTGGTTCAATAATGGTATGAGCTAGGAATCTAGGGGACAATGGAGAAAAAAAAAATAGAAATAAATATAAATGAATGAGATGAATGTGTAATGGTGTGTACATGAATGAACCATGAGAGTGAATATAATGAAGTATGAGACGATGCATATGGCAGACCATGCTAAAGTTAAGTGCTCAATTGTGAAGGGAGTGAATGGATGATTAACATCCATCAAGGAGTGTGGACTCACCTTGAATGAAGTAAACTACTGTATGTGAGTTAAACAGGACACAGGAAGTGACAAACGATCCCAGCCATGACTAGCCCTCAATATCGTCCAACTCGGGAGCAGCGATGTGTACAAGGTAGCTTCTCATACCTCCTGCTGTCCCCCCTGCCCTGTTTGGACGAGTGGGGCCACCTACACATCGGCACCATGCGACCACGCCTACCGTGCGACTTCCACGGTTCCGGCGTCAGCGCGCTATTGCGTGGAATATCAGCATGTGCGACTTGGGGGCGTCTGCGCAGGCGCACCCCCATTTGGCGGCGAGCGTTATCCACGTTCGCTTGCCTTCTCACACACACATGGCGTTGGAGGCGGAGCTCACTGGGCCCTCTGGGGGATATAAATTGGGGGCTATTAATGGCTGGGATCTGTTTGTCACTTCCTGTTTCACATACATGCAGCAGTTTACTTCATTCAAGGTGAGTCCACACTTCTTGATGGAAGTTAATCATCCATTCACTCCCTTCACATTTGAGCACTTAACTTTAGCATGGTCTGCCATATACATTGTCTCATACATCATTATATTCACTCTCATGGTTCATTCATGTACACACCATTACACATTCATCTCACTGTCCGAGTTTCCAAGTCCCTCTAGCTTTGAACAACATTGGTTCATATGAGATAGCTAGATAGATAGCTAGCGATAGATGGATGGATGGATGGATGGATGGATGGATGGATGGATAGATAGATAGATAGATAGATATTCTAATTTTTTCATTACATTGCATACACCATGGTTACTCTGTTGGTATAGTACTAACTGATATACATATATTTTTATCTGACATATACAATGGACTTGGATACATGTTATAAGGGACACACACTTAATCACATTGTTTTTGTTCTATTTTATTTCTATATTTTTTTTTTCTCTCCATTGTCCCCTAGATTCCTAGCGCATACCATTATTGAACCAGTTTGGTTCATGCATATACATACTCTTATCATATACTACTTTACTTCTATGCTGGTATGGAAGCACCTATTGATACATATGCATTTATGTTTCAGTTGACATTAATAATGGATACTGGGAGATCTTTGGTGACACATTCCCCCATCCCAGCCATGTCTGCCCCCCGTTTGTGCTCTGTTGGGTTGGTTTTCCCTCTGCCACCTCAGCTCCTGAGCCGGACACTCATTACTGCCGCCTCTGGGTATCAAGTAATTGGTAGTCTGATCCAGCCTCTGGTGAGTATAGGGCCATGCGTTTTTGGACCCCTTGACCAATTGTCATGATACAACGTCTGAGTTGATACTTATTTGGTTCATTATACCCCCTACAGATGTACTACACACGCATCTACCCCTGATGAAGCGAGCATGGTCTTTCAAAACGCATTGGGATACTTTTTATGCATGTGTACTATGCAATTTACATTTTATACCTTGATACGTGTAATGACATTTTCAACTGTATGTATCATTTCAGTTGCTTGGCTACGATTCATGTTTATGTTTGCATGACTATTTTAATAAATTTTGAGACTGCATTTACTCTGTCAATTGTTGGCTAAACGCATTCACCTCATTTAAAGTCCTGGGGCGATTTCCTGTTTTGTGTTTCAGTGTGAACCTAGGCTTACTCAGAGATTCCCCTGTCCCTTAGGACTCTGGCTTCAACAGCCATGCAATTAAAGCGGAGTTCCACCCAAAAGTGGAACTTCCACTTCAAGCACTCCTCGCCCCCTTACATGCCACACATTTGGCATGTCTTTTTTTTTGTTGGGGGGGGGGTAGTGGGTAACTTCTTTTTAGTGGGACCTGTAGATATGTCCCTGATTTCGAACAATGTCCCTCTGTTCCTCTTTACCTGGTTTTTTTTTGTAAACCAAAAAAAAAAAAAGTCCCTGTCCCACCTGCCAGGGAAGGGGGATAACCAGCAGGGCCTACCCCTGGGCACTCACCATTCCTGCTGCAGGAACCTCTGGGGGGGGGTTCAATTTTAAAAAATATATATTTTTCTAGACATGACAGCAAAAGAGAGATGAATATTTTTAGACAATACATTACAGAGTTTCTTGTAATGCAGCTCATTTCACATTAACATACTTAATGTAGAAACCACTTCAACATGACACTAGAAACCAGAGAAAGTAAACAGTATACACTACTTCCTGTGTGCTCAAACTGAGGTGAAACAATATGCTTCTCGTACTTAACCACTTGACCACTGGGCACTTAAACCCCCTTAATAACCAGACCAATTTTCAGCTTTCGGTGCTCTCACACTTTGAATGCCAATTACTCAGTCATGCAACACTGTACCCAAATTAAATTTTTGTCCTTTTTTTCCACACAAACAGAGCTTTCTTTTGGTGGTATTTAATCACCGCTGGGTTCTTTATTTTTTGCGCTACAAAAGAAAAAAGACCGAAAATTCTGTAAAAAAATGAATTTTTCTTCGTTTCTGTTATAAAATTTTGCAAATTAGACATTTTTTCTTCATATATTTTGGCCAAAATTTATACCGCTACATATCGTTGGTAAAAATAACCCAAATCAGTGTATATTATTTGGTCTTTGTGAAAGTTATGGAGTCAATCTCTGAAAATTGATCACACCTGAAGTACTGACGGCCTATCTCATTTGAGACCCTAACATGCCAGAAAAGTACAAATACCCCCTAAATGACCCCTTTTTGGAAATAAGACATTCCAAGGTATTTAGAAAGATGCATGGTAAGTTTTTTGAACTTGTCATTCTTTCCCACAATTCTTTGCAAAATCAAGATTTTTTTTTCATATTATGTCATATTAGCAGGTTATTTCTCACACACAGCATATGCATATCTCGCATGGTATTTGCGCAGCAATTATTCAAACGCGTTTTTTTGAAAAAAAAAACAAAAAACAGTTTTGTGCTTAAAAAAAAAAACAAAACAGTAAAGTTAGCCCAATGTTTTTGCATAATGTGAAAAATGAAGTTATGCCGAGTAAATAGATACCTAACATTTCACCCTTCAAAATTGCACACGATCGTGGAATGGCTCCAAACTTCGCTACTTAAAAATCCCCATAGGAGACGCTTTAAAATTTTTTACTGGTTACATGTTTTGAGTTACAGAGGAGGTCTAGGGCCAAAATTATTGCTCTTGCTCTACCGATCACAGCGATACCTCACGTGTGGTTTGAACACCATTTTCATACGTGGGCGCAACTTACATATGCGTTCGCTTCTGCATGCGAGCACATGGGGAAAATTTTTTTTTTTTTTTTTTAATTGTTCATTTTACTTTAGTTTGAGGCTTTTTCCAAAAAATAATTTTTTTGATTACTTTTATTTCTATTACAAGGAATGTAAACATCCCCTGTAATAGGAATATGGCATGACAGGTCCTCTTTACAGTGAGATATGGGGTCAATAAGACCCCACATCTCACCTCTAGGCTGGAAAGCCTGAAATAAAGCGGTGAGTTGGTAGAAGCACCTGAGGGTGGCGAGAGGGGATGTCCCCTCTCGCCTCCCGTAAGAACGATCAAGCAGTGGAACAGCCGCTATGATCATTCTCATGGTGTAGGGAATCGCCGGCTGAAAAAGCCGATATCTGAATGATGCCTGTAGCTGCACCCATCATTCAGATATCCCCGCATAAAGTCAAGGACGTCGTATGACGGCCGGCAGGTGGGAAGTGGTTAAAACACATTTTTTTTAACACAAAGTTGTCCATTTATACAATATTTCTAACACATAGCATGTACATACCAAAAATGACACCCCAAAATAGATTCTCCTACTCCTCCCGAGTACGGCGATACCACATGTGTGAGACTTCCACAGCCCGGCCACATACAGAGGCCGAGTACAGCCGAGTATGGCAGAGTATTGCACGGGGCATTGCAGAGTATTGCACGGGGCATTGCAGAGTATTGCACGGGGCATTGCAGAGTATTGCACGGGGCATTGCAGAGTATTGCACAGGGAATAGCTGAGCATGGAGGGATGGATGTGACTGCACATGTCACTGAGCAGCGCTGTGGGCACTACACATCCAGCCCACAGCGCGGCTCCCATCCAATCTCTCCCCCTCTGTACCGATCGGTACAGAGAGGGGAGAGAGGAACCGGCGTCATGACATGACGCCGGTTTGTTTACATGTGATCGCTCCGTCATTTGACGGAGCGATCACATGGTAAACGGCCGCGATCAGCGGCCGTTTACCATGATCCGTGATGAGGACCCGGCGGTCACGGATGTTCCCGTGTGCGCGCCCCAGGGGGCGAGCGGGAGCAGTTTTCTGGAATCACGTCATATGACGTGATCCCAAAGTTATCCAACCGCCCCTGCAGCCGTCATTTGGCTATGGGCCGGTTAGCAACTGGTTTAAAAAAAAAAAAAAAATTATATATATACACATACAGTGCCTTGCATAAGTATTCACCCCCCCGCCAGGAATTTTTCATGTTTTGTTACCTCACAAACTGGAATTAACATGGATTGTTTGAGGATTTGCATAAGAACATGCCCACAACTTTGAAGATTTTTTTTTTTTTTCTTTTATTGTGAAGCAAACAACAAATAGGACAAAATAACAGAAAAAGTAAATGGCATAACTATTCACCCCCCTAAAGTCAATACTTTGTAGAGCCGCCTTTTGCGGTTATCACAGCTCCAAGTCGCTTTGGATAAGTCTCTATGAGTTTGCCACATCTTACCACTGGGATTTTTGCCCATTCCTCCTTGCAAAACTGCTCCAGCTCCTTCAAGTTGGATGGTTTGCGCTTGTGAACAGCAATCTTTAAGTCTGACCACAGATTTTCTATTGGATTGAGGTCTGGGCTTTGACTAGGCCATTCCAACACATTTGCATGTTTCCCCTTAAACCACTCAAGTGTTGCTTTAGCAGTGCATTTGGGGTCAGTGTCCTGCTGGAAGGTGAACCTCCGTCCTAGCAAATCACACAGAGTGGTACAGGTTTTGCTCAAGAATATCCCTGTATTTAGCACCATCCACCTTTCCCTCAACCCTGACCAGTTTCCCAGTCCCGACTGCTGAAAAACACCCCCCACAGTATGATGGTGCCACCACCATGTTTCACTGTGGGGATGGTGTTCTTTGGGTTATATGACGTGTTGGGTTTGCGCCAGACAGCGTTTTCCTTGATGGCCAAAAAGTTCAATTTTAGTCTCATCAGACCAGAGCACCTTCCTCCATACATTTTGGGAGTCTCCCACGTGCCTTTTCACAAACTCAAAACGTGCAATTTTGTTTTTTGCTGAAAGTAATGGCTTTCTTCTGGCCACTCTGCCATAAAGCCCAAGCCCAACTCTATGGAGCGTATGGCTTATTGTTGTCCTATGTACAGATACTGCAGTCTCTGCTGTGGAACTCGGCAGCTCCTCCAGGGTTACCTTAGGTCTCTGTGCTGCCTCTCTGATTAATGCCCTCCATCAAAGATTTGGATATTTTTTATATCCTAACCCTGACTTGTACTTCTCAACAACATTGTCCCTTATTTTCTGTGGCCATCGAACACCAAATTGAACACACCTTCTCCCCATTCACCTGAGACCTTGTAACACCAACGAGTCAAATGACACCGGGGGAGGGAAAATGGCTAATTGGGCCCAATTTGGATATTTTCACTTAGGGGTGTACTCACTTTTGTTGCCAGTGGTTTAGACATTAATGGCTGTGTGTTCAGTTGTTTTGAGGAGACAGCAAATTTCCACTGTTATACAAGCTGTACACTCATTACTTTACATTGTAGCAAAGTGTTTTTTCTTCAGTGCTGTCACATCAAAATATATAATAAAATATTTACAAAAATGTGAGGGGTCACTTTTGTGAGATACTGTTATATATATTCAGATACGGTCAGGTCCATAAATATTGGGACATCGACTTAATTCTTATCTTTTTGGCTCCATACACCACCACAATGGATTTGAAATGAAAAAAACAAGATGTGCTTTAACTGCAGACTTTCAGATTTAATTTGAGGGTATTTACATCCAAATTAGGTGAACGGTGTAGGAATTACAACGGTTTGTATATGTGCCTCCCACTTTTTAAGGGACCAAAAGTAATGGGACAATTGGCTGCTCAACTGTTCCATGGCCAGATGTGTGTTATTCCCTTATTATCCCAATTACAAGGAGCAGATAAAAAGGTCCATTTCAAGTGTGCTATTTGCATTTGGAATCTGTTGCTGTCAACTCTTAATATGAGATCCAAAGAGCTGTCACTATCAGTGAAGCAAGCCATCATTAGGCTGAAAAAACAAAACAAACCCATCAGAGACAGCAAAAACATTAGGTGTGGCCAAATCAACTGTTTGGAACATTCTTAAAAAGAAAGAATGGGGGGGGGGGGAGAAAGTTGCTATGTATGCAGATGACATCTTACTATTTCTGGGGGACATGCAGGCTTCCCTAATGGCAGCCATGGGGATAGTTAAGGAATTTGGACATTTTTCTGGGTTGGTAATTAATTGGGAAAAATCGGCATATATGCCAATAGATCTCCCCTTAGAGAACCCCTTCCGCAACTAGCATCTCAAATTAGAGTAGTAAGCCAAATGAGGTACTTGGGCATTAATGTAACTAGAGATCCGGGGCAGTATATCACAGAAAACGTGGTCCCACTTATGACAAAGTTAAAACAAAAAAGCTGGGTGTGGGCCCGTCTCCCTCTCGCGGTCGCCGGACGATGCAATTTAGTTAAGATAGTATGGATGCCACAAATTTTATATATGTTATCCCCTTCCCGCCGACCGTACGCACATATGCGTACTCGGCTTTCCGGTGTTATACCGGGATGATGCCCGCAGCTGCAGGCATCATCCCGGTACCGTTGTTTACAGCGGGCGATCGGCTACCCGTGTATAACAACCGATGCGGCTAAAAGCCGCTCGGTTGTTATACCGGAGGAGCGGGAGGGGACATCCCCCCCTCCCACCGCCTCCCGCCGCTGTTACCGGGCCTCCCGTGCGATCAGGAAGCCCGGTGTCCAATCGGGTACTTTCGGCGGCTGGGGGCGGGCTGGAACGAGGCTGTGAGCGGCTTCGTTCCAGCCTTCTTGTTGTAAACGCGGAAGCGACGTCATGACGTCACTTCCCTTTTACTCGGCTGCCAATGGCGCCGATTTTAAAAAAGTACACAGTATTCAGAATCGCCGTTTTCGGCGATCTGAATACTTTGAAGTGTAAAGGAGGGATGGGGGGTCTTTTAGACCCCCGATCTCTCCATAAAGAGTACCTGTCACCACCTATTACTGTCACAAGGGATGTTTACATTCCTTGTGACAGCAATAAAAGTAAAAAAAAAAAAAAAAAAAAAAATTTTAAAACACAATTTATAAAGTAAAAAAAAAATAAAAAAAATAAAGAAAAAAAAATTTTTTTTTAAAGTGCCCCTGTCCCCGCGAGCTCGCGCAGCGAAGAAAACGCATACGGAAGTCGCGCCCGCATATGTAAACGGTGTTCAAATCACACATGTGAGGTATCGCCGCGATCGTCAGAGCGAGAGCAATAATTCTAGCCCTAGACCTCCTCTGTAACTCTAACCTGGTAACCGTAAAAAATTTTTAAAGCGTCGCCTATGGAAATTCATAGGTACCGTAGTTTGTCGCCATTCCACGAGTGCGTGCAATTATAAAGGGTGACATGTTTGGTATCTATTTACTCAGCGTAACATCATCTTTCACATTATACAAAAAAATTGGGGTAACTTTACTGTTTGGATTTTTTAAAATTCATGAAAGTGTCCCTTTTCCAAAAATTTGCGTTTAAAACACCGCTGCACAAATACCGTGTGATAAAAAATATTGCAACAATCGCCATTTTATTCTCTAGATTCTCTGCTAAAAAAATATATATAATGTTTGGGGGCTCCAAGTAATTTTCTAGCAAAAAATATGGATTTTAACTTGTAAACACCAAATTTCAAAAATAGGCTTAGTCGTGAAAGGGTTAAACACAATTCTCCTGTGTGGATTCCAAAACACTGGTTTAAAAAAAAATGGACAGTGTGTTTAGAGAACCAATTTGGAAAAATGGTGTGGCAAGGGTTCGTTTGCAGGCGTTGCGGCGGCTAAGAGAGGTGGGGGGTTTGGCATTACCTAACCCAAGATGGTACTTTCTGGCGGCACAAATGCAGTACATGGTAGGAAAGAATAGGCTAGAAGAAAGAGGGGTAGGTAGTAACCTATTGCTGAACAATACTTAGCATGACACGTTGGTAGAAGCAGTTGAGGCAGACTCCTTTGATTCCAATTGTCCCACTCCCCAGTTAATGGTTAAGAGTTGGGAGTCCGTCAAGGCCGAGTTAGGTTATGTCGGATTCTCAGAGTTTACCCCATTATGGGATAATAAAAACCTAAAGGAACTTAAAGTAATTGGGAGATTAGAGCAATGGGATCGGAGGGGCATCCACTGCCTGGCACACTTATATAAGGCTGGGAGACTAAAGTCATTTCAGGAGATTGTGGCAGAGTACATGGTTCCTAATCGACAATTTTATAGGTATTTGCAAATTAGGCATGCCCTGACAGTGCAATTTAGGGGGAAGGAACCAGAGTGGAGTGAAATGCCCTCTCTTAGGAAACTGGTGAATGCTAGAACAACAAAAGGACTAATCTCTGATATGTACGGTTGTATTAGCATGATGGGTCAGGAGGGACCGGTAGAATCCAAGAATAGGAATAAATGGGAGAGTGATGTGGGGCAATTAACGGAGGATTAATGGAAATATGTTTTGGCACTGGCGCCCAGGATCTCTCTTTCTCCTTCACAGATTGTATCACATCTGTATTTGGTACATAGGTCATATTACACGCCTTTGAAGTTACATATGTTTGGGAGAAGGCCTGATGCTGATTGCCAAAGGTGTGGGGATAGGAAGGGTGATCTGGTACACATGCTTTGGCGATGTCCCAGGTTGCACAGGTATTGGGAATGTATAATTGATAAAATAAATTCTGTGTTTGGGACATCTCTGGGCATGGAGGCCAGAACCTGCCTTAAGGGTCTGATGGAGGAAAGTGATATCAAGAGATACGCAGACCGCAATAATCAGGTGCTTGTTTTAAGGTAAAAAATTAATTTCAAGGAAGTGGAAGGCAAAAGAGCCCCCGACGATGGTAGAATGGCTGAAAGAGGTAGAGGATGTGATTGTAAAGGAGAAATATATTTATAAAAAGAGAGGTAACAATAAGAAATTTGAAAAAAATGTGGAAACTATGGTTGGAAATGGAATAATATTAGTGGGAGAGGATGGAGAGTGCTTGGTGTGCGAGGGGTGGGGAGGGAGGTGTGAGAGGATGGCAGAGGGTGGAGATTTTTATGGTGAAACTTTGTTAGTCCACAATATATGTAAATATGACTGCTTTTTTACTGGAACAAGTGTTTTATATTATTGAATTTTTCTAATAAAAAGTATTAAATCGTAAAAAGAAAGAATGCACCGGTGAGCTCAGCAACACCAGAAGACCCGGAAGACCACGGAAAACAACTGTGGTGGATGACCGAAGAATTCTTTCCCTGGTGAAGAAAACACCCTTCTCAACAGTTGGCCAGATCAAGAACACTCTCCAGGAGGTAGGTGTATGTGTGTCAAAGTCAACAATCAAGAGAAGACTTCACCAGAGTGAATACAGAGGGTTCACCACAAGATGTAAACCATTGGTGAGCCTCAAAAACAGGAAGGGCAGATTAGAGTTTGCCAAACAACATCTAAAAAAGCCTTCACAGTTCTGGAACAACATCCTATGGACAGATGAGACCAAGATCAATTTGTACCAGAGTGATGGAAAGAGGAGAGTATGAAGAAGGAAAGAAACTGCTCATGATCCAAACCATACCACCTTATCAGTGAAGCATGGTGGTGGTAGTGTCATGGCATGGGCATGTATGGTTGCCAATGGAACTGGTTCTCTTGTATTTATTGATGATGTGAATGCTGACAAAAGCAGCAGGATGAATTCTGAAGTGTTTCGGGCAATATTATCTGCTCATATTCTTCAGCAAAATGCTTCAGAACTCATTGGACAGCGCTTCACAGTGCAGATGGACAATGACCCAAAGCATACTGTGAAAGCAACCAAAGAGTTCAAGGGAAAGAAGAGGAATATTATGCAACGGCCAAGTCAATCACCTGACCTGAATCCGATTGAGCATGCATTTCACTTGCTGAAGACAAAACTGAAGGGAAAATGCCCCAAGAACAAGCAGGAACTGAAGACAGTTGCAGTAGAGGCCTGGCAGAGCATCACCAGGGATGAAACCCAGCGTCTGGTGATGTCTAACCGTTCCAGACTCCAGGCTGTAATTGACTGCAAAGGATTTGCAACCAAGTATTAAAAAGTGAAAGTTTGATGGATGATTGTTAATCTGTCCCATTACTTTTGGTCCCTTAAAAAGTGGGATGCACATATACAAACTGTTGTAATTCCTACACCGTTTACCTGATTTGGATGTAAACACCCTCAAATTAAAGCTGAAAGTCTGTTGTTAAAGCACATCTTGTTTGTTTCATTTCAAATCCATTGTGGTGGTGTATAAAGCCAAAAAGATTAGAATTGTGTCGATGTCCCAATATTTATGGACATGACTGTAGGTAGGGAAAAGAAATTGGGAGCAGTAAAATCTCTTCTCCTTTTACATACAAAATCTCCATATAACATCATGTCTGAATAGAAGTTGAGGAGTAGAAGGAAGGAAGGAAAAAAGGAAAAAAGAAAATAGTGAAGGGAGAGACAGGGTGAAGCTGGTTAAGAAAGGAGGGGTGAAAGAGGGTGAAGGGGATGGGCGAGAGTAGCTTTAATCCCACAATGATCAATAAGCAATAGAGCTGCACAATTCTGCCTAAAATGAGAATCACAATTTTTTTGCTTAGAATAAAAAGATCACGATTCTCGTGACGTAAAATCCAAAAAAATTGAAAATTTGGTAAAGAAGAACCCAAAGATCACTGTGGCTGAACTCCAGAGATGCAGTCGGGAGATGGGAGAAAGTTGTAGAAACTCAACCATCACTGCAGCCCTCCACCAGTCAGGGCTTTATGGCAGAGTGGCCCGACGGAAGCCTCTCCTCGGTGCAAGACACATAAAAGCCAGCATGGAGTTTGCTAAAAAAAAAAAAACACATGTAGGACTCCAAGATGGTGAGAAATAAGATTCTCTGGTCTGATGAGACCAAAATAGAACTTTTTGGCCTTAATTCTAAGCGGTATGTGTGGAGAATACCAGGCACTGCTCATCACCTGTCCAATACAGTCCCAACAGTGGAGCATGGTGGTGGCAGCATCATGCTGTGGGGGTGTTTTTCAGCTGCAGGGACAGGACGACTGGTTGCAATCAAGGAAAAGATGAATGCGGCCAAGTACAGGGATGTCCTGGACGAAAACCTTCTCCAGAGTGCTCAGGACCTCAGACTGGGCCGAAGGTTTACCCCAAGACTATGACCCTAAGCACACAGATAAAATAACGAAGGAGTGGCTTCACAACAACTCTGTGACTGTTCTTGAATGGCCCAGCCAGAGCCCTGACTTAAACCCAATTGAGCATCTCTGGAGAGACCTAAAAATGGCTGTCCACCAACGATTACCATCCAACCTGACAGAACTGGAGAGGATCTGCAAGTAGGAATGGCAGAGGATCCCCAAATCCAGGTGTGAAAAACTTGTTGCATCTTTCCCAAAAAGACTCATGGCTGTATTAGATCAAAAGGGTGCTTCTACTAAATACTGAGCAAAGGGTCTGAATACTTAGGACCATGTGATATTTCAGTTTTTCTTTTTTAATGAATCTGCAAAAATGTCAACAATTCTGTGTTTTTCTTAAATGACTTAAATGATTTTAGCAAATGGCTGCAATATAACAAAGAGTGAAAAATTTAAGGGGGTCTGAATACTTTCCGTCCCCACTGTGTGTGTATGTATGTATATATGTATGTATATATATGTATATATGTGTGTGTATATATATATATATATATATATATATATATATATATATATATATATATATATATATATATATATATATATATATATATGTTCTAAGTAATTTTATAGCAAAAAAAAAAAATGATTTTAAACTTAAAACCAACAAATATCAGAAAAAGGTTTAGTGTTTTAGGCCCGGTTCACACTGATGTGAGTGTCATCCCTAAAGTCATTGTTTTCAATGACGATCGTTCACATATATGCGTTGCGATTCCTCTACGAATACAATGCGATTAAAAAGTTTACTGCGTTGCGAATTTAGTCTCCATAGACATCAATGCACACTACTCTCCACAAAAACCAGGAAGTAAACAGGAAGTTAACACCTTTTTTTTTTTTACATTATGATTCCATTGGCTAGAATATCAATCGCAGCTATGTCCAACTCCTGAAATTCGCGGTAAAATCGCTGTAAATTCGCAGTAAAAATCGCTGTAAATTCGCACCTCACAAAGGACAAAAATCGGAACAAAATCACAGCGCATCAGTGTGAACCGAGCCCAAGTGGTTAAACTTTCCTCACTTACACACAAAGTCTATTTCATTGACAAATTGTTACAATGTATAGACTTAGTTCCACTGCTAAAGAATGTTGTGATTCTTGGCAGACTGCCTGGATTTTCTCTTCCTTGTGAAACGCTTTTATCAAGATCGCAACAGGGAAAAAAAATCACGTTAACGATTCTTGACGATTAATCGTGCAGCTCTAATAAGCAATCACATCTGTGTTATTCATGTAAATTGGGAATCCAATCTTTACGCATCACAGCGGGCAATGCCACAAGGGCCTTCATGGACTTGACTGCCCTGGACCTGTATAGCACCCTACCGGTCTGCAAGGCAATAGATCGTTGTGCCTTAAAGGCCGTCACGTGTCCAGGTACCTTTCCTATGGAGCGTAGAAAAATCATAGGTGATGGATTTGAGGGAAAAAAAAAATAAAGACTCCTAATCCCAGCTGAAACCATTGAGAAGTTAGCTATTCTTTCATGCAGAGACTGCACAAACATGACCAAGATACTAGCAAAAAACACAAGCTTTGTCTAAAATGGAGAGGTTATGCATAGGAGGGTATTTCTGGACTTTTTTCCCCCCTATCTCCAGTCACCTAAAGGTGGTAGCATAACCCAATCAAAATGAGAATGAAGATATCCTGTGTCCTGGGATATATAATAAAGGAAAGTAATTGACTGTCCTCTGGCCAGGAAATTAGAGAATGGGTCTGAAGGCTAACTTCTTTGGAGCATAAGATACCGTGGCTGCATATTGTTAAAAGAAGAACAGAATATAAAAAGAAACACAATTACAACAAGCATTTTGCCCAAAGTGGAGCTTTAACATGATCTAATTCACTATGTAAAAAAACTGAAAATGCTCTTTCAAAGAAAGCATCCATGACACTCCTATAGACAATCACTTCCTCTGCAGGGATAAGCAAGAACATCCAAGGGCTTCCAGGTATGCCCTCTATCATCATAATAAACTGTACAATGCCTATCCACTATTATGATATCCTTCCTCTACATGAATAAACAAGCAAATCCAAAAGGGCTTCCATGGATACCTTCCTTTATACTAAATAGGCCTCATGCACACAGATATTTAGAGGCTGTAGCGCCCCCTAGCGTAAATTTGCTGGTGCTTTCCTGTGCCATGTACAGCCACCCATACATTACTTGCGCATGGAGTAGTTCCCCGAAACAGTTAGTATTTCTGCAAATGCAGCACAAAATGCATAGAAAAACACACGTCTCATTTTTTACACCACAGCATAACACACCACAGTGATCTGAAAAGCCTTGATGAATAACATTGTTTCTTATGACACATGCTTAATTTTGCTTTACATATTAAAAAATGCTCAACCATTATGATAGGCTTATTACCTGGTTCTTATTTGTGTTCTCCATGAACACACATTGCTTCATGATGTACGACACAACAGCGTTACCTCCTAGAGCTGCTACATGTGCACGTACCATGGCGAATACTTCACAGATGAAAGCATGGAGGAATCCGCTAACTCCGCCTTCCTGGAACACACAACAGAAAATAAATGTTATTGATGAAATGAACACAATAAACCCGCAAAGGGGTTTTTTTTTGGGCTGGGTGGTGGGGTTGTGTGCATGTGTAAACACACCTGCCTGACACTGACCTGCCTGACCTACATACACTGAAGCACTTGGCTGCTAAGACTTTCGGCCGCACTCGGCCACTTTCGGCCGCACTAGAGATCAGGTAGGTCCCGGCGGCCGGCGCTCAGGGCTAACAATGGAATGCAGCATTCCATAGACTCGGGGCTTTTCGGGGTCACATTCGGAGCTTCAGCACCCCCTAGCCACCCCCCCCTGACGCCCCTGGTGCAGCCACTGCATTCCAATAGACCTACATAGACTGCCAGCAGGCTACCTGGCGGCTCCAGCTACATAAATATAAACGGCCTATTCATGATACAGTGAACGGACTTCTTATTGTCCCAGGAGGCTGGCTACAGCCACCTAGATCCCTTGATTTGAAATTGGGCAAGAATTGGGTCACATAAAAGGTTTAATCAGGGCAATGTTAAGCGCTTCTGTCCAGCTTCCCTATGTAACAATATAGTAGAGCTACACGATTAATCGCCAAGAATCGTTATCACGATTTTTTTCCCGTTGCGATCTTGAAAAAAGTGTTTCACGATTCTGTCTATGCAAAGAATTCTCTCTGCTCTTCTGAAGCTACAGCTGTCAAAAGAAAGGAAGAAAAAATCTGGGCAGTCTGCCAAGAATCAGAACATTCTTTAGCAGTGAACTGAACTAGAAACATTTTAACAATTTGTCAATGGAAAAGACTTTGTCCCCTTTCACACGAACGATCCGTTCAGGTCCGCCTGTCAGTTTTTTAGGCAGACCTGAACGGACCCTCCATAGACCTCTATGGAGCGTCAGATGTCAGCGGTGACATGTCCGCTGACATCCGACCCGCTCCAATCCGAAAAAGCGTAACGGAGGAAAAACCTACTTTTCCATCCGTTTTCGGATCGGATGACGACGGACTACTGTCCGTCGTCATCTGATCCCCCATAGGGGAGAGCGGCGCTCTGACAGGTCCGTTGCTGCACACCTGTCATCTGCCTGCTCAGCAGGGATCGGCAGAGCGATCCCCGCTGAGCAAGCGGATGTTCACAGGGCGGATCATCATGGATCCGTCCCGTGTGAAAGAGGCCTTAGTGTGTAAGTTAGGAAAGTTTAACCATTTAAAACACTAAGCCTTTATATATACACACACACTATTATAATATATATATATATATATATATATATATATATATATATATATATATATATATATATATATATATATATATATATATATATATATATATATATATATATATATATATATATATATATATATATACCGTATTTATCGGCGTATAACACGCACTTTTTTCCCCTTAAAATCAGGGGAAAGTCGCAGGTGCGTGTTATACGCCGATCCCCGCCGATCCCGATCTGTCTAAATGTCAAAATCGCGGTCCGCGATTTGAAAATGGCGCCGCCGGAGCCGAAGTACACAGAGCCGGTCCTCGGCTCTTTCCGGCGGCTCTCGTTTACTTTCGGCTCCACTCGTAGTCCCGAGCGGAGCTATCCGAACCTACTCGGATAGCTCCGCTCCGGACTACGAGTGGAACCGAAAGTAAACGAGAGCCGCCGGAAAGAGCCGAGGACCGGCTCTGTGTACTTCGGCGCCGGCGGCGCCATTTTCAAATCGCGGACCGCGATTTTGAAGCCCTGGAAGCAGGGACAGGGGATACCAGGCTGCACTGGGGCAAGGCTGCACTGGGCAAGGCTGCACTGGGGAAGGCTGCACTGGGGAAGGCTGCACTGGGGAAGGCTGCACTGGGGAAGGCTGCACTGGGGAAGGCTGCACTGGGGAAGGCTGCACTGACAAGGCTGCACTGGGGAAGGCTGCACTGACAAGGCTGCACTGACAAGGCTGCACTGGGGAAGGCTGCACTGACAAGGCTGCACTGGGGAAGGCTGCACTGACAAGGCTGCACTGGGGAAGGCTGCACTGACAAGGCTGCACTGGGGAAGGCTGCACTGACGAAGGCTGCACTGGGGAAGGCTGCACTGGGGAAGGCTGCACTGACAAGGCTGCACTGGGGAAGGCTGCACTGACAAGGCTGCAATGAAGGGCATTTAAATGTAAGTTTTTTTCCCTTCAACTTCCCTCCTAAAAGTTTTTTTTCCTTAAAATTCCCTCCTAAATTGGGGTGCGTGTTATACGCCGATAAATACGATATATATATATATATATATATATATATATATATATATATAAAAAAACATACATATATATACACACACACACATATATATATATATATATATATACATACATACATACACACACACACATATACATATATATTTTGTGTGTGTGTGTGTGTGTGTGTGTGTATGTATGTTTTTTTTTTATACACATATATACATATACACACTTTTTTTTTTAGTAGGGACCCTAGAGAATAAAATGGTGGTTGTTGCAATATTTTATGTCGCACTGTATTTGTGCAGCGGTCTTTCAAATGCAATTTTTTGGAAAAAATTACTTTAATTAATTAAAAAAACAAAAACTAACCAGTACATTTAGCCCAATTTTTTTTGTATAATGTGAAAAATTTTACGTAGCAAGAATTTTTTTATTCTAAGCAAAAAAAATTTGAGATTCTCATTTTGGCTAGAATCGTGCAGCTCTACAACATAGCATTATTTTTCTTCTTTTGCAAAAATAAAACAGCTTTCCATTTATTCTACGCATGCTTACCTCACTGTCCTTATGGCAGTTTCAAAACATTGCTCGATCACTTCTGCCTTACTTCCTGGACAGACTTTAGGTTATGACACAGGAAGGAGTTGACCAGCTGAGGTTAGATGATGCAGGATGGGTGCTAATGAGATCAGCTGGTCAACTCCTTCCTGTGCCATGACCTAAAGTCTGTCAAGCAAGTAAGGCAGAAGTAATCAAGCAGTGTTTTGAAACATCCATAAAGGCAGTGAGGTGTGTGTAGAATAAACGGAAAGCAGTTTTATTTTTTGCAAAAGAAGTACATTAAAGTAGAACTAAAGGCAAAAATCTTTTTCATCATTTTGGATAGAGCAAAGGTGGGTAGTAACCGGTCAGATTTTTTTTTCGCCATCTATGTCCCATAGACAAACAGGAAGTGAGAGGAAATCCCTGCAAATTAATGGAATTCCTTGGGAACCACCAAGTCACAAGAACTAGTGTCCTCATTGGAATATTTCCCCTTTTCTAGGGACAACCCAAATTGTTGTCCTCTGAATCCCTGCCTTTCTGTGGACCACAGACACAGTTGGTCTCCTTGCTCTACAATGAGTTATTTGGGAGTCAAAGTCAAAGTCAAAGTAATGTGTTCCAAACTACCAGACATTAATGTCTCATAATTAATGATGTTCTGCTTTTGCAAATTCTTAAGTGAATGATTTAATATGCGACATGTTTATATTTGGGAAGACCTACATGGCAAATGTCCAGGACTGAAGGCTAAAAGCCTCTCATTTGACCAAGCGGTCTAATTCTTGGTACACCTGCCATTTTTAAGGATCTCTGGCCGTATTAATCTCTACTTTCTAATACATTGACTCTAACTCTTCTCTTCTAAATAAACTTTTAAAACCTTTCAAAGAAGAGGTTGTTAATTACCTGATCATTAGAAATGACAATCACAGGCGGAGCCTAGCAGAGCAGACATGCATTGTTAGAGCTCCACACCGCTGAGGAGAGAAGAGAAGGACAAAGCGGAGCCTGCAGGCTCAAAAGGTATCCATTTGAACCTTTTTGCCCCAGGGAACAAACTGTGAAAGTTTGGGCAGGAAATATGGTACTGGGAGGAAACCGTGGCAGAAATAAAAATCACCTCACAAAGAGCTCACAGGCACTCACTGCAGCTAAAGCAGCTCCAGTCACCTCACAAGATACAGCATCAGGGCGCTCTCACAGACAGAAAATGTCACAGCAAGACTCTCCATTTGAGTCAGATACAGAACAAATCCTCTCACAAACTTCTCCACAAGCCTCCTCAGTATCCCCAGTAATATTATTACAATTTGAAAAGATGCTTCATAAGGCTTTAAAACAAACCTCAGACCAAATAACAAAAAGCCTAACCAAAGAAATAAGAGAGCTGGGAAACCGCACCGCAGCCTTAGAAATAAAAATGGATGAAATTGAAATTACAACCCAAGAAAATATAACAGAATTGGAACAATTAAAAAAAGAGAATTTAATACTTCAAACTAAGCTCGAAGATTACGAAAATAGAGCCAGACGTTCAAACTTGCGCATAAGGGGAATACCTGAAACTGTGACAGACCTGCAATCTACTATTACTGCTCTATTACAAGAACTAAAGCCAGAAATCCCTATTGAACGTTTAGAACTGGACAGAGTACACAGAGCCCTCACAGCTAAAAAGAAAGATGGACCCCCACGTGATATAATCACAAAATTTCATTATTACAGAACGAAAGAACAAATACTAATTGCTGCAAGAGAAAAAAAGGAACTTAATTTTCAAGGACACAATTATCAAATTTTTGCTGACCTATCCCAACTTACTATTACTAAAAGACGATCCATGAAACCCCAACTAATGGAACTGCAACGCCACAACATTATGTATCAATGGGGCTTCCCCTTTTCAGTCAGATTTAACTACCAAGGTACAATTTACAGAAGCAGATCAGCAGATGAACTACAACAAACCCTTTTAAAATTAAATCTGACAGAACCCACAAGCAGCAACTCTCCCACACGCAGAAGAATGGCATCATCTTCACCTTCAGGCAGCACCCAGAAAATTTCAGAACAAAATGGGAATCATCATTCTCACAAAAGAGGCCGTTATGCCACATCATCCATGGACCAAGAAGATTCAATGGACTGACATCCTAATTCCTGATATCTCTTCATTTATTATACTAAGAGATGGTTCTCTATAAAAAACCTATATTTATAACTGAATGTAACTGCATTCTGATAGTCACACACTGTGTGGGATCATGTTACATTCCAGTTATATTTCTTATTACTTCTGATTCATATAGCCTTAGAATATATAAGTGAAATAAGGAAATTCATGTTCAGTTATATATTATCAGGTAATAACAATAGAATTATTACTTTTTAGGACAAATATGTTCAATAATCCAGAAGTAATGGAAGCTTTTTCTTTCTTTTCTTAAAACAAATATAGTATTACCTAACTAGTTCCTAGAATTATGTTTTTGTTTATTCTAATCTGAAGCAATACAACCTCAATTTTATGAGTTAACATATCTAAACAGTTACATATGAATAAAATATGTAATTGTTTACTCTAAAAGGGTTAAAATCCCAAAATAATTCAAACTATCTTCATCAATACCAAAGTTATTAACAGTACCTTTCTAACTGAATTATTTAGCCTAGGGCAAGACTAACCATATACAACCACCCTGGAATAAATAATTTCAACAAAAACTATATTCTGCACTCCAATTAATGAAACATCATTTTGATGTCTTTTGACATAGCACTTCTCTCCTGTAAGCGGAAGATCCGTGTACCCCCATTAGCCCTCCTCATTCTCCCAACCATATTATGTGGGAGTGTGACGAAGGCACTTATTCCCCTGAGAGAGATATTTATTCTCTTTCACGGGTAAATTGTGATTACTTGCAAAAAATTATTTATACAATGTATCATCTAATCTCATATGTTTTTTGTTTACTCTTTACTCCAGAATTCACTGGTTTCTTTTCTATCTATTCATCTCTTCAGTCCACACAGGTTGATCTGCGCAGTCAGCTCTGCATAACAAAAAGTAAGTCAAAACTATTTGATCTATTGCCATGGCACCACTGAATATACTTTCCCTGAATGTTCAGGGAATAAATGTCCCTCAGAAAAGGACCAAAGCCTTCCGTACTTTCCATAACAAGAAGGCTCACATAGTATGCCTCCAAGAAACACACTTCACCAAAGATTCTACTCCAAAATATATTTCTCCTTTTTATCAACAAATTTACACGGCTTCTGCCTGTACCAAGCAAAGGGGAACTCTAATTGCATTTCACCGATCCACACCATTCACCTTATCATCAGAAATTAAAGACCCAGAAGGTAGATACCTGATACTCATGGGTTATATAATGGATACAGCAATCACAGTGATTTCCTACTACGCTCCTAACAAACAACCTACACCATTCCTCTCACATATATTACAAGTGATTAATACACACAAAATAGGAACAGTGATAATGTGTGGGGATTCGAACCAGGTCCTCCTCCCATTTCTAGATAAATCACCTTTTACACCATCCAAAATAACCTCTAGATTACCTTTTTCTCAACTTCTTTCCAAATACAATCTGGTAGATTCATGGAGAGAAAGTAACCCAATGAAAAAGAAATTCACTTATTTCTCGCACCCTCATCAAACTTTCACCAGAATAGATCATATTTTTCTAACAATAGGAATGATACCAGAAATTATTGCATCAGATATAATTCCGATTCCGTGGTCTGACCATAATGCAGTATACACTACTATAGCCTCAGCCATACCAAAAGCGCATGACCCAACGTGGTACTTACCGGATATAATGCTCAAACACCCACTACATCAGATGGCCATTGAACAAGCTTTAAAGGAATACATATCAATTAATAATACAACAGACATCTCCCCAATAACACTGTGGGAAGCTCATAAGCCTGTCTTGCGTGGTACAATACAAAAGACAAATGGCACTATTTAAACGGGAACGCAAAAATCTAGCAAAAAAACTAGAACTCAATTTTAATGCAGCCTACATATCATTTCAAGATAATCCATCTCAGAGTACAAAATCTCATCTGGAAAAATCTAGATTGGAATACGATCTATTTCTCACTGAGTCAGTTAATAAATCCCTCAAACGCTCCAAACACAATTTCTACATGAATACAAACAAACCAGGTACATATTTGGCTCGGGCATTAAATTCAACTAACAAATCTTTCAAACCAATACGTTTGAAATTATCAAAAAATGTTTACACTTGTAATCCAGTTAAAATAGTCCATAAATTTCACTCACATCTCGCAACTTTATACAAGACAAACAATGAATTTAATCCTACAGAGGCTGAATCCTTCTTCTCAAAAATAACCTTACCTGAGTTATCTCAGAATCAAAAAAGCAGTTTGGATGAGCCTATAACTATAGATGAAGTTGCTAACGCCATAAAAGACCTAAAACTTAACAAAAGACCAGGCCCAGATGGCTACTCGGCTTTATACTATAAAACATTCTCAGAAATACTCTCTCCCATTCTCACTGAAACTTTTAACAAACTTCTAGATGGACATTCTTTTCGGCAAGAAACACTAATGGCAATTGTTTGTATGATCCCAAAACCCCTTTCTGATGATACTTCTTGTGTGAATTATCGGCCTATCTCTCTGTTAAACCTCGATATTAAATTATTAGCAAAAATAATAGCAAAACGCCTCAATAGCATTATAGGAAAATTAATACATAGAGATCAAGTAGGCTTCATGCCAAATAGACAGGCAGGCGATAATATACGCAGGGCAGTGTTATTGGCACATATTGCTAAAAAACGGAAAATCCCTTTATGTTTTCTATCTCTCGATATTAAGAGGGCATTTGACACAGTATCCTGGCAATATATGCAATATTCATTACAAAAATGGGGTTTTGGACCCCACTTTTTAACATGGATCAAAGCAATATATAATAAACCCAAAGCCTATATAAAATATGCTGGATACAAATCTGAAGCCTTTAATATCGAAAGAGGTACCCGACAGGGTTGCCCATTATCTCCCTTATTATTTGCCCTTATACTCGAACCCATGGCCCAATACATCAGAACAAACCAAACTATAACTGGCATTGAAGTAGGAGGTATTACACACAAATTATGTATATTTGCAGACGATATATTACTTTTTCTATCATCACTTGATGGATTTGCAGCCCTATCCGGCCTTATGATTAATCCTAAGAAATGCCTAGTGCTTAATATTTCACTCACAAACATGGAATTGATCCCGGCTAGGGCTGCACTCCCATTCACATGGGCAGAAAAATCAATCCCATATCTTGGAATTCATTTAACAGCATCTCATTCTGACTTATTCTCAACCAATTATCCTCCTGTATTAAGACAGATCACAAATCTAATAAAACAATGGTCGCAACTTCCTTTATTCTGGATAGGGAAGATTAATGCAATCAAAATGACTATTCTACCCAAATTGCTTTATCTATTCAGAGTCCTCCCTATTCCAATTCCTTCCTATTTTTTGAGAATAGTACAAAAAAGAGCAACTTCGTTTATATGGGGCTCTTCTAAACCACGTATACCTATACACACACTACATCTTCCCAAAAATAAAGGAGGCCTGGGATACCCTAATTTTACTAACTACTACAGAGCAGCACATTTGGCCAGTCTGTCCAAATACCATGCAAAACAGGAAATGCCATTATGGGTATTTATAGAGGCTTCAGAAAATGACCCTCTATTAATATCAAATTTATTATGGCTTGATCCTAAAGACCGCTTTAAAATTCATAATCCCATAACTAAACACTTCTTATCTCTCTGGGATAAACTAAAAACCAAATATCAGTTACAATCTCCACACAATCCTCCTTTCTTTTATCAGAAATCCGGCCTTTTATCCGGCATGGATCTACCCAAATTCTTTTAAAGCTTGGACAACATCAGGCATTCAGACACTAAATGACTTCATAGCATCTAAATCATTCCTTTCATTCCCATCGCTTAGAGAAAAATATGATCTACCAAACTCTGAGATATTTAGATATCTCCAAATCAAAAATTTCTATACACCATTCCTAAAGGGGGATACACCATTATCCCAATTATCCATTTTTGAATCAATCTGTACAAAAGATCCATTTGCTAAAGGTACAATTTCATCACTTTATAATCAATTATATGGAGTAGCAAATCTTAATAGACCCTCTTACGTTCAGAGGTGGGAGGAGGACCTGGGACGAACTTTAGAAGACACGGACTGGTCTAACATATGGCTCACATCTAAGTCATCTTCACCCAACATCTTAGCACTGGAGACAAATTATAAAGTCCTAACTCGCTGGTACCTTGTACCCGCTAGAGTGGCAAAATATTCACCTAATACCTCAGCTCTTTGTTTTCGAGGATGCCCAGAAATAGGCACATATTTACACATATGGTGGATGTGCCCAGTAATCCAAACCTTCTGGAAGGAAGTCTTCGTGATTGCATCTAAAATATTTAAAAAAATAATACAACCAGATCCATATTTAACTTTACTTAATCTAAAACCGGAATGGTTAACACTCTCTCAATTCAAACTTATGATCCAACTAATAACGGCTGCAAAAGAAACAGTGGCCAAGGCATGGAAATCTCCTACATTGGTACTAGCAGAAACAATTCACAGAATGAATAATACAATGTCCCATGCTAAGATGGTAGCCATCGATCAAAATCAAATTCCAAAATTTGAAAAACTTTGGCATCCTTGGATAAAACAACAGTTCCTGTCAAACTTCAATGACTCTGTCCTGTTGCCATGGTAACAGATTAAATGACTTACAGAGACACCCATTCTAAGGCTTCAAAGAGAACTAAAAAGAATAATAAACTGACGAGCGGGACAACCTTGTGGACCATACCTCTGCCTTTCTACCCTTTTTCTTCTTTCTCTTTCCTTTTCTCCATCTAACGATTAAAGCTCATTATCAGAATTTATTTGACCTATATACACTCTATTGTAAACAATATGTATAGTAGGTATAAATCATTTAAATACCTACAAAAGTAACTAAGGAAATTATATATCTTTAATTTAGGTTTACGTGAACCCAATGTTTAATATTTGAAATTTCATGATATTTACCTATATAAACCCTACTGTAAAACAATGAGCTTACTTTATAGATCCTTGTAAACTTACTTTATGTATCTTTATAACATTGTATACTCAAAATAAACTTCTTTTGACAAGGAAAAAAAAAAAAAAGAAATGACAATCATTGGTAATAATTTGCGGTCTACCTCAATTTTTTGTCTCACCTCCCGCAAAGATGTGGTCTCTCTTATGAGAAACATGTTGATAATTCCTAGGTATTTGGTTATTTTGGCTCCCGGTATAAAGGACAGAGGGGTCATCTTGACAACAGTCACTGTTGGGCCTCCAAAACCAGGACCAAACTTGTGCCTCAGCTGACCATCGGATAGAGGACTGGCCTTGTCCAGCGATGTGACTGGAAGAGAAGGAAGAAAGACTGGTAAGATGTAGGCAGTGGTTGACCAGTAAGCTGACAGGGCGAGACAGTCTGGAGGATGGCAGAAAGTGGTCTCATTGGTTGGCATGAGCCGGGTGGTGGCATACAGGATGAATCTCGGCCTCGTGGAGCCAGGCACAGATGGAGATAAAAGAAACATGTTTAGATGAATGACAGTCATGCAGGACATGCAAGCGCAGAAGGAAAGGATGGCAACTCGGAACAGTGACATTCCTGCAAAAAGAAAGAATCACAAATGAGCTTAGCAAAATGAAGGAAAATAAAGCTGCAAAAGAGAGGAGACCAGGAGGGGCATGAGAAGCACGCAGAGATTCAGAAACAATTGTGAGCTGGAAGAATTGATCATCAGGTTTGGGAGAGTGTGAAAATTGTACCGTAGATTGTGCTTTTTTTGTGTTTGGTTTCTCCCCCTAAATTTTGCCTAGTTACATTGTCATGTAAGACTTCCCGCTCTGTGCATCCTGGATTATAGTGAACATGGCAAGAAATGTTTAAGATGGACAGATTCCCCAGCAACTACCATACACTGTGTCTGCTTATAGGAACAACGGCAACTGTCTGTGCCACTTAGTTCCATGAAACACTGCCTGGCACCACACCCTGCTTATGTTCTGGATAACCTTGTAAAAATTCAAAGAGAAGTATGGGTTTATTTTTTTTTTGGTTAGTCTTGATCCTTATAAGCTACTAATACCTACAGAGCTTTCCTGTACTCTGAGAAGTGCACCCTTTCTGTTAAAATCGGGTTAATTACCTGTGGGAGGGACTACAGTATTTCTTTAAGTGTCATACTGACAATGGGAAGTCTGTATCCACCCCCTTTCCTGTCATCTGTGTGATTGACATTTGCTGCTTGCTCCTGAGACTTCACAGTGCATAGCTCCTCTCCCTCCTCCCTCCCGACAGACGATCCTGAGCACACAGATGTACCTGCAGTAATAGCAGGAGCAATTCAGTGACTGTGAAAGAGAGATCACTGAAGTGCTCTTTATACATATTCTATGTTCCTATTAAAAATATAATGCACAATACAACACTGAAGATGGGGACTCCTGTTTCACGTCCCCTGCGGCACTGCAATGTATTGAACACATCTCACTGTTTATTCACAAACAGATAGACACAAGAAGTGGCCGATGTCTTCCTTTTTGAATGGGATGTGTAGAGAGCATCCAGGAAACGCTGAACATGATAATGTGCTGTTCCTTTGCCTACCACCCCCTCCCCCTCCTGATAACCTCCTTTGCTGAAAGCTGACACAGGTATTGAATGTGAGTGAAGGGGAGGAGAGGGGTGAGAGGTCTGACAAAGCAGGGGAAAAAAAAAATCAAAGCCCAGGAACTATCAGAGGAGGTGGTGGAGAGAGAGGACACAGACTGCAGCTGACTGTGCAACCTAGAACAAAGACAGGAGAGCTGCTGGAGATGAAAACAGTCTTGATAGGTTGCTAAGGAAACGGAGACTCGTAGAAAACTTGCACGTTCTGGTTTGCTGCTTAGGTGTGTGCCCATTTGCCAAGATCAGCCACATGTTAAAGAGAAGGAGTGACTGAAAGAGTGGGTGGATTGCTACAGTTGTATCCTCTCACTCTCAACTTTCAAACAGAGAGAGGACTGTTACTGGCCATTTTCAGACACTTCAAGTGTCTGTACTTCACAAACTAAAGGACTGAGAAAAGAAATAAAGAACATGGAAGCATGAGGGTAATATGCACTTTCTAATATGCCTTTTCCATACTTCTCCTTTAAGGATTTATGTTTAGGCCCATATTTATAACAGAGAGCAGAAACCACACGGTGTCTACATTTTGCCAGTCAGTCAAAAAAGCTGTGGTTTGGAACCTGCAGTGTCCTACAAAATGTTGTCTGCCCAATGCTACAGACAGGAGAGAAGGCTGGTCATGCCTTTTTTATTCTCATCCACTGAGTAACACAGGAAATCAAGTACTGTTGGGTTATACTATCACCTACAGAAGGACTGGACATTGGCAAACAAAAAAATGCAGGTCAGCTCAGGATAACTACCTCCTACTCCCAGCATACCTCAGATTTTTGGTAGTGTCTTAGGAGGATGGACTATATTCTTCAGTTCTAACCAGGTTTTTACTAGCTTTTATTTTCTCACTTCACCATTACTCAGTGGCTCAGACAGACCATCATTTATGGTTATGGGCTCGGCGACTGGTTACAAACTTTTTAAGAGCATTAAGGTGTATTAGATCTGTAAGTGCCCCTATGTCAACAAGCAACGGTTTCCTATATTTGCAAAACGGTCACTTGTTCTCGTCTTCTATTCAGACATTCTCCATGTTTTACTAGGTGGATATTGTGGCAACATCTGATGCCAACTTCGGGCAGAAGGTCCTATAGGCAGATCATTTAACTACAGACTGCCTGTAGTTCTGTTGTTGTTGTGGGCCTGTGAGCATTTTGTTTACTGTTGCCCACCCCTCAGTTGGACTTCTTTTGGTAGTTCCGACTGTGCCTCAATGGGCGAAAAATAAAATGGTATTTTTATATTCACTGTTAAATCCCTTTCTTGGGGAACACAGGTGTGTTTACAATAATGCTGTTATTACTGCATTCCTACAAAAATTAAGAATGCTGGGAGTAGAAGAGGTTATTCTGGACTGTCCTACAAATTTTTTCTTTGTCATTGTCCAATCTTCCTATAGGGTGGCAGGACGCCAAGAAATGGGTTTTACTGCGAGTACAAAGAAAAGGAATTCTAATTTACTTGTAAATTCCGTATCTTGAAGCACTGTACAGGACAGAGGCCAAGTATTCATATCATAGGCTTTTACCTTCAAGTGATTGGAGACTGGAAAGCTTTCAAGGAAACACACACACTGGGAACCTCCCAAAATTCCTATTATCTTAATCATACAGACAAAATATTCATAGACAAACAGGTCTATGCCAACAGGCCCAAAACAAGAGTCGGAAAGATCAAATTTCAGAGTGTTGCTGCGAAAACTGCATCTGAAAAGGACTGGACACCTAGAACTTTGAAAAAGTATGAATAGGTAGCAGCCTTACCCAACTGGGCAACAGAGGCCTGGTGCCAAAATGTCCAGTAAACTTCCACCTCTCTGGTAGAATGGACATGTAAAAGCACAGGAGGAAATTTGTTCTTGAAGGTGTGAGCTCTAGCAATCAGATTTCTTAGTCATGGAGCGATGGTGGACTTGGAAGCAGGGTTTCCCTTGCGAAGTGCTGAGGACAGAGCAAATAGGGAATCCATCTGCCTGATCAATGCTGTGGCTTTGAAGTAGAATCTAATGGCTCTGAATATATCCAGGCAATGAAGAGAGATTTCCTTTGGATGCTTTGGAGCAGGGCATAAGAATGATAGGACTATCTCCTCAATGGGTTGGAAGACTGATACCAACATGGGTAAAAAGGATAGACTTGGGCGTAAGACAAACTAGTCTTTGTAAAATTTGAGGAATAGCTGGAGATGGATGCGAAGTCAGGGACAAGTCTGGCAGATGTGATAGCACCAAAGAAAAGGCTACTTTGCAGGAGCGGACATCTAAGAGAATGCATCTGATGGGTTCAAAGGGTAGTTTCTACAGAGCAGAAAAAAACCAAGTCGAGACCCCAAGGAGGCACAGGGTTTGCAATGGTGGCTTAATTGGAGATACACTTTGAAGAAAAGGGAGAGCAAAGCCAGAGTTTTATGAAAAAGAATGGGCAAAGTAGTTCTTAAGGCCAAGTTCTGGTCAAAACATGATTGTAGGATGCCAGAATGCAAGGTACAGAGTAATCTCTGGGAAGGAAGCGCCTGTGTTCACACCAAGCAAAAATATTTTCCAGGTAACGATAAAAGATCTTACTGGAAGTGACTTTTCTTGCTTCAACCACTTCAGTTCCAGAAGATTTTACCCCCTTCATGACCAGGCCATTTTTTGCTATTCAGCACTACTTTAGCTGGTAATTGCAACGCTGTACCCAAACTAAGTTTATATCATTTTTTTCCACACAAATGGAGCTTTATTTTGGTGGTATTTGATCACCACTGGGTTTTTGTATTGTTTGTGATATAAATTAAAAAGACAAAAAATTTTGAAAAAAAAAAAACTATATTTTTTACTTTCTGCTATAAAACCTATTCAATAATAAAAACAAAAAAAAAAAACACAAACATTTTTGATAAAAAAAAAAAAATACCAATAAGTGTATATTGACTGGTTTGCGTGAAAGTTATAGTGTGTACAAACTATGGTATATACAGTATCTCACAAAAGTGAGTACACCCCTCACATTTTTGCAAATATTTTATTATATCTTTTAATGTGACAACACTGAAGAAATTACACTTTGCTACAATGTAAGTGAGTGAGTGTACAGCTTGTACAACAGTGTAAATTTACTGTCCCCTCAAAATAACTCAACACACAGCCATTAATGTCTAAACCGCTGGCAACAAAAGTGAGTACAACCCTAAGTGAAAATGTCCAAATTGGGCCCAATTAGCCATTTTCCCTCCCCAGTGTCATGTGACTCGTTGGTGTTACAAGGTCTCTGGTGTGAATGGGGAGAAGGTGTGTTAAATTTGGTGTTATCGCTCTCACTCTCTCATACTGGTCACTGGTTCAACATGGCACCTCATGGCCATTAATGTCTAAACCGTTGGCAACAAAAGTGAGTACACCCCTACGTGAAAACACCCAAATTGGGTCCAAAGTGTCAATTTTATTTTTGTGGCCACCATTATTTTCCAGCACTGCCTTAACCTTCTTGTGCATGGAGTTCACCAGAGCTTCACAGGTTGCCACTGGAGTCCTCTTCCACTCCTCCATGACGACATCACGGAGCTAGTAGGCGTTAAGAGGATGCCCCACAGATGGTCAATAGGGTTTAGGTCTGGAGACATGCTTGGTCAGTCTATCACCTTTACCCCCAGCTTCTTTAGTAAGGCAGTGGGTGTATTAGAGTTGTGTTTGTGGTCCTTATGTTGGAATACTTCTCTGCGGCCCAGTCTCCAAAGGGAGGAGATCATGCTCTGCTTCAGTATGTCACAGTACATGTTGGCATTCATGGTTCCCTCAATGAACTGTAGCTCCCCAGTGCCGGCAGCGCTCATGCAGCCCCAGACCATGACACTCCCACCACCATGCTTGACTGTAGGCAAGACACACTTGTCTTTGTACTCCTCACTTGGTTGCCGCCACACACGCTTAATACCATCTGAACCAAATAAGTTTATCTTGGTTTCATCAGACCAGAGGACATGGTTACAGTAGTCCATGTCCTTAGTCTGCTTGCTCAGCAAACTGTTTGCGGGCTTTCTTGTGCATCATCTTTAGAAGAGGCTTCCTTCTGGGATGATAGCCATGCAGACCAATTTGATGCAGTGTGCAGCGTATGATCTGTGCACTGACAGGCTGACCCCCCACCCCATCAACCTCTGCAGCAATGCTGGCAGCACTCATACGTCTATTTCCAAAAGAAAAACCTCTGGATATGACGCCGAGCACGTTCACTCAACCTCTTTGGTCGACCGTGGCGAGGCCTGTTCTGAGTGGAACCTGTCCTGTTAAGGCACTGCATGGGGTCTTGGCAATCTTCTTATAGCCTAGGCCAGTGATGGCAAACTTTGCACACCAGATATTTTGGAACTACATTTCCCATGATGCACATGCACTCTGCAGTGTAGTTGAGAATCATGGTAAATGTAGTTCCAAAACATCTGGGGTGCCAAGGTTTGCCATCACTGGTCTAGACCATCTTTATGTAGAGCAGCATTTCTTTTTTCAGATCCTCAGAGAGTTCTTTGCCATGAGGTGCCATATTGAACTTCCAGTGACCAGTATGAGAGAGTGAGAGCAATAACACCAAATTTAACACACCTGCTCCCAATTCACACCTGAGACCTTGTAACACTAATGAGTCACATGACAGCAGGGAGGAAAAATGGCTAACTGGGCCCAATTTGGACATTTTCACTTAAGGGTGTACTCACTTTTTTGCCAGCAGTTTATACATTAATGGCTGTGTGGTGAGCTATTTTGAGGGGACAGCAAATTTACACAGTTATACAAGCTGTACACTCACTACTTTGCTACAATGTAAAGTGTAATTTATTCAGTGTTGTCACATGAAAAAATAATAAAATATTTACAAAAATGTGAGGGGTTTACTTTCATGAGATTAATTGTAATTTTTATTTTTTATATTACTAATGGCGGTGATAAGCTATCAATAATGATACAGCGATAGTGCAGCAGGCAATCTGACCCCGACATCACTAGTGATATTAATACAGTGATAATACTATACACTGTCACTGTACTAATGACACTGGCTGGGAAGGGGTTAACAGTGTGCCTAACCATGTGTAATGTGTGCTGCTTTTTACTAAAGGTCTCTGTTTCTCATCCCTGCTGTGCTCCCTCTGTACAGGGCTCTGTATTGTTTGCCAACACAGAGCTCTGGGCTGTGACTGCACACAGCCGATCAGCAGGTCCCAGCCATAAATCATTGGCTAGGACTTGCTGACATGCGGGTGCCCTATACCCGGAAGTAGGCAGCAACGTATGGGTGTGTCGCTTTGCGTACAACGGCAGCTAATCCACAGTACATTGCAGGCAGGTGGGAAGCGGTTAAGCAAGGTAGGATTAACCACTTCAGCCCCGGAAGATTTTACCCCCTTCCTGACCAGAGCACTTTTTACAGTTTGGCACTGCATTGCTTTAACTGACAATTGCGTGGTCATGCAATGCTGTACCCAAACGAAATTTGCGTCCTTTTTTTCCCACAAATACAGCTTTCTTTTGGTGGTATTTGATTACCTCTGTGGTTTTTATTTGTTGCGCTATAAACCAAAAAAGAGCAACAATTTTGAAAAAATAAAAACAATATTTTTTCATTTTTGCTATAATAAACATCCCCCAAATTTTTTCTAAAAAACAAAATTTCTTCATCAGTTTAGGCCAATATATATTCTTCTACATATTTTTGGTGTAAAAAAAAAAAAAAAAAACAAAAAAAAAAAAAAACAATAAGCGTATATTAATTGGTTTGTGGACAAGATATAGTGTCTACAAACTATTTTTTTTAAAAACTAGGAATGGCGGTGATCTGCGATTTTTAGCGGTACTGCGATATTGCGATGGACAGATCGGATACTTTTTTAGGAACAATGACATTTATACAGCGATCAGTGCTAAAGAAAATGCACCGATTACTGTGTAAATGTCACTGGTAGTGAAGGGGTTGATACTAGGGGGCGATCAAGGGATTAATTGTGTGTTCCCTCAGCGTGTTCTAACTGTATGGAGATAGGATTGACTAGGAGGGGAGGCATATCGTTGTTCCTACTTAGTGGAAACAACTGATATGTCTCCTCTTTACTGACAGCACAGGGATTTGTGTGTTTACACACACAAATCCCAGTGCTGGCGCTCGGCCACATGCATCGGGTCCCCGCCGTGCAGCAGGTGCCGCCGCCCTCTGGTGACCGCTAAAGGGAAAGACGTACCCATACGGGTTTTCGCCCAGGGGAGCCATTCTGCCGCAGTAAATCTGCGTGAGCCGGTCGGGAACCGGCTGACGCAGAGAGCCATGTCTATTTTAAGGCCTGGGCTTCAACAGCCATACCATGAAAGCCACAGAATGAGAAGGATGGAATGTAGGGTCCTGAGACAGACGACTTGCATGTTTGTTCCAAATCAACAAGATGTTGTATTGGAGAGGTCTTGAATAAATCTGGGCAAATGGTAGGGTCCTGAAGGAGGCTACATGAGACACCCAAAACTCTAATGGAGAATCTCACTGTGGGATGTTTTTTTGACCTTGATTCTTGAGCATGACTCTGGAGATCATTTTCTTTTGTGGAAAGCAAACCATTGCCTGGCATACTTGGGCCTAGTTCTCAATACATCCCAAACAAAGGTTTGCCTTCCACAAAAGAAAAATGACAGGTCATCCAGATAATATTCTCCGAAAGGACTCATCTCTCTTCCAGCTATCGGCTAACGCCCATGGGAAAATTCAGATGCTCCAGGCTTTCGGTTAGGTGATCAGTTTAAAAAAAAAACTGCTTTCCAGTCTTCTCTTTGCCTGGCATACTTGGGCCTAGTGCAGGACACATCACAAAAAAAAGTAGATTGGAGAGCAGATTGCCTGCCATAAAGTGCTGATGAGGTTGACAAATAAAATGCAGCTAGACATCTTGAATGTCGTCTTCAGATGCCATATGTTCCCCTTGCCTCAGAGGGGCAATTACCTACTTTGACAATTTCATGTAAAATTTTGGAAATTAAGCACTGTACTGGTGGTGTACTTGATTTGTGTAATAGATACAGCGGGCGCGCACGCCGATGCGCGTGGCTGGCCACTCGCGATCGCTCCACAGAAGGGCAGAACGGGGATCTGTCAATGTAAACAAACAGATCCCCGTTCTGTCAGGGGAGTACAGAAAGATCTGTTCCTAGTGATCAGGAGCAGCGATCTCTCTCTACTCCCAGTTAGTCCACTCCCCCACAGTTAGCCTGCTAGCAAAAAAGCTAGAGTCGGATGCAGAGTCCAGTGTTAGAATCTACTCTTGCTTCAGTGCAAGGGGCACATCATCACTCCGAGATTGTGTGGGCCTTTGGCAGAGTGAAAATTTCCTTGAAGTTTTGCAATGGCTCCCATTTGCTTGAATATGTGTGAGGGTATTTCCCAGTGGGGTACTCATGGTGTAGGTTTCATAATATTGGGTGTGTCCAGAAGGCGAACACAGCATTCCTGGTGTAGCTTGCCCAACAGTGAATCCTTGTGGCGAAAGGACAAGAGAAGGTGCCCGAGTTCCATATAAGGGCTCTAGATGGAAGTGGCCATAAAATGTGCGACCTGTGCTATGATGCAACACCCTTGAGACTATGCTCTGGGTTATTGAGTTTTAGTGCCAATTTTAAAAAGTCTGCATTCTTGTGAACACAATTCAAATATAGCCCCAGTCTTTTACAGTAATGGTTAGAAGCATACAGGGTGACCTTATCTTACCTGTCTATGATGAGGGAATGTATATAAAGTCCAAGCTTCACCCGTCTCGGTGGGCATAACCCTAAAGGAGTCTTCAGGGACTGGGTTCTAAAAGGATGGACCACGGCCCTGGACCTGTATAGAACCCTGTGGCTGACTACACGCATTGCATCAAGTGCCAAGGATCCAGTGCCTGGATCAATATTTACAGACCACCCCCCACAGCGTGGTGTCTGGGTATAGCTTCCAAGGTTTACAGAGGTTGCGTTGATCCAGATACACTGCTTCTATCTGTGCCAATAGAAAACAGTGACGAGTTAATTGAAGAATCGGAAGATACAATAACAAAAGGAGAATAAAAAAAACCTTTACTGAAAATCAGTAAAGTTTACCTAACCCTGGCACCCCCCCTCCCCTCCCCCAGGCCTGCTGTACTTACCTCTTGTGATCCTAAGCTGTCAGGACTCGTGCAAGCCGCTCCATTGGTCCAGGAATTTAAAATGCCTGCCACTTTCTATCCTCTTTGTACTGTGCTGACTAGACATATTCTGATTGGTCAGCGCCGTCCATGTGACAGTGCTGAACAATTAGAATCTGTCTGGTTTGTACTGGCAGCACAGCAGGTAAAGAAGAGAAAGCAGTGGGGATTTCAAATCCCCAGACTGGTGGAGTGGCTTGCGGGAGCCCTGCCAGCTCAGGATTGAGGGAGGTAAGTACAGTAAGACTGAGAAGAGGGGGTTTTCTGTAAAGGTGAACTAACACTTTAACCTATTTGGCGCTGGCTACACGCATATATGCGGCCGCTCGGCGGGTAGGACTCCCTGTTAAAACAACTTACTGTGCTGAGAGCTGTTCAGTGCTTCAAACAAATATTTATACTGTATACACACCAATCACTCATAACTTTAGGACTCACTCACCTAATACTGAGTAGATTTCCCTTGTGCCGCCAAAACAGCCCAGACCCGTCGAATGTATGGATGCCACTAGACCTCTGAAGGTATTCTGTGGTATCTGACACCAAACTGTCAGTAGCAGATCCCTAAAGTCCTGTAAGTTGCAAGGTGGAACGTCCATGGATTAGACTGGTTTTTCCAGCACATCCCACAGATGCCTAATTGGATTGAGATCTGGAGAATTTGGAGGCCAAGGCAACGCGTCAAACTTGTTGTTGTGTTCTCAAACCATTTTTGATTATAAAGGCCACTGCCATCAGTGAATACTTTTTCCATAAAGTGGTGTACTTGGTCAGTAATAATTGTTAGGTAGAGGGTATGTGTCAAGTAACATCCACATGAATGGCAGGACCACGTTTTCCCAGAAGATCATTGCCTGAAGCATTGCACTGCCTCCTCTGGCTTGCTATTTTCCCATAATGCATCCTGGTGCCATCTCTTCTGCAGGTAAGCGACACACACACCCAGCCATCCACATAATGTAAAATAAAACGTCATTCATCAAACTGGGCCAACTTCCTTCATTGCTCTGTGGTCCTGTTTAGTAAAGCATTGATACACTTCAGAAGTCTAAGCTTCCTTGGTTTTACCACAAGAACTTAATAGATAGATGGAAAGCATTACAGGTCCAGTTCTGATGCTCACATGTCCCTTACAGACACTTTTGGCTGTGGCAACGGGTTAACATGGGCACCCTGACCGATCTGCAGCTACACAGCACCATACACAACTAACTGCAATGCCCATTTTTCTTTTTTCAACACATCACCTTCAGGGACAAAATGTTTACTTGCTGCCTAAAATATTCTATCGACTTTCAGATGCCAATGTAACGAGATCATCAATGTTATTCACCAAAAGCGGAACTATACCCAC
The DNA here is from genome assembly GCA_037952925.1 of Lithobates clamitans. Taxonomy (NCBI): domain Eukaryota; kingdom Metazoa; phylum Chordata; class Amphibia; order Anura; family Ranidae; genus Lithobates; species Lithobates clamitans. The sequence continues at coordinate 245,697 of JBBGZY010002059.1, read as the reverse complement.
CTTTGGGCGGCCAGCTTCTTGATCTCGATCACCAGCCGCTTTCATTGGCCGGGCCGAGATGATGTCAGAGTTGAGTTCAGTCAGCTTCAGCTTTGCTGAATTTGTGCAATAAGCTGAGTGTGCGCAGCACACTGTACACTGCACAGGGTTGAAAATTAAAGATTTATGTTTAGGCCCAGATTATTAATGCAGTGGATACCCCTATCCGAAGGGCACAGCACAGCACTGTTTTTACGTTTGGTCATAAAATGCAGACTGCGGTGTGCAGACTGTAGTGTCCTACAAAGTATTCTCTGCGCAAAGCTGCAGAGACAGAAGAGATGTCACTTGACTTTTTTCCCAGTCTGAGTGACACAGGAAGTCATATACTGTCGGGTTAAACTGCTGCCTACGGGAGAAATGGTCATTAGCAAAAAAAAAAAAAAAAGTAGGCCAGCTTAGGATAACCCCTCCTACTCCCAGCATGCCTCAGTTATTTGCTAGTGTCCTTGGAAAATGGACCCATATTCTGCTGCCCTAACCAAGATTTTAATTTTTTTCTTCTCGCTCCACCTAGTTTTAGACCATCATATCAGGTAATGGTCTCAAGGACCTTTTCCTTCTTTTTGCTGGACTACATTGATTCCATTGCTCCATACAAAGTAAAGTATAACTAAATGCAAAACTTTTTTTTCCATTTTGGATAGAGTGGGAGAGGGATTAGAACCCCTGCCAGTTTAAATTGCTGTCTGTGCCCCCGTTAAGGAGATTCCCCCTTTCTATATTTGTCCTGTTTACCATTATCACTGAAAGTGAAAATAAAAGAAAATCCCACATTTTGGGTTGTCCCCAAAAAAGTAATAGAGGGGAAATCTTCCATTGGGGAAACTAGTTCTGGTGACCTGGGGGTTCCCAAGGAAATCCCTTACTTTACAAGCATTTCCTCTCGCTTTCTGTTTGGCTATGGGAAGGAAGTGAAGAGAAATCTCTGCAATGGGACAAAGATGGCGAAAAAAAAAAAAAATCTGACAGGGGTTATAACCATATCTTGCTCTATCCAAAATGAAAAAAAAAAAAGTTTGCCTATAGTTCTACCTTAAAGTACGTCTTTGCAATATATGTGCATTTTCATGTGTTTTACCCCTTTACAAATGCTGCAAGTACAGAAAAATACCTGTTGATCTGACAGAAAATCAGCGAGCTCCTAACTTCCCGTTTTAGTTAACAATATTGTGTGCCTGTTGCACTGAATTCCCAAGCAGTGTTGTCAACCCTGCCTAACTACAGAACGCCTTTCCCTCTCCATAAGGACCCATTCACACCACTGCATTGTTAAAGTGGTTGTAACCCTAAAGGGAAACAAAAAAAGCTTCTGTTCCTTAAAGGCATGATCTATAGCATAGTGCTTGTGCCACGTAATTTGTCCTTTTCTATGCTGTAAAACACCTGGTTGATCCTGCCTGTTCCTGTGTCCCCCGGAGTGTGCCGACAATGGTAATCATGGCTGCCAATCCATGATAACGTGGTCAGTTTATGTGCCTCCGTCATCCCGCTCTCTGCTCTGAGTCTCTCCCCCTCACTTCCTGTCAGTTCCGAAGCTTGTGTGTGAGAGCCGATCTCCTTCCCACCCTCCCCTCCTACTGCTCTTCCCTGTGGCTTGAAAATAACATTTATAAATAACTGCCATCCCCCTGCGTGCCTTTTTTTTAAAAAATGTCATCCTAAATACCTTCTCTCACGGTGCTGTGTGGTCTTGCGATCTTCCTTTGCCGGCCGACTGATCTCAGAGGGGTATTTCAGCCCCACCCTCTGCATTTCTTAGATCGGGGAAGGAGAGTGGAGGAGGAAACGTGACAGCACAGAGGTGCTGTGAGAGAAGGTAGTTAGGCGTAGGATTTTAAAAAAACAAACACACAGTACTTTAGACCTTGATAAAACAGAGGGTATGGCAGTTATTTATTATCTATTATTATTCATTTATTAGTTATTTATTATCCTGACTTTACAACCACTTTAAGTGTGTTGGTGCACTGCAGTTTCATTAAATGGCACCCCAATACACATGAATTGCACGGCATCATACCAAACTGCCATGCATTGCAGTAGGCTGCGATTCAAAACATTCTGCAGGTAGGATTTTAGGTTTGATGAGGTGTGTGAAGATTCTGAAGAAGCATATTACACATGCTGGAAATCGCTTAATTATACAGAATAAGCCCTTTTCTGGGAGAAAACCATAATAGGGGGTTCTGAGCATGCCTTCTGTGTAACTGTGCTAAACAATAAAGTTACAAGACTGCTCATTGAGAGCAGTGGTTTTTCCTGCCTTTTGCAAAACTTCTTCTATATTCGCTTTTAGGTGAACAGACAATTTTAAGAGTAACTGGTGTAAAAAAAAAAAAAGTTTATCTAACCTGTTAAAATCCTGGCCACTTCACAAAATTGTATGCTTTTGGATGTAATTAGCAATTATTACACATAAATCAGGGTGTAATTTAGTTGTTGCTGGGATGAAAACTCACATCCCAATATCTACATACAATAAGTTTCACACTCTGTGGGATTGATCTGGGTAAACAGTCCCCTCCCCCCCATCACCGCGGCGTGTCACATGTTGGCCTGGGACAATCAGGACAATGAAGAAACACACAGCTGCCTACTTGTTTTAATTGATCCGCGTCTTATGGTCTGAGCCCTCATTTTTATGTGCTCTATCCAGCTGCTGCATCTGTCTGCAAAGGAACTGTAATCAGCGGCAGTGACTGGAAACACACAGACAGAGAAGACAGGAACAAAGAAAAAAAACATGGATGACGTCTCTTGCTCATCACAATGTGTCCTGATGAAGCAAATTATTGGCTTCTTGGAAAGAAATGAAATTGCAGTAAACAATAGGAGGGAGATGTGGAGGTCTTACCTCGCTGGATGGCGTTGGCTTGGGAACCTGCTCGCTCCTGGAGATCTGTAAAAAGATCAAAGAAACATTGTTAAAGATGTGGTATGCAGAGAACCAGTCCCCAATTAAAATATATACTGTAGCTACTTAATTCTAGGAGGGAATATGCCTCTTAAACAACTGTCACCGGAACAGGTGTCCCCATTGGAAGATTTTCCCTCATCTCCTTTTCCAGTGACAACTGCAATATTTCAGTTTTCCCATTATTTCTTTAAAGCTTAAAGCGGAGTTCCACCCAAAAATGGACCTTCTGATTTAAGTGAAGGTGACCCCCTGACATGCCCCATTTGGCATGTCATTTTTTTGGGGGGGAGTGGATACCCTCTTTTTAGGGGCATCCAGCTCACACTTCCTCCTCTGGCACCGCAGAGCCGGAAGGAAGTTCACCTCGTCCTCCGTGCAATCTTCTGGGACACGTGGCAGGTCCCAGAAGATTGCCCGGCCAATCACACGCGGCTCGCGCATGTGCAGTGCATGCCCGGCTGTGAAGCAACAGCCGGGAGCCCTCAGTCACAATGCCGGCACTGAGGAAAGGAGGGGGGAGAGAAGCGGGGCTTCATTCACCCGCATCGCTGGACTCTGGGACAGGTGAGTGTCAGTTTATTAAAAATCTGCAGCTACACTTTTTGTAGCTGCTGACTTTTATATGGGTGGAACTCCACTTTAAAGTGGAGTTCGAAACCCAATTCATGAAATTTGAGCTGGGCACATACAGTATATCTGTAGTGTTTTGTTCCCTCTCTTCAAAGCACTATGACCCATTTTCAAAAATGTATAGTTATTCCTGCACTATCATGTGTTGAGGGAAGAGCTAGTAGAAAGGCTGCCTACACCGAATAGGGTACACCCTACCCCTATATGTAAGTGGCAAACAGATTAACACGTGGTGTGGCGCTCATCCATTAAGGACATAGTAAATAAAGTGCATCAGCATCAATGACTATAAGACCAAAAGTGACAGTGCTATGCAGTAATGCAATGACTATAAAACCAAAAGTGACAGTGCTATGCAGTAATGCAATAACATAAATAATACACAATATCAAAAAGTGACAGTGCTCACGGTATCACACACATGTGCAAACTAATGATGAATCAGAAAAAACAGCCCCAATACATGAAACAAAAGAAAAAAAAAAGGGAACTGAATCCTAGGCTGGGCTGGTAAAGTCATGCAAAGTAAACGCACACTAGGCGTATATGGGTAATGTACACACCAGATGACAAGCATCAACAGAACAAAGTGACTAGTGCAAAACAAAATGTATAAAAAATATAATGTGAATTGAAAATTTGATGTTGGCATTCTAGACAACCGCTGTACTACTTTTATACTATGTATACGATAAGCGTTTTGCTCTTTTTTCTTTCTCCTGCTTGATGTATTTTCTCAATAATTCAATAAAATTTATTTTCAAACTTAAAAAAAAAAAAAAAAAAAAAATATAATGTGACAGATGAAAAAATAAAAAATTTCCAAAATGAAGTGCACATATAGCAATCTTCTTAAAAGGGTGAGGTGACTGGAACAGGTATATAGTGATGTTTCTTCTCCGTGCAACACACCACACACTTGTAAGTAATGGCCCCTTACCTTCGGGTAATAGGGCAACAGCATCAGTCAATAGTGTGAAAAGCAGCGCTTCCTCCTGGTGCAGGGGCTAAATGCTTCAAGGTGGTGGGATACCAACCAGGTAATAGGGGCGACAACCTTTATTCTATGACCGGCAGCCTCATACAGGAACTCGGTCCCTCCACGGGATGAGGCTGCCGGTCATAGAATAAAGGTTGTCGCCCCTATTACCTGGTTTGATGTTGGTATCCCACCACCTTGAAGCATCTAGCCCCTGCACCAGGAGGAAGCGCTGCTATTCCTACTATTGATTGATTCTGTTGCCCTATTACCCGAAGGTAAGGGGCCATTACTTACAAGTGTGTGGTGTGTTGCACGGAGAAGAAACATCACTATATACCTGTTCCAGTCACCTCACCCTTTTTAAGAAGATTACTATATGTGCACTTAATTTTGGAAATTTTTTATTTTTTCATCTGTCACATTATATTTTTTATACATTTTGTTTTGCACTAGTCACTTTGTTCTTTTGATGCTTGTCATCTGGCGTGTACATTACCCATATACGCCTAGTGTGCATTTACTTTGCATGACTTTACCAGCCCAGCCTAAGATTCAGTTCCCTTTTTTTTTTTTTTCTTCTTTTGTTTCACCTATGTATTGGGGCTGTTTTTTCTGATTCACCATTAGTTTGCACATGTGTGTGATACCGTGAGCACTGTCACTTTCTGATAGTGTGTATTATTTATGTTATTGCATTACTGCATAGCACTGTCACTTTTGGTTTTATAGTCATTGCATTACTGCATAGCACTGTCACTTTTGGTCTTATAGTCATTGATACTGATGCACTTTATTTACTATGTCCTTAATGGATTAGCACCACACCATGTGTTAATCTGTATGACCCATTTTCATTCTTTTACCAATGTGGAGGGGGGTGTGTGCCTTTCCTCGAATCAGCTGCTCCCAGTGTAATCCAAGCCTTCTCAAAAGGTACTTTCACACTGGGGCGGTGGCGGCATTAGCGGTAAAGCGCCGTTAGTTTTAGCAACGCTTTACCGCTGTTATAGCCGTGCTTTTTGGCCGCTAGCGGGGCTCTTTTAACCCCCGCTAGCAGCCAAAAAAAAGATTAAAAGTGCCTGTGTTGCGGCGCTGCAAAATCGCTTTGCAGGCGCTTCAGCAGAGCTGCTTATTTGTTTCAATGGGCAGGGCATTTTGGGAGCAGTGTATACACTACTCTCGCACCGCCCCAAAGATGCTGCCTGCATGACTTTCTCCCATCCTGCAAGCGCACCACCCCAGTGTGAAAGCACTCTGGCTTTCACACTGGGGAGGCATGAAAGGCGCTTTTCAGGTGCTATTTTTAGCGCTAAAATGCCTGAAAAGCACACCAGTGTAAAAGGGGTCTAACAGTGCAGGGTGAGGAAGTGAAAATGCTTACCCGATGTAGGAATTCTAAAGAATATAGCAAGATGGAGAGAAGATATACATGTAAAACTTATGTAGGGAGATTTGTTTTAGCTCTGTGTATCTGAGGCTGTTCACTTCACTGGGTATATGTGAGGGTTTACATCCACTTTAAGTTTAATTTGCCATGTTTTGCCATCCTTGGTGCCACCTGACCCCTTTATCTACATGCTAATTACATGTTTTAATAAAACTTTTCCATTTTCGTAACATACTTTATTATAGACTCAGTGATGTCACTACTGGGCCTCTGATATATAATACAGGCAGATCATGGCTAGTGGGAAGGTCTGGCTGGGAGCTGTAAATAGCTTTCTGAAAACATCAGCACTAAGTACTCCTCTCAAGAACCCTAAGGTAAGCAGTGGGCTAGCTCTAAGTTATGATGAGTTATGCATCTATCAAAATGCCTTCATGGGTGAATGGCAATCTGGAAGAGTAAACATACCAAAGCAGGCTGCATTTGCTGCCCTAAGTAACTCCCACATGTGATTGTGAGCCTCCACGATTAAAAAACTGAAATCCAATGAGTGACAGGGACAGACCAAGGGCAGTCAGGCTAGGGAGGAAAGAGCTAGATGATGCTGCATGTCCCGGATCAAGGCTATGGGTCAGGCTTGATCTGCAGCAGCTTCATTGCAGCAAGCTAAACTTGTGCAGTGAGATCAGAGTAAGTAATTTCAGTACAGGAGAGGAGCATGTACAACCATGCAAGAATGAAGGGAAGGCTGGCTTGATTGGTGGATGTCAGGCTGGAGGAGTGGGCATTTCTAGGCAGACTGCAATTGATGCTGAGCTGAAAATGACTGACATAAAAGATCACAAATCTGCCAGTTATTCCCTGGGCTTAATAAGGTAGGAGGGCTTCCAGGTCAGTGAGCAGAAGCACTAAAGCAGGATATACATGTAATGAAATTCAGCCGGTTCAGCAAGAACTGGCCAAATTTTGGTGAGTGTGTATCCATCTCTGTTCAACAGAAGCTGGTCATTAGATTGCCTTCTGTCAAGCGGTCCTACAGGAAAACCAGCATTCAATCAGCACATGCAGCCAATGGCTGCAGCACTGATCCGTGTATTCTGATATAGCAAAGTGGGGGAGATTCCTGCATCTACTTTGCTTGTGTTGATGCAGGAATGTCTTTTTTTTTCCCAACCCACTGGGAGCCTATTCAGCACAGACACACACTGTAAATATTCACCTTTGGACGGGGAGAAGGGCTGCTGTCCAGGGGAATCAGATGATAACTCTAGAGAAAACTGCAGCTGCTCGTCAGTATCTGTGGAAACTAAAGGAAGAAAAAGGTCAGGAGAGAAAACATTCATTAGTTTAAAAGGGTTGTAAAGGCAGAAGGTTTTTTTATTTTAATGCATTCTATGCATTGAGATAAAAAGCCTTCTTTTTATCTCAGCCCCCCCTAACACTTACCGGAGACCGCTCTCTGTCCAGCGATGTCTACAAGTGTCTCAACCGTCCGAGATTCTACCTCCTAATTGGCTGAGACACAGCAGCGGCGCCATTGGCTGTCGCTGCTGTCAAAGTCAGCTAGCCAATCAGGGGTGAGAGGAGGCGGGGATCGAGTCAGAGCTCCATGTCTGAATGGACACAGGGAGCTGTTACTCAACTCGGGTGCCCCCATAGCAAGCTGCTCTATAGGTATAGCTCTCTATAGGTATATTAAACAAACAAACATACAGTGCAGCGCTCACATGCCTAAAAATAGATTAATATCAATATCCCAACCATGTATAATATTATGATTTCCAAAATCATAATAAACACCATAAGTATAAAGTGATTGCAAAAAACCTATTCTTAAATATATTTTAACCACTTCCCATTCAGGCCAATTCTGACATTTCTCTCCTACATGTAAAATTCATAATTTTTTTGCTAAAAAATTACATAGAACCCCCATACATTATATATTTTTTTTAGCAAAGACCCTAGAGAATATAATAGCGGTCGTTGCAACTTTTTATCTCGTACGGTATTTGCGCAGTAATTTTTCAAACACGTTTTTTTTTTGGGAAAAAAAAACAGTTTCATGCTTAACCACTTGACCACTGGGCACTTAAACCCCCTTAATAACCAGACCAATTTTCAGCTTTTGGTGCTCTCACATTTTGAATGACAATTACTCAGTCATGCAACACTGTATCTATATGAATTTTTTGTCCTTTTTTTCACACAAATAGAGCTTTCTTTTGGTGGTATTTAATCACCGCTGGGTTCTTTTTTTTTTTGCGCTATAAAAGAAAAAAGACCGAAAAATCTGTAAAAAAATAAATTTTTCTTCGTTTCTGTTATAAAATTTTGAAAATTAGTAATTTTTCTTCATATATTTTGGCCAAAATTTATACCGCTACATATCTTTGGTAAAAATAAGCCAAATTAGTGTATATTATTTGGTCTTTGTGAAAGTTATAGCGTCCACAAGCTACCAATATCTGAAAATTGATCACACCTGAAGTACTGACGGCCTATCTCATTTCTTGAGACCCTAACATGCCAGAAAAGTACAAATACCCCCCAAATGACCCCTTTTTGGAAAGAAGACATTCCAAGGTATTTAGAAAGATGCATGATGAGTTTTTTGAAGTTGTCATTTTTTCCCACAATTCTTTGCAAAATCAAGTTTTTTTTTTTCCACAAAATTGTCATATTAGCAGGTTATTTCTCACACACAGCATATGCATACCACAAATTACACCCCAAAACACATTCTGCTATTACTCCCGAGTATGGCGATACCACATGTGTGAGACTTTTACACAGCGTGGCCACATACAGAGGCCCAACATGCAGGGGAGCACCTTCAGGCGTTCTGGAGCACCCAGGCCAATTCTGACATTTCTCTCCTACATGTAAAAATCATCATTTATTTGCTAGAAAATTACATAGAACCCCAAAACATTATATATGTTTTTTTAGCAAAGACCCTAGAGAATACAATAGCGGTTATTGCAACTTTTTATCTCGCACGATATTTGCGCAGTAATTTTTCGAACGCGTTTTTTTTGGAAAAAAAAAGTTTTTTGCTTTAAAAAAAAAAAAACAAAACAGTAAGGTTAGCCCAATGTTTTTGCATAATATGAAAGATGAAGTTACGCCGAGTTAATAGATACCCAACATGTCACCTTTCAAAATTGCACACGCTTGTGGAATGGCGCCAAACTTCGCCACTTAAAAATCCCCATAGGCGACGCTTTAAAATTTTTTACTGGTTACAAATTTTGAGTTACAGAGGAGGTCTAGGGCCAAAATTATTGCTCTCGCTCTACCGATCGCAGCGATACCTCACATGTGTGGTTTGAACACCGTTTTCATATGTGGGCGGGACTTACATATGCGTTCGCTTCTGCATGCGAGCACACGGACAGGGGCGCTTTAAAAAAAATTTATTTTTTTTTATTGTTCATTTTACTTTATTTTAGTTTGACACTTTTTTCCAAAAAAAAAATTTTTTTGATCACTTTTATTCCTATTACAGGAATGTAAACATCCCTTGTAATAGGAATATGGCATGACAGGTCCTCTTTACAGTGAGATATGGGGTCAATAAGACCCCACATCTCACCTCTAGGCTGTTCCTGAAATAAAAAAAAAATAAAAAAAGATCCTGGCTTCGATCGTAGCGGTGAGTCGGTAGAAGCACCGGAGGGCGGCGGGAGGCCTCTCGCCTCCCGTAAGAACGATCAAGCAGTGTAACAGCCACTATGATCGTTCTTATGGTGTAGGGAATCGCCGGCTGAAAAAGATGATATCTGAATTATGCCTGTAGCTGCACCCATCATTCAGATATCCCCGCACAAAGTCAAGGACATCGTATGACGGAAGTGGTTAAAACGCTTTTTTTTTTTAACAAAGTTGTCCATTTATACAATATTTCTAACACATAGCATGTATATACCAAAAATGACCCCCCAAAATAGATTCTCCTACTCCTCCTGAGTACGGCGATACCACATGTGTGAGACTTCCACAGCCTGGCCACATACAGAGGCTGGGTATGGCTGAGCATGGCTGGGTATGGCTGAGCATGGCTGGGTATTGCAGAGTATCGCCGAGTATGACTGGGTATGGCAGAGTATTGCAGAGTATCGCCGAGTATTGCAGAGTATCGCCGAGTATGGCTGGGTATTGCAGAGTATGGCTGGGTATTGCAGAGTATGGCTGGGTATTGCAGAGTATGGCTGGGTATTGCAGAGTATGGCTGGGTATTGCAGAGTATGGCTGGGTATTGCAGAGTATGGCTGGGTATTGCAGAGTATGGCTGGGTATGGCAGAGTATGGCTGGGTATGGCAGAGTATGGCTGGGTATGGCAGAGTATTGCAGATTTCTGCGGGGTATTGCAGAGCATGGCTGGGTATGGCAGAGTATTGCAGAGTATGGCAGAGTATTGCGGGATATTTCAGGGTATGGCAGAGTATTGCGGGGTATTGCAGGGTATGGCAGAGTATTGCGGAGTATTGCAGGGTATGGCAGAGTATTGCGGGGTATTGCAGGGTATGGCAGAGTATTGCGGGGTATTGCAGGGTATGGCAGAGTATTGCGGGGTATTGCAGGGTATGGCAGAGTATTGCAGGGTTTTCCAGGGTATGGCAGAGTATTGCGGGGTATTCCAGGGTATGGCAGAGTATTGCGGGGTATTGCAGGGCATGGCAGAGTATTGCGGGGTATTGCAGGGTATGGCAGAGTATTGCGGGGTATTCCAGGGTATGGCAGAGTATTGTGGGGCATTGCAGAGGGAATTGCAGAGTATTGCACAGCATTGCAGGGCATGCAGAGTAGTAGGGATGGCTGAGCATGGATGGATGGATGGCTGGCTGGATGTCTCTGTGCAGCGCTGTGGGCACTATAGATGCAGCCCATAACGCTGCAGCCATCCATCCGCCTCTCCGCTCACTGTGTACCGATCGGTACACAGGAGGGCAGGAGAGGAACCGGCGTCATCAGATGACGCCGGTTTGTTTACATGTGATCACTCCGTCATTTGACGGAGCGATCACATGGTAAACGGCCGCGATCAGCGGTCATTTACCGGGATCTGTGATGCCCCGGCGGTCACGGATGCTCTCGAGTGCGCGCCCTAGGGGGCGCGCGAGAGCAGAATTCTGGGAGGACGTCCCTGGACGCCCTCCCAGAGTTAAACAACCGCCCTGTAGCCGTCATTAGGCTATGGACCGGTTGTTAAGTGGTTAAAAAAAAACAAAAGAGTAAAGTTAGCCCAATTTTTTTGCATAATGTGAAAGATGAAGTTACGCCGAGTAAATAGATACCTAACATTTCACGCTTCAAAATTGCACACACTCGTGGAATTGCGCCAAACTTCGCTACGTAAAAATCCCCATAGGCGACGCTTTAAACTTTTTTACTGGTTACATGTTTTGAGTTACAGAGGAGGTCTAGATCTAGAATTATTGCTCTCGCTCTAACATTCGTGGCGATACCTCACATGTGTGGTTTGAACACCGTTTTCATATGTGAGCAGGACTTACATATGCATTAGCTTCTGCGTGCGAGCACACAGTGACAGAGGCACTTTACTTTTTTTTTTTTTTTTTTTGTTAATTTTATTTTTTAGTTTGACACTTTAAAAAAAAAAAAAAAAATTGATCACTTTTATTCCTATTACAAGGAATGTAAACATCCCTTGTAATAGGAATATGGCATGATCGGTCCTCTTTGCAGTGAGATATGGGGTCAATAAGACTCCACATCTTACCTCTAGGCTGGGAAGCCTGAAATAAAAAAAATTAACGATCACGGCTTCCCAGTCGAGGCGCCGTCATTCGCTTGAATGCAGAGGCTGGGCGTGACGTCATAACATCGCGCCTGGCTTTCAAACGATCATAGAGATTCCGGCGGACCATCCGGGGCCAGCGGATCCTGTCTCAGACTCACCAATGGAAGCGGTGAGTCAGTAGAAGCACCGGAGGGCAGCGGGAGGGGGGGGGGCGTCCCCTCTCACCGCCCGTAAGAACGATCAAGCGAGGGAACAGCCGATATGATCATTCTTATGATGTAGGGAATCGCTGGCACTAAAAGATGATATCTAAATGATGTCTGTAGCTGCAGGCATCATTCAGATATACCCCCGCAAAGTTAAGGACGTCCCTGGACGTACCTTGGGCGGGAAGTGGTTAAAGTGCCCATAAATAATCCTTGTTATCTTCATTCTTGAGTGAATGTGAAAATTGTAAAAACTCAACAAAGTTGGATGACCCGACTAGTATTTCAGGTCATATGCCCTTTTTTTTGGGGACAGCAATCCCTAAATTGTTCTGCTCCACCTCACAACCGCATTGATGGGGCAATAGCATGCACCAATATAACAAGCCTGATTAGATGCAATTCCTATGGCGCAGTATATATACTGACTATGCTGTACTGAGCTTCTCTCACCTGCAATCCAACTCTGCAGCATCTTCGCCCACCTCTAGTGAGTTTCTCCAATGCACCTCTCAGAGATGCCTCCAGTATGTTTCACGGCCACACTTTCAATGCGTTTTATCACAATGCACATTATCCAGTGATCCCTGTCTACTGTGACCAAAAGCATCAAAAGGTGTGGCCCTGATACGTATTGCAGGAACTGCTAGCTGTCTGGAGATGTTGCAGAGTCGGATTGTACTGGATGGGTGAGAGATGTTTAGAGCAGCATAGTCAAGTTATATACAGCAGCATAGGGGTTACATCTAATAAGGCTTGTTATATTGGTACAGATTGCTACACCATCAATGCATTTGTGAGCTAAACCATTTAAGGATTACTGTTCCCAAAAAAGTGCATATGACCTAAAATACTAGTAGGGTCATACAACTCTGGTAAGCTTAAAATCAAGCTCAAGTAGTGCACAATTGGTTGGGGTTTGAAGAATTTCACATTCACTCAAGGGTGAAAATAACAAGGACTGGTTATGGATAATTTGAGATAGATTTATGAATAGACTTTTTGTGCTCACTTTGGTGTTTATTAATGGTTCTGGAAGTCATAATAGTTTACATGGTTCGGGTATTTATATTGATTTGTTTTTAGATATGCGAGTACAGTGCTGTCAATTATTATATATAATAGAATGTTTAGTGATGGCCTTTATGATCGATGCAATATAAGAGCCTTTCTAAATATGAGTGTGTAATTAGATGTGCCTCTATTTGTTACCTTCTATTGTTTAAATGTATTTGCATCGAGATGTTAGTATGGATAATTTTTTATGAAACTGAAGTCTAACTAATTGATATATTGAATTTCCAAGATTATGTTTACAGATCGGATATATTTCTGTACTATTCTGAGATTGCAAGTAATACTGCTTTAAACCATTAGGAATCATACGTTGGAAGGGATATTGTAAGGAAGTACCATTTAATGATGCTATGGTTTAGCATTAACTTAAGGGAAACTGTATGGAAGGAGTTGGGGACCAATCATCGTCATGATTATTGAGTAGACCATGGGTGCTCAACCTGTGGCCCTCCAGCTGCTGCAGAACTACAAGTCCCATCATGCCTCAGCCTTTGGAAGTCATGCTTGTAACTGTCAGCCTTGCAATGCATTATGGGACTTGTAGTTCTGCAACAGCTGGAGGGACACGGGTTGAGCAGCACCCATGGAGTAAGCTATTCGGCATAAGAAGCAACATTTACTAGGCTTCACTCTTTGACAACGTTCAGAGTGACAACATGAGTTAGAAGCCTGGTAATGGAGTTGATTGGAGAGTGTGCGGTGTAGGGGAAAAACCACATTAGCAAGGGTGGCTGGCGGTATCATTGTAATTTGATCTGATGTCTGTTTACTTTGGAGCCCACCTAAAACGAGTGGTTTTTGGGAGTGAAGCATATCCTCCAGTTAGACGAGTCCTTCGATAAGAGTTGTATGAAGCATATTTTGCATTTCCTAAACGGAACGTAAAATATCTGAGCACAATTATAAATTAGGAAAGGGGGTGGAGATCTCATTTAAGATTTATTGTAGTAAGAAATACTTGCTGAACTTTGAACACATTGAGTTTTCAATTTCAAAACGATTTCGACATATTATCTTTGTCATTTATTTGTTTTCCATTTTCATTGATTTGCTTCACTGTCGGTGTTGGTATTATTTTTATCTTTTCCAGCGCTACATTACAGGTGTCAACCTTCACACTACATGTATATCCCTCAAAAGAGAAGTAATGCAACTGTCTGATTAAGAACAACTATGTCCCCCTTTGTATGGAAGTGAGATGCTTAAACTTTTTGTTGTTTTGTTTGTTTGTGTATAGTTACAGTATACCAGTACTCCATAAAGTATGATCCTTAGTATGATCCTCCTGCAGCTGCTTACCACGAGTGCGCTCTGGCTTGCTCCTTAGGGCCTGTAACACATTTTGTTTATCGTATGTGATCGCAACAGCGGTAACTGCAATCTGCATCAATCGGATGGGACAAAAAGGAACATAGCGGTTAATGTTTGGTGAACAGAGTGTTACACAGTACTTAGATAATCAGGATATATCAGATAATATTAAACCTCCATACTTGTATTGCTTCGTCCTCTGGAACTGCAACTGTGAAATTGACATGGCATAGGCAGCAGGGAATCATCGAACGGAGCTTAAAATACAGACTCTGCAGAAGGGAAAGATTCACAAACTGTGTTAAATAAAAGAAAAGACAAGACAGAAGGCATGGCAAGCTGGGGAAAGGAAAGGGAACAAAAGGCAAAGAAAGGGAAAAGAGAAAGGAAAGGAGAGAAAAATAGGTTTTTTATAACAGCTTACCTGTAAAATCCTTTTCTTTGAAGTACATCACGGGACACAGAGCCATAGTAGTTACTGTATGGGTTATAGGCCACCTTCAGGTGATGGACACTGGCACACCGTAAGACAGAAAAGTTCACTCCCTATATAACCCCTCCCACTACTGGGAGTACCTCAGTTTTGTAGCAAAGCAATACACTTGTATACCAGAAGGAAGGAAGGGAGGGACCTCTGTATCCCGTGATGTACAAAGAAAAGGATTTTACAGGTAAGCTGTTATAAAAATCCTATTTTCTTATCGTACATCATGGGACACAGAGCCATAGTAGTTACTATGTGGGATGTCCCATAGCAATGCCAACTGAAGGGAGGGAGACAACAAAAGTAGGGCACCATGAGATCAGAGGACTTGTACTACTGCCTGCAGCACACTGCGCCCAAAGGCGATATCCTCATGACCTTTTACATCTACTTGATAGAATCTGGTAAATGTATGGACTGAAAACCAAGTTGCGGCCTTGCAGATTTGAGCCATGGAGGCTTGGTGATGCACTGCCCAGGAAGTACTAACAGCCCTGGTGGAGTGCGCTTTAATATGAAAAGGTGGAACTTTCTTCTTTAAACCAAAGCTTTAACAATCACTTGTTAAATCCATTTAGGAATAATAGATTTCAATGCTGCCTGTCCTCTTTTAGGACCTTCAGGCAACACAAACAAAACATCCGTTTTTCTAATCTGAGCAGTCGCCTTTAAGTAGACCTTGACTGCTCTCACCACATCGAGAATGTAGTGATTTTTCTTCCATAGAACAGGTTTCTGGAAAAAAATGAAGGTAGAACAACATCCTGGTTTAGATAAAAACCTCACACTACAAATCGGTAGAAAGTCACCGACTTCTCTTCCCGCTTGATCCTGCAAAGAAGTCGTGGACGCTGGCAGAATATAAGGGAATGCATAAATCAATGAGAACTGATTCCACAGGAATAGCTAGGCATCTGTTCCACATGCTAGCAGATCCTTGGTTCTTGACACAAAGTTGTTGATTTCTTTGTTGAACCTGGATGCAAACAGATCTATGTCTGGGAGATAGGATATGATTCACTTCTCTCTGGGCCGCACAACTTTTTGTGCTCCCTTGGTGATTGATATAGGCCATTGCTGTGGCATTGTCGGATTGGATCCTGGCAGGACAATTCTGTAAACTGAACGTTCAGGCCCTCAGGACCAAGTGCTCTGCCCGAATCTCTAGAATGTTAATGGGCAAGGCCATTTCTGATCTGGGCAACTTCTCTTAGACAGCTGCCTCTTCCAGGACTGCTCCCCAACCCAAAAAAGGTTGGCATATGTAGTTACCACTTCCCAGCTAACTGAAGGAAGGACTTTCCCTTTTGCAGATTTTTGGTTATTAACCATAAACTGAGGCTCTGGCGCACCTTTGGAGTCAGACAAATCTAGAGTTTGAACCCTTTTGTTCCAAGCTGATAGGATACCGTTTTGCAGCAGTCTTGAATGAAACTGATCATAAGGAACAGCCTCGAATGAAGCCACCATCTTTCCCAACATCCTCATGCAAAGATGAATAGAAGAATTCATCTTGCTTTGACCACCTGAATCAATTCCTTTATGGCGCTGATATTTGCCTGGGACAAGAATACCCCTTTCTGGGCGTATCTATGATCAGACCCAAGTATTTTAGCCTTCTTTCAAGTTTTTAAGGAAGATTTCTCTGGGTTGAGAATCCAACCTAGGTATTCCAGGTAGCTGAATGTGGTGACCATACTTTGGTCTAAGCGGGCTACCGACTGGTCTATCAAGAACAGATCATCTAGGTAAACTATAATCGTTATACCTTGAGCCCTTAATCTGGCTAGAGGAGGGGCCAAAGGTTTGAACAAAACCCCAACCCCTGCTCTTACATGGGGACCACCATGATCACTTTTTGCCAAAAGATGGTCCAATGCTTGAAAGAAAGACTTCTTTTTTTCTGGATCCTTAGGAACGGTGATATGAGAAAACGAGGAGACGGGAACTCTTGGAACTTCTTTTGTCCCTGGGGTTGACCCTGAGGATTACCTCTTGAACTTGACGGCGGAGGCCGTCGTGACTGCCTGGAGGCTGATGCCCCTGGCACAGGAGAAGGAGCTTGTTAAAATGAAATATGTTTACTCCTTTTCTTAATTGGCAGAGGGGTACTTTTTCCACTAGAATTTCTTTGGATGTACAACCCCTGGCAAAAATTATGGAATCACCAGTTCCTGAGGATGTTCCTTCAGTTGTTTATTGTTGTAGAAAAAAGAACCAGTTACACTTACCGGTAACTGTGTTTCTGGGAAGTCTTCCAGGACGGCACCCTGAGAGATGACTGGTCCACCTGACAGGAAACACAATCAATCAAGAGGTTAAAGGCCCCCGCCCCTCCCGATGCTCCTCAGTTGTGACAAAGTATTGACCCACACCAGTGCACGAGAGTGAAAAACATAACCACCACCACACTCTAAACATTACATGTTTCCTAAATAGAACGGGTGGGAAGTAGGCCTGCCGTCCTGGAAGACTTCCCAGAAACACCGTTACCGGTAAGTGTAACTGGTTCTTTTCTCAAGTCGTCTTCCAGGACGGCACCCTGAGAGAAGAGCAAGTAGCTCAGGCCTACCTTTAGGGCAGGACCACCGCTTGCAGGACTTTCCTGCCAAATGCCAGGTCCTGAGGAGATAGTAATTCCACTCTATAATGCCTCAGGAACGTGTTCTGGCTTGACCATGTAGCGGCTCTACATATCTGCTCCACCGAAGCTCCGGCCCTTTCCGCCCAGGAGGTTGCCAGAGATCGCGTGGAATGCGCTCTAAGATTTCTAGGAGCTGCTTTACCTGACTGCTCATAGGCTAACGAAATAGTATGCTTAATCCATCAAGCTATAGAAGCCTTGGATGCCTGTTGGCCCTTCTTTTGGCCAGAAAAATTAACTAAAAGATGGCTGGACCTTCTGAATTCCTTAACCCTTTCCAGGTAGGATAATAGACAGCGTCTGACGTCCAGACAATGAAAAGAAACTTCCCCTTCACTTTTGGGGTTACTACAAAAGGAAGGCAGCACCACTTCTTGAGTCCTATGGAACTTTGATGCTACCTTAGGGAGGTACAGGGGGTCCTGCCTAAGTATAACCCTGTCCTCGAATAAAGAAAAAAATGGCTCTTTAATAGAAAAAGCCTGAATGTCACCTACTCTCCTAACTGAGGTGATTGCTAGTAAAAAGGCTAATTTAAAGGTCAGGATCCTAAGGGGGATCTGATCTATCGGTTCAAATGGGGCCTTTGTTAACCCCTCCAGTACTAGTGTAAGGTCCCAAGGAGGACACCTGGACATTTGAACAGGGGACAACCTCTCCCTGACCACGAGAAATCTCTTGATCAGGGGGTGTAATGCCAAACGTTTCTCAAGGAAACAGGACAGGGCTGAAACCTGCGCCTTAAGGGTCTTGGTTGCCAAACCTAGATCTGCTCCATCCTGGAGAAATTCTAAGATAGCAGGGATCTCTCTTTGAGAAGTCCCTCTCTCCTGGCACCAGCGAGAGAAAATCGCCCAGGTCTTGGCGTAAATGCGCCTTGTGACTGGCTTCCAACTAAGGAGCAGTGTATCCACTACTCTGTCCGACAGCCCCCTCTCCCGCAGGTTCTGCCTTTCAAGAGCCAGGCCGTCAGCTTGAAGAAGCTGGGGTCTGGGTGGCGGACAGGACCCTGAAGGAGAAGATCGCCCCGGACCGGGAGGTGAAGCGGTGGGGCTATGGACCAACCCTGCAGGGTTGGAAACCAGACTCTCTTGGGCCACCAAGGGGCTATTAGAATCAATTTGCTTTCCGAGAGGGGTGAAGGAAGTGCTGGAGGGGCCTGGAGTGTAGCTGTGCCCAAGGAACTGCTGGGATAGCTGACGTCATTAGACCCAGAACTCTCATGATACCTCTGTAGGAGATGGCGCTTGCCTGTAACAGCGACCTGACCGCTGATATGAGGCCCTCTACCTTGCCCTGAGGTAGAATTAACTTTTGTTCTGAGGAGTCCACCAGGAACCCTAGATACAACTTTGTCTGAGCAGGAGTCAGTGAGGACTTTTCCCTGCTGACAATCCATCCCAGGTCTTCTAAGGTCTGCATTACTCTGGATAGATCCAGAAGTAGTTGATCCCGACTTAGACTGTAAATCAAAATGTCGTCCAGGTAGGGAATCAATGCCACTCCCTGGAGGTGCAAAAAAGCCACCACCTCGGCCATGACCTTTGTGAAGACTCTCGGACTGGATGCCAGTCCAAAGGGGAGGGCTGTGAACTGCCAGTGTTGCACTCCCTCTGGAGAGGCGATCGCAAATCTCAGGAAGCTTTGATGGCCCTGAAAAATGGGGACATGAAGGTAGGCGTCTTTTAAATCCAAGGTTACCATAAACACTTCCTTGAGGAGATGTCTCCTGAGGGAATAGACACTCTCCATGCGGAACTTCTTGTAAAGAAGAAAAACATTGAGGTTCCTTAGATTTATAATAAGACGATACCTTCCTGAGGGTTTTGATATCACGAAAATGTGGGAATAAAACCCCTGACCCTGCTGGTCCAATGGAACAGGTATTATAACCTCCTGACTGGCCAGCTCTCTTATATTCTGAAGGATTCCTACCACCTTGCAGGGATCCCTGGGAAGGTAGGTCAATTGAAACTTGGGGGGTGGAGGGGAGAGAAACTCCAATCTGTAACCCTCTCTTATGATCCGAAGTACATAGGGGCTTTGAGTGATCCTTTCCCACTGAGAGGCAAAGTGGGAAAGTCTGCCCCCTACCGGAAAGTCATTTGGGGGTCTTGTCAACTGACTTCTGGCTGGAAAAGAGAACGCCAGTTTTTTGTTTGTCTTTTCCTGCGCCCCAACGTCTATTAGGGGAGACCTTTTTCTCTGAGAAGCGATTCCTTGCCTGGGGGCCACGAAAAAAACGCTTCCTCTCTCTCCTAGGTTTGGTAGGAAATTTTTTCCCCTTCTCGGTAGATCTGGCTAGAGCCTGATCTAGGCCAGCACCAAAAAGGAGCGTCCCTTCAAAAGGGAGACCACATAGATGGGTCTTGGATGAGCTATCCCCATCCCAGGTTTTAACCCAGAGGGCTCGCCTGGCTGAGTTTAGTAAGGCACCTGTCTTAGCGGTTGTACGCACTGTCTCAACCGCAGCATCTGCTAAATATGCGACAGCATTCCCTATGACCTCCAGAGAATCCAGGACCTCCTTGGATTTTGAGGTTCGGGATACGTGGTCCATTAATTTACAGACCCACGTGTCGGCATTCCTTGCAATGCAAGCTGAGGCCAATGCGGGGCTCATAGCCGCAGCGTTAGCTTCCCAGGCTCTGCGTAAAATGGTTTCAGCCCTGCGATCCATTTGATCCTTTAAGTTACCGGTATCTTCAAAGGAAAGATCCGACTGCTTAGAGACCTGTGCTAAGGAGGCGTCTATTCTAGGAGTTTTGAAAAACTTTTCCTCATTCTCCTCAGAGAAGGGGCATCTACGCTTCCAGGATTTATATTTCAGAAGCCTTCTTTCTGGTTCTTTCTATTCCCTTAAGATGACTTCTTTAAGGGCGGAATGTACCGGAAGGACCCTGGCCTGAGGTTTAATCAAGCCTCTATACATCCTATCCTGAGCGGACACCTGTGCAGCAGGCTCCTGAATCTCTTCTGAGGCATAAATAGCTTTCAGAAGATCTTCCATGTCGTCGGCAGAAAATATATGTCTGCTAGACCTGGATTCCTCCCTCCCATCCTCCTCTTGGCTGTCCACCACCCCTTCATCAGAAAACTCCTGATTAGGAACTTCTAAATCACACTCTTCCTCTGAATCGTGGGGGAGTGGATACTTCAGTACCTCTGCCCGATACCTCCTAGAGGAGACGGAGCTCTCCTGGGAAGAGGCATCCTTACTAGAGTGAGCCTCTGAATCCCTAGGCTTAAGGGTGGCCTGAAAAGACTTTAAGGTGGACAGCATCTCAGTTTGCACAGTAAGAAATTCCTTCATTATCTGAGATGTCTCCTTCCCTGTCAACTTCTGTATGCATTTAAAACAGAAGGGCTTTGGATGTTCTGGGGGTAGCCTGTCATTACAGTTCCCACATCGTTTGGAGCGGGTGGAGGATTTCACAGGACGGCTGGCAACCTCACGGGCAATAGCGTCGTCCCCTGAAAAGAACACACAGGCATACACTGTGAGAGTCAGAGGAGAAGAGTTGGGGTACCCTCCCCGTCTAAACCTCCGAAGGCCGGTCAGACTCACCCCCTGTGGTCTCTTCCATGGCCGCAGACCCTGCAGGTCTCTCCTTCTCATGTTCCATGCTACTTCCAATCTCTCCCTGGAGGTGCTGCATACAGGAACGCAGAGGAGACATGGGCGCCTGTTCCCTGTGGCTTTTTATATCCTCTGTATGCTGGCTGCAACTCGCCACCGCCATCTTGCCGAAGACAGGAAGTGATACTGGACCTGAGGTCACTTCCTGCTGCAGCCCTTCCCACTCCCTCCTCTTAGAGGAGGAAGTGATGTCATTTCCTGATCTTCAGGAAAATAGTGCTGAGCTACACTCAGCAAGGTCCCTGGAAGAAAAGCTCTCCATGTGGAGCTTCTTGCCGCGCGACCTCCCGTGAACGGTTGGTGGACAGGCGGATGAACGGCAGCCCTGGCCAGACCCCAGAACGGGTCCCAGACTCACCTCCTGTGGTCTTGTAGCCAGTAGAAGGAAAACCACCAACTCCTGCAACTGCGCGGCCACCGCACAGGTAAGGAAGGGCAACAGGAAATTTGGCCCCTGAAGTTCTGGGTACACCACCGCACCCAGGGTTCTTCAGCACTCGGGGGGGCTCTTCCATGGAAAGAAGCATGGTTCTGCTGCCCCTCCCCCGAGACACGGATTGGGAAACCCCCCCAGGAAGGATGAGAACCATCCGGCCGGACCCAGAGGCTTCCCAGGCATTTGGTCCGGCTCCCAGGGGGAGACCACCAGCCCCAGGCTTTTAGGTCAACAGAAAAATAACAAACGGTTTCGCTGTGGGGAAACACAATCAAAAACTGAGGAGCATCGGGAGGGGCGGGGGCCTTTAACCTCTTGATTGATTGTGTTTCCTGTCAGGTGGACCAGTCATCTCTCAGGGTGCCGTCCTGGAAGACGACTTGAGAAAAAGCAGATCACAGACATGGCCAAAAACTAAAGGCATTTCAAATGGCAACTTTCTGGCTTTAAGAAACACTGAAAGAAATCAAGAAAAATAATTGTGGCGGCCAGTAACAGTTAGATTTATAGAACAAGCACAGGGAATAAATTATGGAATCACTCAACTCTGAGGAAAAAATGATGGAATCATGAAAAACAAACAAAATAACACTCCAACACATCGCTAGTACTTTGTTGCACCACCTCTGGCTTTTATAACTGCTTGCAGTCTCTGAGGCATTGTCTTAATGAGTGATAAACAGTACTCTTCACCAATCTGGCTCCAGCCTTCTCTGATTGCTGTTGCCAAATCATCTTTGCAGGTTGGAGCCTTGTCATGGACAATTATCTTTAACTTCCACTACAGATTTTCAATTGGATTGAGATCCGGACTGTTTGCAGGCCATGACATTGACCTTATGTGTCTTTCTTCAAGGAATTTTTTCACAGTTTTTGCTCTATGGCAAGATGCATTATCATCTTGATAAATGATTTCATCATCCCCAAACATGCTTTCAATAGATGGGATAAGAAAAGTGTCCAAAATTTCAATGTAAACCTGTGCATTTATTGAAGATTTAATGACAGCCATCTCCCCAGTGCCTTTACCTGACATGCAGCCCCATATCATAATTGACTGTGGAAATTTGCATGTTTTCTTCAGACAGCCGTCTGCATAAATCTCATTGGAACGGCACCAAACAAAAGTTCCAGCATCATCACCTTGCCCAATGCAGATTCGAGATTCATCACTGAATATGACTTTCATCCAATCATCCACAGTCCATGATTGCCTTTCCTTAGCCCATTGTAACCTTGTTTTTTTGTGTTTAGGTGTTAGAGATGGCTTTCTTTTAGCTTTTCTGTATGTAAATCCCATTTTCTTTAGACGGTTTCTTACAGTTCAGTTTCCTCCCATTTGTTCCCCATTTGTTTTGTTGTACATTTTCTGTTTTCAAGGCATATTGCTTTAAGTTTTCTGTCTTGATGCTTTGATGTCTTCCTTGGTCTACCAGTATGCTTGCCTTTAACCACCTTCCCATGTTTGTTTGTATTTGGTCCATGTTTTAGACACAGCCGACTGTGAACAACTAACATCTTGTGCAACACTGCGTGATGATTTACCCTCTTTACCTACATACTAACAAGCAGATTTAATCTGATGCAGGTGTTAGTGTTTGTAATGAAAATTTACAGGGTGATTCCATAATTTATTCCCCGTGCTTGTTCTATACATCTAACTGCTGCTGGCCACCACAATTATTTTTCTTGATTTCTTTTAGTGTTTCTTAAAGCCAGAAAGTTGCCATTTGAAATGCCTTTAGTTTTTGGCCATGTCTGTGATCTGCTTTTTTTCTACAACAATAAACAACTGAAGGAACATCCTCAGGGACTGATGATTCCATAATTTTTGCCAGGGGTTGCATTACCCAAATCATCCCCGCTTCTTGCATGGCGGTTAGCGAAGGGCGAGAGGCTTGAAGGATAGAATCGCTCACAGCAACTATTCACGGTCTCCTGAGGGAATTCATCTTCTTCTCCCGCCCCCAGTTCCTGAGTTTGAGGGTCCTGAGTAATGGAAGAGAACCTGTCACATTTTGTCCCACACTGGGATGCAATTAAAGCCGCTAACCTTTTTTACAATGCTATCATGGCTGAGGGGAAAAAAAAAATAAATAAAAAGACTTTTTAGTCATATAGACAGGGACTGCAGTGCAGTTGCCAAACATTTCATGGCCCTAATGCTCACTCTGACCAGCCACCCCCTCTCAGGGGAGGATGCCATTGTAGAGATGAGTAGGCTTTCCAGAGCTTGAGGGAGACCCTTTTAGCCCTTTTTTGGGGGTGTTTCAAACCCCCCTTCTGACCTTAACCCGATACACAAAAGCAGAGGTACTACCAGAAGAAATCGCATCCACTGCTTGAGCAATAGTCCAGCCACTGCCACTACTATTAACGCTCAGCCTGATGCTATTAGTAAATGTGTCAGGGAATGCCTGTGTCACCAACCTCTTACTTGCCCCTTTTTGCTATTGTGTCCCTCTGACATCTGCAGCCAGCAAAAATGGAGCTTTTAAACAAACATACTCCCGCGCTGGACGTTGGAAGAAGCCAACGCCGCACTAAGCCCCTTCCATCACATTGCGCCAACCCCTTTTCAAAAGAGGGTCTTCCTGCGCGAGCACGGGCCTCCGATTCGACGGGATCAGCGTGTGTGTGGGGGGAGGATGGGGAGGAGGAGACCTGTAACAAGCCGCCTTGCAGGGGCGGTGAAAAAACCGAGCAACATCGCCAATCGTTTTTGGCTTCTCCCTATGCAGAAAGACGGGGAGAGCTTTGTCCAGGTGGGGGGTGTTTTATGGAATAACCCCTCCCCCCCAATCTTACCGGAGGTCTGAGCTGCTAGCCAGAGGGAAGCCTGCTGCTCTGTGACACAATGTCCGACCGTGTGTACAGGGCATTAGGCATGACAACACTTACTTTTTTAAAGGAGACGTTTCATAAGAAAAATGTAAAAATTCCTTAGAAACCTCCACTTACCTTTCCTGCCGCAGGGTTTTCTGTGGTAAATACCAACAGACCCAATCTTTACCACTCACGGTGAGCTCCGTTACAAAACCTTCAGGAACCGGGGATCCTCAGGGAACCCACACTCCTGAACCCGTAAAGCACCCCGCCAGTAAAAAGCTCTGAATCCCAGGGCCCAGCTCTCTACAAAGAGAAGCGTTACGGGCTAAACCTCGTTTCTTCCGCCACGAGGCCCGGGTATCATTCAATTCGGCCTGAAAAGACACTTTGAATGGATCCAGCTGCATAGCTAGCCCCAGCAAGGAATATTCCAGTGGAGCTCAGCACAGCACATCTTTACTCCTGACCAACATCTTAGACACTGGCGAAAAAAAACTGAGTTACTCCCAGTAGTGGGAGTGGACTTCCTGTCTTAGGGTGTGCCAATGTCCATCACCTGAAGGTGGCCTATAACCCACATAGTAACTACTATGGCTCTGTGTCCCGTGATGTACGATCAGGCAAAGAAAAGGAAAAGGTAAAGAGAAAGGAAAGGGGAGAAAAGTCAAAGAAAGGGAAAAGGAAAGGTAAGAGACAAAGAAAGGGGAAGAGATGGACATCTTGCTGGGGATGAGGCAGAATGAATGAAAGATGAGGTAAATAATGACACCACACCTTTAAAAGATTCTCGCACATATCGTTGAAACTCTTGTTCAGGGTCTGATTGGTCAGATTCATGTTGCTGGTTCTGACAACCCTAACTGAGGTGAACATCTGAAAAACAACAATAAGTGAGTACACATTGTACTATTCTAAAGAGAAACTCCATGTTTATTAAAAGGATATAATTACTATACAGCCATTTTTAATTGCATGTTTTAGCAAATTACATTTCCAATTAAATCTGCAGCCCCTGTGATTTTTTTTAAAACTAACAGAATTGAAATGTTATTTCTTTGCATTCAGTCCATTATGAATGTCACTTCCTACTTGTGTGATTTGCTTTAAGGGTTTCCCCAAAAACTGAACTGAGCTACAAGTCGCATTACAGGCACTCTCTGCAGTAGCAGAGATATTTATTGAATATAATCCTGGCATAAACAGATCAAGATGCTGCAGCTATTCGAACACTGGGACTAATCAGTGGGTGATCACGAAAAGCTGACCCTCCCATTTAAAATGGAGAAAGCACACGGTGAGACAAGCGTGAATTACTCTGCAATTACGTTTGCTAAAATCCTTACAATGTAAACAGACCTTGAAGGTCTGTTTTTTCACTCTAAAACCCTGGAGTTACATTTTAACATGAATGTACTAGTGGGGTAGTGGTTTTGGCTCTCAGATCTATGCAGGAATTTTTAGAAAATGTTGAAGTTATTGTGTTGTTGAGGTTACCGTGCTATAGGAACGGACCTCTGTAGTATGTGTACATCTGACATGTAATGCTTGCAATTTAAGATGCTTAATCTTTAGTAAAAAACTTTGTTGGATTTAAAAAAAAAAAAAAAACCATGAATGCACAGTTCAGACACAATACAGTCCAGCTTAAGTATCCAGCTCAGCAATGACAACACAAAAAAAGAAGAGGCATTCACCTGGATATCAGAGGTCCAGTTGTTGATCCCAGGCATAATCTCTGTGTTGCAGCTAAAAAACCCTGCAAAGAGGACATGGGGGTTAATTGGGGGTCTGTACAGTTCATAAACAGAAATGTATACTCAGGTTTGTTTCATCTCCCAGTTCCTTACTACTATCAAAGAACCCAGTGATCTTTGTTTCAACCCTCTGAATGGTTGGCTAAGAGCTGGGTTTTGTCACTGGTTCAATCTGTCCATATACGTCAAGAAAGCATTGACTAGAGCGTGAAAGATAAATTACTTCTGTTTGCTACAATCACTCCTTTACCGAGTGCAGTGCCATCCTAATAGCATCATGGGCCCCTGAGCAAGGTAATGCACCAGGGAGATGGTGACTCGCGGGGCACTACACGCGTTGTGGCAAGAATTGGGTGTGGCTAAAGAATGCTACATATTGGGCGTGGTGTTTTAGTCTGATTAGAAACAACAGACACAACCAGGGAATGAACCCAAATTAATACACTGTCTAGTCCTCTCTACACACTGCCCCCCCACCCCTGTATACACTGACTTTTTTTTTCCCCGTACACACTGCTCCCACTCCTTTTTGAAACTATCCCCCTCCCTGCACACACTGCCCCCCTGTCATAAAAGCCTCTCCTCATCAGTGGCCTGTATTTATGTATGACTGTACAAAGTACAAGGGGCAGGAGGGCACAGTACAGGGGGGTTAGAGGACACAGTAGATGGGAGGTCAGGAGGGTACAGTAATGTATAGTGGTGGTATAGTGGCAGGTTAAGGCGGTATAGTGGCAGGTTACAGTAGTATGGGGGAAGGATAGTGGCAGGTTAGGTTAGTATAGTGGCAGGTTAGGGCAGTATAGTGGCAGGTTAGGGCAGTATAGTGGCAGGTTAGGGCAGTATAGTGGCAGGTTAGGAAGTATAGGTTAGGTAGAGTGGCAAGTTAGGGTAGTATAGTGGCAGCTAAGAGTAGTATAGAGTAGTGGCAGGTTAGAGTAGTATAGTGGTGGTGTAGTGGCAGGTTAGAGTAGTATAGAGTAGTGGTGTAGTGGCAGGTTAGAGTAGTACAGTGGCAGGTAAGGGCAGAATAGTGGCAGGTTAGGGTAGCCTAGTGGTGGTATAGTGGCAGGTTAGAGTAGTATAGTGGTGGTATAGTGGCAGGTTTGGGTAGTATAGTGGTGGTATAGTGGCAGGTTTGGGTAGTATAGTGGCAGGTTTGGGTAGTGTGGGGTGGTATAGTGGCAGGTTATAGTAGTATATCGTCAGTTTTGGGTGGTATAGCAACAGGTTAGGGCGGTATAGAGGCAGGGTAGGATAGTATAATGGTGGTATAGTGGCAGGTTAGGGCGGTATAGTGGCAGGTTACAGTAGTATACTGGCAGGATAGTGGCAGGTTAGGGCGGTATAGTGGAGGTAGAGTGGCAGGTTAGGGCAGTATAGTGGAGGTAGAGTGGCAGGTTAGGGCGGTATAGTGGCAGGTTACAGTAGTATACTGGCAGGATAGTGGCAGGTTAGGGCGGTATAGTGGAGGTAGAGTGGCAAGTTAGGGTGGTATAGAGGAGGTAGAGTGGCAAGTTAGGGTGGTATAGAGGAGGTAGAGTGGCAGGTTAGGGTGGTATAGTGGAGGTAGAGTGGCAGGTTAGGGTGGTATAGAGTAGTGTTCTAGTGCCTGGTTAGAGTAGTATAGAGTAGTTGTGTAGTGGCAGGGTAGAGTAGTATAGTGGTGGAGTAGTGGCAGGTTAGGGTAGTATAGAAGCAGATAAGGGTAGTATAGTGGGGGTATAGTGGCAGGTTAGGGGAGTATAGGGGGGTAGATTGGCAGGTTAGGGTAGTATAGTGGCAGATAAGGGTAGTACAGTGGCAGTATAGTGGCAAGTTAGGGTAGTATAGTGTCAGGTTTGGATAGTATAGTGGCAGGTTTGGGTAGCACAGTGGTGGTATATTGGCAGATTAGGGTAGCGTGGGGTGCTATAGTGGCAGGTTTGGGTAGTATAATGACAGGTTTGGGTAGTATTGTGGGGTATAGTGGCAGGTTTAGGTAATATAGTGCGCTATGGTGACAGGTTAGGGCTCTATGCAGTGACAATGTGCTCAGTCAATTACACGGCATTACTTAATATAAATTGACTCCCGGGGCTGCAATGTTCTCTCCTCCTCAGCCTGAGTCATTGGGAGGAGTGGAGGAGGCAGTCACACCCCTGGCTCCGGTCACCAACTCCAGCTGCCTTTGGGAGATGCCGAAGATCCCCCGAGGGACAGCCTATCTTGATTGGATGACTGGGGAGTGTTACAGGCAGCCTCTCCCAGAACGCTGAGCATCCTGCTGACACGATCAACTTGGCAAAGCAGTACATGTTCACAAAGCTGCAAAATGACAGGGAAAGTGCAGGAGCCCCCCCCCCCATGCAGCTGGTGCCTGCTCTTTAAGACGGCCCTGACAGAGTGTGCAAATATGCATAAGTACCACATAATGCTCCCTCCCCTCTAGTGGAGTCCCCATAGGTATATAACACACATTAAGTTCTGACAGGCTCAGCCTGTAATGGCCATAGCAGTAAGCAAGGCATTAATAATCTCTAGCCTTCACTGGGTCCCCAGCAGCAGTAATCGCCCAAGTGGGATCAATCTGCCCCACTTCATTCAAAACAAATACATGGATGGCATAGCCAATGTTTCACCTGGAGGGGGTGGCACATCTGTAAGGAGCGAATGTACATCTTCCACTGCGTCAGTATCATCGATCTGAAAGGAAATAAAACGCACAAGTCTGAATGTGGGGAAAAAGAAACCTTTCCACTGCCTCAACACGGCTTTTAAAACCTTTATTTTTACATATGGTGCCAAAATGTTAATGGGACTTTTAAGATGCCAATATAAATTTATAATACAAACACTGTATATAAAAAAAAAATCTTAGTAAATTATCATTATTAAAAAGATGATCCCTTCATCCTTGAAAACACACCATTTTTAGACCTCCACAAGGCTGACAAGACAGAGTCTTGAATGCGTGTTGATATGTATGAGGTAACTATATAACAAATGTTGTTAATTTTGTTTGTGTAAATGTTACAGTAATGGAATCAAAATGTTTTTTCTTTTTCATGTTGATAGTTTCACAGAACCTGAAGTAGTGGATTTATTGGCCCATGAAACGTGTTGCACAGCTACCTGAATTCCACCACTTGAACAGTGTACAAGACAAATAGATGTTTTTTTTTATGTAAAACTGCTAATTCATAATTATGAACGTAAAAACGCTGAAGAATGAGGGTAATCCAAGCAGGCTATGATGTTATAATTGTATGTGTTGAAGAATCTGTCTTGTGGATATTGTAATATATTAACAGCCTTTTTTATATACATTGCCTGTGTTTAAATTTATATTGTCCCATTAACATTTTGGTACCACTAATACTAAAATAAGGGATGTTTGCAGGGCTGCTGTTAGAAATCACAGGGCCCCATACAGTCTACCTGACAGGGCCCCCCCACACCAGCCAAAAGTGACTGAGGACATAGATTTATCAGTCACTTTCTCTACAGCCTCCGCTGAACAGATAAATGAATAGGAAGCGTCCTGAGGCTTCCTGCTCCTTCAGAAAATGAAGTTTAGTAAACACAGTCCACTATGCTTTAGTGATGAATACACACATGAGTGATTGGTACCAATCACTCACTTTGTTCATTCAGGAAAGGAAGGGGCCAGTAAATTACACCCCCAATGTGCCCGCAGCAGCTGTCGGCAGGAGAGGGAAGCCAGAAGCGCTGCGGGGGAAAGGGGCACACAAGGGGGCCTGGGCAGCAGATGGAAGGGGCACATGTGCTAGAACCAATCCCCTTGCAGTGCACCAGGAGGGAGGGAGAGGAGGAGAAGCTGCTAGCATTGCAGTGGGAGACAGAAGAGGATCAGTGTCTGCAATAAGTACAGCTGGCCTTCCTGCTCAGCAGGTGCCTGGGCCCCCCTATTGAACTGGCCCAATACAGGAGAGCTGGCTGTACTGCCTTATCAGCTGCCCTGGATGTTGGTGCAGATTGTTGCAGTCCCAGCAATTTTTGTAATGAGTTACATAATCTGTAAACAAGAACAGAAAAAGGTCTACCAATTCATCAAAAGTGTAAAAAGGACACAGAAGTGGTATTCAGCAGGTGAGGAATATGAATCGTTTAACACAAGAAACAAAATTACACAGGTGTATAAATTATATGGCAAAGCATCTATGGACACCTGACCATCGCATCTACACTGTAGGGCCATAAGTAAATGGACACCTCCTATTGATACATTTCAGGGGTTTCCAGAGAAGGGTACTGTTAATGGTACAACATACAAAGATATTTTGGACAACTGTGCATATCCAATCTTGTGGTAACAGTTTGGGGAGGGCCCTTTCCCATTCCAGTATGACTAGGCCTCTGTGCACAAACCAGCTCCATAAAGACATAGTTTGTCCGGTTTGGTGTGGGGAAGGCCCTGACCTCAACCCTACTGAACACCTTTAGATGAACTTGAGAGCTTATTGTGTCCAGGTCTTCTCATCAAACATAAGTACCTGACCTCACAAATTGACACACTCCCCACACATGTCAAAATCTTGTCCATGTCTGTCAAAAATTGAATGGCCATGGTTTAGAAACAAGATGTCCAATGAGATCATATAGAGATAGTCAGGAGTCCAAAAACTTTTGGCCAGATAGTGAATTTTGAGCTGTGGTGGAAAGATGGCCCTAAGAATAAAGGAATGGAAAAAAGAGAAAAAGCGAAGGTGTTGAGGTGTTGGGGTGGGGGACGGGGGGGGGGGGGGGGGTAGCGGTGTAGTAATTGTAGGGTGGAGTCATCTAAAAGTTAAAGTGATTGTAAAGTCTTTTTTTTTTTAAATAACAAACATGTTATACTTACCTGCTCAATGCAGTTGGTTCTGCACAGGGCGGCCTGGATCCTCCTCTTCTCAGGTGCCCTTTTTTGCTGCTCCTGGCCCCTCCCTCCTGTCGAGTGCCCCCACAGCAAGCAGTTTGCTATGGGAGCACCCAAGCCGAGCTGCAGCTCCGTGTGTCCATTCAGATACGGAGCTGCCGTTCAGCCCTTCCCCCTCTCTCCCCTGATTGGCCAAGTGACTTTGTTTGACAGCTGGAAGGAGCCAATGGCGCCGCTGCTCTGTCTAAGCCAATCAGGAGGGAGAGTCCCGGATGGCCGAGGGATTCGTGGACATCGCTGGACAGAGATGGGGCTCAGGTGAGTATTAAGGGGTGCCGGGGCGGCTCCTACACACAGAAGGCTTTTTATCTTAATACATAGAATGCATTAAGATAAAAAACCTTCTGCCTTTAAAACTCCTTTAAAATGGTAATATACTGAAATTTTACCAAAATTTTATTTTAAAATTCAGGCTTAATTTTATCAGAAAAATTAAATTCTGTCTATTTTGCATTCTACTTGTGCTTGGCCATGTAACCCTGCTGCACAGCCAGAAAACTGACCATGCTGGAATGAATGTGCGCTCATGCCCAGCGTGGTCAGTCTAAAATAGGAAAGCAGGCGGACAGGCAGGAACACTAGGCATTTCATACAAAGAAAGCAATACAACAGAACAGGATACTTTTTAAACACAAGTATATGGTATAACAGGCACATATCAGGAAAATTAACTGTTGGGTCATATACCATTTGAGATCCTAATGCTGAGACCTAGTAACCATTACTGGTACCATTAATCTAGTACCATAAAAATAACTGCCATACGTATAGTAAGCAGTGTCTTTACTGATAAAACACAGGCTACATAAAAAGTTTACTCATTCAAAGGAGGGTTCTTCGAGGGAGAGATTTTCTTAAAGTACCTTTAGAGAGGAGTGCCAGGTATGGTATATTTGTACATAGTTTAATTGGTCTAGCTTGGACAAATGTAGCTATGTATTTACCATACTTTGCTGATGTCCCTGGAAGCTGAAAATCACTTAAGTAGACATCACTATTCCAGTGATCTGCACTTGCTTCTGGGTCCTGTGCTGAGTGGCTGGCCTGCTGCAATCTGGACCAATGTAACTATGTATAAAATATCCATTCTTGGAGTTCCTCTTTAAAGCTAATGTCCAACCTTACCTTCAGTCCTGCTCAGCTGTAAAGGCTTATCACTTATCCTGAAATTGCTTGCTCTCATTTCATTGCACACTGAGTTTTTCATCATGCATTAGAAGCTGCAGCTCAGAAAGAGCTCATCCCATTTCATGTTTGGAGGACGTGCAGCATTATGTAGCTCCTTCATTACCAGCCTGACTGTCCTTGGTCCACCCTTTTTGTTCATTGGAATCCAGCCTGTCTAGGGTGCCCACTACTCCATAAGACATCTTCCCATCAAAGCATTTGATGGAAATAGAAAGCAAAACTGAATTGTTACTGCTGATAAAAATTCTAATTGGGAGTGCAGTTAGTGTAAGTATAAGGGGTCCAGAGGGACACAGTGCAGAAATAGTCAACTTTGCCCTACATGGGCAAGGTGAAAGTGTATCTTTAAAGAATGTCTACATCTCTCTCAGGATGCTTACCTTTGTACCTTATAATTAAAAGGACGGTCTCTAATCTTACCTCCAGCACAAAAGCGTCCTTCTTCCCATGTGACAGATCCAGCTCAATTACTTCATCCGAACTCTCTGACTGTGATCGCAGGAGTCTTGTTCGTTGCCGTGGCTCTGGGATCGGGGATCCCACTGCCTCATCCAAAATTTCCTTGAAAAAACAAAAAAAACATGAAAACATGTAATTGTCTGAAAAAAAATCTGAATTAGCTGTAGTTGTGTAAAAAAGGTAACTAGCAGTTTAAATTAAGTTTAAATTTTTTTCACCCCATGCCTTCCTCTCTGCCTCTACAGCAGCTCTCATTTTAGCAATACCTTTCTCAGTCAGTCTTATACAGTAATTACACATCATTAGTCGCTGGCAGAAAGCGCTGTTTCCTGCAGCCACCTGCAGAAGTGCTGTGCAGGGTGCTGTTTGTTACATCTAATTCATATAGGGTGCCCTACAGAACTAAGTCTATCAAAAGCCCTCAGCTTTCTGGGGAATAAATGGAACTGGGGAAGGAAGAGCCCCTGCACTCCGAACATTCATTTAGATGTGCATCCCTGCTGGCCACTGGGTGCTGCAGATTTTAGCTATGCATGCTCCTGATCAGTTTGTTGGTATACATGCTAATAGAGTGATCAGCAGATTGCATTTTTACGTGGCTGTAAATCTCTAAAATTAAAAAATAAACAGAGCTTATCCCTCTATAGTGTGTACTAGCCTCAATCCAAGCACCAAGTGCAATTTCTTTCTCCTCTCTTTCCTCTGCTGCATTAGTCACTTCTGACAGGTTAACCCAACACCACAGAATCTCAGGAGATTGCCCAGGCCCCCCTCCAGCACACAGAAGGTGATTGACAGCCTCACCTATGCATGTTTCTTTTGGAGACTGTGTAGAGGAGAGGTGCCCTTTCTATCTATTCAGATCTCAGATCACACTCAGCTCCCTGCTGTATGCTGTGCTGTGTGCGACGTCAGATTCCTTACCTGCCTGCTGGAGCTGAGAAATAGACTCTGTGTGTTTTAGAGAAGAGAGTGCCACAGATAAAAACGTACAACGTATGTGGGAAGATTTGCTTCACCTCTGTGTATCATCTAAAGCTTGTCACTTTAGTGGGTATATGTAAGTGTTTACAACCATTTTAAAATTTGCAGCACCCAGTGGCCAACAGTGATGCACATCCAAAGGGATTCTGGAGATGTGTTCTTTCATACAATGCTAGGGAAGAGCAGTAAAGAACCAGACCAAAAGATATGCTTACACATGGTGGGCCAACAACCGTACAGGTCAGAAAGAGAGGAGTATGATAATGATTGAAATTGGTTAGATAGGAAGTGAAGGTGGGCTTCTGATTGCTACAAAATGTATATTTTGGAGATGCAAGTTTGCAGGGAATCGAGAGCAATCAATTTCAACACAGGAGAAGATTTGCTATAAGTGTAGGAAAAAACTTAAGACTAGTGTCTAGCATTAAATGTTTTACACCCACATTTATGGAACAAAAATGTGGGCGGACGTTGTGTTTCCTTTACTCTGGGTTCTATATGTTCTTGTGTTTAATGCTCTGTCATCTTGTCTAGGAATAAAAGTTGCATACACCATACAGAAAAATAGCAGAGGCAACAATACCGAACGCTGCCTCATCCCAGATCACATACCGGAGGGTTAATTTCATAAAGTTCCTTGTTTCTGGCAATTGTTTCATTGATCTTTTTCTGCATGTGGGAGACATGTTGCTCGTATGATCCATCGCTGGGGGTCTTGCCAGCGATCTGAATCCCTCCAGGGGTGGGTAAAGCACTCAGGTAGACCCCTGTAGCAGACTAAAAATAACAAGATTTAAAAATACATTATATAGAACCTTACATAATAAAGAGACACAAGGGTTCACAAGGTGCTGAACATACCATGACCTTACCCAAATGCCTCCTTTATGCACACAGGATTCCTAAACCCAGTGTGTACTTTTCAAGCAAAAATGTGAATAAGCCCCTTAACCCTATATTAGGATGTGTACACATCTTAATGCGTTGCTGAGGTGCCCTTATGGCATTGTGAGATGCAGAGGGCTGGCCTGGGGCCTGACTAGAAGCAAAGTCAATTTTGGCATACTTTGCACGGTCTAGGGGTTCCCAGGATGCATAGGGGAGAAATTATGTAGAATATACTGACAGATTCATGCATAAATTCAGTTATCCTCAATATCAACAAAAAATCTAAAAACTGTCTGATTTTCTAACAGTTGCCACAGTTTAGGGTTGGAATCCTAACACAGATGGAAATAAATGACAATGGTGTGTGATACACAACACACAGAGAAAACTAGCGTAAATGTAATCTGCCCCTTTGTAAATTAAGTATTTGGTCAGGGAGAAAATTAAATATTGGAAGTCTGATAACATTTGTCCTGTCCTATTTAACAAGCAAAATAAACAGATTAGGGCAGATGTATGGAGGTATCAGAGCTGGACTTTGTCTATAGAGGGCCCCCTAAAACACACAAAAGTGTTTGTAAAGGTTTGTTTTGAAAATAAATTTAAAATAAGAAACCTGTTATACTTACCTGCTCTGTGCAAGGGTTTTGCACAGAGAAGCCCTGATCCTCTTCTGGGGTGCCCCGCGGACGCTTCTGGCTCCTCCCCTTCATCAGGTGCCCCCATGGAAAGCCGCTTTCCATGGGGGAACCCGTGCAGGCTCGATCCCGAGTCCTGCTGCTGCGTCCATTGACGGACAGTGGGACTCGGCCCTGCCCACCTGTCACTGGATTTGATTGACAGCAGTGGGAGCCAGTGGCTCCTGCTGCTATCAATCTGTCCAATGAGGAGAGAGACAGTGGCTAGAGGCGCTGGGCTCGTTCACTTCGCTGAATCGAATCAGGCTCAGGTAAGAAAGGGGGGGGGGGTCTGGGGGCAGCTGCAGCAAAGAAGGTTTTTCACCTTAATGAATAAAATGTATTAAGGTGAAAAACCTTGAGACTTTACAATCACTTTAAGGGCACTTTCACACTGAGCAGCGCCGGGCGTCTGCGTTTTTTCGACCACTAGCGGGGCACTTCAAATCCTGCTAACGACCGAAAAAGGGTTAAAAGCGCTGCTGCCCTTTGATTTCAATGGACAGAGGCGCTCTGTAGGAGCGGTGTATACACCGTTCCTACAGCGCTTCAAAGAGGCTACTTGCAGGACTTTTTTGAGCGCCCTGCTAGCGTACCGCTTCAGTGTGAAAGTCCTCCGACTTTCACATTGGAGTGAAAGGAGAGGCGCTTTTCAGTCGCTATTTTTACCGCCTGTAAAGCGCCTCAGTGTGAAAAGGGGTCTAAGTCACATATCAGTACTCCACATTCCATTAGGACATCACTGAGCATTCAATAAATTTTGTTGCCGATTTACAAAGCTCAACCTACAGATGCAAGCTCTGCCTCTTTATTAGTAACAGATTTCAGGGAGAACTTACTGCCAGTCCCAGAAGCATGGTCTCCCCGACAGTTATTTGTATCCTCAGACCAAAAAGAGAGTTCATTCCCTTCAGCTTGAGTTTGTTCATGAGCTGTGTGTGCAGTTCATACTCCATAAAAGGCAGAAGGTTGCTGATTGCTGTGGCATTTGCTTCTGTCTGAGCTTTCTTCTTCAGCCGACACAATCTGACCAGGAAAGAAAAAGTCAGTAAAGCACTAAATACAGAGATAAAAAAAAAAAAAAATGTAAATGTCACGTCACCAAAGCAATCACCGACTTGGGTACAACCAGTATGTTGGATTTTCAGTATGCGAATACTGCCAACGGCTATAGCTCGCAATAATCACTGTAATCTCCTGGCAGGGATGGCTCCCCCCGCCAGGAGAACATTATAGCTCAGCTGAAGGGCTTCCCATATCAGCACTAATTGTGTTGATGGGGGAATCGAGCGACTTTCTTTCACGCAAACCGTGATTGCAGGGAAATAGAGAAAATCACACTATCTATGGCCTGCAATCAGACTGTGTTGACAGGGGAATCCCTCCCGCAGAGCCATTGTGTTCCCCTAAAGGGGGGGCACGACGCCGGAAGAGCAGCAATTATCGCTAGCGGCTATAACAGCATGTAAAATCCAGCAGGCTGGTTGTACCCATTTGAATTTTCACACTGGACTGCATGGACTGTTGTGTAATATCATTAGGAAACCACCACTATTGTGGATTTTGCATGGGTACGATAATAGGGGATTATTTGAATGACATATTGGATTAATGTAAGTGTAGGTAAAATTAACTTTATGGTAGTAGTGCGGCACACTATTTAATTGGTTATTACACAAAACATATGGGATTGTGTTGAATGTCAGCTGCTCAATATTATTGATTAGGGACACATACAGTGGATATAAAAAAAAAAAAAGTCTACACACCTCTGTTAAAATGTCAGGTTTCTGTGATGTAAAAAAAAATGAGACAAAGTTAAATAATTTCAGAACTTTTTCCACCTTTAATGTGAGCTATAAACCGTACAACTCAGTTGAACAACAAACTGAAATCTTTTAGATGGAGGGAAGTAAAACTAAAAATAATATTGTTGCATAAGTGTGCACGCCCTTAAATACTTTGTTGAAGCACCTTTTGATTTTATTACAGCACTCTTTTTTGATATGAGTCTATCAGCATGGCACATCTTGACTTGGCAATATTTGCCCACTTTTCTTTGCAAGAACACTCCAAATCTGTCAGATTGTGAGGGCACAGCCCTCTTCAGATCGCCCCACAGATTTTTAATCGGATTCAGGTCTGGGCTCTGGCTGGGCCATTCCAAAACTTTAATCTGCTTCTGGTGAAGCCATTCCTTTGTTGATTTGGATGTATGCTTTGGGTCGCTGTCATGCTGAAAGATGAAGTTCCTCTTCATGTTCAGCTTTCTAGCAGAAGCCTGAAGGTTTTGTGCCAATATTGACTGGTATTTGGAACTGTTCATAATTCCCTCTACCTTGACTAAGGCCCCAGTTCCAGCTGAAGAAAAACCACCCCAAAGCATGATGCTGCCACCACCATGCTTCACTGTGTGTATGGTGTTCTTTTGGTGATGTGCATATTTGTTTTTGCGCCAACAATATTTTTGGAATTATGGCCAAAAAAGTTGAACCTTGGTTTCATCAGACCATAACACATTTTCCCACATGCTTTTGGGAGACTTCAGATGTGTTTTGCAAAATTTAGGCAGATTTGGATGTTTTTCTTTGTAATAAAAGGCTTCCGTCTTGCCACTCTACCCCATAGCCCAGCCATGTGAAGAATACGGAAGATTATTGTCACATGTACCACACAGCCAGTACTTGCCAGATATTCCTTTAATGTTTAAATGTTGCTGTAGGCTCTTGGCAGCCTCCCTCACAAGTTTTCCTCCTGTCTTTTCATCAATTTTAGAGGGACATCCAGTTCTTGGTAACGTCACTGTTGTGTCATATTTTCTCCACTTGAAGATAGATGACTGTCTTCACTGTGTTCCATGGTATATATAATGCCTTGCAAATTCTTTTGTACCCTTCTTCTGACTGATACCTTTTAACAATGAGATCCCTCTGATCTCTGATGCTTTGGAAGGTCTCTGCGGATCATGGCTTTTGCTGTAGGATGCAACTAAGAAAATGTCAGGAAAGACCTACTAGAACAGCTGGACTTTTTTTTAGGGCTAACCAAAGGCACTTTAAATGATGGAAGGTCTGTACTGACTCCTATTTAACATGAGTTTGAATGTGATTGCTTAATTCTGAACACAGCTACATCCCCAGTTATAAGAGGGTGTGCACATTTATACAACTACATTATTTTAGTTTTTTTTATTTTACTCCTCCCCCCCCCCCAAAAAAAAGATTGGTTTGTTTTTCAATTGAGTTGTACAGCGTATAGGTTACATTAAAGGTGGAAACATTTCTGAAATTATTTATCTTTGTCTCAATATTTTACATCACAGAAACCTGATATTTTAGCAGGGGTGTGTTGACTTTTTATATCCACTGTAGCAGCTCACAAGGTTTTATCATGTTGTTCAATCTATGGCTGGCTTAAGTCTATAGCCCCGTACACATGGGCAGAATGTCAGGAGACATTTGCTGGTTCAAGAAAACCGTCCTACATTCTGCCTGTGTGTATGTCGTTGTCGGTCCGTTTTGCCCGCTTCTGTCCAACGTGCATGCTGGAAAACCAGCAGCCAACCGACTCCCGATCAGCACTCTCAGCCAATGGCAGAGAGCGATGATTGGAGTGTTCTGGCGGGGGGCGTCCCCCTGTCAGAATACAATAGCTCAGCGGGGGAGATTGTTGGACTAACCTTGCATGGTTAGTACAACGGCTCCGACTGGAGCCGACAGGTTAGTGTGTACCCAGTTTAAGACTTGGTCAACCCACTAAAATCAATGCATTTGTATAAACTGAATCCACCCTTTAATTGTGAACCATATCGTTTGTTCCTACTAAGTAGGAAAAACTATATGGCTTCTCTCCTAGTCAATCCTATCCCCATTCAGTTAGAACACACAATTAACCCCTTGATCGCTCCCTAGTGTTAACCCCTTTCCTGCCAGTGACATTTACACAGTAATCAGTGCACTTTTATAGCACTGATTGCTGTATAAATGCCAATGGTCCCAAAAAAGTGTCAAAAGTCTCTGGTCTGTCCGTCTCAATATAAAAAAAAAATTAAATCGCAAATCACAGCCATTACTAGTAAAAAAAAAATAGCAAAAAAAATAGCAAAAAATGCCATCTTTCCCATAGTTTGCAGACGCTTTAACTTTTGCGCAAACCAATCAATATACGCTTATTGCGATTTTTTTACCAAAAATATGTAAAAGAATATATATTGGTCTAAACCGATGAAGAGTGGTGTTTTTTGAAAAAAAAATTGGGGGATATTTATTATAGCAAAAAGTAAAAAAATATTGTTTTATTTTTCAAAATTGACGCTTTTTTTTTGTTTATAGCGCAAGAAATAAAAACAGCAGAGGTCATCAAATACCACCAAAAGAAAGCTCTATTTGTGGGGGAAAAAAAGGACGCAAATTTAGTTTGGGTACAATGTCGAATGACCGCGCAATTGTCAGTTAAAGCTACACAGTGCCAAATTGTAAAAAGTGCTCTGGTCTGGAAGGGGGTAAAATTTTTTGGGTCTAAAGCGGTTAAATCGTCGCCTGTGGAGATCTTTAAGTACCATAGTTTATCACCATTCCACGAGTGTGTGCAATTTTAAACTGTAACATGTTAGGTATCTATTTATTCAACGCAACATAATTTTTCACAATTTAAAAAAAATTTGGGCTAACTTTACTGTTTCGTTTTTTGTTTTTTTAAATTCAGTGAAGTGTATTTTTTTTCCAAAAACTGCGTTTGCAAGAACGCTGCGCAAATATCGTGTGACATAAAGTGCAACGACTGGCATTTTATTCTCCAGAGTCCTTGCTAAAAAAGCTATATATAATCTTTGGGGGGGGGGGTGTCTAAGTAATTTTCTAGCAAAGAATATTGATTTTAAACTTGTAAACAACAACAAATGTCAGAAATAAAGGAAGGGGAAATAGGGGTAGTGGGACTTTATATGAAACACATCACTGGGGTAGAATGAATCAATATTAGTACAGATGAGCATAATGCAAGGTAATATAATACTAGCTCAATAGGTAACATACAAAACTGTAATAAACATGATTGGTAAAATCACATAATATTAAAATTAATAAAGGAAGAACCCAGCTGTGCAATGGAGAGATTGGATGTGTCACCAAAGGAAAGTGAATGATTGAAAAAAAGGGGGGGGGCTTCCACCACAGAACCAGTGAAAGAAACCATTACAAGTTAGATTACCTGGGACTTGAGATAAAGCATATGGTCCAGGGTAGTGCATAAGTGTAACAGGAAACCGTTAGTAGACAAAGTGTATACTCCAAGGAAAGGTGATGAATGGCAGCCAGCCCACCAGCAGAGCCTCATCAATGTCATGCTACGTGCTTGGTAGAGAGGAGGCGACCACGTCCGAGCGACTAGCGCTCGTAAATAGGTGCCTAAACCCTCCCTCATGATGCACGCAGATGGAGAAAACATCACGTCAGTACATGGCGTCAAGAATGATGTCACTCGTGTGGCGTGTTGTTCCCACAGTGCCTCTAATCGTTAATAACATTATCAATGCTTTTTAACCTAGATTCTAGCCATAGGTAAGTGTTGGGACTATATGTATATTGTTCCCTCTCTTCCTGTTTTAGTAACTATTATTTACGCTTAATTAACATTTTATTATAGGTATATCCAGTGCACAGCTGCTCCTGATGAGTAGAAATTATCCACAAAACGCGAGCTTTTACTGATGCCATGTTCACAGCAATCATGCATCTACCATGGGTTTTTACTTGTTTGAATCATGAATAATTAATATATTACCAATCATGTTTGTACATACTTGGCTATATTGCTATTCTATTATTAATTACTGGGAATAATGTTATATTATGCAATTAATTTTAATATTATGTGATTTACCAATCATGTTTATTACAATTTTGTATGTTACCTATTGAGTTATTATAATACCTTGCATTATGCTCATCTGTACGAATAAATATTGTAATTCCTAATATTGATTGATTGGTTCTGCGAAGTGATGCGTTTCATATAGAGTCCCACTACCCCCCTTTTCCTTATTTCCCCTTCCTTTACAAGTAATAGGGATGGAGACATATGTACTACAATAGTCATTGCCTTATTTAAAGTCCCAACCTTCTCTTTTCTTCATAAATTTCAGAAATAGGCTTGGTCCTTAAGCGGATAACACTGGGTGGTCAAAAAAAAAAAAAACTCCACAGGCTTCATTTTGGTGTGCGCCTGTCAGGCAGCTGCATGGCCTCTCTCAGTGAGAGCATCCGTGACCCCAGCTGTCTTTTCTTCTCATCTATACCCTCTGCGCTTCATCCAGCCACCTCTACCCCGAGTAAAAAATGGCCTCAGGTGTGACGGTATCCGATTGTGCCATTACAATATTCAATGCTATGAAGCTGCACAAATCTTTAGAAGATAAAAAGTAAGCATATTAAGGCAGTCCTATTTTGCTTAAGGCCTCATGCACATGAGACGCTGTTAAACTTGTGTTCAGAGGCAGTTGGACACTTTTTTCAATTGCCCCTGAACCCATTCAATGTTATCCTATGTGTCCATATACACAGTCTCGTTCTTTGGCGTTTTTAGGCAGTTGCGTTTAACCTTGTTTTTCCGGAAGCAAAAAAATGGGTTCAGACGCAAAAGTTTTCCACGCTTCAGACGCCAAATGCGGCTAAAAGCCGGTGTTTTTTACAACCCGACTTTAGGGCCCTATATCTTGTCGGCCACTTGGGGCTAGGAACCCCAAATTTGGTATGCAAACACAGTGGAACTAGCACTACAACATATCCCAAGATATGGGGCCCCAAAGTCGGGTCACAAAATGTCATTCTCTGCTGCAGAAGTGCTTGACATTTTGCGACCTGAATTTGGGGCCCCATATCTCGGGGCCACTTAGTGCTAGGAACCCCAAATTTGGATATGGTGTAGTGCTAGTTCCACTGTATTAGCACACCAAATTTGGGATTCCTAGCACCAAGTGGCCCCTGAGGTACGGGGCCCCAAATTTGGGTCGCAAAATGTCATTCTCTACTCTGCAGACACTTCTAGACGCAAACGCAGCTAATCCACAGTATATTGTTTTTTGAAAGTTATTTTGATTTACAGAGGTGGCTTTCTTTCTAGCCACATCTTCTTTCCCTTTTTTCTGTGCTTGTCGAGTTATTTTGTCAAATGCAGCCTGGCATTTATTCCACACTCCCACATTCCTCTATTTACAAGACAATTTGGCTTTGTTGACCAAAAATTATATTTGGATCAAACTGCTGCCCCTAGCACTTTGTGGCTGATCATTATGTTTTTCCCTTTATGTAGAGGTGGCTTCATTGTGCGATTGTGTAAATTGAGTGCACCTGAATATTCCACTTGTCTTTCAACATTCGTTTTTGGTATTAAAAAAAAAAAAAATCGCAATAAGCGTATATTGATTGGTTTGCGCAAAAGTTATAGTGTCTACAAACTATGGGATAGATTTATGGCATTTATTTTTATATTTTTTTACTAGTAATGGCGGTGATCAGCGATTTTTGGCGGTACTGCGACATTGCGGCGGATAGATCGGACACTTGACACATTTTTGGGACCACCGACATTTATACAGCGATCAGTGCTATAAAAATGCACGGATTGCTGTGTAAACGTCACTGGCAGGGAAGGGGTTAACACTAGGGGGTGATCAAGGGGTTAAATGCTTTCCCTCATTTGTGTTTGCGGGATCATGCCGACCTGCCACAGTATAATGACGGCGGCTGGTCGGCAAGCGGTTAAATACTCCTCCAGCCTTCCCATAAACCTTTCCCTCAGCACAGCAGACCCCCTTCTATTTAGGTGCAAACTATTTTTAGCATATAGGTTGTACCCCCTCTTACACCAAGTTTTTAGCCATGGATTCAGTTCTATAATCTCCCAGTCTTTCCTGAGTTGCATATGGCACAGGCAATATTCAAGAGAATATCACCTTGGAGGTCCTTCCCCTCAACTTGCAGCCTAGCTGTTTAAATTGATTCTTAAGGAGCCTCCATCTTCCATGTCAACAAGGATTCAGATTTTCAAGTAGCTGCTAAGGACTTATATAAAAGATTGCTCGCTCGAGGCTACAGCCATTCTTGCCTCAAGAGAGCATACAATCGTGTCAATGTCCAAAAGAGATTCTCTGATCTTTTCTAAAAAAACCTCCCAAAAAAGTAGACACAGTAAGAATAATTACCCGTTATTCCAATCAACACAATGAAATTAGAAGAATCTTGAATAGATTCTGGCCCCTTTTGTCAGCTGACCCAATAGCCAAGAAATACATAAAAGAATTTCCAGAGATAACTTTTAGACGGGTTCCCTCTTTGAAGGACCGTCTTATTCACAATCACTTCAGCGAGGTTTCCTTCTGCAACAATTCAATAAATACAGGTATTTCCCCTTGTGGAAATTGCAACATCTGCAAGTTTGTGGATAACAAATCCCGATTTCTGCTTCCCAATGGAAAGTGGCACTCTATTAAATTTAAAGTCACCTGTCAAACCCCTGGTGTCGTCTATCTAGCCCAGTGTGTCTGTCATGGTTTCTATGTCGGTAAAACAAAGCGACAATTTTTCAAACGTATAAGGGACCACATAAAACCCATTTTTAAAAAGAAAATGAACACCGCTATAGGTAGACATGTTGGTACATATCATGACTTCAACCCCTCTACCATCAAATTTCTGGCTTTAGAGCATATCCCGTTGGACAAAAGAGGGAGCAGCGTAGATGGAACGCTTGAAGCCCGCTGGATCTATGACCTTAGAGCAACCATCTTCCCGGGTTTTAATGAGAGCTTGAGTTATAGGCCTTTTCTGTGAATCCTGCATATGACTCTCTTCTATTACTCTTTTCTCTTTCTTTCCTCCCTGCCCCTCCCCCCCTTTTGTTCCCTCTCTTTCGTTTACCCCTTTTCT
Organism: Lithobates clamitans; assembly: GCA_037952925.1. Lineage (NCBI taxonomy): Eukaryota > Metazoa > Chordata > Amphibia > Anura > Ranidae > Lithobates > Lithobates clamitans. The sequence continues at coordinate 201,552 of JBBGZY010002059.1, read as the reverse complement.
TCCTTTTAGTTTAATTTTATTTTTGAGCTCTATTGACTTTTTTTTTCTTCTCCATGTTTAGTGATATGTTTTGATTTATACAATTGTCTCTTTATAATGTTTTTCAAAAGGAATTTTCATTGGATATTTAATATATTATTTGTATGTACTTTCTTTCAAATTGTCTGTATTTTTATTCTTCATTAAGCGCATTGTCCCTTTGTTATACTGTTGGGATTGGTTTGTAAGTGATCCTTTTCTGTTCCCATCGTTTGCCCCTTTTGGTTTTCTCCTATCCCGTTTTGCTCTCAGCTTCTCCCCTTCACTGATTCTGACCAGGTCCATTGCAATCACACGGACGCCCAGGGCACAATCCAGGTATGTGCCCTAGCTGCGCCGCGCTACAAGGAAGGCCGGGATACTAATGGGTTACGCTACCAGCGTCCCATTGCCATCTTCTGCAGCCTGGGTATCACGGCGGACTGTGTGGGATCGCTCACACAGCCCTAGTGCGCATGTCGGCCGCATCAAGCGACCGCAGTGCACCCTGGGATCTGTAGTGAGAATGGACTCCCGGCACCCTGGGCATGCGCACTGGCGCTTCTACAACCGCATCGTGCTGGTGACGTCACACGCCAGCACGATGGGGGACAGCTTAAAGCCGGCTTATCTGACAGTGTCTGCTGCCAGAGCCGGAGGGTGGAACTCGTCTTCTGCAGTGTTAGTGACGGGTAAGTTTTACCACACACTGCACTATTCCAATTCTCTCACTTCTATTCTTAGTCCACCCATCTGTTACATAGCAATATATCAGTTTCCTATTTAGAGAAAAGAGAAAAAATGAAAAAAAGATAAATTTGACGGTTTGACCCGATTGTTGTTCATACGAGTCTGATGAGACCAAGTCCCTATTATTATCCATCTAATTTAATTGGATGATTTATATTTTGATCTCAATTATTTTACTTTTTTAGGTCATACTTGAATATGCACTTTATCTCTTAAATTCTGTCATCTCCAGATTATTTTTAATTTTTCATTCATCCCCTCAATTTTTCTAATATATATATATATATATATATATATATATATATATATATATATATATTTTTTTTTTTTTTTGTTTGTTTGATCTACTAGCAATTTGAACAATCCCCTGCAATTACCACCAGCAGGTGTTTTGAAGACCGCCACCCACCTACAGGCTTTGTTAAATGGTTTAAAGTAAGTACTTGACAATTCTCTGGGGCGATTGTTTGCTCTTTGCTTGCCTTAATATTTAACTACTTTACGTTTTTATACAAAGCCAGATATATTTACCTTATACAATCCAACAGCCTGTTTCATATATTGCATTTTGCCCTATCCACAGTTTTACCTTTCTGTCCCCTGTGATTGCACCATATGGCCAAGTCAGATTTCCAGTGTTCGTGGATGTTTGTGCAGGGACTGACCGAGGCTGGGGTTACACAGGGGTAAGCACTTTTTTTGTGCTATTTCAAAGTGGACACTGCGCTTGTTTATGTTGAAAACTTTGTTTATTTTTTCATTTTCATGATTTATGATGTGTGTTGTTCATATTTTGTGCTCTAATTTTAGAATTATAAGAGTGTTGGATGATATCACTTCTCAGCTTGCATATCCCTTGAAAAAGAGACACAGCGAAACATGTCGGGCTAGTATGCAACCATATCATCTTTCAAAAGGAAATACACTCGATTTGTGTCTGACCACTGTAACTGTATAGACATTTGTAATATTGGTGAACTATGTATAATCTATTTGATTTGAACTTTGAATGTTAAATTAAAAATTAGTTTTTTATAACTTTCCTCTGTTTGTTCTCCTTGCACCGTTAAAATCCCTTCCCTCCCTTTCTTTGCTATTTATACTTCCATGTATTCTGTCACTGGTCCCAACATGGATCAAGACAGCTAGGGTCATGCCAAGCCCCTCCCAGTAATTTATCAACCTTTTTTACCACATGCTGAACCCTGGCACCAGGCAGACAGCAAATCTTTTGGTTGAGGCAATCCCGATGACAAATTATTCTGTCAGTTCTTATGACTATAGAGTCCCCTATTACTGTAAACTGTCTAGGCCTACCTGCACTACCCTCACCACCCCTACTGTATGGGCTGCTCCCAAGCTGTTAGGCATGGCAGTGACATCTAGGGCTGCCACCTCTGAGTTTGCCACCCCCACATCTTCACCCAACTTGGCAAATTTGCTTGGGGCTCAAACACAGGACTGGCCTTACTTTTCTGCGAGTCCCTTCCACTCCCTTTAACTGCATCAACTCTTCTTTTAACCTGATATTCTAGACTAACCAGCCCACACTCCACATCGAGCCCCATTAACCACATGCTCAGTAAGCAAAAGACTTCTTTCAGGGTTGCCTGTTCCACTCAGTGTTGCAATTTGCTCATCCAAATCTTCAATGGGAGCTTCCAGAAGAGCAATCTGCTCAGTGGTATTCATCATGGAGCTGTTACTTTATTATATACATGCACTCATTATCCTAGTTACAATATTATAATTACTTGCAGGAAATTTAAGATGTTACTTATAGGTTAGAAGACTCCTGTTTTAATCTCCTGTTTTCAACTTCTGCTTTTTAACTCGCTACTTGGTTAAATTTCCACTTTGTGAAGGTTCCAGCAAGCAAAACGAGAGAATGAGTTCCAGCAATGTGTGACAGTCTACTTTTCTTTATACCTTCTACTAGTCTTGTGACAGGAGGATGAAAGTATGATCTCCACCCTCCTGTCTTTCTAGTCCATATTGTGAATAATTACACAGGCCAAAAGGATCAATTAAAAAATATTTTCGCAAGTAGAATAGTGCACATACATGTCTATCAACCATGTGTTTAGCAGTTAGCTGGAGTTTTGCTTTAATAACTGCAGAATGACTGCCAGTGAATCAAGCACCATCTATTGGTTATGTCTGTGTATGGTTACAAGCAGCTGTATGTAGACACGAGCCACACAATCCACAAGGGGGCACCATTGTAGCATTTGAACACTAAGGAGATACAGAGACACTAGTAAGAAATTGTGGAGGGTGTGGGGGAAGAAGCGGGGAGGGTGGGTGCTCAGCAGACTACACAGGGTTCCCTTTCCTCTGGGGCAGCGGTATAAGCTGAGTGAGCCGGGTTTGGCAAGGCAGTTAGCAGACAGGAGCCACTGATGGGTAGATTGGTGCATGCTTGGGCTTGGTGAAGGAACATACAGAAACTATGGCAGCTCAGTGAAATGAGGACACAAAGAATCGTCCCTACCCCACATCCCACCATTTCTGCATAGACTGAAACACCAACAAGCTGTTGCTCAACTCATCTATAAAAGGTTATACAGGGAGGCTACATTGTGAAAACTAAAGAACAAAGTTCATTTAAAGGTGAACCCTAAATTGTTGCTACGAGCAACAGATTCAGTTTTCAAAACAAAGCCTCTAGGACTTGTCTAAGACAACTAATGAAGCTCTTAAAAGTAGACTAGATGTGGAGGGAAACAGCATCATTGTTCATCTTCTCCAGGCATCATGATGACTATCAACAAGCACTAAAGCACAAACACAACACTAAATGTACCTATGAATGAAGATTAAAATATACAGGATCTAATTCTGGGACAGCCTTCAAGAATATGGGATACAGAGTGATTTTTCCTCTTTTAAAGCTGAACTCCAGGTAGATGTAAAAGATAAAGATTAAGGCCTCTTGCACACAGGAGTAAAAATGCCATGTTGTTTACAGATTTGAAATGAGATGCATTGTCGTCTACAGATCAATGCACACAGCTGAGTAAAGATCAGTAATACAGCGTTGAGTACAGAGCCATAAAACAATTGCCTGCAGGTTTTTAACAGTGTTTTTAGAAACTTCAACCCCACCCCCAGTAAGCATTTGGGGGTGACAATTCAGTACAGGTCACATAAAATACTTCTCTCCTTACAACAGGTGTCCCATGATGCAATGAATCCACGTGGAAGCTAAGAGAGAAAAGCTAGCATGATCCTGATGTTCAGCTTTAAAGAACATTGTTTTACTATGCAATTGATTTTTTAACTTAAGGTTTACATACACATTAATTCTGCAGCATCCAAACACTGAAAAAAAGAGGATTTCCATACTATGAAGTACAGTACAGGACACAGGCAAATTTTATAGTTATATAGCCTTGTACCTTCAAGTGAATTGGAAATTGGAAAGCTTTTGAAGAAACATCCACTGGACTCCTCCTTTATAGCCCTACCCTACTCCCTGAGTCCTCGGTTTTGTAGCAAGCAATGCAGGGTAACCAAGGAACAGAAGAGAGAGAGGGAGTGGACTGTGCCCTGTACTGGACTCCAAGATATATGGAATTTACAAGTCAAAATTCATTTTAACCCAATCGTACAGTACAGAACCCGGGTAACGTATTCATAGACCGTGGGACGCTGTCAAGAAATAAATTAGAAGGGTGGGAAACAACTAGACAAACAGAACTGTGCCAACAGGTCTGACAAAAAGCTGTATCCACAAAAGATTGGACATCCACCTGGCAGAACTTTGAAGAAGAATGAACAGAGGACCAGGTGGCGGCCTTACACAGCTGGGTTACAGAGGCTTCGTACCGAACTGCCCAGGAAGCTCCCACTAACCTGGCGAAATGTGTGTGAAAAAAAAGCTCAGGAGGATATTTGTCATTAAGTGTAAGCTCTTTCAATCAGATTTATTATCCATTGAATGATGGTAGACTTGGAAGCAAAGTGTCCCTTGCATGATTTTGAGGACACAACAAATAGGGAATTACATACAGTCAGGTCCATAAATATTGGGACATTGACACAATTCTAATCTTTTTGGCTCTATACACCACCACAATGGATTTGAAAAGTGTGCTTTAACTGCGGACTTTCAGCTTTAATTTGAGGGTATTTACATCCAAATCAGGTGAACGGTGTAGGAATTACAACAGTTTGTATATGTGCCTCCCACTTTTAAGGGACCAAAAGTAATGGGACAATTGGCTGCTCAGCTGTTCCATGGCCAGGTGTGTGTGCGTTATTCCCTCATTATTCCATTTACAAGGAGCAGATAAAAGGTCCAGCATTCATTTGAAGTGTGCGATTTGCATTTGGAATCTGTTGCTGTCAACTCTCAATATGAGATCCAAAGAGCTGTCACTATCAGTGAAGCAAGCCATCATTAGGCTGAAAAAACAAAACAAACCCATCGGAGAGATAGCAAAAACATTAGGTGTGGCCAAATCAACTGTTTGGAACATCCTTAAAAAGAAAGAACGCACCGGTGAGCTCAGCAACACCAAAAGACACAGAAGACCACGGAAAACTACTGTGGTGGATGACCGAAGAATTCTTTCCCTGGTGAAGAAAACACCCTTCACAACAGTTGGCCAGATCAAGAACACTCTCCAGGAGGTAGTTGTATGTGTGTCAAAGTCAACAATCAAGAGAAGACTTCACCAGGGTGAATACAGAGGGTTCACCACAAGATGTAAACCATTGGTGAGCCTCAAAAACAGGAAGGCCAGATTAGAGTTTGCCAAACAATATCTAAAAAAGCCTTCACTCTTCTGGAACAACATCCTATGGACAGATGAGACCAAGATCAACTTGTACAAGAGTGATGGGAAGAGAAGAGTATGGAGAAGGAAAGGAACTGCTCATGATCCAAAGCATACCACCTCATTAGTGAAGCATGGTGTTGGTAGTGTCATGGCATGGGCATGTATGGCTGCCAATGGAACAGGTTCTCTTGTATTTATTGATGATGTGACTGCTGACAAAAGCAGCAGGATTAATTCTGAAGTGTTTCGGGCAATAATATCTGCTCATATTCAGCAAAATGCTTCAGAACTCATTGGACGGCCCTTTACAGTGCAGATGGAAATGACCCGAAGCATACTGCGAAAGCAACCAAAGAGTTTAAGGGAAAGAAGTGAAATGTTATGCAATGGCCAAGTCAATCACCTGACCTGAATCCGATTGAGCATGCATTTCACTTGCTGAAGACAAAACTGAAGGGAAAATGCCCCAAGAACAAGCAGGAACTGAAAGACAGTTGAAGTAGAGGCCTGGCAGAGCATCACCAGGGATAAAGCCCAGCGTTTGGTGATGTCTATGCGTTCCAGACTTCAGGCTGTAATTGACTGCAAAGGATTTGCAACCAAGTATTAAAAAGTGAAAGTTTGATGGATGATTGTTGATCTGTACCATTACTTTTGGTCCCTTAAAAAGTGGGAGGCACATATACAAACTGTTGTAATTCCTACACCGTTCACCCGATTTGGATGTAAATACCCTCAAATTAAAGCTGAAAGCAGTTCAAGCACATCTTGTTCGTTTCATTTTAAATCCACTGTGGTGGTGTATAGAGCCAAAAAGATTAGAATTGTGTCGATGTCCCAATATTTATGGACCTGACTGTAGTTACATAGTTAGGCTGAAAAAAGACAGGTCCATCTAGTTCAACCATAAAAAAAAAAATATATAAAAAATATCATACAATCCAATATACCCACAGTTGATCCAGAGGAAGGCAAATAAAACCCAGAAAAGCAGGATCCAATTTGCTACAGCAGGGGAAAAAATTCCTTCCTGATCCCAGAGAGGCAATCGGATTTTCCCTGGATCAACTTTACCTATAAATGTTAGTACCCAGTTATATTATGTACATTTAGGAAAGAATCCAGGCCTTTCTTAAAGCAATCTACTGAGCTAGCCAGAACCACCTCTGGAGGGAGTCTATTCCACATTTTCAAAGCTCCTACTGTGAAGAAATCTTTCCATATTTGGAGATGAAATCTCTTTTCCTTTAGACGTAAAGAGTGCCCCCTTGTCCTCAGTGTTGACCATAAAGTGAATAACTCAACACCAAGTTCACTATATGGACCCCTTATATATTTATACATGGTGATCATATCCCCCCCCCCTTAATCTCCTCTTCTCAAGAGTGAATAAATTCAGTTCCTCCAATCTTTCCTCATAGCTGAGCTCCTCCGTGCCTCTTATGAGTTTAGTTGCCCTTCTCTGCACTTTCTGCAGTTCCCCCAATATCATTTTTGAGAACTGGTGCCCAAAACTGAACTGCATATTCCAGATGAGGTCTTACTAATGATTTGTACAGGTGGAAAATTATCTCTCTCTCTGGAGTCCATACCTCTCTTAAAACAAGAAAGGACTTTGCTTGCTTTGGAAACCGCAGTTTGGTATTGCATGCCATTATTGAGCTTATGATCTACCAAAACCCCCAGATCCTTCACCACTGATTCCCCCAGTTGTACTCCCCTAGTAGGTATGATGCATGCATATTCCTAGCCCCAAGTGCATAACTTTACATTTATCAGCATTAAACCTCATCTGCCACATAGTCGCCCAAATAGACAATGCATTGAGGTTGGCTTGTAAATTGGAGACATCTTGTAAGGACGTTATTCCACTGCATAGCTTAGTGTCATCTGCAAAGACAGAAATGTTACTTTTAATCCCAGACCCAATATCATTTATAAAGATATAAAAAAGTAAGGGTCCCAGTACTGAACCTTGGGGTACACCACTGATAACCTTAGACCATTCAGAGTAAGAATCATTAACCACTACTCTCTGAATTTTAGCCAGTTTTCTATCCATTTACAAACTGATATTTCAAAGCCTGTAGACTTTACCTTACACATGAGCCGTGTGTGGGGAACGGTGTCAAATGCTTTTGTAAAATTAGAGTATACCACGTCCACCAGGAATCCTTCTGTCTGACCAAAGCTGCAGCTTTGAGGTAGACTCAAATGGCTCCCGACTACATCCAGGCAATGAAGAGAGGATTTCTTTCCATTTTTTGGAGCAGGGCATAAGGATGGTAGGGCTATACCTTCATTGAGGTTGAAGAATGATATCACCTTGGGAAGAAACCTTGTCTTTTGTGAAGTACTGTATGAGGAACAGCTCCTTACAGCAGAAAGCCACCAAATAAGACACGTCTGACAGACAGGGTAGCAGCCAAAAATTCTAATTTGCAGAAGAGGTTATCTAAGGAAATATTACTCATAGGTTCAAAGGGTGGCAGAAAGAATCTAATTGAGATCCCAAGAAAGCACAGGGACCTGCAAAACAGGCTTAAAGCAGAGTTCCACTGACATTTATAAATTTTTTGTTTGAAAACATTTCTTAAGCTCAGAACATTCGCTTGTTAAAATTCGTCCCCTGATGTCCGCTTTACTATAAAAAAGAAAGTTTTATTCTGTTCTCCCGACCGTTCCCATTTTGCTTGTGGGCATGTGAAGCCCACAAGCATACAGTTCCGGTATACGGTGCAGCTGAGTTTCCAGCATGCACCGCCCGTTCTCGCGCATGCACAGTATGACAGGCTTGCAGCGCCGTAAAGTTCTCACGTTGCCATCAAAGTGGGCGGCGGAAGTGCCCGCCCCGTTGTGATGGCAACGAACCCCCCAACGCTGCCCACTGACTCCTGGGAAATGACGACACACATCTCCCAGGAGCAGTGGTGAGCAGAGGCGCCGAGGGAAGTGACGTCAGGAGCCGGCGTAAAGAAGTGGAAGATTTGAAGGGATCACATAGCAACAGGGATTAAAAGGCAAGTAAAAAAAAAAAATCTCCAAAATGTCATTAGTTATATCATTTGCTGCACAGTAAAGTAAAAAAAAAATGTTATGGGTAGAACTCTGCTTTAAAGCCAGATATACAGTACCAAGATACACAGAAATGTTTTTACAAGGGAGAGCTAAGCCAGAGGTCTTTCAAAGAGAATTGACAAGGCCAACTTCAAGGCTGTAAGACTCCTGGTGCCCCCTTGGTGGTCGACGTAAACCACAGCCAAGGAATTGTCCGATTGCATCCTGGTTGGTTGTTCCTGCAGAAGGTGGATCCAGGGTTGCAGGGCTTGGCTTCCACAGGTGACCATGTTTACTGGACCATGAGGGAATAGAAAACTCATAACCAGCCTCAAAGACTGGCATCTCTCATTGTCACCTTCCAATGATAGGGAAGGGAAAATGTCCCTATTGTTGTTAGGGATGGGCTTGAGATCCACAAAGTTAAGGAATTTCTTGCTTGGCTGGACAGGAGCATGGGTAGGTTGAGAGAAAGAGCATGCTTGTTCCAGGTCAACAAGATGGGTTGAATATGCCAAGGGATAGTGCAACAAACTGGAAGTGATTGTCTGCCACTGCAAAGTGCAGAAAGTGCTGATCAAGTGGATAAATGGGAACATGCAGACAGGCATCTTGGATGTCTATGCATGCCATGTATTCTCCTTGTTTCAGAGAGGCAATTACTGATCTTGCGCATTCTGTGCAAAATTTAGGGATTTGAGCATATATTTGTTAATTTCAGTATAGGATGAATACCCCCACTGGGCTTTGGTACCGTGAACAGGTTTGAATAAAATCCTTTGAACATGTTTCATGGGGGATTTTGGCACAACTGCTCCTTGGGACAAGAGAGGGTTCAGGGCATTTTACATATTAGACTATTCTTGAACATTCTTTGGTTGATTTTGAAGAAAGCAGAGAAGCAGAGAGAGGTTAGGGTCTTAAACTTTTGTACCCTTTTAAACCACTGATTGAACCAACAGGTCTGAGATGTCTACGACCCAGAGAAAGGCAAACTGTAGCATATGTCTTAGGCGTGAGGGCATCCCTCCATTAGGTTGGCTTTGCGGCCCAAGTCTTACACTGAAAGGAAAGGCTAAACATAAGTTTGAAAGTTGAAACCAGAGTAGAGGGATTGGGTGCTCCTATGGCTCCTGGGATGGGGGGTTTTGGGATCGTCTGCTTTGGAAGTAAATAAACAAAAATACCAAGCGCAATAATGTTCTAGTGTGACATATACAATCAAATAAGTGTAAATCAAATGTATGTGAATGCACGTGCAATTAATTAAATAAAAATTGTTAGATTGACAATGATATCAAGCTGCTATCAATTATATAGTGGTCAGAATCCCCTAAAAATTAAAACATATAACATAGATTGATGCGCTCTGATACAAAGTTCAATCAATGTGAGAAAAGAATTTTTGTGCTAAAAAACCAATGTGAAAAAAATTACTATCAAATCGCTAAAAAATCGCATACATAAATAAAATCGCAAATATATGAAAAAAATCGCAAATATTTAAAAACTGTGTTCCTCCAGTTATACAAATCCACTGGAAGTGGTGCGATATCTCCAAAGTAAAACTAAGCAACAATTGTGTATAGATATACTAAAAATGCGTTTGCAAATGGTAATCAATCCAAATTAGTGCCAATAAATAAATAAATTAGATATATTCCCTGTGATAAGTGTTGAATCCTCCATAATAAAAATAAATAATTGATATGCTTATAAAGGTGCAATATGTATACAATTGATGAGTATAAATAGATAAATAGTGCCAATAGAATCTGATTAAATATAGATGGTTAAATTCATGAGATAGGATAAGTAGCAGGCAACAGTTCAATCCTCAGTAATCTGGGGTATCTGGATTCTTGCAGTAATTATTTGTTCACCCTCTGAGCTATTTCTTCCACAGCCACAATGAATGGTAATTTTCTCAGTATCAAGTGGTTTTATGTAAAATAAACAAAGAGAGAAAACATTGCGCAATATTGTTACAATAAAAGTTCACAGCCAAAACAGCGCAGTGATACACTCACGTGTGTCTGACTTGTTTTAGGCATGCAGATAAGCAGATAGGCAGATCTCAGCTGGCTTGTTAGGACAAGGCTTGCTAGGCAAGCTGCTGCTGCTGCTTGATACAATGAATTCAGCAGACTGTGTCCTAAGCTCCTCCAGTAGGAGGTAAAACCTACCCCCGTAAGATTTTTAACCACTTGCCGACCAGCTGCTGTCATTGTACTGTGGCAGGTCAGCACGATCCCACAATTCGCCGTAGGTGTACAGAGCGGGGCCCGATGCGCGTTGGCCGGCGGTTGTGGCGTCTGCCGGGCACGAGAAACAGAACGGGGATTTGTGTGTGTGCGCAACGGTGACGAGCTACCAAGCGATGCACCTTGCTCCCACAGCCTGGTTTTAACACCTGGGGATGTGTTTTCCTCTGTTAGTTGTTGGTCTGTTTTTTTCCTTATGATTACCCAAACAGACCATAGAACCATATGAATACTGGTTTAGTAACCAGTAGGGTTGTCCCGATACCGATACTAGTATCGGTATCGGCACCGATAATTTGCCCAAGTACTTGTACTCGGGCAAATGCTCCCGATGCTTCCCCCGATACCTAGAAGACAGCTGTGATCGGCGCGTGGGGGAGTTACAAGATTCTCCCCCAGCGGCTTTCACCAGCTTTAGTGACATACAGCGGTGATCGGTCACCGCTGTATGTCACTGCATCCTCCTCCATGCCCCCTCCGTTCCTCTGTGCCTCTCCGCTGTCCCCCTCCGTTCCTCTCTCCTTCTCTGTGCCTCTCCGCTGTCCCCTCCGTTCCTCTCTCCTTCTCTGTGCCTCTCCACTGTCCCCTCCGTTCCTCTCTCCTTCTCTGTGCCTCTCTGCTGTCCCCTCCGTTCCTCTCTCCTTATCTGTGTCTCTCCGCTGTCCCCTCCGTTCCGCTCTCCTTATCTGTGCCTCTCCGTTGTCCCCCTCCGTTCCTCTCTCCTTTTCTGTCCCCCTCCGCTGTCCCCTCCGTTCCTCTCTCCTTATCTGTCCCTCTCAGCTGTCCCCTCAGTTCCTCTCTCCTTATCTGTTCCCTCCGTTCTCCCCCTCCGTTCCTCCGTCCCCCTCCCTTTGTGTATGGACAGAGTCAGCTGACTCTGTCCATTCACATAACTGAAACATTGTAATCTTCTGTGATTACTGTGTCAGTTTATGAATGGAGAGAAGCCGCTGTCTTCTCTCCATTCATTCTCAGTGCAGCTGAGGCTGCAGAGAAAGGGACTGGGGAATCTCTATCCTCTGTCTCTTTCTCTGCCTCAAGGGGGAGATATCAGAGGTCTGTTAAGACCCCTAATATCTCACCAAAGCCCCCCAACAGGGCTGATAAAAAAAAAAAAACACAATAAAGAATAAAAAAATATTATTGTAAAAAATAAAAATTGTAAAAAAAAAAAAAATAAAAAAAAATAACACACACATACAACGTTCACCCCCTCCCCCCCAAAAAAAGCAAGCAATGTTAAAAAAAAAAAAAAAAAAAAAAACTGTCACGTGACATTAAAAAAAAAAAAAAAGTATCGGTAATCGGTATCGGCGAGTACTTGAAAAAAAGTATCGGTACTTGTACTCGGTCCTAAAAAAGTGGTATCGGGACAACCCTAGTAACCAGTATCTTTACCTCTCCAGCACTGCGTTGCCATATATTTTGTGGTCTCTGGATAGACCCAGAAAACTTTGCTTACCAGCAATTTATGACACTCCGTGTCCCGCGTCTGATTACTGCATTCATTTCTTATGCTCCTAAAGAAGTGTACTTTTACGTGCAACATGTCGAGCAATTAAAATAACATGTATACCCGGATTCACATCCTGACCCACAAGCCTATTTATCTACACCCTTAAACAGGAACACTACTACGGGAATTTTGATTTCCGGTTATACTATTACTTCTATGTATCGTATGAAGTGGTTTTAAAGGTTATGTGTGGGGTATATAATATCAATCTCATGGAATTTTATATGTATTTATTGTCTTTACCATATAAATTTTGTATCCAATAAACCAACCTTATCATTTTTAGACAATCTACTTGTGTGCCTCTAAAGTCCATTCTATAGTTTTTTCAGTTTTCTTACACACACATCCTTGTTCTGACAGGAGAGGAGAAATAGATCATCTGCTCCTACTGAGGAGGAACAGCTATCTGTCTCCTCCCCCTAGTCAGTCACATCCCCCTATAGTTAGAATCACTCCCTAGGACACACATTTAACCCCTTGATCGCCCCCTAGTGTTAACCCCTTCCCTGCCAGTAACATTTATACAGTAATCAGTGGCTCTTTTTAGCTCTGATCGCTGAATAAAAGGTCAATGGTTCCAAAAAAAGTTTCAAAAGTGTCCTGTCCGTCACAATGTCACAGTCCCGCTAAAAAGCACTGGATCGCCGCCATTACTAGTAAGAAATAAAATAATAATAAAAATGCCATAAATCTATCCCCTATTTTGTAGATGCTATAACTTTTGTGCAAACCAATCAATATACGCCTATAGCGATTTTTTAAACAAAGAGATGTAGAAGAAGAGTATATATTGGCCTAAACTGATGAAGAAATTTGTTTTTTTACATATTTTTTTGGGATATGTATTATAGCAAAAAGTAAAAAATATTGTTTTTTTTCAAAATTGTCGCTCTTTTTTTGTTTATAGTGCAAAATTTTGTTTGGGTTCAACATTGAATGACCACGCAATTGTCAGTTAAAGTGACGCAGTGCCGTATCGCAAAAAATGGCCTGGTCATTAAGGGGGAAATTTTTCCAGTCCTTAAGTGGTTAATTGGTCAGGCGCCTCCCTAAACAGGATGTTTTCCCTGAAAAGGCATACACATGGGGCGCTTTTTAAAAAGGTAGCTTCAGCTGTCCAGACTTTTAATCACAAGATTCTGCAGATGTGAATAGAGGTGAGGGCCATTCTGAAAATGTATCTCATGACACGTTTAAGGGCATCCACAAAAAAAAAAAAAAAAAAAAAAAAAATGAAAAATAATTTTTGTAATTGCCATGTTGGTTGTTCATTGCCCTAGTCCAGTTACCTGCAATTTGAAATACTGAATTTCTAGCGAAAGCTGGTTGCATGGCAGGCCTGCCAAAGTAAAGAAAACCTTTAGGAACGTCTCAAACTTTCCAACTGCAGAATCTTTGAAAGAAGGAACATCTTCAATAGTTACAAAGAGACCTTTAAGAGATGGCAGGATCAACCACAGGAATATACCACTTATTTGTGAACTCTGTTTCCAGTGGATAGAGTTTAGTAAAGATTGTGGAAGGCGTGAAAATCCTACCTGGAGTGATCCACTCGACATAGATTGCAGATATCATCTATATGTTCATTAACAGGGAATGTGTTGAAAGATTTTGTAAATCTCTTGGTACTGAAAGGATAGGAGGCATTGCGTTTTTGAGCACTGGGCAAAGATGGCTGTATCAAAGCCATTATTTGTTCAAGGAACTGTGCCATAGATGCCGAAAATGTTGCTTTTGTAAGGTAGGCCACATATTACACGCCTGAAATTAATCTAGAATCGGATGCAGAGACCGGTGTTACAGCCAGCTCCGGCTCTGAGCAAGGGGTGCATTATTACTCAGATTAAGTGCTGTGCAGGCATTCAGCAGAGTAAAAGTTTGCAATGGCTCCCTTTCACCTGATCTCCACCATAGCTACGTGTGAGGGTATTCCTCTGTGGGAAAGTCACAGAGTAGGGTGCAGATTATAGGGTAAGCTTGTCCAGGAAGAGAACACAGCAAGCCGGTTGTAGACCATCCTATAATCCTCATAGTAAAAGAGTGGGGGGAAGCACCGGAGTAACCTATAATGTCTCTAGCTATAAGTGTTAGCAAAGTGTGCGACCTGGACATTCGCCTAAGACTAAGCTCTGAGTGGTTGAGTTTTAGCACCAAATCTGAAATGTTTACACTGTAGTGGATACAATTCATATATAGCCTTGGTTATTTACAGTAACAGTCAGAAGCATACAGGGTGACCCTGTCTTACCTGTCCACGATAGTGGATTGTATAATAAGTCTAGGCTTCGCCTGTCTTGGTGGGCAAACCCCTGAAGAGGTCTTCAAATACTGGGCTTCAATAGGGATGAACCAGAGCCCTGGACCTGCATAGCACCCTGCGGCTGACTACATGCATTGCACTACACATTACAGGCCATCCACACAGTATTGGGTCTGAGTAAGGCTCCCAAGGTTTACAGAGGTTGCGCCGATCCAGATGCACTGCTTCTATTTGTGGCATTAGAAAACAGTGAGGAGCGGATTGAAGAATTCGAAGATAAAATAAACTAGTTAGGCTAAAGCTGACCATACATGGCTCAGTCTTTTCAAACAGATTTCCCAGATTTTTAATCCACGTATGGCCAGCTTAAGAGTGGTTTTCTCCATTAAGAAGAAGAGGTCCATCACCTTAGGACAATAATACAAAACTCAGGACTCGGAGTGGGGTAGGGTTATAGGGAAGGCACCCCAGTGGGCGTGTCCTCAAAGGCATGCTAGTGTCCAATCGCCTGAAGGTACAAACCTATAACCCAGGGTCTATGAATAATTTGCCTTTGTGCTGTACGATTAAAGCGGAGTACCACCCTAAAGTGGAGCTTCCGCTCATCGGATTCCTCAATTGGCACCTTCAGGGGGGAGGGGGGTGCAGATACCTGTATAATACAGGTATCTGCACCCACTTCTGGGAATAGCTAGCCGCAAATAACCGCCCCCCCCCCCCCCGTTGTGTTGTGGGAAACACACAGTTCCCACAACACAACGGGGACCAGTGTAGACGCGCAGCGCGACTCGTGCATGCGCAGTAGGGAAACCGGGCAGGGAAGCCGCAACGCTTCACTTCCCGATTCCCTGACCGAGGATGGCGGTGGGGGCAGCCGAGAGACGGCGATCGATCGGCTTCAGCTGCTGACATCGCTGGACCCTGGGACAGGTAAGTGTCCGTTTATTAAAAGTCAGCAGCTGAAGTATTTGTAGCTGCTGGCTTTTAATATTTTTTGTTTAAGGTGGACTCCCTCTTTAAGATAATCAGGGTTTGGTTAAGCAATCTGTTACATAAAAAGGTACAAGTACCGTGCATGCATAGTGGCTGCTGATTCAATCTACATGATACCATAGCTGCCATGGCCAGAACGATGCCTGTTGCCTCTGACAAATATGGAGGCCCATTTTCCATCGATGATCTCACAGGAAACACCGGCCATGGACTTGGACAATAGTCCAGTGGACCGTTCCCAAAGTTTCTTTTCAAGCCCTGGAATTTCCATGTGACAGTCTGGCAGATGTGACAGAATGAGTGGAATTAAAAGATTTGCAACAGATGGGGGCAGAAAAACACAAATAAGCCGACAATTCACGGTGAGTGGTCATCACTCCGGACATGCTTTTGTGACCTCTATAGAATTGAATGCGAAATCCATTCCTGTCATACGATGCATCAATGGCCTACCGTTATCTAAACAGGGCATCTGACAAATTAATCTGCTCTTTACGGACTTAGAGATGGAAAAAGGCAGTTAAGCAAGTTAAACGAGGTGGCAATAAACTGGTGTTCATTGGCTTTTCAGCAGGATTAGTCAATAAAGTCATGGAATTGGAAGAAGAGTTAACAGGCAGCTGTGATAACACAATGACCATGCTCAAAGAGTATGTAGAAGTTCACTCATCCAATTCATGATTTGGAGCTGTCAACTTCCATTCATAACAAAACTGAGACACACTGAACTCATATCTGGGCCTTGGAAGGAAATCCCATAATGACAGGACATCAATTGAAATTATGTTTTTCTGTACTGTGCATCAAACATTTATTTTTGTATACAGAAAATCCTGTTTTCATGTTTGGTTACATCTCAGTGCTACTGATGTCCTGCAGTTTCTTTGCAGCCACTTCCTTTCTACATGTGCTCCAGCAATGGTTGCATAGCATTTCTCTGGGTGGGTTTACCGATGGTGACAGCAGTGGACCATACTCACTTAAAGTGTAATGAAATGGCCACTTGTAGTCTCCATTTGAAGCACACATGACAAGGTGACAGCACAGGAGAACAATTGAGACAATAAAAGAGCGTCGCCACCTTATAATTGGAAGTGTCTGAACAAGAACCTTCTTGGCAGGATTACCAGGAATCAGTTTAATGAAAGCTCCAGTTTTAAATTTAACGCGCATGACTTTTCAAATGGCGTTAACATATTAAAGCTTCAATGAGATTTTAGTGATTGGGTTTACCTCTACTTTAATGGGGACCTCTCAGGGACTATAGGAAACAACAGATTGTCCACTGCTATGCTGAGGGCTTGCTTTTAACAGATGTTCTGAATTATAACAGGCCAACCTTGTTATAAAAATTTCCCACCCACCCCCCCCATCAGTACAATATTTCCATATGTCTGTGTTCCATCTCATAACAGAAATTGATACACAATATACAGGCACATTTACTATATAAAACAATTTTTCATATGCAAGATTGATAAGCTAAAAAGGATGAGCTGTCAATTTGTCAGGAACCTCTCTCATGTCCCTGATCACCAACTTATGCAAGATAACAAAGACAGACTGAAGAATGTTTACTACTGCTTCTAATCTCATAAGAAAGCAGAGTTAGAGCTATGGTCCAAATGTCATAAAAAATATATTCAGTACAGCTGTCATTAGCTAAACATAGCAGTGTACTGCTTTTACTAAATTTTGATTTGTGTTACTTTGCATTTACATTACATCCTAGCAGCTAGAGTGTGCAAATGCTTCTTCAGTAAGAGGGTAACAATGCTGCTTCCCCTCTATATAAATGGATGCATTGTTACACTTTGTGCCACGCTGTTCCTGCCGCTTAGGACTACAGCAGGGCACATTCATGTCACAGTGAGTGTGGCTAGTACTGCTGTAGGCACGCCCTAGCACAGGGATCCTCAAACTACGGCCCTCCAGCTGTTGCAGAACTACACATCCCGAGAGGCATTGTAAAACTCTGACATTCACAGACATGACTAGGCATGATGGGAATTGTAGTTCCTGAACACCTGGAGAGCTGCAGTTTGAAGACCCATGCGCCTAGCAGGACACTCCGTTGATGGTCAAGCCTATGCCCCACCCAGCCGCTGTCTGACTTTGACAGTGATTGCTGCACAGATCAGCATGAGTAAGAAGGTTGAGCATGCCCACAACATGCCCATCACTTGGTTGTGAAGAAATGAATCATGGGAGACTTAGTTTTCCTCTGCAGGTTCAGCAGCTAAAACAACACTTGGAAATGATGTGCCATTTGAGCATAACCCCTTCCATGATCACTGTAGGAATGTAGAAGCAGAGGCAAGAGAAAATGATCAGGAAGCAAATGTATCTACTCTTCTTGCCAGATATGTAAAGACACATGCTGGCTTTAGTTGCATGTTAAAAGTGATTGTAATGTCTCAAGGTTTTTCACTCTAATGCATCTATGCATTAAGGTGAAAAACCTTCGCTGCAGCTGCCCCCCAGAGCCCCCCTTTTTCTTACCTGAGCCCAACCTGATCCATCGATGTGCACGAATCCAGCAGCTCCAGGCACTGTATCTCTCCTCATTGGACAGATTGATAGCAACGGGAGCCATGGGTTCCCGCTGCTGTCAATCAAATCCAGCGACACTGGAGTGGGTGACGGAGTCAAGTCCTGCTGTCTGTGTCAATTGACACAGCAGCGGGACTGGGGAGTGAGCCCGCACAGATGCCCCCACGGAAAGCGGCTTTCCGTGGGAGCACCCGATGAAGGGGAGGAGACAGGGCCTCTGGTGTGGCACCCTAGAAGAGGAGGATTGGGGCTGCTCTGTGCATAACCCTTACACAGAGCAGGTAAGTATAACATGTTTGTTTTTTTTATTTTTAAAAAAGATGAACCATTACAACCCCTTTAAATATACATTTAATATGAATGACTAAAAACAAAAAAATTCCCTTCAAAGTTTAGAAAGATTGTAGTATTCCAAATAATAGTGCACAATGAGAAACTGAGTAGCGCATGCATTAGACAAGACATGTAACATACAAAGCTGGTCACCAGATGTAACCCAGCAGCAGCCGAGTGGCTATCACAGGGAATTTAGACCATTCTAGACCTTCACTGAGCAGCCATAATTTTTGTTGTTGTATAAATATATAAAGTTTCATGAAAGCACTAATGCAATACCTGCATTGTAACTATTCCAGTCTAGCAGTTTGTGAGATCTGGTGTTACCCATTATTCCGACAAAGGCTGGGTTTAAAACAGCAAATTAGTAGGTCAGTAAGAGAAGAGAAGACAGTTCAGACAATACTACAGAGACTGAAAAGACACACAGCACAGTTAATCAAAGTTTGCAACTGAGGGGGAGACAGAATCCATCATGGCTAAATGTATTATTTTGCAATGTCAGTTATCAAGATTTAAAAAAAAGGGTGATCAAGAAAATTACTTTTTTTTAAAATTGAAGTACATAATTTCAAGCCCAACCAATTATTCCCAGGGGCTAAGCAAAAACATTTTAACCTTACAAGTGAAAGGCAAAAACTGTTATGGTGTTCTCCCAGTTGATATCACCATTCTAACAAGAAGATTCAAAACATTTGGGAATTAGGTGGAGCTAAAAGCCTTCCCTTCAGTTTTGCACGGTTGTACAGGCTCCTCTCCTGTACTGAAGCGGTCTATTCTAATTTCACTGCACACTGTGAGCTTCTCACAATGTCCATTAGAAGAAGCAGCAAGTTGATGGAGATGGAGCCTGGCTCATATCCTGTCTGGAGGACATCCAGCATCATTTAGTCCCCCCCCTCCCCTAGCCTGACTGTCCCTAGCCACCCCTTTTTATTTGTTAGAGGTTCAATTCTTTCAGTCATGGAGGCTCAAGGCTGAGAGTTCTTGAGAACAATATGGAGGCAGGGTGTGGTGACATATTCAGGAAGCACCCTACCAACCCGTCACCAGCCACGATCTACCTGCATTGGTCAAAAAGACCTAGTGATGACATTACTGGGTCTAAAATAAGGCATGTAATGAAAACAGGTTTCATTTAAATCAATTAGCACAGTGAATGGGGGAAACCAGGAAAGTCAAAATAAAAGCAGATAAAACTATAGCTTTAAAGTGTATCTAAATCCAAGAACAAAAACATAATATAGTGGAACCTCGGATTACGAGCATAATCCGTTCCAGGAGTATGCTCGTAATCCAAAGTACTTGCATATCAAAGCGAGTTTTCCCATTGAAGTCAATGGAAACAAAATTAATTTGTTCCGCATTGACTTCAAAGGGATGCAATTCCGCATGCGGCCAGAGGCGGGGGGGGGGGGATGCGCCGGAGAGCCTCGGAAACTGCCGAAAAGCCCCAAGGACACTTCGGCTGACCTCGGCAAACCTCGGAAAGACTTCCTACCTGAGATTTGCCAAGGTCAGCCAAAGTGTCCTCGGGGCTTTCCGTGCATTTCTGAACGGTGACTTTCGACTTTGCTCGGCTCCGGTGCCCCCCCACCTCAGGCCAAAAGCGGTACTGCACACCGCTTTGGCCTGAATCGTGCTCGTTTTGCGAGACAACACTCGCAAACTGAGTTACGATTTTTAAAAATACAATGCTCGTATTGCGATACGCTCATTAACCGCGTTACTCGCAATCCGAGGTTCCACTGTATATGTGCAGCTTGCCAGTCTTTGGATGTGGTGGCTGCATTTGTTTTCTATTTTCAGGCTTTTTAACTTTATATTCACCTGGTTGATTCTAGGGTAACAATGCTCGCTCACTGTACTGTATTATCTATGACAGTGCAAACATCTCTCCTCATCTCCATTAAATAGCGTGCAAGGAATTTTGTAGTTTACAACAGACAGTTGGGAAAGCTGATAGGATTGTTTATGGTTTCAGTTCAATGCACAGAGAGGCACTGGATTTCTGACAGGATGAACAGGTATTTTCCCTGTACTTGCAAAACATGTTCTTAGCCTGAAAAAAAAAGAAAATTAATGCAGCCACTACATCTATAGCCAGCCATAGACAGAGCATTTTTCTTTCCTGCAACCACAAGTTGCAGGAATCCCTCCCGCAGAGCCATTGTGTTCTTCCGGCGAGGGAAGCCGTCCCCACTGGGCGAAGACACAGTGATTATTGCTATTGGCTACAATAGCCGCTAGCAATAATCGCATGTAATATCTGACAGACTGGTTGTATCCAAGTTGATCGATCAATCAACTTATGTACATTCAACCTGCCGATACATGGTTCGAATCTCGTCCGGTCCCTGCTGAACCGGACAAGACTTGAACGGTCGATGGCCTGCTTAAGGACAGCTCCAATATAACATTTTTGACTTGCCTGTAAAATTTTGGGAGTACAGTACAGCACACAGGATCTTTAGGCTTAACCATAGGACATCACCTTCAGGTGATTGGACAAAAAAAAAAAAAAAAAAAACTGCAAGGACAGACCCATTACAACCCCTCCCTCTACCAGCAATCCTCAGTTTTGTAGCAAGCAATAGGCATATCATAAAGAACAGAGGGTAGGGACGTGGGTCCTGTAATGTACTCTAAAATATCACTTTTTTCAGTTCCCGGTGCCATAATGTACATGTAGTACTTTGTCCCATTTTCCTTGGTGCCCTGTAATGCTAGATGCAATGTCAGACAGGGCACCTCTCCTCTGTGCATGGCCGCTCAACACCAAAGATAATAAGCGGTTTCCTTCTTTATTCGTATATTACATGACAAAGGATCTTTAGTCTTAACCATGGGACATCCAATAGCAATCCAACTAAGGGGGTGGACAAAACACTAACATGCCCACATAACAGAACGGGCCAAAATAAGGGCTCAACATAACTCAGGGCAACATTAACTTTGTGCAACACCATAAAAGGATCTTTACAGGGTAAGGCCACTAACTCAAGAGGTTCAAAAGCATGACCTCTGGAGAACTGATAAAACCAGGTTGACATAGAACGGTGTCATTGGGGAGCATACAGGATGAGCAATGTGGGCAACACCCTGCACAAAGGCACCAAGTAAAGACTGAGTGGCAACAGTCTTTAAAAACAGAATAGCTAGGGAACTCCCCTTTGACTGAGCTCAAGGCCGAGCGATGATCCAGACCAGAATGGAGGAAGGACGTTATTCATTCCTACAGAGTACTTCTTAGGATGAAATTTCCTAGAGACACAAAAGTAAGCTTCCGGGAGCAATGGTGGCCTTTATGAGGAGTCGACTGTCTAGCTTCCAGAAACTTCAGGATAACTGATAAAGACCAGTGACTGAGCAGCAAAACGGTGGCCCAACCTTTGGGACAGTCTGAAAGGGCCCACAGAGAATCTGCCCGATGTCCAAGTATGTCAGATCACCACTTCCTCCTGGGCTAGACAGGTGCAATCCACGGCTCCCTTTACAGCACATGGGGAAATCCTGTGGAGGGGCAAAAGCTTAGATTATGCTAATACGTATCCCACTGAGTCATCAGAGCATTGACTACTAAGGACAGAGAGCTCCTGAACCTTGCATAAACTCTAACAAGTTTGTTGTTGAACCTGGATGCCAGAAGGTCCATGTCCCCACCTACAACACAGAACCTGAAACACTTGTCGGTGGAGAAACAATTTTCCTGAATCTAGATGCTTAAAACCGAGTAAGTCCTTCTGTAAATTATCCACACCTGGGGTGTGCACAGCCATCAGGAAAGCCTAAAGTTCTGCCCAAACCAGGATGAGATCCGCTTCTTTTTGAGCTGCACAACTATTGGTGCCTTCTTGATGGTTAATGTATCCTGGTTGAGTGACCCTGTAGTCAAGAGGTCCAGAATGTAAGGAACAACTGAACTGCCCTGATTTCAAGGATGTTGATCGGAAGCCAGGCTCACTTGGATGACCAAGTCCCCTTTGCTGAGAAGGTATCAAGGACTCCCCAACCTGAAAGGCTGAGATTTGCCATGAGAATTTTTCAAATTACAGAGGATAGATTTTCTTGACTCCAGTGCCAGACTGGACTTTCACCATGCCATGGAAAGTTTGGCATTACTGGTCAGGTGCAAGGGGCAATCCAGAGATTGAGTCTGTCGGCTAGAAATGCAGCAAAAAAAATTAGCTGCAATGGCCTGGAGTGACACTAGATGTACAGAATTGCTATGAAGGAGGCTACAATCAGAACCAGAACTCTTATGCAAAAGTGAATGGAGCAGCAGCTTCTAGACTGCAGTGTCCAAACACATAAGTGGAAAGACAGGAATTTTTCCTGGAGAAGACTCTGGATAGGGCTGTGTCCAGGACCAGTCTTAGATATTCTAAGCCAGGGGTGTCAAACTCAATTTCATCGTGGGACGCATCAGCACTATGATTGTCCTCAAAAGGCCCGGTTGTATCTGTAAGATTAGATGTCCAGCGCATCCCCTCCCCTTACATTAGATGTCTAGAGCCACCCCACCATCAGAAGTTTAGGCCCCTACTTTCCCCAACATCGCAGTGCACCCCCTTTCCTTATGCTGCTGCTGGGAAGAAGCTGGATGCATTTCTTGAAAGCAGAAAGTAGGGGTCTGGAGGAGGACCAGAGGAGGGCTGGAGCTCTCCTGCAGCTGCATGGTTGGGATTTGAACCGCCTAAGGGTTGCCGGTTCGAATCCCAACCATGACACTAGCTGCCTGGAGTTTGCATGTTCTCCCTGTGTCTGCGTGGGTTTCCTCCGCGTACTCCGGTTTCCTCCCACACTCCAAAGACATGCTGGTAGGTTAATTGGCTTCTGTTCAAAATTGGCCCTAGTATAAGAATGTGAGTTGGGGACCTTGGATTGTGGGCTCCTTGAGGGTAGGGACTGATGTTGGTGTACGATTTATGTGTGGAGTGCTGCGTGAATTGGCGGTGCTATATGGGTACCTTAAATAAAAATAGGGATGATTGTAGACACGCACCCACACTCACTCAGGTTGAACTGGATGGACTGGTGTCTTTTTCAACCTTACTATGTAACTATGACAAGAGATCCCCCTGTCGAAGGAGGGCAATGACTGACCAGGCCGATTCCATACAGAAATTTGAATCCGAAGGAAACCTGTTGAGAAACTTTAGCTCCAAAATGAGTAAATGCCTCCTTTCGCCTTGGGAATTATGAATAGGTTTGAGTAGAAACCATGGAATCTTCCCTGAATTAACCAGGAACTATAACCCTCAGAGGAGCTGCTGGAAAGCAGCGCAGAGATTCGCCCGCTATCATAGGAAGGATAGCAAAGTCATGAGCATGAAGCTGGATGGAGACAGAGAGCGAAATTCCAGTTTTTAGTGCCCGAATTTGACACGCACATCTGAGATTTCTGGGGACCAAACGGCCAAGATGACCAGCAGAGGCTCCCTCATTGCAAGGAAGGTTTGTTTCTGGACTCCAGTGGAAGTAAATATTGGGTTTGGACTTGGCCTGAGAGAAATAAAAAAAAACTCTTCTTCGTTTCGGGGACTGAAAGATTACCTCCAGAACCCCTATCTTTTTCTAGGATAGGAGGGCACTGCTACTTTCAGTGGCTTCCTTGATGTAGGTATCCAGGAAAAAAAAAAAAATAAATAAAAAAAACAAAAACAACATTCCTTGTCAAAGGGCATCCTCTTGGGATGCTATTTGAATGGGAGTTTTTCTGACCAACACTTCAGCTAAAGGATACCTTGCATGTGTATTAAAAGGAGTCTTATCCTGGATATCTGGCAAAGTGTATCCACTAATCCATATATGCAGAAGCACAAGGCCAAAGATAGATAGATCCGTCGAAATGCAGCCAGAGCCCTGAACCATGCCTTTAGCTAGGATAGCAAGGGCATGACACCAGAGCTGCTGTTAGAGATCACAGGGCCCCATACAGCCTACCTGACAGGGCCCACCTTCCCATGGCAGCTTTAGATGGATCCGTCAAAATACAGCCAGGGTCCTGAACCATGCATTTAGCTAAGATAGAAAGGGGATGACACCAGGGCTGCTGTTAGAGATCACAGGGCCCCCTTCCCCTGGCCAAAAGTGACCGAGGACAAAGATTTATCAGTTCCTTTCTCTGTAGCCTCAGCTGCACAGATGAATGAATAGGAAGCACTCTGAGGCACATACACAAACTGAAACATAGTAAACCCAGTTTACTATGCTTCAGTAAAGAATGGACACAGGAGTTTGATTGCCGATCAAAGAATGGACAGTAAATTACATATTTACTAGCCTTTCCCCTCTCTCCATCCTGAAACATCCCCCTGTGTGCCCACAGCAGCTCCCGGCAAGAGAGGAGAGAAATCAGCAACGCTGCGTGGTAAAGGGGCACACCGAAGAGCCCGACCAGCAGATGGAAGGGGGACATGTGCTGGAACCAATCTCCTTGCAGTGCAGCCAGAGGGAGAAATAAGAGGAGAAGCTGGCAGCACTGCAAGGGGAGGCAGAAGAGGATCAGTGTCTGCAATAAGACAGTACATCTGGATCTCCAGCTCAGCAGGTGCCCGGGCCCCCTTTTTGAACCCTTGGGGCCTGGGCCCAGTAAAGGAGGGCAAGCTATACTGCCTTATCAGCGGCCCTGGATGACAAGGCAGGCTGCATGGTGGGACCAGCCAGAGAGAACAAAGCCTTTAAAAAGGACTTCTACAATCTTGCTTACTAGGTCCTTAAAACGAGGAATGTCATCAACAGGAACAATTAAGGCATTGATCAGGCAAAAAATTGCTGAGTCAAAGACAGGGACTAGCCATGTCTTAATAAAGCCATCCTCAATAGGCTATTGCTGGGCAAAGCATTTAGGAGGGGCTACAATTTTCTCTTAAATCAAGGTGATGCCAGTCATAATACAAAAAACAAGCAAGTGTACCAGGAAGGTCTTAGCAGAGAAAATATATTCTTGTGCTCAAATCCCAATAGCTTGTACCTGCATGTAAACTATCAGGTGCTAAAGGAGTGTGACCACATATTAACACTAAAAAATCTGGATGGGCCCTCTGCACACTGCTATACACCATTTCCAGCAAACTATGCAATGAAAAACAGATATTTTTAGTTCACACATATTGCAACACATGCTTAAGCCAGCCAACTGCGTCAAAGTAATCCCTCTTATGACCAATCCTACACTGCTTTGCCACTGCAAATGATACGGTGGACACCATGCCAACATAGGACATAAAGACACAAGGTGGGGAAGAGTGACTAGGTTCAGTTCTGGTCACTGACCTGCATTACAACAGAGAAAAGATATACCTTAAGACAGGTGTCAGCAACTTTTTCTCACTTAAGGGCTGGATTCAATGTATGTGAATGCATGGAGGGCCACACCTCTGGACCCCTTTACATTACACAGCTTCCATATCTCTGGACCCCTTTACATTAAACAGCCCCCCCTTGCACATCACACAGCCCCCTACACACATCCCCTGCATATTACACAGCCCCCCCCCCACCCCGCAGCTCTGCCCTTTCCTACCTTGCCCAATGCAGAGAGGAGGACAGAGCAGAGCGGAACAGGAAACTGAATGAGAACATGGGAGAGACACACAGCAGCGCTGATAAGACAGCGGGAGCTTCAGGAGTAAATTTTTCAAATTAACAAGCTGGCGATTGGTTGCTAGGACGATCTAGCAACCAATCACCTGGAAAGTTAACTCTGGAAGCTCCCGCTGTCTTATCAGCGCTGCTGTGCGTCTCTCCAGTGTTCTCATTCAGCTTCCTGATCCCTGCTATGCCCTTACTTAAAATGTCCGCGGGCCGGGTGCACGTGAATTCATTACTTGCACTGACCGGCCGGACATTTACCGTCAGCAAGCCAAGTACGGCCCACGGGCTGTAGGTTGTCGACCCCTGCCTTAAGATATACCTTACTTACTTGAGAAAACAAAAATCAAGGACACTTGGAAAAAGCCAAGGATTTCTGGGAGTGGAGAGAGGTCATCTTGCGGATGTTCTTTCAGTTTTGTTTGCCAGTTTCCACCTGTAGGTAGCTGCATATAACCAATGATTAAGGACTAAAGATCCTGTGTCCTGGTCTACACAATTAGGAAATTACTTATTTTTTGTTTTTGCATTTAGATACCCATTAAGTCTGCTAAGTCTGGCAGTTTTCTCCCTGTTGAGTGCTGTGCTCCAAGAAAGGCCAATGCCAGGGGCATTTGCTTAGAAGCGGACATGCATTCCTGGAATATGTGCCTATTCTGTACCCACTTTTCTGTTAACTAAGCGATGGGGTATTATGGGCTACATACAGTATGTGCGTATATATACACACACACACACACACATATTATATATATATATATATATATATATATATATATATATATATATATATATATATATACACATATATATACACATACACACACACACACACACACATACATACATACATACATATATATATATATATACACACACACACACACACATATATACACATACACACATATACACACACACAGTACACAACCCTCACATTTTTGTAAATATTTCATTATATCTTTTCATGTGACAACACTGAAATTACTTTGCTACAATGTAAAGTAGTGAGTGCACAGCTTGTATAACAGTGTAAATTTGCTGTCCCCTCAAAATAACTCAACACACAGCCATTAATATCTAAGCCGCTGACAACAAAAGTGAGTACACCTCTAAGTGAAAATGCCCAAATTGGGCCCAAGTAGCCATTTTCCCTCCCCGGTGTCATGTTACTCATTAGTGTTACAAGGTCTCATGTGTGAATGGAGAGCAGGTGTGTTAAATTTGGTGTTATCGCTATCACACTTTCATACTGGTCACTGGAAGTTCAACATGGCACCTCATGACAAAGAACTCTCTGAGTCAGATGTTTTTTAAACTACATTTCCCATGATGCTCCACTACACTACAGAGGGCATAAGCATCATGGGAAATGTAATTCCAAAACATCTGGGGGTGCCAAGGTTCGCCATCGCTGGCCTAGGCTATAAGAAGATTGCCAAGACCCTGAAACTAAGCTGCAGCACAGTGGCAAAGACCATAAAGCGGTTTAACAGGACAGGTTCCACTCAGAACAGGCCTCGCCATTGTTCGACCAAAGAAGTTGAATGCACGTGCTCAGCATCATATCCAGAGGTTGTCTTTGGGAAATAGATGTATGAGTGCTGCCAGCAATGCTGCAGAGTTTAAAGGAGTGGGGGGGTTAGCCTGTCAGTGCTCAGACCATACGCCACACACTGCATCAAATTGGTCTGCATGGCCGACGTCCCAGAAGGAAGCCTCTTCTAAAGATGATGCACAAGAAAGCCTGCAAACAGTTTGCTGAAGACAAGCAGACTAAGGATATGGATTACTGGAACCATGTCCTGTGGTCTGATGAGACCAAGATACACTTATTTGGTTCAGACGGCGTCACGTGTGTGTGGCAGCAACAAGGTGAGGAGTACAAAGACAAGTGTGTCTTGCCTACAGTCGAGCATGGTGGTGGGAGTGTCATGGTCTGAGGCTGCATGAGTGTTGCCGGCACTGGGGACCTACAGTTCATTGAGGGAACCATGAATACCAACATGTACAGTAACATACTGAAGCAGAGCATGATCCCCTCCCTTTGTAGACTGGGCCGCAGGGCAGTATTCCAACATGATAATGAGCCCAAACACACCTCCAAGACGACCACTGCCTTGCTGAGGGTAAAGGTGATTTTAACGAAATGTCCCACACTGCGCTTGAGTGCTTTCATCATATATCGCTTCCTCCAGTCTGAATGTAGATATCAGATATTCCAAACCGCTGACAACCAATAACTAGACAGTACTCGTTTTGGTTGCTGAACATGAACTGGTTTATTTGAGCTACCACACAAATATATACACCAGGATGACAATACAAACTGTAACCAGAAACCTACCGTAATTAACATGAGCTAATTAACTAATCATTTAACCAGACTAGGTGACTCAGATATGACCTTTTAGGGCAGCCTTGTCGTATACTAGCTCACTCATTATCATAAATATCAACACAGAACTCCTTCACACAATAGCAGAGTTAAATTAGCACAAACAACAATGGGGGAAAGACCCTTAGAGCCCACACTAGACTTATTTACAATAAACACATTATAGCGGACAACAGTCAAACAGGTGGCTGGAGTCATTATTTCTAATATGGCATATACAGGGTTCCCAGAGTCTGTGTGTCTTGGGGGGACATGGACTTGAATACAAAGTAACATTACTTCAAGGGTCCCCAGGCATACACCTCACAAAGAGTATTGTTCCCTTTAAATCCAGGGCACATAATCAGTAGGCAAGAGGCTAGCATTTAGTCCCCTTCAAAAGCCTCTGTTCTGGGTGAGTCTATCACAGTGATGGAATGGTCAAGCATGTCTCTAGACTTAAACCCTATTGACCATCTGTGGGGCATCCTCAAACGGAAGGTGGAGGAGCGCAAAGGTCTCCAACATCCACCAGCTCCACTATGTCGTCATGGAGGAGTGGAAGAGGACTCCAGTGGCAAGCTGTGAAGCTCTGGTGAACTCCATGCCCAAGAGGGTTAAGGCAGTGCTGGAAAGTAATTGTTGGCCACAAAAATGTTTAACCCTTTGTGGCCAATTTGGACATTTTCACTTAGGGGTGTACCCGCTTTTGTTGCCAGCGGTTTAGACATTAATGGCTGTGTGTTGAGTTATTTTGAGGGGACAGCAAATTTACACTGTTATACAAGCTGTACACTCACTACTTTACATTGTAGCAAAGTGTTTATATACATATACACACACAAAACACACTATAATTTATATACATGCGGAATATATTTGTTTTTTGTTTAATTCTGTAAAGCTTATTGTACAAGAAAGGAGCCAATGCAAGCCATACATCCTGCACAGACACTATTACTGAGTAAGGTAATTATCTCCTGTTGGAAGGAACAACAGTCTATAAATCTGCTTCACTGTCAGATATACGCTTCTTTTGTCTTATTTGCACAAAATTACATGAGACAATGGTAGGTCAACTGAAGACAGCAAAATGGTTTTGGGATGCCAAAACAAGACTGGAAATTACCTGATAAACAGCAGGCAAACACAATACCACAATTATGTGTTATTATGCCCTTTTTAGACACACAGGGCATCACAGACAACTTACATGGAGTGAAATGTTTTAGTCCCAGAACTTCCATTGAAAGTAAGAATCTGAAGTGATATACTAGTTGTCGTAGATTATGAACTGTTCTTTAAAGGGGAAAACCAAATTCCCTTGTTGTCACTGAACAAATTGGCAATTACATGGGAAAAGGTTTAGAAGTGGGCAAGCAGACATACCCGGATTGTGAATCCGATCCAGCAGCTTCACTGATCGAGCGCTGACAACACCACCGATGTGAACAAGGAAGCCTGGAGGAAAAGCTGTCAGGGTGAAAAATGGGAACTCCTACAAAACATGTTGAAAAGGTAAAAAAGTGATTAGAGTGAAAAAGAAAAAGAACATTCATTTTAAATATCAAACTCGGGAAGAAAACTACTCCAGGGGTAACAACACAATCTCTGCAAAATCACCAATACTATAGCTTGTAATTTTCACGAGACATTGAATGACAGGAGATATTCTGTAAAGGAATGCCACTGGTGTCATTCCTTCACCCAGGCTTGCTAAATGGACAGTGAAGAACAGCAGCAGAAGGAATCCTTCCGCTGCTCTGTCCTCTTATCACATTTTTCCCGTTAATATATTGATATGCAGCAAAACTGACTGGATCCTAATATTGTCTCTCCATCTTCCAGTCAAAGTGCTGCTGTACAGTGGATTTAAAAAAAATTCAGTCATATTCAGGTATTTACCATTGATGCATAAATGTGCATGTATAGCCCAAATCTATTTTTAGCATTGAATAGAGTAGCAATGAGTTATAACCTCTGTCAAGTTTATATTGCTGTCTGTGTTCTAACTAGGTAGATTTATCCTCTCAGTTTTTCCTGGTCACCATTTTCATTAAAACAAAGTTATGGGGAATCCAACATTTTGGAATTGTTACCAGAACAAGAGGGTAAATCTTCCATTGAGGAAACTTGTTATTTCCTGTTGTGTCTCTGAGACAGGAAGTGAGGAAAAAATCTGAACAGAACACAAACAGTAAAAATTAAACAGACAGGGATTTTAGCACAGAAGGGAAACACAAAGTACACCTGCATAGTGCAGAGCTTCCTTTAATGTAAACGATTACAATCCAATGTAATGCACTCACAAATGAAACACTTGTAATCCTTGCATCATTTTGCAAGCAAAAAAGGACTGGAAAACCCCCTTAAGGCTTATGGAGTGGAAGGTCCTAGAAATGCACCCCTAAAAACAGTGCACGTCATGTCTAGCAGTAGGTGGGGCTTACTGAAGGTGGTAATGTGAGCAGGAAGCTAGAGGATAAGTGTGATCTGTGTGCTCTAAGCAACAGCCGTGAATACCATCCAACCTCCTTTTGCCAACAGCCACAAACAACAACATGGAAAAACTTTCTTTATGCAAGATTTGGCAATCAGCAAGCAAAAGGAGGTTGGATGATTTTCATGGCTGGGGCACTTGGTGCCAAGAATGCAGAGACCACACTTCTGTCCCAGTTTCCTGCTTACATAACCACGGTCAGCAAGCCCCACCCACTGCTGGGCAGATGACACACATTGTTGCTAGGGGCGTGCTTCAGGAAAATTATTTTTCAGCTTCCTTGCTTGCTGTTGGCCATGGACAGCAAGATGGAAAAAAACAAACAGTTTGAAAGCTCTTCCATATGCCAGTGTGATTTATGTTCTTCTGTTTCACAGTGATCTGAGCAATCCAATCTGTTATACAAAAGCTGCAAGGCTGGAGTAATTTTAATCTTCAACAGGGAGCCACAAACTTCCTATTTATGTCTACCTATATTGCTGAGTGCACTGTTTATAAATGCAAAAAAAAAAAAAACCTGAAGCTTGTTTTAACATAATGTCTGCATCTTGATGAGTTCAGCTTTTACTAGTGTAGATTAAAGCAGCCCTGTCCCAAAATTACCTTTGGAAAATGCACTTTTTACTTTTATTTTCTTTAACCACTGTCCCCTCTGCTGATCCATAGATAATGGTAAAACTGACCATACACTAGTAGACCTCCAAAACAATCGTTCATATGAATATTTGTACAAAAATGCAAAACAGTACATATGAAAAGACAAAAGTCATTTGAAAATATTTAAAAGCGGAGTTCCACCCAAAAGTGGAACTTCCGCTTTAAGCACACCTCGCCCCCGACATGCCACATTTGGCATGTCATTTTTTTTTGGGAGGGGGGGGGGGGGGCAAGTGTTTACCCTTTTTTTCAAAGTACAGCCAAAGCTTGTTTGGCGATACGTCTGTGGATCACAGGATTGCAGTTTGTTCTGCACTCCTCTGATCCATTTACCACTGTAAGCCGAAATCCCAGAGCCAGTCCAGGCTGGGGAAAGATCATGACCATATAGTCGGTATCCACCCATATGCCTGCATCTGGCTCAGGCTCTCAGCGACCGGCTGAGAGCCTGAGTCACCATATGGTAGTCGCCATATCTCTGCTCACGGAGCACTAAGAACTGAGCAATCAGCAGTGTTTAAACACTCAGTTCCCAGTCTTCATGCCGGCGAGGGACCAATGCTGCGTCCACCTAGGTCAGCGGTTCTCAACTCCAGTCCTCGGGACCCACCAACAGGCCAGATTTTAAGTATTACCTTGGGGAGTTGCAGACTAGAATACTGCAATCACTGAGCAGCAAGTGATATCACCTGTGATGTATTTCAGTTATCCTGAATTCCTGACCTGTTGGTGGGTCCTGAGGACTGGAGTTGAGAACCACTGACCTAGGTGATTATGATTGGGAAAAAAAAAACAAAAAACAACCCATACTTCTCTTTTAAAAACATTTGGTTTTAACATTCCACTTTTGGGTGAATGGACACTCCTGAAAGAAAACCACATTTACTTTTAGAAAATTGCTTGAGAAATGTTTTACATCCTCCTCCTCCAAATGTTTTTGTCACTGTAGTCAAAAACGAATGTCGATTTGACCCCCACTAACGATTAAAAATGTGAACATTCTTAAAACAAAAAAAATTCAAACAAAATTTTACTATACTTGGCCAGCTTAAGTTTTTCACTTTTCCTTCTATACAGAGAAACATACAGCTGATATGTGGCTGGAGAATGGACAAGATGGAAATTGTAACACATGCATTTATGAAACGTACGATGTGCACTTCCAATACAAACAGCCCAAATCTGCTTCGTCACACAGATATGTATTACATTCTAGAAGTCATTTCAAGCTTGTCATTTTCCTGCTCAATAGCAGAATTACTCTGTCAAGTCAAATGTCAGACAAAACTTCACTATTTGCCACACTGCACTTACAGATTGTGAAGGCAATGCGAGTTTGACACAAATCTAAATAATCTGCTCCAATGTGTAGTACAAGTACATAAACAGACTCCCCCGTTGCTCTAGAGCCGTCTGTGTCTGTTGTCGGAGTAATGTTTTAAAGGTTCCACCTTCTCTGCCAGCACTTCCGCTCCCCATCCCTACAGGGTAAAATGATGCTCAGAAATAAGACACACAGCCAGATCTCACCACTGTCATATAGGCCGAGAACTGACACTACCCTAGACTTGTAAAGATGCCGAGGATACTCCAACATTTATGTGTACATTAAATAAAGGTCTCGTTTTACTGACTTGGGAGGTCCAAAGATACAGAACCTAAAGGAAATATAATATTCCAGAACACAGGATAGATTTCATTTCTTGGTGGGCAAACAAAAAGGCACTCCTCTAATGAATAAAAAAGATGGGAACAATTAGACTATCAATATGTTCTAATTAGGAACTATCTGTGCTGACAACAGCCACCAATTAGATTCAGTCCTAAAGATCATTAAACCAATGCAGCAGCACCTGCCTGGATCATGCATTAAGAAGGCCATGTTACTACTATATCACATGACAGCACAAAGATTAAAGTAAGGTTATAGGCAGGTTTACATCTGTAAAGCATGGTGCTTCTGCAGTTCTTGGCTGTGTCTCAGATGTCGAACACAGATCAGTCACTTTTGCAGCTTCTCACCTTGCCACAAAGCTACAATTTTGCAATTGAAGGAAGC
Source organism: Lithobates clamitans (assembly GCA_037952925.1). Taxonomy (NCBI): domain Eukaryota; kingdom Metazoa; phylum Chordata; class Amphibia; order Anura; family Ranidae; genus Lithobates; species Lithobates clamitans. Next base: position 167,826 of record JBBGZY010002059.1, on the reverse strand, counting down.
AAGAGGAGACTAAAGGAAATACCATATATACTCGAGTATAAGTCGAATTTTTCAGCACATTTTTTTGTGCTGAAAGTGCCCCCCTCGACTTATACTCGAGTCAAGCACTTTTCTGCAGCAAAAAATTTCATTTTCCAAACCGACTTTGGGGCCCCGTATCTCAGGGCCACTTGGTGCTAGGAACCCCAAATTTGGTTTGCAAACCAAGTGGAACTGGTACTACAACATATCCAAAGCTTAAGTTCCTAGCACTAAGTAACCCCGAGATACGGGGCCCCAAAATCAGTTCAGAAAATGTCATTTTCTGCTGCAGAAAAGTGCTTGACATTTTCTGAACCGACTTTGGGGCCCCATATCTCAGGGCCACTTGGTGCTAGGAACCCCAAATTTGGTGTGCAAACCCAGTGGAACTGGTACCACAACATATCCAAAGCTGAAGTTCCTAGCACCAAGTGGCCCTGAGATACGGGGCCCCAAAAATGGTTCGGAAAATGTCATTTTCTGCTGCAGAAAAGTGCTTGACATTTTCTGAACTGAATTTTGGGGCCCTGTATCTCAGGGCCACTTGGTGCTAGAAACACCAGCTTTGGAAATTTTATGGTGCTAGTTCCACTGGGTTTGCACACCAAATTTGGGGTTCTTAGCACTAAGTGGCCCCAAGATACAGGGCCCCAAATTCAGGCAACTGTGTCCATTTGCAGCAATGTCATTTCGGACCCTTTGGGTTCAGAGACCCCAAATTTTGGCTGCAGCTAGGGGGCATCTAGAAACCCTTAACTACCAAGTTTGACGTTCAGGGGACCTATGGCTGCAAATGGGCACAGTGATGCTGCAAATGGGCATTGTTGACCCTCTTTTCCACTTACAGTAGCTGTGCATTTCTCACCCTCGTCTTATACTCGGGTCAATAAGTTTTTCACATTTTTTTTGTGGTAAATTAGGGCCTCGACTTATACTCGGAACGACTTATACTCGAGTATATACGGTACTCCTTTCTGCCTGCAGCAGACTGATGACATTATCTCAGCCTAGGCAAAGTCACTGATGGATTTGCTGGAAGGTAGGTCTCACACTTGCATCTGTTAATATCAGATTTTTGGGCATCACTGACAGTTCCACTGTGGCGATATGTATACTTGCGGCAGAGCTTCTTAAAAGGATACAGCCCCATAAATTTTCCTTCCAGTTGGGAAGCAATCACAGTATTTCAGATATAGGAATAAGAATTGGATCGAACATGACATTTCAGGTTAAATCTATACTATGAAAGCAGATTGCAACAAAAAGGCAGGATATGGCAGGTCGGGTGTTGCCCATAGCATCCAATTCAGTTTTAATTTTTTGACCTATCCTAAAAGAAGTGAATTTTTGGAGTGTCTTTTTCTATCAAAGTAAACTGAAAGACATAGCACTGTTACATGTAAGTTTAAAGTTGAACGCCAAAGAAAAAAAAAAAAAAACATTTTTTTTCTTCACACTTTGTTTTTTAATCTCAGTAGAATAGAAGAAAGTCATCTACCTAAGTAAACAGAATTTAGTTTTTCCATCACCTGGCCAATGGAAACGTTTTTGCTGATTTTAGAAAACCTGCATACACTATTATAGCAATAGACAGGGCTGTTCAGTAAATGTTTTATCCCTTGGGTCACCTCATTGCTTCTCCATCTGTCTTCTACCCCTCATTTTTTCTGAGTCTATGTATGAGCTTCTATACCCTGTCATTATCTTTTCTTTGCTTCTTTCATGCCCAAGTGTCACTGAAGTGTAAATGCTCAGGTCAGGTTTAGCAACATTAATTAAAGCGGACCTTCAGTCATTTTTTCATCTTTCCATCTATTAAATCTTCTGCCCTTGTTGTTTTAACTTTGAACAGTAAAACATTTTTTTTCTGCCACTAAATACCTCATACAGCCCACTTCCTGTTTCTTGTTTGGTCATTAGCCTAGGATTATGACATCATGCACAGCTCTCCCTCTCACTCTCATGAGAGTTTGCCAGGAAGGGGGGGGCGAGTCATAAGAGGGCCAATGAGAGCTACAAAACTGGAGGTGTGCTTCTGTGTGTGTAAATCCAGGAAGTAAACAGGCAGCAACTTCAGCTGCCCACAGTTAAAATGGATGCAGCCAGACTCAGTGGAGGGAGATTTCTGCAGCATTATTGGCAAGTACAGAATCACAGCATATATAAAATAATATGCTAAGTGGTTGGAGGGAAGCTTCAGAATGGCAAAGATGTTTTATAACAAATTGTGTGAGCAGACTGCAGTTCCTTTTTAAGGTTAAAAACAATTACGATAGACAAATTAGTCATAAGAGTTATAGTCAAATTAAATAAAAATTATTTCAAGACACTGTTTAATACAAACCCTGCTCTGTTTCTTGTTATAGGCTGAAACACTAATGTATTATTTTTACACAGTTAAGTTGAAAAGAAAAAAAAAAAAAAGACACAAGTCCATTTAGTCCAACCAGCAAAGAAAAAATCTGCAGGGCCCTTTTCTAGCTAAAAGCACAGCACCACCCATGAAGAATTGTAACTGAAACTCAACAGACCAGAGTGCTGAGTAGGTACATCTACTCTGCAGCCTCACCTACATACAGAGAGATGGAGAAGATGACACTTTAGCTTCTACTTCCAGACCACTATGTTGTTATCAGTGGTCATTAGAACTCAATTGGTTGCTTTGGCCAAGACGACCTCTACTGCCAGTAGCATTTATACTGTGTTCAGATGAAGCAGATGCAATGAAATCTAATTCTACTGAACTATGCGAGGACATCACTCGATCCATGTAAAACTGTGATTAGATAAGGAAACAACATTAGGACTGGTATAGGCCTGTGCTGGTTCTGGATAGCTATACCATATCCTAATGAGGCAGACATGTGAAATGAGGAGAAGCAGGAATGAGCAGCAATATATATTGTGTGTCTGGTCACACGTGTTCAGAAATGAGGGTGACAGAGCAGGGAAGAGAGTGTCACCTTTACAGGACAAAATGCAAAAATTCCAGGCATGAGGTTTAAAGGATCAGTCCGCCCAAAACAAAAATATTTAACTTGTGGGTAGATGCTAGCATGCTGAATCATTTACCGGCTTCTTAAAACTCTTTGGAAGTCTGAAAGTAGATTTCTATAATGAAAATGTTTGTGGAGAGGTGGGCTCCAATTTTTGTAGGAGTTGGAATTAAATAATGTGGTTATTGCAGTGTGGCAGCTCTCTAGAGCACAGTGGAGCCTTGACAGGGACCGTAGGATAGTCTGCTTACGTAGAAGAATAGAATGAGTGTAAAGCTATGGAAATCTGTCTAAAGTGCAGTTTTCTTTTGTCACAATAAATGTATGTATCAAGAATCATCTCTGACTTGTTTAGGGGGTTGCAAAAATGTACCATTTTATCAGTTGAATTTTTACAAAGAAAAAAAAAAATGCACTTTTTTGTGCAGGCACAACAATATGCATTTATTATTTTTTTGTTAGGGACCTGTAAAACATTGCACCCACGATCAGCAGGTCGTGGGTGTAATGCCATGGTCCTGAAATTAGTCTGTCCATACCTCCGATATGGGCAGGCAGTTACACACCGACAGGAAGCTCAGTGAACTACCAGAGCAATCAATAAAAACAGAGTGTGACCTGACATAGCCACTGTGGCAAGCCTCCATTCATAATTACATGTATTTGCAGAGAGAAATTGGTCATGGGACTTTGAATGAGGCGTGTCACAAAAAGTAACAATGTAAATCGCATAGAAGGGTACATAAGTAAAAATATTTATTTTACAAGCTGAAACATTTCATTATCTCAAGGTACAAAATACAATTGGTATAAGAACAGATCCCAAAAAAGCCATTCCAAGCTGACACATGATAAATAACAAATAAAGCTTAATTCATAGAGATAAATACATAATGATGTTTGCAACCATAGGTACATGAGGAGTGTTCCTTATGGAAATCGAAAGATTGAGGGCATGATGTGAACTCCACGCACGTTTCGTGGATTTGTCCACTGCTCAGGAGTACAATGCCACAAATAGATATAGATCTAAATGAAAAATAGTATATTGGTAAAAAGTTACCTTGAGATAATGAAATGTTTCAGCTTGTAAAATAAATATTTTTACTTAGAGCCCTTGCACACTGGGACGGGGGGCGGCGTCGGCGGTAAAACGCCGCTATTATTAGCGGCGTTTTACAGTCGGTATGCGGCCGCTAGCGGGGCGGTTTTACCCCCTGCTAGCGGCCGAGAAAGGGTTAAATACCACCGCAAAGCGCCTCTGCAGAGGCGCATTGCCGGCGGTATAGCCGCGCCGTCCCATTGATTTCAATGGGCAGGAGCGGTAAAGGAGCGGTATACACACCGCTCCTTCACCGCTCCAAAGATGCTGCTGGCAGGACTTTTTTTACCGTCCTGCCAGCGCATCGCTCCAGTGTGCAAGCCCTTGGGGCTTGCACACTGGAATGAAAGCAGCGGCACTTTCGGGGCGGTTTGCAGGCGCTATTATTAGCGCAATAGCGCCTGCAAACCACCCTAGTGTGCAAGGGCTCTTATGTACCCTTCTATGCGATTTACATTGTTACTTTTTCATTTGTGACACATCTCATTCAAAGTCCCATGATCAATTTCTCTCTGCAAGTACTATTGAGAACTACAAGCCGACAGCCACAAAGGCTGTCGGGACATGTAGTTTTCCCATTCATAGAATACTGTGAATGAATGATGCTTTTTTTTTTTAGTTTGTGACAGCTAGCAGGGGAGAAGATCCCTCTAGCTGTCTAAATGGGGATATATAAATTATGTCATTTATATTACCATTCAAATGCAGTATTCTGAAGACTACATGGTTTAATGTTTGTATGCGCATTGCCGTTTTTTATCGGAAAGTGTAAATAAAAACTAAGACTTTACCATAACTACTTGGCCTCCGGAAGATTTACCAGGCCATGTTTTGCGATATGGCACAGCATTACTTTAACTAATAATTGCGCGGTCGTGTGACACTGTACCCAAATGAAATGTATGTTCTCCCCCCTCCACAAATAGAGCTTTCTTGTGGTAGTATTTTTTTTTTTTTTGTGCTATAAACAAAAAAAGAGACTGTTTTATTTTCTACTATAAAACATATTCAAGAAAAAAAATGAAAACATCCAATTTCGTTTTTTAGGCCAAAATGTATTCTGCTACATATTTTTGTAAAAAAAAAATCCCAATTAGCGTATATTGATTGGTTTGGGCAAAAGTTATAGCGTCTACAAACTATGGGAAATTTTTTTTACTAGTAATGGCGACAATTAGGGACTTATAGCGGGACTGCGATATTGCGGCGGACATTCGGACTCTGACACTTTTGATACTTTTTGGGGACCAGTGACATGAATACAGTGATCAGTGCTAAAAAATATGCACTGTCACTGCACTAATGACACTGGCTGGAAGGGGTCAATACCAGGAGCGATCAAAGGGTTAACTGTGTGCCTAACCAGTGTTTTACTACACTGTGGGGGTGCTTTTACTAGGGGTAGAGATAAAATGTATTCCCTGCTTTGCAAGGACATAAATTGTATTTCTTCCCTCCTGTCTGAACGGTGATCTGCCTTGTTTACATAGGCAGACCGCCGTTCTGTCTCTCTGCAGGATGATCGGCGGGTGCTGGTGGACATCGAGTCGGCGGTACCCACCGATCAGCTCCTACTGTGTGTAATCACAGCGGAAGCGAACCGCCGGCAGTGCGTATGTGCACCGCCCACCCGGAAATGTCAGATCATGTATATATACACACACACACACACACACACACACACACACACACACACACGATCTGACACAGAGTTACCACCCGGTAGCCGTAAACTCCTAAAGGACGGACCTTAACCACTTGCCGCCCGCCATATAGCAAAATGACAGTGGCAAAGTCGTTTCAATATCCTGACCGGACGTCATATGATGTTCAGCAGGATAACAGCCACATCACTGCGATCGGTGGTGCGGTGTGCCAGTCTGAAACACTGCTACGCCGATCTGGGTACAGCGTCTCCGACGGAGACTCTTTACCATGTGATCAGCCGTGTCCAATCACGGCTGATCACAGTGTAAACAGGAAGAGCCATTGATCGCGTCTGTCAGTAGAGGAAAGCCGATCAGCTGCTCCTCTCACGGGGGGGTCTGTGCTGATTGATTATCAGTGCAGCACCCCAACCCCCCCCCCCCCCCGAGGATGCCCACACTGGACCACCAGGGACGCCACACTAGACCACCAGGGATGCAATCAGTGCCCACAATGGATGCCAATCAGTGCCCACAATGGGCATCACTGATTGGCAGGCATTATTGTTTGGCACTTATTGGCATCCATGCGTACCATCAATTACTGTACATCAGTGGCACCTATCAGTGCCCATCCATGCCCATCCCCGCCACCTATCAGTGTCCATCCGTGCCGCCTTTCAGTGCCGCATATTCGTGCCCATCATAAGTGCCGCCTTAACAGTGCCAGTCAGTGCAGCCCCATTAGTGCCCAACAGTGAAGGAGGAAAATTACTTATTTACAAAGTTTTGTAATAAAGAAAAAAAAAATTTTTTATTCAAAATTTTCAGTTTTTTTTATTTGTTTAGCAGAAAATAAAAATCCCAGGAGGTAATTAAATACCACCAAAAGAAAGCTCTATTTGTGGGAACAAAATGATAAAAATTTAGTTTGGGTACAGTGATGGATGACCGCACAATTGTCATTCAAAGTGCGACAGCGCTGAAAGCTGAAAATTGGTCTAGGCAGGAAGGTGTAAAAGTGCCCTGTATTGAAGTGATTAAAGCAGAGTTCCACCCAAAACTGGAACTTCTGCTTTAATCACTCCTTGCCCCCTTACATGCCACATTTGGCATGTATTTTTTTTTTGGGTGGGGGGGGGGGGATAGTGGGTAACTGGTTTTGTCAGGTACTTCCTGTCCCACTTTCTGCTTCCGTCGTCTCGCCGCCTAGGCAACTCCTCCTCTCCCCCCTAGGTGGCCCCTCCCTCTCTGCAATCTTCTGGGACACGTCACAGGTCCCAGAATATTGCCTGGCCACTAGGAGAGTGCAGCAAGCTGTCACAGCTGGGTGCCCACACTTGCAATGATGGCGTAGCAGAGAGAAGGGATGCTTCTGGCGGCTGCATCGCTGGACCGTGGGACAGGTGTGTGTTTATTAAAAGTCAGCAGCTACACTTTTTGTAGCTGCTGACTTTTAATAAACTTACAAACGAGTGGCACTGCGCTTTATTTAAAGTGTCTCATGTGGGTGCCAATAAAGTCTGTAGTATGGTAGGATATTTTCCTGCAATCTCTTTCAGTTTTTTCACAGCCTTGAATATGGCATGGACGAGGTCTTTATTTATGCACTTGCAACATGTTCTATCTTACAACCTGATTATGGGTGTAACACGTAACATGTTACAAAAGGTGAACTTATCCTTTAAACATATTGTGCAGGAGGGATCTGGTTGACTAATTAACTAAAATTAATTAATTAATTAAAAAAGTGGCTGAGCACAGCTGAATTCACAGCACTGGTTGTTTAGGTTTCTGCCAGAAACTTCAGCTGAATGAGCTTCTAACTGATTTTCAGTAAGAATAAAGTTCAAAGAGTAAAATTATTCATCTAGATCAGTGTTTCTCAACTTCAGTCCTCAAGGCGCACCAACAGGTCATGTTTTCAGGATTTCCCTCACATGAAACGGCTTTGGTAATTACTAAGGCAGTGAAACTGATCAAATCACCTGTGCAAAATAGTGGTAAGCCTGAAAACATGACCTGTTAGTGCGCCTTGAGGACTGGAGTTGAGAAACACTGATCTAGATCCCTCCTCCAAAGTATAACTAAGCCCTGATGAAGGGAGGCACTAATACAACTCTTAAAAATGCGCTGGATATCAATTCTTCATACCCTCCTTTTTTTTTTTAATTACAAACACTGTATGTAAACTGTTTTTCACAGCTTGGCACTCCCATCCTTTTACCCCCACTAGGGAGATCTCCTTTAGGGTTTGTGTAGATTGACAGATGCGGCTTGCTTTCAGATGCTTTTGCATCTGAGATACATTTGAATGCCATAGGATTTCCTTCCTAAACGCATTTGACCTGTTTTTAAGCTGCATCAACATGTTTCAGCATTCCCACTGATGCATATGGGGAGACAAGCAAACAAATGCCTTTGTACACAGGCCCTGAAAAAGATCACATCTCCTCAGCAGTCATCACATAGCATTCTAGATATGTTTATTTACCTAACCTTATGTGAAACGTATAAAAAGATAAAAAATTTATTAATATTTAGTACAGAAGTGGGGACTACCTCCTACCACTACAGTTGTATGTTGCACTCTGGTAGCACTGCACTTCAAACTGGTGTACAAAGCAAGAACCAGTATTTCTGTACAATGCAAAACAAAATGTAATGTTCAAAAAATAAAGAAAAACAGAAAACAGCATTTTATAACTACAAATACTAAAATACCACACTGTCATCTGGATTATAGATCAATAAAATGTAAAAAAAAATATATGAATAAAATGTCCCCAGGAGGACCTGCTTAAAGAGTGTCTTCTCATATCTAATATGTTTGTGTTGGATACTATTTTTTTTTTACAACAATGTTTCACTAGCGGAAATAAATTACAAGGCCTGTTATGTACATGCATGCACAGTTCACTTGGAACAACAAACCAAAGAAAGTTCTAAGACGGAAACACCAGAGGATGGTCTCGTGTCTGGGATGTCACGTGGACCAATAGTCCGTGGTGCTACTGGCTTAAAAACCAATCATGGTTAGTAACAACCAGGCATAACAAGAATTGTTGAGTATCGTGCACAAATACACTGTTAGCATTGTGATGTAGTTCAAACTGCCACAAATAAATAAAAAACGTGCTTGTGAAAAGTCAGCAACGTAAGGCAAAAGGTGGGCGATCCTACCAGCCGACAGCAGCATCTCGTCACTGAATGACACAGACTTCCTCAATGGGCTGACACGGCTAGCGCGTGATGGGGTCATGCCAGAGTGGCTATAGGACCCTTTAAGACTTGGGGGTTCACAGATAAGGGAAGGTGTGCTGGGGCAGAAGAAAATCCTTGGCCCCTGCAGGGGGGGGCCTGTGGGAGTGGCAGACAAAGAATGGAATGTTCAGGTGGAGAAGAAAGAAAAGAGAAAAAAATAAAAAATAAATAAAAAAAAAACAAAGGATACAAATGATAAAATAAATGAAGAAGAAAGAAATAGAAAGGATATAACATAGGAAGAAATAAATACCAAACACAGATATATACTGCTTGCTTAAGAAATGCTACAAACAGTGTACATGGCGTTTTCATGGGGCACAACCATCAACAAACATGGCGGTGAAGTTATCAAAATCATGACTTTATATAAAAATATGCAAGTTTCCAAGTGTGTCAAAATTTTTCAGCCGGTTTGGTTATACAGTATTTGGAGTGACAAAACTACCCAGGCAGAGCTGTCTCACAAACCAAGAGACACTCCAATGCAGTGGCGTTAAACTTACTAGATAGAGGGGGCCACAATTGCAGCACCTGATGTCCCCAGGGGGTAGCATGTATGTCTAAGTATATAGTTCTACAGAGTATTTTCAGAGACTTCTAACATACTGCTGGAGGTGGTTAGAGGCTGGTTACATGCTACAAGTAGAGTTGAAGGATGGAACTACAATGCATGAGACTATTAGAGACTGAGAGTATGTTATGAGACTATTCTAGATTACTGCCATTACAGCCCCTTTACAAATCAGTATATTTACTACTGGCTGCTGGGGCTTGAGGGCCGTACAAGACGTTCCAACAGGCCACAGGTTGGGTACCAGGGCTTTAACAAGCAGGTTTACAAGATAAGAGGCTCCAAAAGTTGGGATCAACTGCAACTATTAGGCCTTGTTCACACATTTTTCAGGGCGTGCAGCAAGAATTTACAAAACATGTGCAGAGTTTTCAGCTGGCTTTGCTAAAGCCTTTGAAGAACCATTCATCTTCAGTTTGGAAACGTTAATGGGAGTACAGACTATCATTTGAAACTAGGGGTGCGCATCTTCACTGGTCTCACAATTCAAGTATGATTATCCTGTCCATGATTCGATTCTGCGATGCATCACAATTACTGTGCATGGTTTTTATCCAAAAATTCAAGTAGTCAGAATTTCCTTATTTTCATTTGCTCTTAGCACAATATCCTATTTGAGGAGGGTAATTTTCATAACCATCCCAAAAGAGGGCTACTATTATTAACGTTCATTACAGAGAACAAAGGGGCATTCTTTACAACTGGAGGAAAAACAGAAAGGCCGTAAGAGCTGTGAAAACTAGTTCTGGCCTGCTCAGTAGATTGTTTTAACAAAGACCTGAAATGCATTGCTGTCCTAAATGCACAAAATATAAGTGATAGTGACAGAGGGATGGTTAGGATCAGTGGCAGATGGATGGTGGGATGGATGGTGGGATGGATGGAATCAGGGGCAGAGGGATGCTGGGATGGATGGAATCAGGGGCAGAGGGATGCTGGGATGGATGGAATCAGGGGCAGAGGGATGCTGGGATGGATGGAATCAGGGGCAGAGGGATGCTGGGATGGATGGAATCAGGGGCAGAGGGATGCTGGGATGGATGGAATCAGGGGCAGAGGGATGCTGGGATGGATGGAATCAGGGGCAGAGAGATGCTGGGATGGATGGAATCAGGGGCAGAGAGCAGGGCTGTGAATATGGTTGGGGAAAATGTAATAATAGAAAAAAAAAAAAAAAAAAAAAAAAAAAAGGACATGGAGACATAGGAGAAGGGTGGAAGCAGCCCTGGTGGGAATAGTTCACTCCTTCCTCCCCTAGTAGTGCTTACTATCATTAGCAAACACTGCTAGTGTTTAAATTAGTGACAAGTTCAACTTAGATTCTGAAATTAGCCCAGTCTTGGTTAAAATGTGCTGAGTAGATTTAAGAAAAAAAAAAAAAAAGAGGGGGTTTAACAGCAGAGGTCACTTAACTGAGGACAGCTTTCACTACTGCTATGAATCAGAGACAAATTTAAAGTTAATGAAAATGCATTGCATTAGTGCAGTTGTCTCCAAACGCTGGTCCTTTAGCGTACACAGCCAGTGCGGCTCTTTGATTGCATTTATCCGGCCCCTGGAGCACTATTCCTTGCACTGACACAAACAATGGGGCACAATTCCTCCAGACACAAGGATTTATTCCTTCCATTGACAGCAATGATGGGGCACTATTCCTCCTACTGATACCAATGAAGCTGCACTATTCTGCCCAGTGAAACCAACGATGGGGCGCTATTTCTCCCAAGGACACCAATGATGGGACACTATTGCTCCCACTAATACCAATAATGTGGAGTTATTCCTCCCACTGACACCAAAGAAAGGGCTTTCTTCCTCCTCACACTAACTACCATGTCTGGGGAATTCTGCTTCCCCCTGTTTGTACCATTCCAGTGCAGTTTTTATATTTTGGAAATAAACCTTATTGCATTGTGAATGGGAGTCCGGCCATCCTTCGTTTACATACGCATCTGGGGAATTGTGTACTCTCACCAATACGGAGACATTTTCTATTTCTATTGGCCACAGTCCGACTGCCCTCAAGTCTGAAGCACAGTAAACTGGTCCTTTGTTTGGAAAGTTTAGAGTGTTTGTACTAGTGCATTGGGACTCCATTCAGATCTCAACACGTAGATATGAATGGGCCCTAAAAAGGATGGATTTAGACAACTGTTACAGATTCTCCTTTGAGTTACCAACAATATGTTAGTGCAAAATGTTTCAACTATGTAGAAATATGTTCAAATCCAACGGCGAGACAAACGCTAGGCTTGCAGTTGCGTAATAGCATTTCTATTCAAAATCCCCATTTCACTTGTTCCTTGTGACAGCAATAACAGTGATAAAAAAAAATAAGTGTAAAAGTCACAATATCGGCAGACAATATCGGCTATCGGCCTGAGAGGTTGCCGAAATATCGGTGTCGGCACCGAAAAAACAATATCGGTCGATCCCTACAAAAAGGGTTGAATAATTACAAGAAATACAAAGTCATTCCATACTAAACATAAAATTGGTCCACAACGGTGTACAGGTGTGAGAGCTGGACTCGTTAAAAATCTTTATCATGACAGTTATTGAGTACAACAGCTCCAACTTATGCAAAAGTAATAAAATAGCTCCATTCCTAAAAACAAACACCAATATGACTACTAGGTCTTTTTTTTGTTGTTTTTTTTTGGGGGGGGGGGAGAGAGAATTAAGAAATCAGCAATTTTTTTTTTCACAAGGGTGTCAAGTCAGAGGTAATAATTTGGCAAGGACAAAGTCCTCTAGCACAATCCTTGACAAAATGACTTCACTCCAGAATTCAAACAGAGGGGAATGCAAATTTCTACACAGTATTGACATGATTTTGATAACTTAACAGCAGGGAAGGGTGCATGGAAAAATGACAAACCAATAGACATAAGGAAAAAATAAAACATAACTGGGTGGATGTGTCTTACCAGTCTTGGGTGTCAAACTCAAATCTGTGTCAGAAGAGGACGACTGTCGGCTGTAGGACTTGGAAGGTGAAAAGGAATAGGTTTGGTTTTTCAGAGGGGTGGAGGGTCCTGATGAATGAGCATTGGGGTTAAGCTCTTCACTGAAGGGAGCCCTGCCAGAAGAAGGGGGAGAAACATTAAATAACCCCTCCCAATGAAAGCTGGTGGAGCACAGGACCGCCCCTGAGGAAGATTTGCTGCAGTGAGAGGGCTCCCCCTGGTGGAGCTGGTCGGACAACATTTCCCAGCATCCCATGCAGTACACGCAGCATCTGTCAACCAACGATGTCCAAACAGGCAAAGTCATCACCAAAATAAAGAGAAGAAGCAAAAAGTAAAATAAAGGAAGCAGAAACTTTCGAAGAAGAGATGACAGTGTTGTTCTAATGACCGCAGCCACAACAAAAAAATAGTAATTCTCCTGCTTGTTTCCTTATCATCCAGCATTAATACCGTGCAGCTAAAAGGAAAGTAACAGCGGTTTCTATGGCTACATGGCTACTTACCTGCCGTGCCCCCCATCCCCTCCACTGACAACCAATCTTCCTCCCTCACCTCCAGAGCCATGCCAGGTGTGTGGAGGACACAGTAAATTGTTTGCAGAACATTTTTGGGTTCTTTTTTACATAACGTGGAACCTTTGGTTAATACAAAAGAAATTTAATGGGACATTTCAAAGAGGTTACAATTTATTTTTTAATGAGATTCCAGTGGTGAGATGTCTGCTCCTAAGTAACTCTCCCCAACAGACCGCATATTAAGGGGGATTTTGCTGATACATTTGTCTTGATTTTTAAATGCAGCAAATTCCGCCAAGGAAATAATAGTGAAGCCTTGAGGTCTCAGTCACTTGCTGGTTTCTTAAATAGAGATATTTCTAATATCTTAAAGATTTTGGCTAAACAGGGATTTTGAATGAAAATACCATGATTTATAATAAATTAATAAATCCTACAGGGATGCTAGGAACCCCTCATAAGGACAGGCATAACTCATGAAAATGGGCCCAGCAGGTGTGCATTTTTTAGGGCAGGGGCACTTATAATTCATCATAATGGACACAGCAGGTAGCCAGAGCCAGGAATTCACTAAAGGGATAATGAGAACTCCTCATAATGGGCACAGTACCCAGTGACCTGGGATATTAATGCAGACACCTCACTAACAAAATCCCAAAAATAGGGTCTAACCCTTCAGCATCCACAAACACTGGAATATCAGCTGTAAGAGAGCCTAGCATTAAAAATAGTGGGATGAACATAATTCCTAGAAGGGTGGAGCTGAAGGTCAGTGGAAGAGAGTTTGGACACCCCATATGAATTCAAAAGTACCTGCCTACACTACCTGCATCCTGCCTCCCCCCAGATCTCGTACCAGTGTAGATGAGGGTGGGAACAGACACAGAGAAGTTCTGAGTGAGCCGGGAGCCAGAAGCTGTGTGAATGGGGCTGTTGTGGGTCGATCGATATCCATGGCTTGGTGGCTGGACCAGCGGAGACCTAAGAAAAGTGTCAGCGAGGTGAAAGAAGAGAGAGAACAGGACACACAAGTACTGGAGGTTAAAGAATGGTCAAGGCAGAGATTTGGTTAGTGGAAGGAGGCCCCCCCTTGAAGCATGCAAGTAGAGGAAATGGCTGAGGGGAGACTCCTGAGACTCTAGGCTGGAGACATATGTAGCAAAAGGGAAATCGCTGCTTAAGAACCCTCACCACCCAATGTACAGTAATAAAATGTAGAATCATTAATTATATTTTTATTTTACGCAAAACCCCAGGCAAACACCACATTTAAGTGCAATTATGTGTTTATTAAGATATTAAAGAGACCCTGTCCCTATTCTAAAAGTACTCATAGACAGCTATCCTATTAAAGAATGTGTGAGGGAATACTTTTCCAGCTTGAAGAGCTCCTATCTGCTATCCAACACTTCCTAGGGTGGTCAGATAGAGTGTCCCATACTGGCAACTGTGGCTCCCCCCTCTAACCCCTATGTCACTACAGAACAGAGTAGGATGACATGATGATGCACCAGGAAGTATCAGATAGTAGTGGTTCTAGGAGTTCTTAAAGAAAGCAACGCAGTTGCCTGCAGCACTCCATACAGGTACCTATTCAGATCTTTTTACAGGGACGTTGACACTGAGTAGTTTTGGAACGCTTTCACACTGTTTTTTCTGAAAGCGCACCAAAGATGCAGCACTTTTGGTGCGCTTTCAGTAAACGCACAAGAAACACCTGATCTGATAGAAGTCTGAAGGAAAGGGTGGGTAACGAAAACTGCAGATACACTGCACTGCCCCTGCGCTCTGGTAAATCTGAAAGTGCCCCTAGGATAGTGACAGGGTCTCTTTAAACATGCCAGTTTAATTACCTGAAATCTATATTAAACCTCTTTGCAAAAGCTCCTGCATACCAGGAGTCAATCTGACGAATGAGAAATCAGCACAGTGCATCAGTCTAACATGTTGCAGGTAATGGTGTTTGAAATGGGTAGGTGTTTGGGCCACAGGAGAGGATACAGCAAGGACAAATGTGATTAAACTAATACACAGGCTGTTTGCAGGACAGAGACACAGGATGTTGCAGGCTTGGAGAAGTGCGGGTGTTCTCCGGGTATATATATAAAAAAATTTATAGGACTCACTCTACAGAATTAAGAATATTTTGGCAGGTTTGACAGTTCAACTGTTTATTGAGCTGTTTGGCTGAAGTTCCAATTTACAACTTCAGTAGGTGAACAACTTATCTCATGGTGTGATGCTCACATTTCTGTCTGCTTGTACAAACTTTATGCAAAAGGCCTACCTAAACAGCCTGTTCAATGATCATTCAATCAGGTAGTTCCTAACAATACAAGGGTGTTGATAAATCTACAAAAGATTGTTCAGTCAGATTGTACTACATGTGGCCTGCTTACTTATTTACAACCACTTGTCACCAAGCCATGTTTAAACTGAAGCAGCTTACAATTCATAGATGCGGTGGCTGCATTTGTTTTCTTTTTTTTCAAGCCGCTTTATTTTACCTGGTGCTCCTGCCAATATGTCACATCCTGACCTATGAGCACTTACTATACTGTATTTTTGGAGCAGCAGTATTGTCATCCTAGGACTTCAAACACCTCCCCCTCTCTTCAACCCATTACCTAGGAAGCTAATGAAATTGAGATTTCAGTTCAGCTCACATGAAGTGACATGAATTTCTGGTAGGACCAACAGGAATTACCTAGGCAGAAAATTTTCTTTGCCTGAAAGAAGAAAAAATGTAGCCAAGGTATGTGAGGACTGGTAATCTGCAATTGCGTACCTTTCTTGTGTCTGGGTATCCTTTTTTTGCTTGTACCGACAACTACCAGTTTCTCCCACTTAGACCTTTTTCACACCGACAGCGTGCCACTAGTTTTAGCAGCGCTTTCAATGACGCTTTACCAGCGCTTTTCGATCACTAGCGGGGCACTTTTAACCCCGCTAGCGGCCGAGGAAAGTGTTAAAAGCACCTGCAAAGTGCCATTGATTTCAATGGCAGGGGCGATAAAGCGTGAAAGCACTCGGCCTTTTACACTGGGGCTGCAGGGGAGGCGTTTCCAGGCGCTATTTTTAGACCCAAAGCGCCTGAAAAACGCCTCAGTGTGAAATGGGTCTAAGTGAAATCTGCCTAAGACCCAGGAACTCAGTGAACTTAAGGCAGCTGCACAGACCCCTGATCTTACCAAAATCCCAGTAGGTAGATCACTGCAGGTAACTGCTGCCTGTGCAGAGAGCCCTGAATAGATGTGTCCGCCAAAGACCTGTCATTACAGTAAACAGGGCCAGTGGCCCCACCTAGTCGCTGAGGGCTATAGCAAGGATCTCCGATTCCTGCCACTGCAATTCGCACTGGCCCTAATCACGGGTTTCAACGTAGCCTCTCTAAACCATTTATCCTCTATTTATCCAGTCTGCACATAAACTATCATCTGCAATGGGTACCGTTTTTTCTTTATCGTACATCACGGGACACAGAGCCAAAGTATTTACTGTATGGGTTATATAGGCACCTCTAGGTGATGGACACTGGCACACCCCAGACAGGAAGTTTAGCTCCCTATATAACCCCTCCCCTTACTGGGAGTACCTCAGTTTTTCTGCCAGTGTCTTAGGTGTCGGTCACGAGTAAAGATGTGCTGTGCTGAGCTGCGCTGGAGAAATTTTTGCTGGGGCAAGCCATGCAACCGGATCCATTTAAAGTGTCTTTTCCAGGCTGAATTGAATGGTACCCGGGCCTCGTGTCGGAAGAAACTAGGTTCTGCCTGTAATGCTTCTCTTTTTAGAGAGCTGGACCCCGGGATCCAGTGTTTGGTTTTTTTCAGCCATATTTCCTGGTGGGGTGCTTTACAGGCCCAGGAGTGTGGATCCCCTGATAAAAAGGGGCCCCGATTCCTGAAGATTTTTTAATGGAGTCCACCGTGAGTGGTGAAGATTGGGTCTGTCTGGTTTTACCACAGAACCCTGCATCCGGAAAAGGGAAGGGAGATTCCTAAGGAATTTTTCTAATTCTTGTGGGTTTTCTCCTTTAACCACTTCAATACTAGGCACTTTTGTCCCTTCCTGCCCAAGCCACTTTTTAGCTTTCAGCGCTGTCATGCTACACTTGTACCCAAACACATTTTTTATCATTTTGTTCCCACAAATAGAGCTTTCTTTTGGTGTTATTTGATCACTGCTAGCTTTTTTATTTTTTGCGTAACAAATAAAAAATACCGAAAATTTTGGAAAAAAAAAAAGTTTTCCTTTATTTCTGTTATAAAATTTTGTAAAAAAATAAAGCGTTCTCCTTCACTGACGGGCACTGATGAGGCTGCACTAATGGGCACTGATGAGGTGGCATTAATAGGCACTTATGGGTGGCACAGGTGGGCACTGATGGCACTGCTGGGCATCACTGATGAGGAGACATCTGGCAGGCACGGACTGACTGGCACTGACTGGCAATATGTGTGGGCACTGATTGGCATTGTTTATGCACTTACTGGCATCCCTGGTGATCCATCTGTTGTGGTGGTCCTGCTGGTGTCCCTGGTGGTCCAATGTGGGCATGCGCGCGGGGGGGGGGAGGGGACCTGCGCTGATAAACAATCAGCATATAAAAAAGGTGCACATTTTGGAGGTGCATACAGCCAAAAGAGGGACACAGAGCGGATGGATGGCATGTGGAGTGTGAGTGACACAGGCATTCCCTGGCATGTTTACTTAGCATCAGACTGAGCCTTGATAGCAGCAGCAGTTGCTGGACTATTTTGCTCAGCAGTGGGTACATTTCTGGTAGTACCTCTGCATTTGTGCTTGGCACTATGGGCAGAAGGAGCGGTACAAATAGCCCGAAAAATAGGGGCTCAAAAGGGATCTCCCTCAGGCTCTGGGGAACCTCCTTCTGCAACGCCATATCCCCCTGAAATACCTAGGGAGGCTGGTCAGAGTGAGCCATTGGGGTTAGGGGCTGCAACTGCTTCTGGCATTTCAGCCCCTGTATACATTACTCAGGAGGTTTTTTCCTCAGCCAAGAGTGGATTGGAGGAAAGATTAACGGCCTTAATCACATCTTCACAAAGTGGAAAAAAGCGCATTAGGTCCCCTTCTACCACCCAGGACCCTCAAACAGAGGAACTCTGGGAAAGGGAAGATGAATCCCCCTCAGGGAACCGGGAAGAGACTGATGATTCCTCTTCCGAGGAATCAGTCTTCAGCTTCACAGGCTGAGAAATTGCTGGTGCATTCTCTTACTGAAATGGTCCATTCCACATTTAAGTTACCCGTAACCGAGTCAGTTGAAAAGCCCACGTCTTGTTTGGGTTCACTGAAGCCTCCTCAAGCTGTGCATGCTTTTCCTGTCCATTCATTGCTGGAAAAGCTTATATATTCTGAGTGGGATCACCCAGATAAGCATTTTTTCCCTCCTAAAAAGTTTTCAACACTTAATCCTATGGGAGGAAAAATTTACAAAGATGTGGGGTATACCAGCAATTGACGCTGCTATATCCTCTGTGAATAAAAGTTTGACCTGTCCTGTTGACAACACTCAAATGCTTTAGGGATCCAACCAATAAAAAGTTGGAATTCCTGTTAAAAAACATTTATTCCTTGGCAGGTTCAGTAGCTCAACCTGCAGTGGTGGCAATTGGAGTGTGTCAGTCCTTGAGAGAGCACTTGAAACAGGTGCTCAAGGTTTTCCCTGAACAACCTACAAGACAGAACGCTAAAGCCTCTTTATGAAGGGGCGCCCCCGCTAATTCGTGTGGGGGGAAGACGACTGCTAGCGTTCTCAAAGGTTTGGCAGGAGGATTTTCAGGACAGATGGGTGGTCTCTACAATAACTCTAGGTTACAAACTAGAGTTCTGAGAATTCCCATCTCCTCGTTTCCTCAGATCAAATGTTCCCAAAGACCCATAGAAAAATAAGTCTTTCCTTCAAGCGTTAGACCGACTTTTGTCGCAAAAAGTGATCATAGTGGTTCCCATGGAAGAGCAGGGGTTGGGGTTTTATTCAAACCTTTTCACAGTGCCAAAACCAAAACGGAGATGTCAGACCCATTCTAGATCTCAAAAGATCTAAACCGGTTCCGAAGGGTTCGTTCTTTTTGCATGGAATCAATCCGATCAGTGGTCTCCATCCTACAAGCAGGAGAACTTCTGGCATCAATCGACATCAAGGATGCATACCTGCATGCACGTATTTTCACCCGGTCATCAGAAATATCTGCGCTTCGAATTGAAAAAACTTCATTTTCAGTTTGTAGCTCTACCTTTCGGTCTAGCTAATGCACCTCGGGTGTTTACAAAGGTCCTGGCCCCTCCTCTGGCCAGATTAAGGGCTCAGGATATAACGATTATAGCTTACCTAGATGACCTGCTCTTAATAGACCGGTCGGTAGCCCACTTAGACCAAAGCTTGGTCACCACAGTCAACTACCTGGAATACCTAGGTTGGGTTCTCAACCTAGAGAAGTCTTCTTTAAAGCCAGTAAGAAGACTAGAGTACTTGGGTCTGGTTATAGATACAGCCCAGAAAAGGGTGTTTTTACCCCAGGCAAAAATCAGCGCCATAAAGAAGCTAGTTCAGGTAGTCAGGGCGAAGAAGGGTCCTTCTATTCGCCTCTGTATGAGGTTGTTGGGAAAGATGGTGGCTTCATTCGAAGCGGTTCCCTATGCTCAGTTTCATTCGAGACTGCCGCTAAACAGTATCCTGTCTGCCTGGAACTAGAAAGTCCAAGGGCTAGATTTTCCGTTGCGTTTGTCGCCGATAGTGCGTCAGAGCCTCAGTTGGTGGTTGATACCTGAGAATCTGCGGAAAGGGAAATCCTTCTTACCAGTTACCTGGAAGGTGGTAACAACAGATGCCAGCCTTTCGGGTTGGAATCCTTGGTCCTGGTAGAGAGGACTGTCCAAGGGAAATGGTCCAGACCCGAGAGGACCTTACCCATCAACATTCTAGAAATTCTGGCAGCGTACCTAGCCCTAAAGGACTGGACATTCAGGTTACAGGGTTGTCCTGTCAGGATCCAGTCTGACAATGCCATAGCAGTGGCTTATATCAATCACCAAGAGGGCACCAGAAGTCGTGCAACCCAGGGAGAGGTAAACCAGATCCTAACCTGGGCAGAAAAGCACGTGTCGTGCATATCGGCAATCTTCATTCCAGGGGTAGAGAACTGGCAGGCGCATTATTTAAGTCGCCAGCAGTTGTTCCTGGGGGAATGGTCTCTTCACCCAGACATCTTCCTAGCTATATGCCAAAGATGGGGGATCAAGGACGTAGATCTGCTTGCGTCCAGGTTCAACAACAAGATCGACAACTTTGTGTCAAGAACAAGGGATCCACTTGCATGCGGGACAGATGTGTTGGTGACCGCATGGGATCAGTTCTCACCGATTTATGCATTCCCTCCTATTCTGCTGCTACGACTTCTTCGCAGATCAAGCAGGGAAAGAAGTCAGTGGTTCTTGTGGCCCAGAAGATCTTGGTATGCAGAAATAGTAAACATGGCGGTAGGGACCACCACGTCCAAACCTGCTATCGCAGGGACCAGTGTTCCATCTTATACCTTACAAACGCTAAATTTAACGGTTTGGCTATTGAAACCCACATTCTGAAGAATCGCGAGCTTTCAGGCTCAGTGATATCTACCTTGAATAATGCAAGGAAGCCAGAATTGGCGGCTCTTTCTTGTAAGGAGCCATATTTAATCCTTCACAAGGATAAAGTAGTATTGTGTCCCCATCCTAGCTTTCTGCCAAAGGTGGTTTCAGGTTTTCACCTAAACCAGGATATTGTTTTACCTACATTTTTTCCGGAACCCTGTTCTACGGAAGAAAAGTCGCTACATTCTCTGGATGTAGTGAGAGCGGTCAAAATCTATTTGGAGGCGGCTGCTCAGGTTCGGAAAATGGATGTTTTGTTTGTGTTGCCTGAAGGTCCTAGGAAAGGACAGGCAGAGTCGAAATCTACTATTGCTAAGTGGATTCGGAAAGTAATTATTCAAGCTTGTGGTTTGAAGAGGAAAGTTCCACCTTTTCAAATCAAAGTGCACTCCACCAGGGCGGTTAGTGCTTCATGGGCAGTGCATCACCAGGCCTCCATGGCTCAAATCTGCAAGGCCGCAATTTGGTCTTCAGTCCATACATTCACCAGATTCTATCAGGTGGATGTAAGAAGGCATGAGGATATCGCCTTTGGGCGCAGTGTGCTGCAGGCAGCAGTATAGGTCCTTAGGTCTGATTGCACCCCACTTTTGTTTGTGTCTCCCTCCCCTCAGATAGCATTGCTCTGGGACATCCCATACAGTAAATACTGTGGCTCTGTGTCCCGTGATGTACGATAAAGAAAATAGGATTTCTATAACAGCTTACCTGTGAAATCCTTTTCTTGGAGTACATCAGGGGACACAGAGGTCCCGTCCCTCTTCTAATACACGTATATTGCTTTGCTACAAAACTGAGGTACTCTCAGTAAGGGGAGGGGTTATATAGGCAGCTAAACTTCTTGTCTAGGGTGTGCCAGTGTCCATCACCTAGAGGTGCCTATATAACCCATACAGTAAATACTGTGGCTCTGTGTCCCCTGATGTACTACAAGAAAAGGATTTTACAGGTAAGCTGTTATAAAAATCCTATTTTTTCTCTCATAAATAAAAGTTTCAGACAGAGGCTGCTGTGTGTTACATGGGGAAATTTAATAAAATTGGATCAAACAGAAACTGGAGCAGCTGTGCATAGTAACCAATCAGCTGCTTGCTTCAACTTGTTCATATAAGCTTTGGAAATGAAAGGCAGAAGCTGATTGGTTGTCATATCAAGGTGCTCCAGATTCTGGCTGCCCCAGACTTCATAAATTCTCCTCAATGACTTCCTGCAGCAGCAGCTTCCAACCATAACTAGAGGGGGTAAAGGAAAAGAAGACAGACTACCCAGGTATCTAGAGCTTACTCACTATACAATCAAATTGTGCAATCTCCTTTAGAACTCCCACCTAAGTAGTTTAAAGTAGGGCCACTGTTAGAAATCTTGGGGGCCCCCTCGACCCCGCCCCCACTATTATGAACAAGCCCCAATACAGCTGTAGCGCATTGGTGCATTCTTTGTTCTGCGACAATCAACTACTTCATCTACCTATAAAACAGCAACATTATTTAAAGCAGTATTAAACCCAAAAGCAAATATTTATTGTATTGCAGCTTACCAATTCTTAGAAGTGATTTCTGCATTCGTTTTCTATAAGCATTCTTTCTTTTATTTTCACCTGGTGACCCTGCACCAAGTCTGTTGTTTTTCAATAGAACAAGCTGCCCTGAAGATGTAACAGATAATTGAGACTAACCATTTACCACCGACAGGGGTGCTTACAATGATAAGCCTTTAATTATTCACGTAAAACCTTCACATATTCCAGGAGGCTACAAAAAGCAGGGACAAGCAGCAGTCTGCTACATGCACTCCTATGGAATGCTGTGTAGCACAGTATGAAGCCGAGGAAATTATTTTTTCAGCTTCTATGCTTAGTGCTAGATCCTGGCTTTCTTAGAAAGCACAATTCCAGCACTAAATCCAGAGGGGGGCACACAGAAACTGCTGAGGCCAAGATAGCTTTTTTTTTTTTTTTAAAGGGCACTTGGATAAATAGCCACTATCCCTACACCATTTTAAAACAGGTGGTAGGGACTCATGCAGGCTTAAAATATGCCGGGCATAACATTCCTGCATTTGAGGAACCATAGATGTCACAGTGTACAGCCTTCTAAACAAGTGAATGTACTCTTGTAAAACGCTGATGCTTCAGTGCGCACGTGGGCAGGAAAGCACAGATGCACTGAAGCATTATAGGACTACAACTGTATACACCTATTCACTTGTATAGGAGGCTGTACTCAAAGCACATGCGGCTCCTTGGGTGTGGCAAAGCACCTACAATTTTACGCAAAACATGGAATCGGTCTCCCGCCATCTGTGTGTATATGAGGCCTCAAGTGGTTATTGAGATATCTATTAGGCAGTACAAAATTCACTCCGGTTATGGACAGGAAAATTCTAAAATAAGCCATCTCTACAAACTTAATAACCATTACCATTATTATTGTAAATGTATTACACTTATTATAAAGCAGCAGAGATGTCTTAGTTTAGAACTTTCTTTTTACAGCAACTAATTAGCATAGATGAACTCAGGCACATTTGGACCCTTGTCTGAACCCACCTCATAAGTGGGAGCTAAACTAAACAGATGTCAGTGTTTTGGCATCTGTACCCATTCAGATTGTGTCCACATATACCACACAACGGACAGGGGTGGATTTGTGATGGCTGTATGGGTGGCCAGATGTAAATGGACAATGGACTTGTGTTCATTTACATTAGGCTACTTCTGATCTATCACGTTTAGGTCTGGAAAAATAGAAAGAATGTAGTCCCAATTAAAAAGCTTGGGTAAGATTCTTAAAGGGGAATGGTTGGGGGGGGGGGGGGCAGTAAAAACACAGCTCAGCTGCGTGTTTTTATTGCACCCCCCTCCCACAACACAAGTGTAAACTAGCATCTCATGCTTATGATCATCATTATGATGATCACAGCATAGCAGGTGCTCTATGGCTCTGTCACGGTGTCATATGGCTGTTGGGTGCTGACTGTTATGGCTAAACTGTGTTACAGTCTGACACACACAGTACAGCCATAAGTTAACAGAGTCAGCACCCAATAGCCATGTGACACTGTGACAGAGCCATAGAGCACCTGCTGTGCTGTGATCACCATAACGATTATCCTAAGCACACAGTGTGGAGTCTGGGCACTGTATCTTCTCTCTGGATTAGCTTGTGTCAGTGTCACTGTGTGTGCAGCGGGCTGCCTGCCTGTGCGCCGCTACCTGCCGCCAAGATTAGTACTGCTGCGCGCTCTCAGCTTCCTCACATCAGTCTCTCCTTCTGGCCGTGGCGTCTGTACTTGCTGAGGGAGCGGGGCAGATAGAATCTACATAACAATCATTCCGCCAGAGACAGACAGGCAGAGACAGTGGGCGGCCGACACTAATTTGTGCAGGTGCAGTGCAACATGCGGCGCAGGATTATGTGCCTGCATCCCAGAAATGGGGGAAGAAAAATCCCTCAATGGCTCTCACCTCCTGGGCCTCTCTGTTGACCTGACAGGGCCCAGTAAAATGTAATTCTACATCCTGGCAACCATGTGGGAGCAGGGGTGTGGTTTAGCAAAGCCCTTTTTTTTTTTTTATTTAGGCAAAAATGAACTATAAAGCTGCCGGGCCCCCCTGTTGAGCTTATGGGGCCTGATAAAACAGGGCCGGTTGTACTGCTTCATCAGCGGCAGTGGTTTAACAGCATACCTGATTGGATACTAATTATTAAAGGAGATTGTACAATCAGACTGTATAGTATATGGTCAGCTGTCAGCTATAGGCCCTCATTTACATCTGCACTGTTTAGGAGTATGCATGTTGCACGTGTTATACAATGCACGGTTTTCTAAAAACTTCAACAAAGATGCAACAAGTAAGACTTTTTGTTAGACACTACATCAGCAGTTTAACTAAAATGAGCAGATGTCAACAGTCCTTTTACCACTTGTCTACCAGCACTGTTCATGTACTGTAGCTTGTATAATGGGATATTAAACACAGCCCTGGCAGCTGTGTTTAAAGTATAGGTTTAACATGTTACACCCATATTTAGGGTGTAACATGTAACCTGTTACTACTGCAGCAGCACCCGCTCCCCCCTCAATCACTAATTTTGACAATGGGCGAAGGGGATCCTCTCCCTACACCCGCTGCCACAATTGGACAAAACAGTGCAGTTGTGCGGGGTAGATCTGTGACTTAATTCCAAGTCTCATCTTCCATCGAGGCAGACTTCCTGCAAGCCTCAATGAACTATGAGGGTGCTGATGAGGGCTCTTGTACTTCATTAACACTTCCTGCACTCCAGGAACTGTCTGCCCATACGGGAAGTATGGACAGACAGCTGTACTGAGTGTCTGCAGGAGCCTGGCACTATACCTGCAAAGTGCTGATCATGGGTGCAATGCTTTGCAGGCTCCTAATTAATAATAAATAATAATAAATGCCTGCAAAAAAAATTAGCATTTATTTCTTTTAAAGTGAATTTAGTGTTTACATTTGTTTAGCCCACTATGGGCTTTCAGGTGGAAAATATCACTTCCACTCCCTGCCAAAGGTACCATCTTTCCCACGTGACTGCCCACCATGTGTCTTGGCCTTCCGTTGTCCCACCTGTGGACCTGGAATTGGCATGGTGGCTGTCAGCTGTTGGAATAAATTTAAGAACTGCAATAAGCTGACAATACAGTGCCTCTGCTGCAATGAAACGAAGAGGGAAAGGTTTACTGAAATAGGGAGAGGGGGGTGTGTTCTGTAGTCCACCAGGTGATGGGGCGGACTCAATTGACCACTTGGTCTTTTTTTATGCCGTCACTCTTCTATGTTTCTATGAGAACTTGGGCAGTGCTTAGGATTTTAGTAGGTAGAAGCACTGTGTTGTCAAGCTCACTAGAGAAGGTTAGGGGATCACTGGATCTCTCATCCCATAAAATATTTTTCAGTAATTTACTGCAGCATTTTTAAAGCGACAACACACATTTTACACAGCATCGCTCAGCTCTTAAAAGCAGAGGGGCAGCGATCTGAATTATCACACTGCAGAGCTCAGTGAGGAGAGCCATGAGCCTGGATTGGTGGGAAGGGACCAACCCCTCCTCACAGTACTGGAAACATGCACAGCTGTGGTTGTCAATCACAGGTGGTGTGCTGGAGCTCTTCAGGTGGTGTGCTGGAGCTCTTCTTTTGCCAACACTAATTATCTTTTGGAGTCCAGAAAAACTGTCAGAAGTGACTCATGCAGATAGCAGAGGTATCAGGCAACAGAGAGAAACCACTCTCAGTGCTTTGGATAGAGACAAGTACATAGTATAGGGGCACGTGCTTTATTCATATTTCAGGTCTGAGGTTTACAACCACTTTAAACTCCACCTTTTGGTGGTCAGGAGGGGCTGCTGCAGGAGGTGCATGGTATAAACACACAGATGCCACGACGGAGGCCCAACGTCCTCAACCTCTGATCATTGGCAAAACATGTACCTTGCGCATTTAACTTTTGAAGCCACAGCTCACATACAGATAAGAAATCACACCATGTACATATACTTACTCCTTTAGCTCTTTACATGGAGAGTGACAGGATGGAGCAAAGGGAGCGGGGTTAGTGAGTTTATCCAGGGTGCATGCTGTTCCGATAGCACGCACAACCAAACCAGACTCGCCCTCTAGGTCAAAGCACTGCAGGTAGCCAACCACAGCATTCCCCCGCATCTCCAAGACCTTCACACCGATCTTCCTTTGCAGCTCACCTGGGGACAAGGAAATAAAAACATGATTGTGAGGCTGCTGATTATATGAACGCTCTACTGCACTGTGCATCATCACCCCAACTGGGACACAGACAGTAGAGCTGCACGATTAATCGTTAAAGAATCGCAATTCTAGCCCCCTCCCAATCTTAAAACAGCATTTCCCCAATTCTATGTAACAAGTGAAGAGAGTTCTCTGCTCACTTCTGACAAAAAATAAAAAATCCAGGCAGCCTGCCAAGTTTATCTCAACATAGGAGATAACTATAAACAAAGTAACATTTCGTTCTTAGATCAAAGGGATGAACTTCAGTCTGTAGATGAGGGCAGTTTAACAACTTAAGGACTAAACCTTTTTCTGACACTTGTTGATTACAAGTTAAAATCAGTATTTTTTGCTAGAAAATTACTTAGAACCCCCAAACATTATATAATTTTTTTTAGCAGAGACCCTAGAGAATAAAATGGCGGTTGTTGCAATATTTTAAATAACACTGTATTTGCGCAGCTGTTTTTTAAACGCAATTTTTTTGAAAAACAAAACAAAAAACACTTTAACCGCTTGCGGACCGCGCTAAAGCCGAATGACGGCTACAGTGCGGCTCGATAACTCTGGGAGGACGTATATTGACGTCCTCCCAGTAGTCTGCTCCCGCGCACCCGGGAATATCCATGACCGTCGGGTCCAGAGGACCCGATGCATCACGGATCATGGTAAACGGCCGCTGAAAGCGGCCGTTTACCACGTGGTCTGTAAACAAACCAACGTCACGTCCGGTTCCTCTCTGCCCTCTCTGTACCGATCGGTACAGTGCGAGGGGAGAGATTGGTGGCAGCAGCGCTGTGGGCTGGATATGTAGTGCCCACAGTGCTATTTGCCCATTCCAGCCATCCAACCATGCTTAGCCATCCATACTCAGCATACCCATCTATGCTCAGCATACCCATCCATCCAAACATACTCAGCATACCCATCCATCCTCAGCCATCCATCCTCAGCATACTCAGCCATCCAATCCATACATCCATACATGCTCAGCCATCCATACTCAGCATATCCATCCATCCATGCTCAGCATACTCCTCCATCCATCCATGCTCAGCCATCTATACTCAGCAATACCCATCCATCCACCCGTGCTCAGCAATACTCATCCATCCATGCTCAGCCATCCATACTCATCCTCAGCAATACTCATCCATCCATCCCATCTATACCCAGCCATACTCATTCATGCTCAGTCATCCCCATCCATGGCTCATCCATCCCCATTCATGCTCATCTATGCAACATCAGTTCTCATCCGTGCCACTACAGTGCCTCAAAAGTGTAATAGGTAGTCAAATTAGATTTGAAACTTATGCCCCTAGAACACCTGATGCTGCTCCCTGCATGTTGGATCTCTCTATATGGTCACACTGTGGAAAAATCTCCCACATGTGGCATCACTGTACTCAGGAGGAGAAGGAGAATCTATTTTGGGGTGTAATTTTTGGTATGTACATGCTATGTGTTAGAAATATTGTGTAAATGGACAACGTTGTGTAAAAAAATAAATAAATAAATAAAAAAATGCGTTCTCATTTTCGTTACACATTTTACAAAAACTTGTAGAAAAAAAATGACATGTTCAAAAGACTCATTATGCCTCAGATTATACGTTGGGGTGTTTTCTTTGAAAAATGGGGTAATTTTTGGGGGCGTTTCCATTGTCCTGGTTCTCTAGGGCCTTCAAAAGTGCAAGAGGTAGTGAAGAAATTATATGTGTAATTTATGCTCCAAGAACGCCTGATGAGGCTCCCTGCACGTTGGGCCTCTGTATGTGCTCACGCTGTGTAAAAGTCTCACATATGTGGTATCGCCATACTCAGGAGTAGTAGAATGTGTTTTGGGGTGTAACTTGTGGTATGCATAATCTATGTGTGAGAAATAACCTGCTAATATAACAATTTTGTGAAAAAAAAATATCTTGATTTTGCAAAGAATTGTGGGAAAAAATTACAACTTCAAAAAACTCACTATGCCTCTTACTAAATACTGGGGGGTATTTGTACTTTCCTGGCTTGTTAGGTCTCAAGAATTGAGATAGGCCTTCAGTGCATCAGGTGTGATCAATTTTCAGAGATTGGCACCATAGCTTGTGGACTCTCTAACTTTCACAAAGACCAAATAATATACACTGATTTGGGTTATTTTTACCAAAGATATGTAACAATATAAATTTTGTCCAAAATAAATATATGAAGAAAAAATTACTAAAATTTGCAAAGTTTAATAACAGAAACAAAAGAAAAATGCTTTTTTTTTTTTTTTTTTTTTTTTTTTTTTTTTACAGAATTTTCTTTTATAGCGCAAATAAAAATAAAAAAAAATAGTGGTGATTAAATACCACCAAAAGAAAGCTCTATTTGTGTGAAAAAAACAAAAACAAATATTTCATAAAGGTGACAGCATTTGTCATTCAAAATGTGAGAGCACCGAGAGCTGAAAATTGGTCTGGTTAGGAAGGGGGGTTTAAGTGCCCAGTGGGTAAGTGATTAATGAATTTAAAAAAAAAATTGGAAAGTTAGCCCAATTTTTTTGTATAATGTGAAAGATGATGTTACGCCGCGAGAATCACGATCTTTCTTCTAAGCAAAAAAAATGTGATTCACATAGTTACATAGTAGGTGAGGTTGAAAAAAGTCCATCAAGTCCAGCCTATGTGTGTGATTATGTGTCAGTATTACATTATATATCCCTGTATGTTGCGGTCATTCAGGTGCTTATCTAATAGTTTTTTGAAGCTATCGATGCTCCCCGCTGAGACCACCGCCTGTGGAAGGGAATTCCACATCCTTGCCGCTCTTATAGTAAAGAACCCTCTACGTAGTTTAAGGTTAAACCTCTTTTCTTCTAATTTTAATGAGTGGCCACGTGTCTTGTTAAACTCTCTTCTGCGAAAAAGTTTTATCCCTATTGTGGGGTCACCAGTACGGTATTTGTAAATTGAAATCATATCCCCTCTCAAGCGTCTCTTCTCCAGAGAGAATAAGTTCAGTGCTCACAACCTTTCCTCATAACTAAGATCCTCCAAACCCTTTATTAGCTTTGTTGTCCTTCTTTGTACGCGCTCCATTTCCAGTACATCCTTCCTGAGGACTGGTGCCCAGAATTGGACAGGATACTCTAGGTGTGGCCGGACCAGAGTCTTGTAGAGTGGGAGAATTATTGTTTTATCTCTGGAGTTGATCCCCCTTTTAATGCATGCCAATATTCTGTTTGCTTTGTTAGCAGCAGCTTGGCATTGCATGCCATTGCTGAGCCTATCATCTACTAGGACCCCCAGGTCCTTTTCCATCCTAGATTCCCCCAGAGGTTCTCCCCCAGTGTATAGATTGCATTCATGTTTTTGCCACCCAAATGCATTATTTTACATTTTTCTACATTGAACCTCATTTGCCATGCAGTCGCCCACCCCATTAATTTGTTCAGGTCTTTTTGCAAGGTTTCCACATCCTGCGGAGAAGTTATTGCCCTGCTTAGCTTAGTATCGTCTGCAAGTACAGAGATTGAACTGTTTATCCCATCCTCCAGATCGTTTATGAACAAATTAAATAGGATTGGTCCCAGCACAGAACCCTGGGGAACCCCACTACCCACCCCTGACCATTCCAAGTACTCCCCATTTATCACCACCCTCTGAACTCTCCCTTGTAGCCAGTTTTCAATCCATGTACTCACCCTATGGTCCATGCCAACCGGCCTTATTTTGTACAGTAAACGTTTATGGGGAACTGTGTCACATGCTTTTGTTAAATCCAGATAAACGTCTACGGGCCTTCCTTTATCTAGATGGAAACTCACCTCCTCATAGAAGGTTAATAGATTGGTTTGGCAAGAACGATTCTTCATGAATCCATGCTGATTACTACTAATGATCCCGTTCTTATTACTAAAATCTTGTATATAGTCCCTTATCATCCCCTCCAAGAGTTTACATACTATTGATGTTAGGCTAACTGGTTTGTAATTCCCAGGGATGTATTTTGGGCCCTTTTTAAATATTGGTGCTACATTGGCTTTTCTCCAATCAGCTGGTACCATTCCAGTCAGTAGACTATCTGTAAAAATGAGGAGCAACGGTCTGGCAATCACTTGACTGAGTTCCCTAAGTACCCTCGGATGCAAGCCATCTGGTTCCGGTGATTTATTAATGTTAAGTTTCTCAAGTCTAATTTAAATTCTGTCCTCTGTTAACCATGAAGGTGCTTCCTGTGTTGTGTCATGAGGATAAACACTGCAGTTTTGGTTACTGAAGCCCCCCGATTTACCCGTGAAGACTGAGGAGAAGAATAAATTCAATACCTTCGCCATCTCCCCATCCTTTGTAACCAGATGTCCTTCCGCATTCTTTATGGGGCCAATATGGACTGTCCTCCCTTTTTTACTGTTTACATACTTAAAGAATTTCTTGGGATTTTTTTTGCTCTCCTTCGCTATGTGTCTTTTATGTTCTATCCTAGCTGTCCTAATTGCACCCTTACATTTCTTGTTGCATTCTTTATAAAGTCTGAATGCTGAGGATGATCCCTCATCTTTGTATTTTTTAAAGGCCTTCTCCTTTGCTTTTATATGCATTTTTACATTGGAGTTAAGCCATCCAGGACTTTTGTTCGCTCTTTTAAATTTATTACCCAATGAGATACATTGGCTAATGCCCTTATTTAATATGCTCTTAAAGCAAACCCATCTCTCCTCTGTATTCTTTGTTCCTAATATTTTATCCCAATTTATGCCTTTTAGCAAGGTTTGTAGTTTAGGGAAGTTGGCTCTTTTGAAATTCAGTGTCTTTGTATTCCCTTTGTTTGCTATTTGTGTGATTTATACTGAAACAAATTGACCTGTGATCGCTGTTACCTAAATTGCCCCGTATTTCCACATCCGTGATCAGGTCTGTATTGTTGGTAATCAGTAGATCCAGTAATGTTTTATTTCTAGTTGGTGCGTCTACCATCTGACCCATAAAATTGTCCTGCAAGACATTAAGGAACTGGCGAGCCTTAAATGAATGTGCGGTTCCCTCAGCCCAGTCTATGTCTGGATAATTAAAATCCCCCATTATGATAACACTTCCCATCCTTGCTGCTAATCCAATTTGCGATAGGAGATCTGTCTCCACTTCCTCCCTCAGGTTAGGGGGCCTATAGCATATTCCCAGTATTATTTTCCCCTTAGCTTCATCCCTTTGGAGCTCTACCCATAAGGATTCCACCTCCTCCCTAGCTCCCTCAGCGATGTCATCTCTCACATTTACTTGTACATTATTCTAAATATATAGGCATACCCCTCCCCCTTTTTTACCCTCTCTATCCTTGCGGTATAGGGTATACCCTTGAATGTTTGCCAGCCAATCATGAGAGCTGTTGAACCAGGTCTCTGAAATTCATGTATGTAAGCAATAAAATCATAGAGAACAAAACATAATACCACCCGATACCCAAAAAAAGTCTCTAATCACTTATTGCAGCAGCGCTTTGTGTCAAGATAGTAAAAACACATGAGGAGCGACATTAAAACTTTTAACAATAAAGGAGATCCAGGAAAGTTCAAGTAGCTGTGGTCTATTGTAGTGGAGAGCCTCTTTCACCAAGGAAAATCACCACGTGCAGGGGGTATCACCCCAATGGACTTGCACTCACCAAAAGATCAGCATACATAAGCCTTCAGGGAAATCCCCTGAAGAAGTCACGTGATCGGTGACGTCACGCGTAGGGACGGATTGGGCACATCTGATTGACAGAGGATAACGAGCTCGCCGCTCGTAGGATTGTAGCATTGATCTGTCATTTTTTATAATATGACTGACATCTGGTGGTTGGATGAAGGAGAAAGGAAGCGTTTATTATAAAGGCTTATGTATGCTGATCTTTTGGTGAGTGCAAGTCCATTGGGGTGATACCCCCTGCACGTGGTGATTTTCCTTGGTGAAAGAGGCTCTCCACTACAATAGACCACAGCTACTTGAACTTTCCTGGATCTCCTTTTATTGTTAAAAGTTTTAATGTCACTCCTCATGTGTTTTTACTATCTTGACACATAGCGCTGCTGCAATAAGTGATTAGAGACTTTTTTTTGGGTATCGGGTGGTATTATGTTTTGTTCTCCTATGATTTTATTGCTTACATACATGTGTTTATTTTACTCAAGCAGCTGCTCTGTCTACATCAGATTTCTCAGTAAAACCTGGCGCAGAGGAGTGGGGGATAGAGGCGGACACATCTTCCACTTTTTTCTAATTTCAGGCCTCTGAAATTCCCACAAAATCCAAATCCTCCTCGTATAACAGTATCTCTAGTTCACCCATCTTGTCTGCCAGGCTCCTGGCATTGGTGAACATGCCACATAGTTTAGACCGGTCGCATATTATCCTCGTATTGGGTGTTTTGAGATTGCAACTAGGACTTGCTACTATACTCACCTTGTGTTTTTGTGCTTTGGTTAACCTACCACTAATGCCCCCAATACTACCCTCTGGAATATCTTCCGCGCTGGCTATCTCTGCCTCTGGACCCTCACCCCCATCGCCTAGTTTAAAAACCCCTCTAACTTTTTGGCCATCTTCATTCCCAGCAGATCTGCACCCTCCTCATTTAGGTGCAGTCCGTCCCTTCTATAGTACCGGTTACCGACTGAGAGACTGAGACTTTAGACAGAATTGTGCAGCTCTAACAAACAGCAATACAAACCTGACCAGGAGTCTTCCCTCCCGGCATCAGTGTACATATATCAAGGGTTAAAGCCTGTTTTAGGACAACATCTGGATCATTCACTGCAACAAAGCTGGTAGTAGCAATGTCATAGATTGGTTTGCCACTTTACCAAGTACAGGGCCCTAACTTTTTATTGAGTAAACTATTTTCTTTTTTTTTAAAGAACAACTCATTCCCCTCTGAGTGATCAATGTACATTAAAAAGGATTTTAACAAACTTTGTTGCAGATTATGTTGTATATTATGTTGTATATATTGTTATTCTGACAAAATAGCGTTTGTCTGCTTTTCATGTGTGAATCTAAAGGGAGTGATCTTATAATTATCAATCAGCTGCTGCACCTGCAGGGCTCTGAGGAAAGTTGCAGGGTCTGCATCCCTTTAGACATGATTTCCCTTTGGGAGTACTTCACCAAAAATTACATTTTCGTTGCAGGGGATGCTCAAAATCTGATTTGCATCTTAGTGCAGACTTTTCCCGAAATCAGTAAGCCAATCACTCAAGCAGGAAATTATATATCTGGCAGGCATTCTGTACACCATCTGTATACAGCAGTGTTTCTCAACCCAGCCCCCAAGGCGCCCCAACAGGTCATGTTTTAAAGATTTCTCTCAGACAAAAACGGCTGTGGTAATTACTAAGGTAGTGAAACTGATCAAATCACCTGTGCAAAATAATGGAAAGCATGAAAACATGACTTATTGGGGTGCCTTGAGGACTGGAGTTGAGAAACACTGGTATGCAGAATGCCTCAAGGTAGCCTTATTGCATTGTATTTTACAGAAAATTACAGAGCTGCAGATTGAAAGGGAAAGGTAATTTTTAATAACATTCAATTACATTAGGACTTGTGCCGCAATTGTATATGCTATATTATGTTTTTTTTTATTGCTAATGTTTTTACCACGACAGTAGAGTTACTCTTTAAACTCTGTTTACTGAGCTCATGTGAAAATTGTACAAGGTATCACCATCACAACAGAATTATCAATGTAGTTCTCAATAAAGTAAATTGAAGACAAGCCCCTGTAGTTTCTTTGCACATACATACAACTTCTTCAAAGCATAATACAAAAGAAGCAAGAAAATCACACTCCAGACCTGAGTGACCCCAACCTATGGGTAGCGACCTTGAGTCCAAAGTTGTGTGATATTTTGGGGGGGGGTACCTGTTATATTTAAACTTTCCAATACAGAAGAATTTGGGTAACCAGTGCTAGTCCACTGGTATATGTTAGGCAATGAGACTCAACCAAAAAGGATTTTCTCTTTCACAGCAGTTTTTAAAGAATTTGTAAAGATGTGACCAAAAGTTGACTACTAGTCTGATTAAGCAGACTACCTATGGGATATATGTGTATATACAAAGTAGAAGCACATAAATCGTTAAACCGGCTCTTCTTACCGGACATGAGTGATATCAGCCTTTGTCGGGCCTCGTTGGAGGCTCTCGGAGTCCGGATTCGGTCAATCCACTGGTATTCTGGATCCTCATTCACCACCAGCTCCTCCACAAACCCATGTATGACCACAGCGCGATATGACTTTGGGATAGACGTGGCTGGAAAGTGTGAAGAAGGAAAAGTGTTCACAAAGAATCATGTTACACAAAAAGCATAAAGATAGCATTTAAATCCTAAGTCAAATCCTCCCTCTACATTACCGTCCCCCACACCATTATTTCAAGAAAAAAAAATGCTGAACGCTGTAGAGAGTGGTACCATGCAGTTTCCTGTAAATCCGGGGTAGCCCAATAATACATCTCTAAGGGGCAGGGTCTCAATACTCAGAGTAAATGCAGCTGGGAGTCACTGAACCGAAGATCAACATCAGCTAATGGCAGAGAAAACTTATTACACATAGAAGACAGTGTCAAGGATTTTTCTCTCTAGTATCTATCAAACACAGAAATATCAGTTCTGGGCAAACTAATCCTAACCAGTTCAGCTCTCGCACCTGTACACCCCTATGCAGCAGAGAATGTTTTATATTTCTGCTATGGGCCTGTTTATTCAGAAAAAAACATCATTACTCAGGATAGTAAAGTAATGCATATATTTTTTTCTTTTTTTTTTTGCAAGGTCACTTTAACTGACATCATGCAAATGGAAGCTCATCCCTTTAAAGGACAGGTGAACGAAACAGTTACAAAATTAACGATTTATTATTTTTTTATTTCTCCAGCTTATGTCTGAACAACATTTCTAAACAATGTTACTTTGTATCTTTCAGTCTCTCTCTCAATTTTTTTAAGTTAACACTGTTTCTATGACCCCATACACACTATTAGATTTTCTGCAGACTTGTCTTCAGATTTACCAAAACCATGTAGTGCAAGGGCCTGCCTGATTACATACAAATTCAAACTCTTAAGACTTAACTTCATATTACATGGTTTTGGTAAACGTGAAGGCAAAAATCTGCAGAAAATCTAATGGTGTGTATGGGGCTTAAGGCTCCTTTCACACCCACAGACCGATCAAGTCAGTTTTTCAGGCGGTCCCAATCTATGGAACGACAGATGTCAACGGACATGTGTCTGCTGACACCAGCCAGCATCTGATCTGATCCTGTTCTCTAAAAACAGACAAGTCGAATGACATTTGGTCCGTTTCCATCCGATCACCCCATACCGAACAGTGGGCTGTGTCTGTGTCAGCTCTGCATAGCTAAACAGATACGGACCTGTCACCCGCCTGCTCAGAGGGAATCAGCTGTGAGATCCACTTGACGTAGTCCGCCCCCATCGAAAAGGGGCCTACGGCAGGCCATACTCGGTTCAAATCTTGACCGGTTCAGCATGAACAAGCTGAGATTTGAACTGTGTATGGGCATGCTGAATGTATCAAGTTGATAGATCAACTTGGGTACAACTAGCAATCAGGGCTTTACCTGCAATTATCGCTGGCGGCTGCTATAGACGCTAGCAATAATCACTGTCTTCTGCCAGAGGGGATGCCTTCCCCTGCCAGGAGAAGACAATGGCTTGGTAGAAGGAATTCCCACATCATCACTGTCTGTGTTGATGGGGGAATCTAGCAAATTTCTTTACTGCAACCTGGGGCTGCAGGAAAGAAATTCACTCCTTTTATGGCCGGCATAAAGTGGTTGTGACCCTTTAAAAAAAAAAGCTCCTGTCCATTTAAGGCATTCTATATAGCATAGTGCCTTTGCAGTGTCAGTTGACCTTTTCCATGTTGTACAATACCTGGTTGATCCTGCTTGTTCCTGTGTTCCCTGTGTGTACTTGACTATGCCAATCATGGCTGCTGATAAATGATAAAGTGGTCATATTACGTGCCTCCGTCATCCTGCTCTCCCCTCAGCATCTCCCCCACTCCCCCTCCCTTTCCGGAGCCTGCATGTGAACTGTGAAGTCGATCTCCTCTCCTCCCCTCCTGCCTTGAGTAAAACTATTCTGTGCTCCAGTGCTTGCAAAGAAACATCTATAAATTACTTTGATCCTCTGTTTTAGGGCCATGTTTAGTACAGTGTGTGTGTTTTCTTAAAATTATAATACTAAATACCTTCTTTGCACAGTGCTGCTGTGCAGTCACGTGACCTCCCTCTGCCATCTTGTGTACATCAGAAGGGAGTCTCAGCCCCTTCCAGTGTAGTCTCTTAGATCGGGAAGGGAAGCAGAGGGAGGACCCATGACTGCACAGCCGAACAGTGAATTTTAAGAAAACACATACACACACTGTACTAAATATCGACCTAAAAAACAGAGAGGCTCAAAGGAATTAATACAGTGCCTTGCAAAAATATTCAATCTCCTTGGCTTTTTACCTATTTTGTTATATTACAGCCTTTAGTTCAAGGTTTTTTTAATATGAAATATATGTGATGGATCAAACACAATAGCCTAAGTTGGTGAAGAAAAATTAAAAAAAATATATTACATAAAACTATTTTTCAGATATAAAAAACTAATAATTGGCATGTGCGTATGTATTCACCCCTTTTGTTATGAAGCCCATAAAAAGTTCTGGTGCAACCAATTACCTTCAGAAGTCACATAATTAGTGAAATGATGTCCACCTGTGTGCAATCTAAGTGTCACATGATCTGTCATTACATATACACACCTTTTTGAAAGGCCCAGAGACTGCAACACCTAAGCAAGAGGCACCACTAACCAAACACTGCCATGAAGACAAAGGAACTCTCCAAACAAGCAAGGGACAATGTTGTTGAGAAGTACAAGTCAGGGTCAGGTTATAAAAAAATATCCAAATCTTTGATGATCCCTAGGAGCGCCATCAAATCTATCATAACCAAATGGAAAGAACATGGCACAACAGCAAACCTGCCAAGAGACAGCCGCACACCAAAACTCACAGGCCGGGCAAGAAGGGCATTAATCAATCAGAGAGGCAGCACAGAGACCTAAGGTAACCCTGGAGGAGCTGCAGAGTTCCACAGCAGAGACTGGAGTATCTGTACAAAGGACTACAATAAGCCATACGCTCCATAGAGTTGGGCTTTATGGCAGAGTGGCAAGAAGAATGCCATTACTTTCAGCAAAAAAAAAAAAATGGCACATTTTGAGTTTGCGAAAAGGCATGTGGGAGACTCTCAAAATGTATGGAGGAAGGTGCTTTGGTCTGATGAGACTAAAATTGAACTTTTTGGCCATTAAAGAAAAACGCTATGTCTGGCGCCAACCCAACACATCAACCAAAGAACACCATCCCCACAGTGAAACATGGTGGTGGCATCATGCTGCGGGGATGTTATTCAGCAGTCAGGACTGGGAAAACTGGTCAGAGTTGAGGGAAAGATGGATGGTGCTTAAATACAGGGATATTCTTGAGCAAAGCCTGTAACACTCGGTGTGCGATTTGAAGCTAGGACGGAGGTTCATCTTCCAGCAGGACAATGACCCCAAACACACTGCTAAAGCAACACTTAAGTGGTTTAAGTGGAAACATGTAAATATGTTGGAATGGCCTAGTCAAAGCCCAGACCTCAATCCAATAGAGACTCTGTGGTCAGACTTAAAGATTGCTGTTCACAGGCGCAAACCATCCAACTTGAAGGAGCTGGAGCAGTTTTGCAAGGATGAATGGGCAAAAATCCCAGTAGCAAGATGCGACAAGCTCATAGAGACTTATCCAAAGCGACTTGGAGCTGTGATAGCCGCAATAGGTGGCTCTACAAAGTATTGACTTTAGGGGGGTGAATAGTTATGCACATCGACTTTTTCTGTTATTTTGTCCTATTTGTTTGCTTCACAATAAAAAAAAAAAAGAAAAAAAAAAAAAAAAAAACACAAAAAAAAAAAACTCCACTATGTTCAAAGTTGTAGGCATGTTCTGTAAATTAAATGATGCAAATCCTTAAACAATCCATGTTAATTCCAGGTTGTGAGGCAACAAAACAGGAAAAATGCCAAGGGGGTGAATACTTTTGCAAGGCACTGTAGATGTAACTTTACAACCACTTTAAGGTCTGCTTTTTGACAGCAGCTGGTTTAAAAACTTCAATAAGCACTATTTGTATTATTAAAAAATTTGGTCTTTATACGGTGCATAGACTAAAAACACATGAATGATATACGGAGGTTGGAATTCTCTTATCACTGTGCAACTTCCATCCACTTTACAGGTTACTTACTACAGAAGAACTTGACACCACATGAAGATTGTCGGAAACGATTTAAGTCATTAAAAAGATCGACCTTCACCACAACACTGATCTCCCCCCGAATTCCTGCACCAAAGAAGGAAAGAAAACATCATTAAACAAGGACTTCTGTTATCTACTGCTTGAGCATTACTACAGTAAAAGGACTAGGGAAACAAATGAGAACATCCACAGGTTCTGTTTGCTCTCCCACCCAATAAAAAGCAACCACCCAATAAAAAGCAACCTTCCCACCCCCAGACAGTGCCCTCCAGTGGTAGCTAGGAACATCCGGCTACAGAGCCAACAGATGGGAGCACTCCCCATTAAAGTTAAACAGTCACAGTGACATTGCCTCAAGGACTGTGAGAAGTACTGTGTATAATGGTTAATGACTATGTGTATGCACTTTAAACCCCACTCCAGGTTAGGCAGACTGTGCCTCCTTGGAGCAGCCTCATATACCATTTAAATTTTTTTTTTTTTTTTATATACATACTTTTAATGGAGCCATCATCACCAGTCTGGTCAAGTGGCGTTCCCAGGTCCCCCTCTTTCTGCGCAGCAGTGGGCAGCCTTTAATGATGCACAGAATGGCACTCACTAAGTGACATAG
This sequence comes from Lithobates clamitans, assembly GCA_037952925.1. NCBI lineage: Eukaryota > Metazoa > Chordata > Amphibia > Anura > Ranidae > Lithobates > Lithobates clamitans. The sequence goes on along the minus strand of JBBGZY010002059.1, from coordinate 128,355 downwards.
GCGTTGTTCTCTGCATCATTCCCTTGTAAGTGCAGGGAAGGAAAATAGAGGCTTGATGAGCTCTCCTTTTGAAAAGGTAAGTATATGCTGATCCTCTGGCTTCAATACTTCCTGCAACATACATGTTATACAAATATGCAGATCAGACTTCACTCTAGCTTGATCATCTGCAAGCTTGTTCGGGGTCAGTAAGCCAGAAACAGCCAGGTCCATGAGTGGCTGTGGCAGAAACCTAAATCCCTGCAAGATTTCGACCTATATGTAAAAAAAGCCTTCCTAAAATACAAATCTTGCCTCCATGCTGCCAAACAGGCCTATTGCATCACCCTCCCATCCAGTCAACTCCTTTCTAATTTTAACACTCACTGTCCCCACCCACTAATTCACTGACCTGCACATTGCCAATTATTTCAAAAACAAGATTGAAGCAATTCTTGATGGGATCTCCATTCTCCGGGCATCTACCTCAACTAACATACCATGTCTACCAATACATTAAGTACTTTCATTGTTTGGCTCCATTACCACAGAGAAGGGTGCTAAACTTTTTGTGATGCCTAACTAACCACCTACCTCCTGGACTGTCTTCTCACAACTTCTCTGGTTAACATCTTGCCCTATTCTACACTCTAATCCACATCTTCAGTCTCCCTCTCTCTACTGGTATCCTCAAAACACCTCTTAAACATGTACTGGTCACCCCTGTACTTAAAGAGAAGCTTTATCCATTTTTTTTTTTTTTTTTAAGAATTAAAGTCAGCAGCTACAGTATTTAGGACAAAAAAAAACAAAACACTGAAATGTGTTAGGGGTTGGGTAGGAGGATGAGCGCTACTTTCTCTTTTGGGTGAAGGTTTGTCCTAAAAATCTCTCACTGGACCCCACCAGTTTAAAACAACTGTATGTGCTTGCTTCCCTCAAAATCATACAATATCAAGTCTACAACAGTCTGAGCTGCTACCTCCCTAAAAGCAACATTCTCAAAGCCTTCCATTCTGGCTTTCGCCCACAACACTCCACAGAAACTGCCCTTCTGAAAATGAATAACTGCTAAAACTACTTTGTACTCATAATTATTAAATCTTTCTGCTAACTTTGATATAGCTGACTCCCCATTCTGCCTCAAAAACTCCACTCCTTTGGCCTCCAAGACTCCTCTTTATTGGTCCCCGTGTTCCCTAACTTGCCACACCACATCTCCTCCTCTCTTCTTCCTATCCGTAGGAGTTCCCCAAGGCTTTGCTTTCTGACCCATTCTATTCTAGATCTACACCTCCTATCTGGGTCACCTGATAGCCTCCCATGACTTCTAATATAATCTCTATGCTGATAACACCCAAATCTTGCTCTCTACTCCTCAGCTTACCCCTTCAGTCTCCTCGAGCATCACTAATGGACAAAAAACAGTATGCATGTCACACCACTTCCTCAAACTCAATCTTTCTAAAACTGAGCTCATTATATTTCCTCCCCCTGCGTACCTTACCCAGACTTTTCTATTCACATCAATAGCATAACTATCAGTCCCTCCTACCACGTCATGATTATAGGTGTAAGCCTGATATAACTGACTTCAATGCAACAATATCTCAAAAATTTGCCCCTTCGTAACAGATGACACCACCAAACTACTTCACGCCTATGTAATCCCTCGCCTCAACTATTGAAACTACTCCTCGCTGGCCTACCTTTACACAGGCTATCCCCTCTTCAGTCTATCATGAATACTGCTGCCAGACTCATCCACTTTACCAACCGTCTAGAGTCCTCCACCCCTCTCTGGCAATCCCTACTCTGGCTTCTGCCAGAGTTCTCCCCAAAACTCCCTCATCACCTCTTTCAAAGCTCGCCTCCAGGACCTCTCCAGAGCCTATCCCATCACCTGGAACTTCCTAAACTAAGGGTGTCCAACCTATTGACCTTCCTGGACCACATTGGAAGAAGAGGAATTGTCTTGGGCCACACATAAAATCCACTGACAATAAGGATAGCTGATGAACAGAAAAAGTCGGAAAGATCACAAGTTTCCAAACACTAAAATGGATAATGTACCTGAGTAATACAACTTCATATTTTTTTTTGTAATATTTTTTATTATAAAAGTAAAAGAGGGCAACATAAAACTAAAGGTGATATCTGACACTGTTTTTAATTAACTAATGCATCAATATCTGGTATAATGAATGGAGTAGCAATTCTCAATGAATTCTCAAAGTGCTCATTAGATATTTTGGTTCTAATTTTGCTCTTAAAAATAGTTGCTCACAAATATAGGTGCTGCTGAAAAATGATGACATAAATAAGGTGTGATGAAGAATGGGATATTTTTCTTTGGGAAGATAAAAAAAAAAAAAAAACTTATAAAAGTCAAGTAAAGAGATAATGTAAGATTTTTCTCCGGCCACATGTGTTCACTAAGTGCGCATTTTGTGCTAGGGCCACATTCATAGCCGTCTTGGGCCACCCCTGCCCTACACTAATCTCTCTGGTTATCTCCTACTCTGTCTGCCTTAAAAGCCAATCTCTTTAACCGCTTCCCGACCAGCCGCCGTCATTAAACTGCGGCAGGTTGGCTCCCCTGGCGATCCGTCGTAGTTGTACGATGACCGCTGGGCACCCGCGATCACTCCAAACTGAGACAGAAAGGAGGTCTGCCAATGTAAACAGACAGATCTCCATTCTGTCAGGGGAGAGGAGCCATATCTGTTGTTCATACTAAGTATGAACAACGATCGGCCTTCTCCTCCAGGCAATCCCATCCCCCCCCAGTTATAAACACTCCCTAGGACACACATTAACCCCTTGATTGTCCCCTTGTGTTACTCCCTTCCCTGCCAATGACATTTATACAGTAATCAGTTTTTAGCTCTGATCGCTGTATAAATGTCAATGGTCCCAAAAAAAGTATCCGAACTGTCCGCCGCAATGTCACAGTCCCGATAAAAAAAATCACAAATCACCGCCATTACTAGTAAAAAATACAAAAAAACAAAAACAAAAACCATTATATATATATATATATATATATATATATATATATATATATATATATATACACACATTATAAATATATATTACATATACACACACACTATATATAGATATGAGAGAGAGAGATAATAAAAATGCCATAAATATATCCCCTATTTTGTAGACGATATAACTTCTGCGCAAATCAATATACGCTTATTGCGATTTTTTTTTTACCAAAAATATGTAGAATACATATCGGCCTAAGCTGAGGAAGAAATTTTTTTTGAAAAAAAATTTGGGGATATTTATTAAAGCAAAAAGTAAAAAATATTGTTTATTCCAAAATTGTCTTTTTTTTTTTATGTTTGTAGCGCAAAAAATAAAAGTTACAGGAGGTGATCAAATACCACCAAAAGAAAGCGCCATTTGTGGGGAAAAAAAAAACAAAAAAAACGAAGGATATCAATTTTGTTTTTGTACAATGTCGCAATTGTCAGTTAACTCGACGCAGTGCCGAATCGCAAAAAAAGGCCTGGTCATTAAGGGGCCAAATATTCCAGGGCTGAAGTGGTTAAGGGAGCCTATCCCACCCTCTACAAAACAACTGAACTTTTACCTTCTCCATCAACTCATCCACACACAGTTATTACCTTTTGTATGTCCTGTCCCCCCCCCCTTTTAGATTGTAAGTTCTCAAGAGCAGGGCCTTCCTAACCCTCTTGTATGGTCTTGTTGCTCAAACTTTTGGCGCTATACAAATTCTATATAATATTAATAAATAATATTATTAGGAGGAGATCAGTTATGAGAGCCACAGAATTCTGTCAGTCCGTCCACTCTTCTATACAGGTTTATCTCTGGTTGGTTAACACTTACTCTAAAAAGGACCTGTTTCTTTGTCCTATCATAAAGACTTTAATTTAAAATATGTAAAAACAACAGCCAAATGGCTACTCACAAGGACAGGATAAATACAGGCAAGGACATATAATGGGTCCAGGGACGTCCTCATTATATGTCCTTGCCTGTATTTATCCTGTCCTTTTGAGTAGCCATTTGGCTGTTGTTTTTACATATTTTAAATTAAAGTCTTTATGATATTGCACTTAGATTGGCGCTTCTTGCCTTCTTTTACATTATCTTTCAGAGCTGTTTGCTTCCACTCTCAAGTAAGCTGCCGCTGGTGCACAGTATCAGATTCCTTTGAACTATATTTTTTCATTGTTTTTATATTTTTTCATTGACTATTATTTTGTTTTCTCTCTGGACGTTTGGCTGAGTTTATATATTTTTACATTTTTGATTTTGCATATTCAGGAGATTTAGTTACACTGCCCGTTTTATCCTGGATTTGTTTTATGTTTATGTATATCATTTCCATTTATTCATGTTTGATGTGTGTTCTTGCGCCATTTATCTCTTTTGTCTGTTTCTTTGTCCTGAATGGGTACATTACATGGTTTCATTAAGTAAATACATATGCTCATTCGGTTTTACACCACAATATCCTTTCTTACCATGTATGGTGTCATAAATGGGAAACCATCCAGAGATGACGGTGGCAGCTTCAGTGTATAGCAAAGGGTCAATGTCAATGTAGACTTTTCCAATGGCATCATCATTGGCACTGTATGTATCGTGGTCCAGGACTGTGATCTGAAGTGGCTCATCCTGTAAGTCCTCATCATCTACCTGCACATAAAAATGGGTAGACAAGGTGTTAATGCTTCCCTATGGAATAAAAACTGCTCGTCTATGAAAGCAAAACTCACCTCAAATTTGAACCATTCTGAGTTCCACTGCGGATTGAGGGATTTGGGGTACACATCTGTCTTAAATGTGGTGTTAGCAAACTTTACCTGTGAAAATTCAACATGATATAAGTAGTAAGTGCAGTGCAGACACATACTAATTGAAATTAGAGAGATCTTATAAATCATTTAAATACCTACAAAAGTAACTAAGGAAATGATATATATCTTTAATTTAGGTTTACGTGAACCCAATGTTTAATATTTGAAATTTCATGATATTTACCTATATAAACCCTACTGTAAAACAATGAGCTTACTTTATAGATCCTTGTAAACTTACTTTATGTATCTTTATAACATTGTATACTCAATAAACTTCTTTTGACAAGGAAATTAGAGAGATCTATCCTTCTGTAGGGCCAATGAACCATATATACTCATATGATTATATCACTTATCCAGAATGTCAAGAGACACATCCAGTCATCTTTTGGTCTTGGAGAGTCAAACCATCTAACGGATTCACATACATGGGTTTTGGTTATTCCCCTTATGTTCTTTTTACCGCATGTTGGTACATGTAAAACATTGGCCAGTGGTCGTTATAGGAATAGTGGAGAAACCCTAATATTAAACCAAAAACTCACACGACGTGAAAGTAAATGACCTTGATTTTAAATTAATATACAACATATACGTCCTGGGTTGAAATTTTCTCCATACAATACCTCCTACCTTTTCTCCATACAATGGTCCGGGTGGGAAGTCTATAGTGGGATTCTCATGGCTGCACATTCAAGTAGCTTAAGGGCCAGTTACGACTACCTGCACAGTAAAACACTGCATTTTAAGATGCAATTAGCGTTTATTTTTACTGAAATGTTACAGTGGGACACTGCAGCTAAGAGAATTTGATGTTTAATCACTTCTTGACGGCGCTATAGCCGAATGATGGCTACAGCGTGGTCGTCCAGTTCTAGCGGCTGGCCAGGTAAACAGAGAGGCGGAACCAGAAAATGACAAAACCTCATCGCGTCCGGTTTCCGGGGTCACAGAGAGGGAAGAACAATGTCAGTCCTCCCTCTCTGTTCTGTGCAGCCGTTGACGGCGGTCGGAGTGCACCCGGGAGAGGCAAATTTTTAAAGCCGGAGGCCACCTGCATCTTTAACATTAGCAGGTTATTAAAGTGTGGGTTAGGAAGCCGGCCACCAGGTTCTTAACGAATAACTCAGTTGTCAGCGGGTTTCCCTGCGGACAGCTTAATGTAAAATAAAATAAAAAAATTTAAAAAAATTTATATGATTGCAAGCAATAAAAAAATGGTGTTGGGGGTCCCCCCTCCAATCCATACCAGGCCCTTTGGAGTATGGTACAGATTTTAAGGGAAACCCCATGCCAAAACGTAAAAAAAAAAAGCTCTGGTTTGTATTTTGAAAGGAACCCCCAGGCCAAATTTTTTTAATGGGAATCTGAAAGCCCCCTTTAACAAGGGAGCCCCCAGATTCCTTCGGTCGGCAGTAGCGGCGGGTGTCGTGATTGACGATGGATCTATCAGATGCCTGTCAGATGCAGCCTCACCAGGTGAAGCCTCACCAGGTGAAGCCTCACCAGTGCCCAGATCAGAGCTGCGATCTCCCGCTGTGTCACGGAGCTGGATTTGAATTTCCCGAGCCGGGCGGCTGCAGTAACAATGTCCCATCTCCTGTGATACGTCACACTGATTCAATGTCCTGGCATTGTGTGTGAAGAGATGTGCGATTCAGACGTGTTCCCGTAGAACCCAATGAGCCTGCAATTCGCATCTGAATCGCACCGCAGTGCTCAGAAAACGCACAGGACGCTTCAAATTTGCGCTGAAAACGCACTGCCGCTGAACTACATATATGTGAAGCAGCTCCATAGGAAGCCAGTTTGGTTCACATGTTATGCAAATGGGATGCGGTTCAATACGCAATTTGTATATATGTGAACGGAGCCTAACTCCACACACACGATTATCTCTCCAAAATCGCTTACATTTTTCTCTTTTTTTTTATACAAGACATGCATATCATTCTCTAACTTTCTTATAACTTTCTTATAACTCTCTTCAAAATATCCCTGCTTAAAACTAGTTTTACCTCTCTAAATTCTGCTTTCCTTATTTTGTTCGCCGACATCCCTCGCATCCCATGTGGTATAATCCTGTACTTAACTTACTCTAGCTCTATGATCAGACGAGCAGCCAAAATGCTCATCTCATCTTCCTTCTTTGACCACATATAAAGTATTCTGTCTGGGTAAGGGCTCAAAATTATGTTATCCCTCTACAATTTGACTCTCATTTCTCTGTTTCAGATTTTCTTCCTGTTTTAGAAGTTACTAGTTGTAATGCCTGACCTCCAATTCATTCCACAATTTAACATCAAAATTTCCTATTGTCTTTTGTTACTTTGTCTGTCACTATTGATTCATCCTGCACAAATTGATAGCTGCTTTTCTAGCTGTTTAATTGTCACGATTCTTAGTCCCTGTGGACTTCGGTAACCCATTGTGGATCCCTGTCCACCTTAACTATTTATCTAGGGGCTCAGTATAGGTGGAACCGCACCTTCGGCTCATATATTCTCTAGCACTCCTCTAGCCCTGGGCATTTTTGAGGGTCTCTTACCCTGCATTACCATACTTAATTTAATGCCCATATTGACTAGCCAGTCTTCTCTACATATATCTATAACCTCTTGCCTCTAAACTACTATCAGCAGATGTGCGCTTCATATAACCTGTGAACAGCACTATTCTTCCACTTCTTATCTGGAACACTTCAATGGACATTATACAGTGACAACATAAGATATAACCATCAATCAGTACAGTTTGATTAAGGGGAGTAAAATAGGTACCCTTTGACTTGAAAATGCCTTACCAATCGAGGAAGTCTGATTGAACTCAAATGTGGGCAAAGGGCTTACCTCTGCCGGCTGATTATCAGAAATTCCAAGACCGTCTCAAGCTCCTCATTTCAGATTGTCAGGGTCACCTGTAAATCCCTTCCTGGCTGGCTCGCCAACTGTTCTGGAAATTTTATAGATATAAAGCAGCGCCATCAAGCTCAATCTATTTAGTAAACTAAATGTGCAGCACCTACTACACCAATAATATACTTAAACTGGACATAATATATAAGTTATCAAGAGATGTGAACCGAGAGGGACACATCACGCCCAACAGGAAGTGACGATCCGGGAGCTAGGAACTGGTGGTCAGGTGAGACGCAATGTGGAAATTTACCTGACTACTGGGTGCCGCTCACTAATAGCGAGGGAATTATTGTATTTCAAAGCGTCTTATCTCTGAACATGCAAGTTTGATGTGAGACATTTGTGTTTAATAACAGCTGGTTTTATATACTACACCATCAGAGCTTTCCTTTGTCTTTTCCTTTATGGATTCACATTCTGGGTTGGTGGAATATACCCTGGAGACGGCTATGGTTGGAGTTAACCAATGATATGAGCGCAAATTGCCAAGCACGAGAATGCAAGGCAAATTGATCTGGTGAGTGCATTATCTTTTGTCGAAGTGGTGACATGGAGACACAAAGTGTGGTGCGAGGATTGAATGCTTGCAGCTGAAAGTTTCATAGCAGCACAGATAATCTATGGAAATTGAATTGGACTTTTTGCATGGACTTTATGATATTGTATTGTTGTGACGCCTCACTGTTCACAGGAAGTTTTTGTATTTTAGATCTTTTTACTTTTAAGTTTATTTTATATTTTATTTAAAGTTTAAGTATATTATTGGTGCAGTAGGTGCTGCACATTTAATTTACTTGAGATTGAGCTTGACGGCACCGCTATATACCTAGATAACATGGGTGACCTTTTTATGATCCTTAACATAGTTAAAGCAGCAGCATCTATTTAATTGATTTTCTTTTTTCACTCATTATTTTCTCTGTGGCGCTGAGGTAGACTTGTAGCATATTGGGTAAGGAATCACAATTCTTTGGAGATTAATATTTATAGATAGGCAACTCCTATCCTCATATTGATTGGTGGTTCCAAATTAATAAAAACTACTTGAGTAGGAAACAGACAAAAAATATACATGCAACATCTTTCCAAATACTGTAACTGTTCTGTTTATTCAGGATTAACGTTTTTTGTACACATGCTTTACTTACGTAGGTATATTAAATATTACCATTGTACTTTTATGGTAACAAGTAGCGTTACCAGGCTCATTTCTAATCAGGACATGAAAGAATGCAAATGTAATCAAATCATTATTAGTGCAGTGTGCAATACATACAAAAGTAGAATACAGTTTTATACAGAATTTACAATTTCCTTTACCGTAGGCTTACAACACACTACATTTTTGTGGACTGAATGGTGTCAGCCCTGCCCAGTTTTCTATTGCTAAACTTATCAATCCATCCCACTGTCTTCATCTCCAGAGCATAGGAAGAGAACTAGGAGGGCTAAATAGTTTCTTTGAGATAACACGGGACAGCACTAAATTTCTAAAATAATTTTTTTTCGGACATATAAAATGGATTATAACAGAACACTTTCAATGGCATACTTGATAGCCCTAAAGGGAGCAAATAAGATCATTTCCATGCTAGAGTTTACATAAATTTAAACTTTCAGCTTTTGTGTGCTCCAGCTCCTCATTTAAATAAATGACAGAGATGGTCAGGACCCTCCATAGTTGGGTTTATTGAAAGACTCTTGACAAAAGGATATTAAATAAGCAAAAAAAAAGCATTCCCTCTACAGCTCAATTTCTCACCTCCACAGAGGCATCAGTCAGGTCACTCGCTCTGTCCATCACTGGCAAATGGCGCCCGGCCACAATCTTCACCTTCAGTTTTCCCGGCATTCTTCACACTGGTCCTTCTGGAAGGGAAAAATAAATGTCACTAGCAAAATAGTTGCTTAAAGTGTAAGTCCAGCCCATTCCTAACTTGCTTAAAACTGCTCCCCCAACCCACCCCCCCCCCCCTCTTCTAAACCGTATTCTATCTACCCTGTGAAAGGAAGATGTGTATACTTACCTACTCTAAAAGCAATCTGGTCCAGTCACATGATCAGCTGTCAGCAGTGGCTTCCGTGTAGAGGAGGGACAGCTGACAACAGATGCCCCATGGTAAGCTTACGGGTGACACCAGTGCCCAGGTACTGCAGCTATTGTCGGAGATCTCTCCTCTTCACTGAAGCCAGCCTCTGGGGAGATAACGTGACTGGAGCGCTCTCAGAATAGGTTAGTATACACATCTTCCTTTCAAAGAGTGGATGGAATATGGTTAAGAAAGGGGATGGGAGCAGGTGAAACCTTAATTAGGAATAGGCTGGACTTCCATTTTAAAAGGTCTTTGTCGATAACATACATTCCACATCAGTGTGAGACATAAATCTGAAAGCATACAGAATTCATTAACAGGTGCAGCTGTCCTACAGTTGGACCCGCTTCAAGTAAGTCTTGAATTCCCATAGACCTCCCATAGAACAAGCCCCAGACAGGAAGTCTATGGGACTTCTCAGAAACACAGGCACAAAGAGTTATAAATCAAGATCTAATCCCTGATCTAACTATAAGAAATTTAATGGTCAAGCTGGAATTAGGTTTTTTAAAGGGTGCACCAGGGGCCACACTGGTGTATTCCAAAATAAGCATCTCTTATTTCTGATAACAAGTTGGTGAAGCCTAGCTTATCCCGGAGTTACTAACTACAACCTCAGTAAAAATTAACAAAATTCTTCAAGCTGTCAGCTGCTTTTAGTTTACAGAAAGCATTCCAAAGTGATCTAAAAAGAGATTCACACTGAGCCTGATTGTTCATAGCACAGAAATACCTGGATAACTGGATTAGTAAAAGTAGTTGTTACCATACAATGTTACAGACACTTTCTAACAGTTATAAAAGCTCAATAACTTGCTTTTGCTTAGTTTCAGATATTACCTTTTTTACATGGTTAAAATGTTCTGTCATATGACCATGCATCTCTCCTTCCAGATAGTGGGGTCGTGGTTACAGGACACTGTGCAGATACACAGTGTACCTGTATTCCATAGTCTGTTCAGCCAGATGCAATCTGTGCTTAAAGCAGAGTTCCACCCAAAAATGAAAGTACTGTTTTAAACCTTCTGGGGGTATTCCCGAGTGTAGCTCGGGGTTAAATTTCAGTATCATTAGCGGTAACTCGGGATTGCATTGCAGAATCCTGGTACAGCATACTTACCTTGTCACCAGGATCCTGCAATGTCCCCCCGCTGTGCCCTTCGCCCGATGCTCTGTGTTCCGGGCACTGTTCCCTGCGAGCATTGAGACGCATGGGGGCGGAGCCAGGCAGTAAATTCAAAATGTACAAAAAACATAACACATACAATAATGTAATCTGTAAGACTACAGTGTACTGTATCAAATCATTTCACCTCCCTTTTGTCCCCAGTGCTTTGTCCAGTGCCCTGCATGCAGTGTTATATTATGTATACTGTTCTTTCTGCCTGGAAACTTGAGATTGTCCATTGCAACCAAGTGTTACTTTACGTCAAAAGTGGTTTTAGACCAGCTAGAAAACAGCGATAGTAAATTAAAACACTTGCAGAATTGAGCGATAGTGAATCATGGGGAAATTCATTTTATTATTATACTAATATTTTTTTATAATTATAGTTATATAATTTATTATTTCATGTTTCAAACTTTATCATGCCCGGGATGTCCACTAGACTCTTGTTTGGACAGATTTAAGTGTGTTATTACTAAAAATTACAGGCCTACAATATAAAACGCCAAATTTCTATGCAAAACAATTGTACAGCTTTGAGATTAAAAAATCTGACATAATCATACCGCCAGGGAGGCCAAGTACTGGTGACCCCCTGTCATGCCACATTTGGCATGTCATTTTTTTTGGGGGGGGGGGCAGTGGGTACCCAGTTTTGACAGGCATCCAGCTCCCACTTCCTGCACTACAAGGAAGTTCACCTCTCCCACCTCCCATCTTCTGGGACACCTCACAGGTCCCAGAAGATTGCCCGGCCATTCACAACGCGGCTTGCGTATGTGCAGTGTGTGCCCAGCTGTGAAAGCACCCACAGTTACAATGCCGGCGCCGCATAGAGGAGGGGGAAGAGGAGCAAGGTTTTGTGCACCTGCATCGCTGGACCGTGGGACAGGTGAGTGTCTTTTTATTAAAGTCAGCAGCTACACTTTTTGTAGCTGCTGACTTTTTAATGGGTGGAACTCCACTTTAATGAGAGGCTGTTCAAGAGACACACTGCGTTTGGGAAGGAGTGTGTCTCAAAAGGCAGGCTGTGATTCGGAGGGGGTTTGTTCCATAGGCAGGCTGTGATTCGAAGGGGGATGTGGTGGCAGAACAAACTACTCAAAACAGACATGCTGAGTGTCTGCAGTGTCCTGTACCTCTGAATGGCCAGCCAAAGAATGAAAAATTGACCACGCTAACACAAATCAGCTTCTGTGCTGTGTGGGACTAGATTAAAACCAGGAAGAAGGGTGACTGGCAGGATCAACCAGGTACTTCAGATGGAAGAATTACATGAAAATGACAAAGACTATGATTGTTAAAATACACATACAGGCGGGCCGGGCCCCTAGTTACAAACATCTGACTTACAAATGACTCCTACTTACAAAGCGGAGGGAGACAACAGGAAGTGAGATGAAATCTACCGCTAGGAAGGGAAATTCACTCCTGTAATGCCCCGTACACACGGTCGGACTTTGTTCGGACATTCCGACAACAAAATCCTAGGATTTTTTCCGACGGATGTTGGCTCAAACTTGTCTTGCATACACACGGTCACACAAAGTTGTCGGAAAATCCGATCGTTCTAAACGCAGGGAAGTAAAACACGTACGTCGGGACTATAAACGGGGCAGTAGCCAATATCTTTCATCTCTTTATTTATTCTGAGCATGCGTGGCACTTTGTCCGTCGGATTTGTGTACACACGATCGGAATTTCCGACAACGGATTTTGTTGTCGGAAAATTTTATATCCTGCTCTCAAACTATGTGTGTCGGAAAATCCGATGGAAAATGTGTGATTGAGCCCACACACGGTCGGAATTTCCGACAACAAGGTCCTATTACACATTTTCCATCGGAAAATCCGACCGTGTGTACGGGGCATTAGAGTTATTATGGGAAAAAACGTGCCTTCACTGAAGCTTTATCACCAATCCTTGTTTCCACAACAACCCAAAATTTTCAAAATCCAATTGTCATTGGGACAGAAAGTGAGGCGAAATCTTCTGAACAGGGGCACACACAGCAAAACAAAACATTACAGGGGTATTAACCCTTCCCTATGCTATTCAAAAAGCTTAAAAATAGTTTTTTTTTTGGCTGGAGTTACACTTAAAAAAAAAAAAGTGTACCTGTTCCAACTTACAAACAGATTCAACTTAAGGACAAACCTACAGACCCCATCCTGTTTGTAACCCGGGGACCGCCTGTATATAAACACATACATAGAAAAAAAATAAATATTTAGGGTAACATATGCTTTAAGGATTGTACGGAAACGAGTGTGGGCACCATTAGAGATTACAGGATCATCCAACATCAGATGCTCTATATAAACAGGGACTTGCATGCGGATCATATGCCACTGTAGTTACTCCTTTGCATGTTACAGCTGCAGGTCAGATTTATGCAAACACATATAAAAACCTTCTCCCCCTTCACCAACACACAGTGCTGTGTATATAGCAAATATGAAATCTACAGCACCAATACAAGAGGGCCAGCAAAAGGGATGCAGTGCATTCTATAGTTCACTTTTGCAATGCCGATTCACTTTAAATTTCGTCTGCGGGAAATGTTGCAGGGTTTTTGCAATCATTTTTATTTTTAATGTAAGGGAGCACTTGGAAGTATTTTTATTATTGCAATAAAAATTACTGCATTATGGCTTTTTATTTTGTTTAATCATGTCTCTAATTTTAATGGTAGGTTTATTTTAACAGTGAGTGACAGAATAACAACAAAAAAATCCAGAAAAACACATTTCAAAAAAGTTATAAATGGATTTACATTTTAATTAGTGAAATAAGTATTTGACCCCTTCGCAAAACATGACTTAGTACTTGGTGGCAAAACCCTTGTTGGCAATTACAGAGGTCAGATGTTTCTTGTAGTTGGCCACCAGGTTTACACACATCTCAGGAGGGATTTTGTCCCACTCCTCTTTGCAGATTCTCTCCAAGTCATTAATGTTACGAGGCTGACATTTGGTAACTTGAACATTCAGCTCCCTCCACATATTTTCAATGGGATTAAGCTCTAGAGACTGGCTAGGCCACTCCAGGACCTTAATGTTGTGCTTCTTGAGCCACTCTTTTTTTGCCTTGGCCGTATGTTTTGGGTCATTGCCATGCTGGAATACCCATCCATGACCCATTTTCAATGCCCTGGTTGATGGAAGAAGGTTCTCATCCAAAATTTGACGGTACATGGCCCCGTCCATCGTCCCTTTGATGCAGTGAAGTTGTCCTGTCCTCTTAGTAGAAAAACACCCCTAAAGCATAAGGTTTCCACCTCCATGTTTGATGGTGGGAATGGTGTTCTTGGGGGTCATAGGAAACATTCCTCTTCTTCCAAACACGGCAACTTGAGTTGATGCCAAAGAGCTTGATTTTGGCCTCATCTGACCACAACACTTTCACCCAGTACTCCTCTGAATCATTCAGATGTTCATTAGCAAACTTCAGACGGGCTTGTACTAGAGCTGCACGATTCTGGCCAAAATCTTAAATTTCTTGCTTAGAATAAAGATCACGATTCTCTCTATTGCATTTGAAAGACTGCTGCGCAAATACAGTGTGACATAATATTAAGTTGAATAAAGCTGCGCTAAAAAATTATATAAAACAAAAATAAAAAATATAAATATAGTCCATAAACCACAGTGAATGTGTGCAAATCTCAGAAAACTTCAAACACAGCAGCAGCCTATGTGTTGCACAGATTCAGCCCATATAATGTATGCACCAGTGTGTAATCTTGCACTAAACACCACAAAGAAACAGTGCACCTCCACCACAGAGTGTGTGCTTACCAGAAGGCAAGCTCTCATGAACCTGCGGCTATAAACACAGCCAGGGCCACTGTACCGAAGGGTATTGAGATGGCAATTCACAGGTATTAGGTAGGAAGGATCTTGGGCTACACACCAGGCAACCAGGGAGACTCGATCATCAGCCAGTCAAGATAGTAGGTCTGAAAAACTGAAAAAACTAAAAACTGAAAAAAAACTAAAATATTTAGCTTTAGTTATAGTCTTTTGACTAAAATGGCATTTTAGCTTTAGTCGTATTTTAGTCATCTGAGTTGTTTTAGTTTTAGTCGTATTTTAGTCTACTACAATCCCCAGTACATTTTAGTCGACTAAAATCTGATGGGTTTACATTGTAGTTAAATTTTAATGCATCATTTCTTTAGAACTGCCAAACATTATCTACTCCTGGAGTAAAAATCGAATAAGATGTTTATTATTTATGGTTTTAAGGTTTAGCTGTCGTGATATATATTCAATTTCGTTTTAGTCGTAGTCTTTTGACTAAAATATCATTTTAGATTTAGTTGTATTTTAGTCATCTGTATTGTTTTAGTTTTGGTCTTATTTTTGTAGACTAAAATAGTATTAATTTAGTCGACAAAATTATTATAGTCGACTAAATAACACTGTAATACAGTTAGTAAAAAAAAAAAAAAAAGTTTTTTAAAAAAGTGTAATAAAAATAAAATAAAAAAATAAATACTTTTTTTATAAAATAAATAGAAAAATTTAAAAGTGCCCCCGTCCCACCGTGCTTACGTGTAAGGGCGAATGCATACGTTACTGTCGCACGCATATGTATATGGTGATTGCACCACACATGTAAGGTATTGTCGCAAACGTTACAGCGAGAGCAATAATTCTAGCACCAGACCTCCTGTGCAACGCTAAACTGGAAACCCGTAAAGGCGTTTAAAGCATCGGCTATGGAGAATTTTAAGCACCATAGTTTTCCGCCATTCCACGGGCAGACGCAATTTTGAAGTGTAACATGTTCAGGAATCTATTTACTCAGCGTAACATCATCTTTCATAGTATGCAAAACAATTGGGCTAACTTTAGTGTTTTGAAATGACCACCATTTTATTCTATAGGGCCTCTACTGAAAAAAAAAAAAAAAATATATATATATATATATATATATATATATATATATATATATATATATATAATTTTTGGGGGTTCTAAGTAATTTTCTGCCGTGCTTCCCTGAAAATGTGACCTACCCCAAAAATAAGACCTACTGTGATTTTCGGGAAGGGCTGCAATATAAGCCCTACCTCGAAAATAAGCCCTAGTTTAAAGTGCTGGTAGAGTGCTGGAATCCACTCTGTTGCAGTGGTGTATAGTGTAGACTGTGTGTGTGTTTGTGCGATCTAATTGTGTCAAGTACCTTCGGAATTGCGCTGCTCTGCGATCAGCTGATCTCCGATCAGCTGATCTCCTGCTGCTTTTCTCCTCTCCTCCCAGCTGTCAGCGGGTGTTTTTGCCCCCCCCCCCCGCAGTGCTCGGAGCAAGGAGGAGAGGTCCGGCGGGCTAAGGAAGCGGCGCTCAGCTGATCTCCTCCTCTACAAGCTGTCAGCGGGTACCTTGGGCCCTCCTCCCTCTGCAGAGCTCCAGCGGGCCATGGAAGCACCGAGCGGCACTCAGCTGATCTCCCCTTCTCCAAGTAGTCAGCGGGGGAACTCGGGCCCTCTGCAGAGCTCTTGCAGGTCACGGAAGTGCCCAGTGGCACTATAAGAAGGTATGTGACACGGTTGGATTGCAGAAACATGCACAGTGTACATTGTGTGATACTGGAGTGGAGTGGAGTGGATTCTAGTATTTTAGAAGAAATTTTCACAAGGGATTCCTGAGAGGTAGGGACGGAGAGGGGGAGAGAAGAGTGCACATGGCATGATAAGACCTACCCTGAAAATAAGCCCTACTGGGTCTTTTGTTACCAAAATTAATAAAAGACCCGGGATTTTTTTCGGGGAAACACGGTAATAAAAAAAAAGTCGATTTTTACATGTAGGAGCGAAGTGTCAGATTTGGCCTAGATACGAAGTGCTTAACATGCAGGCTTTCCTTTTTGTAGTAGTAGTAGCGCTCCACAGTGACTCTGTTTTACTCTTCCTCTTGCTCACATCAAGCCTGTCAGTCAACTCTGATAAACCGAAAAACAGACCCAGCATGTGGATGTTTGATGTTATCAAAGCAGTGATTTTACCGGAATTCTAACTGTACTACAGTGTTCATTTTGTAGACAAAAGTATTTTTATCATAGTTGTCATCAGCTGCATGTTTTCAGTGATGAAAATGAAATAGAAATAAAATTCAAATTAAGTCAATTGACGAAAATTATGATGAATATCAATTTAAATTTTCTAATGAAAACGGAACAAAAATGTGAGGGAGGTTTATCCATCTGAACTTGAGTTTTCCTCTGAACGCCGCCTGTCTGTTAAAGCCCCAGCCCTCTGACACTTCCGGCAAGCTTTATTGGCTGAGAGACGCAGGCTCCCATCAACCGTTTCCCTTTCTTATGCAGTTCCACATATTACTACATTCATTCAAACCATCTCTTTAGCGCCCTCTGCTGGCCTTTTCTACATCAGCAACACAATTCCATCCCACTTCCACCCCAATACCAAATCTTTCCAAATCCAATTCTATGCCAATAATAATAGCACAATAAAGTTTAAACATGTATTGTACTATTGCACTACCACCTAAGAATAAATAGAGGCTGCTGAAAGAAAAAAAATGAAGAAAAAGGCTTTTCTTAGTTTTTTAATAATATTTAATGGTTATATATTCAGTTAATATGTGCAATTGCATTACAGCCAATAGAGTTTACAGTTTATTTTATTGTTATTATATTTTAACCACTTGACCTCTGGAAGATTTACCCACCTTCAAGCAGAGTTCCACCCTAAAGTGGAACTTCCGCTCATCGGATTCCTCCCCCCTCCAGTGCCTCAATTGGCACCTTTCAGGGGGGAGGGGGTGCAGATACCTCTATAATACAGGTATCTGCACCCACTTCCGGGAATGGCTAGCCGCAAATGCCCCCCCCCCCCCCCCCCGTTGTGTTCTGGGAAACACACAGTTCCCACAACACAACGGGGACCAATGTAGACGCGCAGCGCGACTCGCGCATGCGCAGTAGGGAACCGGGCAGTGAAGCTGCAACGCTTCACTTCCTGATTCCCTGACCGAGGATGGCGGTGGGGGCAGCCGAGAGACGAGCGATCGATCGGCTTCGGCTGCCGACATCGCTGGACCCTGGGACAGGCAAGTGTCCATTTATTAAAAGTCAGCAGCTGCAGTATTTGTAGCTGCTGGCTTTTAATATTTTTTGTTTAAGGTGGAGCTCCGCTTTCATGGCCAGGACATTTTTGGCTATACGGCACTGCGTTACTTTAACTGACAATTACGCGGTCATGCAATGCTGTACCCAAATTAAATTGATAAAATCACACACACACACACACACAAATAGCGCTTTCTTTTGGTGATATTTGATCACCACTGGATTTTTTATATTTTGTCTCAACAAAAAAAGACCGTCAATTTTGAAAAAAAAAAAACAATATTTTTTACTTTCTGTTATAAAACATAAAAAAAAAAAAAATTTCTTCGTAAATTTAGGCCATTATGTATTTTGTTACATATTTTTGGTAACAAAAATCCCAATAAGCATATATTGATTGTTTTGCGTAAAAGTTATAGAATCTACAAACTATGGGATATCTACTGGAATTTCTTTTTTTTTTACACTAGTAATGGCGGGCGATCAGCGATTTATAGCGGGACTTTAATATTGCAGCGGACAGTCTGACACCAACTGACACTTTTGACACTTTTTAGGGGACCACTGTCACTGTACTAATGACGCTGGCTGGGAAGGGGTTAAACATCTAGGGCGATCAAAGGGTTAAATGTGTGCCTAACCAGTGATTTTGTGTTTACTATGTGAGGTGCATTCACTGCATTACAGGGAAACAAAATCCAGTACATCCCCACTGACAGGGCCGCTGGCACCCGCTGATCGGCGAGGAAAAAGACAGAACAGGGCCCATGTATACAATGCAGAGCTCTGTTCTGCCTTTCTCCTCACCAATCAGCGGGTGTCGGCGGTCATTCATTGGCCGACTCCTGCTGAACGACTTCCGCTTCCCCTACCTGGAAGTGCCGGATCACATACTAGGTACGTGATCCGACACAGGAGAGCCACTGTGCCACCGTATAACAGTGGCTGTGTGTGAATGGGAACACGTAACAAATATAAAGTAGGTGTAAACAATATGGCTGAAAAATTGGAAATACCTTTTAGGTGAGCTCAGTAGATGAAGCGTTGGTGCAGAGACCTGTCTTGATACAGCCGTACCTGGGAGGGCTGACGGGAAGACTCTCCGGTTGTTGGAGTGGAAGCTGCCATGTAGCACCCTGTGTTGTTAAAGCCATAT
This sequence comes from Lithobates clamitans, assembly GCA_037952925.1. NCBI lineage: Eukaryota > Metazoa > Chordata > Amphibia > Anura > Ranidae > Lithobates > Lithobates clamitans. The sequence goes on along the minus strand of JBBGZY010002059.1, from coordinate 109,092 downwards.
CGGGCCACTGGGGGGACTGATTAGAAGACCCTCCGGTACTGCAGTGGCACCAGTGTAGTGACCTGTGTTGGTACAGTCGTACCTGGTCCCTGGGAGGGTATCTCAGACTTTTTGTTGAGTCTTCTTCTAGGAACAGTTAATTGTCTTGTTTGACCAACTACATTGATATTTGGTGATTCAGAAGCTTCAGAAAGGGAAATAGAGGGCTGATATTAATGCTAATATTCCTGCTGGGGCAGTATGGGTATAATATTCCTGCTGGGGGAGTATGGGTGTAAAATTCCTGCTGGGGGAGTATGGGTGTAATACTCCTGCTGGGAAGAGTATGGGTGTAATATTACTACTGGGGGGGTATGGGTGTAATATTCCTGCTGGGGGGGTATGGGTGTAATATTCCTGCTGGGGGGAGTATGGGTGTAATATTCCTGCTGGGGGGAGTATGGGTGTAATATTCCTGCTGGGGGGGAGTATGGGTGTAATATTCCTGCTGGGGGGGGGGGTTATGGGTGTAATATTCCTGCTGGGGGGGGTTATGGGTGTAATATTCCTGCTGGGGGGGTTATGGGTGTAATATTCCTGCTGGGGGGGTATGGGTGTAATATTCCTGCTGGGGGGGTATGGGTGTAATATTCCTACTGGGGGGAGTATGGGTGTAATATTCCTGCTGGGGGGAGTATGGGTGTAATATTCCTGCTGGGGGGAGTATGGGTGTAAAATTCCTGCTGGGGGGAGTATGGGTGTAATATTCCTGCTGGGGGGAGTATGGGTGTAATATTCCTCCTGGGGGAGTATGGGTGTAATATTCATGTTGAAGGGGACGTCTGTGCAGGAAGTTCTTGTTGTATGATGGACACGGCGAAGATCTGTTCACACCTAGGTGTTCTGGATTCCCGAATCGCTGCAAATCGCGGCACACGCTTGCGATCCTTTTACTTTTAATATCACCCCAACTGAGGCGTGATTTTTTCCGCGATTGTCGCCTGATAAATCACAGGACTGCTTTTGGGAAACAGGCGTCCCGCGATTTTGTTTGTGTGATTTGTCAGGTGACAATATTGTCCTATGTTGGGGTGCCATTGAAAAGATCACAAACGGGAATCGAAGTAATTCCGCCCACGATCCGGAACGCCTAGGTGTGATCACAGCCTAAGCGTCTTCTATCAGTTGCTGAGTTCGTCTTCTGGGGGATTATGGGGGAACATTTTCTCCCTCAAACATTCCACACATTCGCTTCATTCTTTATTCCACCGCTAATATATACTCCCTGTTGACCTTGTATAGTGCTTTTCTCTCTGAGTACTCCAAGTATTGGAGATGGCGTTGGCCGGGAATCGAACCCGGGTCAGCTGCTTGAAAGGCAGCTATGCTCACCACTGCACCACCAACGCAAGGTAGCATGTCTTTGTAGTGTGGGAGGAAACCGGAGTACCCGGAGGAAACCCACGCAAGCACAGGGAAAACATGCAAACTCCATGCAGATAGTTTCCTGGTCAGGATTTGAACCATAGACCCTAGTTCTGCAAGGCTAACCCCTAAGCCTCTGTGCTGCCCGTATGCGGCCTCTGTTCTCTAAGGCCCGCCCCCGCTGAGCGGAGTACATCAGTTATGTCTGCTCGAAGCGCCTCCAGAAGAAATCCAAACTTAACCTAAACTACAATCTATATATAATATATATAACACTTCAAAACACACCCAAATAATAGCATCCCTTGTAGGCAGTCCCATTGCTGTCAACTGGGGTGCAGTGGCTGTACCCAAAGTAACATCTGTGTGAGTGCAGGTGCACGGCCCCGAACGCACCCAGGGTGCGTCCATGCAACTGCACCCGCATGGATGTCGTTTTTGGGGTAAACACAGCCCCCACACAGAGTACAGATTCATAGGACCTCACTGGCGGGAAGAGTTCTCATTTCTCCAGAGAAAGCCTAAAGAAAGCTGGAAAGATTTCTCCCACCTCTGAAGACAAAAAGAGTTCCAACCAACCAAGTCTTCCCAAAGCTGCCTCATATCCAAAAGTTGCCAAGTGTGTAAATGTAGACCTTAAGCTTTAAGGTTAATCAAAAATATCACATTCTAAAGGGAAAAGTATAACAAGGGGGAGTATGGAAGAGGGAGAGAGGGCGGAAATGAGGGGTGGAGGGGAGATTGGGGGTAAGGAAGGGGTGTGGGGGTTCCCCCAAACCCTCAACCCCTTCTTCCTCCAACCTCCCCCCCCCCCCTTTTCCTCCCTCTCTCCCTCTTCCATACTCCCTCTTGTTCCGGGGGAGTATGGAAGAGGGAGGGAAGGAGGGGTAGAGGGTAGGTTGGGGGTAAGGAAGGGGTGTGGGGGTTCCCCCAAACCCTCCCCCCCTTCTTCCTCCAACCTCCCCCCCTTTTCCTCCCTCTCTCCCTCTTCCATACTCCCCCTTGTTCTACCTTTCCCTTTAGAATGTGATATTTTTGATTAACCTTAAAGCTTAAGGTCTACATTTACGCTCTTGGCAACTTTTGGATATGAGGCAGATTTTGGAGGACTTGGTTTGGTTCCCCCCTGTGCCTAGCAGGCTGTTTACCACCAACATCTCATGTACTTTTTTACAGGTGATTATGTTTGGGCGATGTATTATCGAACCTTTTAAAGCTTCTTCTGGTCCCTGGGAGGGTTCATCAGACTTTTTGTTAAGTCTTCTTCTAGAAACAACCAATTGTTTGGTTTGTCCAGCTACATTGATGGTGATTCAGAAGCTACAAAAGCAAAAATGGAGGCCTGATGGGAGGACCCTCCGGTTACTGGAGTGGCAGCCGCCACCAGTGTAAGGACCTGTGTTGGTACAGCCGTACCTGGTCCCTAGGAGGGTTCCTTAGACTTTTTGTTGTCTTCTAGGAACAGCCAATTGTCTTGTTTGTCCTACTGCATTGATAGTTGGTGATTCCGAAGCTCCAAAAATGAAAATGGAGGGCTGATGGGAAGACCCTTCAGTTACTGGAGTGGCACCCGCCACCAGTATAGAGACCTTTGTTGGTACAGAAAAGGTACAGTGGCACTGTTGTTGGTGAAGAAAGCTATTGGTATTGCTCTTGAAGACAGGTGTTGATGAGAATCTTTCAAGAGAGTGATGATGTAGTAGACTTTGGTGATGATGGCTTGACTTGAACACTAACAAATCATCCTCTGATCCCTCCTCTTCATCGCCTAGTTTAAAATTTCTTCCGACATTTTGTCCATCTTCTCTCCCAATAAAGCTGCACCCTTCTCATTTAAGTACAATCCGTCACTGCTATAAAGATGGTAACCACCTGAAAAGTCAGCCCAGTTCGCCATGAAGCCATACCCCTCCCCTCTGCACCAGTTTTTCAGCCACTTGTTAAGCTCCCTAAACTCCTGCTGCCTTTCTGGTGTGGCTTGAGGTTCAGGCAGTATTTCTAAAAATACTGCTTTGGAGGTCCTTTTCTTCAATATAGCCCCTAAGTCCCTGAAGTCATTTTTTAGGGTGCCCCATCTTCCTATAACTTTGTCGTTAGTAATATGTATCATGACAGCTGGGTTCTCCCCAGCTCCATCCAACAATCTGTCCATCTGATCCTCAACGTCCCGAACACGAGCACCCGGTAAAGAACATTCTGTTCGGTAATAACAGTCTTTGTGGCAGATTGCCCTCTTTCCTATTGATTGAGTCCCCTACCATCGGTGTCTTCCTAATCTTTCCTGTAACCTTGCCCCCATCTTCACTGGAGGCGATGTTCTCAAGGTTCCTCTGGAATTTTGTCTCATCTTGAACATCACATTCTGGTGGAGTCACAATGTGAATGTCGCATTCTGGTGATGTCACAATGTGAACATTGCTTCCTGGTGTAGTCTTAACGTGAACGCCACATTCTGGGCGAGTCTTATTGTGAGAATCACATTCTGGTGGGTTCCCAATGTGAACTTCACATTCTGGTGGAGCGTCCATCTGAATTTCTTCCAGCTTTCTGGTCATCTTCTCTGCCAACAGAGCGGCACCATGCCCATTTAAGTGCAGTCCATTCCTGCTATAGAGCGAGTAGTTGACTGAAAAGTCAGCCCAGTTCTCCATGAACCCAAACCCCTCCTCCCTGCACCAGTTCCTCAGCCATTTGTTAAGCACCATAAGCTCCTGCTGCCTCTCTGGTGTGGATCGAGGTACAGACAGTATTTCAGAAAATATTGCCTTGGGGGACCTTTTCTTCAATATAGCCCCTAAGTCCCTGAAATCATTTTGTAGGGCGCTCCATCTTTCTTGAACTTTGTCATTGGTTCCGATATATACCATGACGGCTGGGTCATCTCCAACCCCATCCAACAATGTGTCCATGCAATCTGTAATGTTCCGAACCCGAGCGCCCGGTAAAGAACATACTGTTAGGCGATAACGGTCTTTCTGACAGATTGCCCTCTGTATCCTTCCAATAATTGAATCCCCTACTACTAGTATCCGCCTATCCTTTCTTGTATCCCTGCCCCCATCTTCACTGGAGACGTTCTTCTGGCCGTTTGGTGGAGTATCAACCTGAACATCACATGCTGGTGGAGTCTCCGTATAAATGCCACATACTGTTGGAATTTCCATGTGAATGTCACATGCTGGTGAAGTCTCAATGTGAACGTCACATGCTGGCAGAGTCCCCATATGAACGTCACATGCTTGTCGAGTCTCCATGTGAACGTCACATTCTGGTGGGTTCTCAATGTGAACTTTAGATTCTGGTGGAGCGTCAGTCTGAATTTCTTCTAGCTTTCTGGTCATCTTCTCTCCCAACAGAGCGGCACCGTGCCCATTTAAGTGCAGTCCATCCCTGCTATAGAGCGAGTTGTTGACTGAAAAGTCAGCCCAGTTCTCCATGAACCCAAACCCCTCTTCTCTGCACCAGTTCATCAGCCATTTGTTAAGCACCATAAGCTCCTGCTGCCTCTCTGGTGTGGATCGAGGTACAGGCAGTATTTCAGAAAATATTGCCTTGGGGGACCTTTTCTTCAATATAGCCCCTAAGTCCCTGAAATCATTTTGTAGGGCGCTCCATCTTTCTTGAACTTTGTCATTGGTTCCAATATATACCATGACAGCTGGGTCATCTCCAACCCCGTCCAACAATGTGTCCATGCAATCTGTAATGTTCCGAACCCGAGCGCCCGGTAAAGAACATACTGTTAGGCGATAACGGTCTCTCTGACAGATTGCCCTCTGTATCCTTCCAATGATTGAATCCCCTACTACTAGTATCCGCCTATCCTTTCTTGTATCCTTGCCCCCATCTTCATTGGAGACGTTCTTCTGGCATTTTGGTGGAGTATCAACCTGAACATCACATGCTGGTGGAGTCTCCGTATAAATGCCACATGCTGGTGGAGTTTCCATGTGAATGTCACATGCTGGTGAAGTCTCAATGTGAACGTCACATGCTTGTCGAGTCTCCATGTGAACGTCACATCCTGGTGGGTTCTCAATGTGAACTTTAGATTCTGGTGGAGCGTCAATCTGAATTTCTTCCAGCTTTCTGGTCATCTTCTCTCCCAACAGAGCGGCACCGTGCCCATTTAAGTGCAGTCCATCCCTGCTATAGAGCGAGTTGTTGACTGAAAAGTCAGCCCAGTTCTCCATGAACCCAAACCTCTCTTCCCTGCACCAGTTCCTCAGCCATTTGTTAAGCACCATAAGCTCCTGCTGCCTCTCTGGTGTGGATCGAGGTACAGGCAGTATTTCAGAAAATATTGCCTTGGGGGACCTTTTCTTCAATATAGCCCCTAAGTCCCTGAAATCATTTTGTACGGCGCTCCATCTTTCTCGAACTTTGTCATTGGTTCCGATATATACCATGACAGCTGGGTCATCTCCAACCCCGTCCAACAATGTGTCCATGCAATCTGTAATGTTCTGAACCCGAGCGCCCGGTAAAGAACATACTGTTAGGCGATAACGGTCTCTCGGACAGATTGCCCTCTGTATCCTTCCAATAATTGAATCCCCTACTACTAGTATCCGCCTATCCTTTCTTGTATCCTTGCCCCCATCTTCACTGGAGACGTTCTTCTGGCATTTTGGTGAAGTCTCCATGTGAACATCACATGCTGGTGGAGTCTCCATGTGAACGTCACATGCTGGTGGAGTCTCCATGTGAACGTCACATGCTGGTGGAGTCTCCATGTGAACATCACATGCTGGTGGAGTTTCCATGTGAACGTCACATGCTGATGAAGTCTCCATGTGAACATCACATGCTGGTGGAGTTTCCATGTGAACGTCACATGCTGGTGGAGTCTCCATGTGAACGTCACATGCTGGTGGAGTCTCCATGTGAACGTCGCATGCTGGTGGAGTCTCCATGTGAATGTCGCATGCTGGTGGAGTCTCCATGTGAACGTCGCATGCTGGTGGAGTCTCCATGTGAACGTCGCATGCTGGTGGAGTCTCCATGTGAACGTCGCATGCTGGTGGAGTCTCCATGTGAACGTCGCATGCTGGTGGAGTCTCCATGTGAACGTCACATGCTGGTGGAGTCTCCATGTGAACGTCACATGCTGGTGGAGTCTCCATGTGAACGTCACATGCTGGTGGAGTCTCCATGTGAACGTCACATGCTGGTGGAGTCTCCATGTGAACGTCACATGCTGGTGGAGTCTCCATGTGAACGTCACATGCTGGTGGAGTCTCCATGTGAACGTCACATGCTGGTGGAGTCTCCATGTGAACGTCACTTGCTGGTGGAGTCTCCATGTGAACGTCACTTGCTGGTGGAGTCTCCATGTGAACGTCACTTGCTGGTGGAGTCTCCATGTGAACGTCACTTGCTGGTGGAGTCTCCATGTGAACGTCACTTGCTGGTGGAGTCTCCATGTGAACGTCACTTGCTGGTGGAGTCTTAATGTAGCTTTCACATTCTGTCTTGCTCACTGGGGCAGACCTGCCTTGTGAACTGTGTTTGCAGTAAATACTGCCTACATCTGCAATAAAAAAGAAGAATCAGATTTAGCACCTTTACTTACATTATATATATTTTTTATAAAACATCAAATTATAGAGAGAAAAGTTTAACATTCTAGTGCCAGAGACAATAAATAAACCCTGACATGACAGGGACACAGGGATGACTAATGGTGGCGTTCATATAAAAATACTGGTTGCCTGGCCGTTATGCCGATCCACTAAAATGAATTGAGTCAGAAGGGGACTGATTCTTCACTTTCGGGTGCAGGGGAGTAATCTGCAGTGCTTCTGTTTCTTATTATTAAACTAAACATCCGGCCTCTTTTATTGTAATCTTTAGAATTGTTGCGGTGGATTCATATAGAAGAGGCCCGGGACCAGGAACTGCTGCATTGCAGATTACTCCACCGTACCCGAAAGTAAAGATATAGTCCCCTGCACGGTTTGGATTGATTTTCATGCGATTCTGTCATGTGACAATCGTGACAAGATCTTGCCATGTTTGGGGTGCCATTAGGAAAAATGCAGAATCATAGCACTTCTGCCGGTCGTTCCAAATTGCCAAGTGTGAGTGCGGTCTAAGTCAGAATTCCAGGCAAATGGCTAAAAAACAAGGATGAAATAGATACTATATGCGAGAGCTGCTTTACAGCGCAATTCAATCAAAAATCCCACATAAAAATGTACCTAAAAACAGGGTGACACTGTAGGTACAACAAAAAATGGTGTGCCAACGTCCCGGTATTGGTATGTCATATATAGAAACTAGGGAGTTTGGACTTTAAGGGCACCCAAGTAATTGAAACTATAAAGAGTATAAAAGGTAAAAATATTTTTTATTTTATTACGTTTAGATTTTTGTTAAAAAAGATTTTATATATAATTGAGGATTATCAGACATACAATTTACATATGGAAAAGAATCATACATAGATGAATCCTATCCTGCATGCTAATTGAACCCAATCATTTAATGTATATGTCCCAACATTCAAGAGTAGAAGAAGAGAAACCAACTTCCCAAATGTGAATTGTTGTGAATGTAGGACGCAATATGGGTTGACTTGCAGGTCAGGTAGGTGTTCTCTTTAATTGCTCGACATGTTTCGCGTTATATAACGCTTCTTCGGGAGCTAGAGGTAGTTCTGTTGAGTACATATACATACACATACATGCATCAAACAGTAAAATATATAAGTCAGAAATAAAGTTCGTACAAACTGAGGTACATTCCAACTGATTCTAGTGATCCTAAAGGACAGACCCCAATAAGGAGAATGGTCATAGGGGGGTCCATAGAAAAACCCGGCAGCTGGGGAGGCCATAAAAAAGAGCACACGTTATAAGTGTGTACACAGATATGTATATAGAGTAAAAATATATCGCTACAAAATGTGTGCTGTGCAATGTGGGATATACTCACAATGCCTAACGGTATTAAAGATAGTATGGCACAGACAACATTGTAAAGAGGGGCATGATAGGTCCGCCACAGCGATGATAATCAAATTGCATATACATAAACATATGTATCTAAATATAGATGGCTTACCCGATATGGTCAAACCGAATAGAAGAGTGTCGCTATAGTATTAGTCCAAAAGATTTCCGCAAACTACTGCTAAAGACCTACCCTCTACATACATCTATATTGTGATACACTGAGAGTATTTGGGGTTGTTCCCGCAGCGTTCTGGTACCCATTATCAATGGTGTGATTTTTTTTTTTTTTTTAAATGTAATCCAGCGATTACTTGTCCTTTTTTGGACTAATACTATAGCGACACTCTTCTATTCGGTTTGACCATATGGGGTAAGCCATCTATATTTGGATACATATGTATATGCAATTTGGTTATCATCGCTGTGCTTTTTTATTACCAACGTTGAGTGGCGGACCTATCATGCCCTTCTTTACAATGTTGTCTGTGCCATACTATCTTTAATACCGTTAGGCATTGTGAGTATATCCCACATTGCACAGCACACATTTTGTAGCGATATATTTTTACTCTATATACATATCTGTGTACACACTTATAATGTGTGCTCTTTTTAATGGTCTCCCATTTTGTACGAACTTTATTTCTGAGTTATATATTTTACTGTTTGATGTGTATGTGTATATATATAATGTGTGTGTGTGTGTATGTATGTGTATATATATATGTATGTATATACATATATATATATATATATATATATATATATATATATATATATATATATATATATATATATTCATAGTGATCTTTTATGTGTACTCAACAGAACTACCTCCAGCTCCTGAAGAAGCGTTGTATAACGCGAAACATGTCGAGCAATTAAAGAGAACACCTACCTGACCTGCAATTCAACCCATATTGCGTCCTACATTCACAACAACAATTCACATTTGAGAAGTTGGTTTCTCTTCTTCTACTCTTGAATGTTGGGACATATACATTAAATGATTGGGTTCAATTAGCATGCAGGATAGGATTCATCTATGTATGATTCTTTTCTATATGTAAATTGTATGTCTGATAATCCTCAATTATATATATAATCTTTTTTAACAAAAATCTAAACGTATTAAAATAAATATTTTTACCTTTTATACTCTTTATAGTTTTCAATTACTTGGGTGCCCTTAAAGTCCAAACTCCCATGCTTTACAGCACAGCCCTGCAGCAACCTACTGGGGTCCCATTTGTTCAGTGGGGGAGCGCAGGAGCATAAAGGGTCTATTTAATGCCTTTGGGCTGCAGACGGAGTGATTTTCTGCACTGCAGTTCCCAATAATTATATTTAAGTTCCGGCCTCTTCTATATCAACCAATCAAGGACAGGCCAGGACTATAATTGTTGGGGAATGCAGCACTGCAGATTACACCACCTGCACCTTAAAGGCATTCAATTTGCCTCTGCCTGCCCCCTGCTGTAGAAATTGGGCCAGAGGAAGTTTATTTTGTGTTTTTGTTACTTGTTTTGCCCTCTGAAGAGCAATCTGTGATTCCTTTTCAGAGGGTGTTTGACAGGCGGTGATGAAGCGTTAAATTGCTTGCTGGATGCACAACAATATAAAGCTGGAAATGTTTTTTTTTTATGTTTGCAACTATCTATCATCAATGTCCATGACAATCCCTATACATGTGTACATATGGGGGGACCCCTCATCAATGTCTATGGCAATCCCTATACATGTGTACATATGGGGATGGGGTGATTCCTCATCAATGTCCATGGCCATCCCTATACATGTGTACATACGGGGGGTGACCCCTCATCAATGTCCATGGCAATCCCTATACATGTGTGCATATGGGGGGACCCCTCATCAATGTCCATGGCAATCCCTTTACATGTGTACATATGGGGGGGCGACCCCTCATCAATGTTCATGGCAATTCCTATAGATGAGACGTCACCCCCCCCCCATTTGTAAACATCTATAGGAATTGCCATGAACATTGATGAGGGGTCGCCCCTCCATATGTACTCATGTAAATGGATTGCCATGGACATTGATGAGGGGTCCCCCCATATGCACACATGTATAGGGATTGCCATGGACATTGATGAAAGGTTATCCCCCGTATTTACACATGTATAGGGATGGCCACGGACATTGATGAGGAATCACCCCACCCCCCATATGTACACATGTATAGGGATTGCCATGGACATTGACGAAAGGTTACCCCCATATGTACACATGTATAGGGATGGCCATGGACATTGATGAGGGATCCTCCCATATGTACACATGTATAGGGATGGCCATGGACAATGATGAGACGTCACCCCCCTCCCCCCATTTTTACACATCATTGTCCATGGCCATCCCTATACATGTGTACATATGGGGGGATCCCTCATCAATGTCCATGGCAACCCCCATGCATGTGTACATATGGGGGGGTGACCCCTCATCAATGACCATGGCAATCCCTATACATGTGCACATATGGGGGAGGGGGTGACCCCTCATCAATGTGCATGGCAATTCCTATACATGTGTACATATGGGGGGGTAATCTTTCATCAATGTGCATGGCAATCTTTATACATGTGTACATATGGGGGGGTAATCTTTCATCAATGTGCATGGCAATCTTTATACATGTGTACATATGAGGGGGCTGACCACTCATCAATGTCCATGGCCATCCGTATACAGGTGTGCATATGGGGGGGACCCCTCATCAATGTTCATGGCAATTCCTATACATGTATACAAATAGGGGGGTGACTACTCATCAATGTCCATGGTAATCCCTATACATGTGTACATATGGGGGGGACCCCTCATCAATGTCCATGGCAATCCCTATACATGTGTACCTATGGGGGGTAACCTTTCATCAATGTGCATGGCGATCTGTATACATGTGTACATATGGGGGGGCGACCCCTCATAAATGTCTATGGCCATCCCTATACATGTGTACATATGGGGGGATGACCCCTCATCAATGTCCATGGCCATCCCTTTACATGTGTACATATGGGGAGGTATGCTTTCATCAATGTGCATGGCAATTTCTATACATGTGTACATATGGGGGGGTGACCCCTCATAAATGTCCATGGCAATCCCTATAAATGTGTACATATGGGGGAGGGTGACTCCTCATCAATGTCCATGGCGATCCCTATACATGTGTACAAAGAATTTTAGAACCGAGGGGGATTTTAATGGTGCCAAAACACCCAAAAAATATTTTGTTATAAAAACATCTTTATTTGAGTCTAAAGTTTTAAAAGAAATGGGGGACAATGAACATGTACAATATACACATAGTGTATTCTCAACTCACCGCATCTGTCAGAACAAAGACCTAGCGGCCACCAGGCCAGACGGGACTGATGGCGCCAGGCCACAGAGCCAGCCATTGGTCTTGTTCTGACAGATGCGGTGAGTTTTGAGGATACACTTGGTAGGTTTGATCTTCAGGCCCTTCACATGTGTATGTTGGTCTTGCTGATGGGTGCATGATCTCTATTTGTTATCAGATGGGACACTGTGGGTGGCCTGGGGGACACTATTGATTTAATGTGTCCGCATTCATCATTGCTTCATGACATTGTTCCTTCATCACTTTGGAAGAAATAGTTCCGGATTGGTCTGTTGCTCCCCTCTACATTCTGTGGAAGGAGCATTTGAATGACATTGAAGGTAAACCTAACTTGTATATCTAGGTGATTGAGGACTTTATGTATCCTTGATATATTTCTTTCCTCAGTGCACATATATTTTACACACATATATATATATATATATATATATATATATATATATATATATATATAATCTATATATAATCTATATCTCCCCTTTCCTTTTGACATTTCTAGTATTTCCACCGGCCCCATTGTGCTCCTCCTGACATCAGTTGCCACCGCTGGTGTTGGCACCTCTTCTTACATCAGTTTTGGACCCTTTAGTAGTGTGCATTAGCTTGATTACATTCTATAGACATGGTGAGTTTTATGTTCACTCTGTATAGTGCTCAGACCCTCATGGATATTCATTGAACATATTACTTATGTTGTTATGTTTTTGATACAGATTTACTTTGATAACAGAAATATTTATTTACAATCATGCATACCTACTAATACTTACTAATAATGACTTTTTGTAGCTACATATTGCTTTATAAGTTCTTAAAAGAGCTGAAAAGTAAAACATGTCGAGCAACAAGCATCACGCTGGTTACAGGAGCTACTTTATGTGTATATTGTACATGTGCACTGAATTGCTTTTATGAAATGTGGACATTCATTGATTCCCCCCCACCCCGTGTTTCTTATAAAACTTTGGACTCCGATAAAGAAGTTTTTATGTTAAAATATTTTTTTTGTGTGTTAGGGAACCATTAAAATCCCCTTCTCTTCTAAAATTCTTTGAAAAGGAAAAATTTTGGGATAAAGGTGCCTTTAATCCATGAGTGTAGGTGACCTATCCAGAGTACTTTTTGTATCTATCACTATCCATAGTACTTACCAATATCGATGTCTGTATTTCGCTGATGTCTTTTGGCTTTACAGCCGGAACCAAAACATCCAACAACGGCTCTGAAGCAGCCGCGCACAAAAGCCCGAGCCCTCTTATTGGTACCTGCAGGCTGGTCACTGATACCTCCTTCCATAGCTGGGCTTCCCTTGGTGGGTTTCTCTTTGGTGTTTTTCAGAGAAAAAAACTGTTTACATTTAAATCGTCTCATTATTAAGAATAAAGAACCACGCTTTAAATGTACAAGAATAGAAATCGCAAAGAAATTGAATCGAATGAAAATCAAATCGAATCAAATCGCAAGAAAATCTCCAGAGAGATAAAAAAACAGGTCCTCACTGGTCAGCAAACACTCTGTTTCTGCTGCCAGCCTCCCTTGCGACTCTCTATATTGGCTGAGCTGATGACATCATAGAGCAGAGCCATGTGACCTTTGAAAAAAATAACTGACGATTTTTCTTAAAGGGGCCACGTCCTTATTTGTGAGCTTTATGAATTCAGCCTGTAGGCTCTGTATACAGACCTAATATGGACCCCGCTCCTGGAAGAACATGTTTTTCTTGAAGTGATGGTTATTATGAATGAGATTTAACCCTTACAGTCCCATGGCTGAAAACAAAGATGTGTATTCCTATAACACTGTGAATGGAGCCTTATAAATCTTCGCTGCCTCTCAAATCTTTTCATTTCTTTTATTTGATCATTTTATCATTATTACACACCAATTATCTTTCACTTTCACCAAATCCCAGGTTTTTCCATTTTTAACCCTTTAACTGCCAAGTCAAATGTTTTTCCTTTCATTTATGAACCCTTTCTTTGCCAAACCACCCCCCCCCCAAACTTTTGTTTTTAACCCTTTCACTGCCAAACTATATTTTTTCATTTTTAACCCTTTCTGTGAACCCTTTCTTTGCAAAAAAAAAATTATTTTTACGGGTTTTTTTGTTAACCCTTTCAGTGCCAAACTAAAGTCTTTTTATTTTTAACCCTTTCACCGCCAAAACCAGTTTTCCCCTATTTAACGCTTTCACTGCCAAACCAATATATATATATTTTTCCCCATTTCTTGCCCATATGTTAACGTAAAACCCAGCCTCCCTTGCGACTCTTTATATTGGCTGAGCTGATGACATCACAGATGACATCACAGAGTCATGTGAACTTTGAAAAAAATAACTGACGATTTTTCTTAAAGGGGCCACGTCCTTATTTGTGAGCTTTATGAATTCAGCCTGTAGGCTCTGTATACAGACCTAATATGGACCCGGCTCCTGGAAGAACATGTTTTTCTTGAAGTGATGGTTATTGTGAATGAGATTTAACCCTTGCAGTCCCATGGCTGAAAACAAAGATGTGTATTCCTATAACACTGTGAATGGAGCCTTATAAATCCTCGCTGCCTCTCAAATCTTTTCATTTCTTTTATTTGATCATTTTATCATTATTACACACCAATTATCTTTCACTTTCACCAAATCCGAGGTTTTTCCATTTTTAACCCTTTAACTGCCAAGTCAAATGTTTTTCCTTTCATTTATGAACCCTTTCTTTGCCAAACCAACCCCACCCCCCAAACTTTTGTTTTTAACCCTTTCACTGCCAAACTATATTTTTTCATTTTTAACCCTTTCTGTGAACCCTTTCTTTGCAAAAAAAAAAAATATTTTTACGGGTTTTTTTGTTAACCCTTTCAGTGCCAAACTAAATTTTTTTTATTTTTAACCCTTTCTCCGCCAAAACCAGTTTTCCCCTTTTTAACGCTTTCACTGCCAAACCAATATATATACATTTTTCCCCATTTCTTGCCCATATGTTAACGTAAAACCTGTTTATTGTTAGTTTTGGATGGAGTGGGGAAGGATTAGAACCCCAGTCAGGTTTTTATTGCTGTCTGCTCCCCTTATATGGAGATTTATTCTGCCAAATCTATTTTTTTTTCTTTCAGTTTTTAACCCTCTCACTACCAAACTATATTGTTCATTTATTTTAACCCTTTAAAGAGGAGCTCTACTCACATTTTCACCCCTCACTAATCTGTGCTCTGTAAACAAATCAGATATTTTTTAATTTTTTTTCTCAGCACCTTCTGTATATAATATTCTGTATTCATTTTTCCCTTTCTTCTCCCTGGCCGCGGCCCAGCGCTTATCATTTCCGGTTTGCAATGCCTCCTGGGAGATGTGTGTCATCAATCCCAGGAGACAATAGGCATTGCTGGGCTGTAGCATCGCGTTATTTGCAAACCGGAAATGGCACGATGCAAGGCGGCTGCCAGCGCCATTTTTAAAAACGGTCACCAGGCTTTTGTTGTCATGGTTACCAAAGCTTCTTATACACAGTGATTGGCGGTGGGGGAGGGGGCTGGAGCATCTAGGCTCTGATTACATACAGGGGGGGGGACACACCATTACTAATGATTTATAACAGAGGAATAGGATGAGGCAGTTTTGATGGGGCAATTTTGATGCGGCAATTTTGATGTTGGCAATATGATGGGGCAGTTTTGATTGAGCAAATTTTGATGGTGGCAGTATGATGGGGCAGTTTTGGTGGGGTAGTTTTGAGGGGGCAATTTTGATGGTGGCAGTATAATGGGGCAGTATGATGGGGCAGGTTTGATGGAGCAATTTAATGGGGGCAATGTGATGGGGCAATTTTGATCGGAGCAATTTGATGGGGCAATAGTATGAGGTAGTTTTGATGGGGCAATTTTGATGGTGGCAGTATAATGGGGCAATATTTGTTGGGGCAATTTTGGTGGGGGCAATAGGATGGAGCAGTTTTGATGGGGCAATTTTGATGGTGGCAGTATGATGGGGCAATTTTGATGGGGGCATTAGGATGGGGCAGTTTTGATGGGGCAATTTTGATGGTGGCAGTATGATGGGGGAATGGGGCAGTTTTGATGGGGCAGTTTTGATGGGGCAGTTTTGATGGGGCAATATGATGGGGCAATATGATGGGGCAATAGGATGAGGCAGGTTTGATGGGGCAATTTTGATAGTGGAAGTATGATGGGGCAATTTTGATGGTGGCAGTATGATGGGGCAGTTTTGATGGGGGCAATTTGATGGGGCAGCTTCTGCAAAAGTTAATTACTTTTTAAACGGCGCTAATTGTAAATCCTATCCCTCTTTCTGTGCAGATGTGTTTTATATATATATAACAAGAGATATTAATATATATACATATACACAGAAACAAGGGATATCATTTACAATTAGCATCTTTTAAAAGTAATTACCTTTTGCTTTTTGTATTTCTAGATTTATAATCTTTGTAAATGTAGATAATCTTCCTGGTTCCTGGAGGGGGAGGAGAGGTTTCCATAGCTTAGGGGCGGCAACTTCCTCTGACACTGCTGTTGCTATGGAAACACACACACATTTTAACCCTTTCACTGCCAAATCATTTCCCCCCCATTTCTCTCCCGTATGTTAAATTATAAATAAAGGAACATGTTTTTTTTGTTAGTGTTGGATGAAGTGGAGAGTGATTAGAACCCCTGCCAGGTTTTTGTTGCTGTTTGCTCCCCCTTTAGGGAGATTCATTCTCTTTATTTACCACTATCAAACAAAAATTAAAGAAAATCGCACATTTTAGGTTGTCACCAGAACAGGAATTAGAGGGGAAATCTTTCAATGGGGACACTTGTTCTGGTGACACCCAGGGATGATGTCACTTTGGCGGATTTCTCTCTTTTTTTGGCTATGGGTCCCCCAATGGGGACAAAGATGGCAAAGAAAACCTGACAGTGGTTATAGTCCCCCCCCTTACTCTATTGTAAATGAAAAAAAAATGTTTGTCTTTATTTCTATTTTATCTTTTATCTGGTATGCGGGGGATGGTGGGGACTCAGTATAAAAAGAGGGTGCAGCATATTACACATGGGGCTATGGGGGGGGGTCTGCATACACGAGCAACTGCCACTGCCGGGGGGTGGGGGGGGGTGAGCGCTCAATCTTTTGAACCCTTTCACTTTTGGACATTTGTGCTGATTTCTGCTCTCCCAGCATTCCCTAGTTTGTGAAATGATGAAGGCAGAAGAGCTAACCACTTAAAGTCCTCTAACTTCTGGTGGGACTGCAGCTGCTTGTTTTATGTTTCTGTGCAATGTACACTACTTGGAGGATTTGGAGAGTTTTAATGGATATAAATCTGCTGATGGAGCTGGTGCCGGTCTGGGCCCCGGAATGTGGAAGATTATAGATCGTGGGAGGAGCTTTTAAAGGGGATTTATTAATAAAAGTGTGATGTACGATGAGCTCGTCATTTCCTTTTTGGGTGATTGGTGGAAATCCATTGACGGGAGAATATATCTATTGGATGAAGAAACGCTGATTTGGTGGTTTTTGGTTATAGAATAACGTGTGATTGGCCCAGAGGTCCTCGGGGTTCTGGGGGGCATTTGCAGCAGGTGGAGCACTTTTTGTATTGATTTTTAAGGATCAATTATATAAAAGCACGGGGGATGGGATGAAGTTTGATAAATACAATAACATGGAATTTTGTGGATGAACATTTTCAAGGACTTTTTTTTGTTTTTTGTTTTTGTTTCATATGTTTTTCACAAATCTGGATATTGATTTCATGATTTAATGCATGGTGTTGAATCGCATGTTTTATCTTCATATGTCTTTCACAAATGTGGATATTTATGATTTAGACCCCTTTCACACTGAGGCAGTTTTCAGGCGTTTTAGCGCTAGAAATAGCGCCTGAAAACCGCCTCCCATTCACTGCAGTGTGTGCTTTCACTCCCGGGCGGTTTTGCTTGCGAGACGTCAGAAAAAGTCCTGCAAGCAGCATCTTTGGGGCGGGTTGGAAGCGCTATTAATAGATCTCCCAAAACGCCCCACCCATTGAAATGACTTCCAAAGCTCCTTTAAAAGTGCCGCAAAACAGGTCCTTTTTTTTCTTTTTCTTCTCTTAAGGTCCCGTCATCAGGGGACCTTAAAAAACCGGCGCAGTAGCGAAAAGCGCCTGAAGCCCTGCAAAAATGTCTGGCGCTTTATTGCTGTTTTAGCGGAGCTTCAGTGTGAAAGGGGTCTTATTGTATGGTGGTGAATCAAATGTAAATTACACCAACTAGATATTGTTGGTAATACAGATCAATAGTTATTAGTGAGGAGGATTAGTGCCGACTTTATTTTGCTTTTTTATTCATATATTTATGCCGTCTATTTTACAGCTCAGGTTTGCAAACAAACTGGTTGCTATGGCAACAGTGTTGTTTACCTTTCTAGCTGATATCTCATGTACAGGCCCAGTATGTTTCCTTCTAAATCTAAACAATCTTGTTATAGCAATAGCATAGCAGTCTGAAGTCCGCTCTTTGCTGACGTCACAGGAATCAGTCCAGGCACGGCGTCATCATCACAATAAAGTCGGGATCCGCCAGGTGCCTGGACTGATGCCTGTCTCAGCCTGTCAGCGAGCTGCTGAGAGCCTGAGGCGACCACTCCCCGCCCCTCCACAGCTCATCGCTCCAATGAGCGTGGGGGGGGTGGGGGGCAGAGTGCAAAGCTGCTGATCGATAGTCAGCAGCTCTCTGCTCCAGTAGCTGTGAGAACCGAACCATCGGCGATGTTAAGTCGCTCGGTTCTCAGTGCAGAGGCACCGGGGGACAGATGCAACATCCACCTAGGTAAGTATGAATGGGCAAAAAAAAAAACATACTTATCTTTTAAGGTAAAAAAAAACCTTCTGCCTTTTTTAGAACCCTATTTAAATAATTTTCTTCTTCTGCCCAGGACTACATGTCCCATGAGGCATTGCTCCTCACACATTCACAAGTTCTCAGGCACGGTGTATGGACGGTGTACTGAGCTGTATGTGTGCTGAGCTGTATTTTCTAATATGTAAACAAATAATGCATTCTTTATGCAGGCCAGCCAATTGACTGACCAACTAATCGATTACAAAAATAGTTGACAACTATTTTCATAATTGATTCTAATTGATTAAGTTGATTTAGTAGTTCCAGCCCTATACCAGTATTCTACCTTTTTCTGGTGTTTAGTACAACTAGACCTGGCCTGGTACATGATTATGTCGGTTTATCCCCCTCTAGTTTGGTACACGGTGATTAAACTAATTTTCTTCGTCCTGCAGATTGAAGCGATGTACTCCAAAGTGAACAAGAAGAAGACGATTAGAGATGACCCCCGAGCCTCTCCAAACCCGGCTTTTCAACAGCTTCCGCCAATGAAGATGGCCGCGGTAAATGAAACCACCCAGGGCTCTCTAAACGCAGTTTTCGAAAGCCCCCCACTGCCGGCGTACCCACCCGCGCACCCCGAAGAGAATTTATACGAGAGTATATGTGAGATGAGCAGCCATGCTTTGTAGCTACCACTGAGAGTTTTCAGCACTGACACTAATACTTGCACTGATTCCAGTTTGGTAAATCTGTTGAAAAGTCTGGAGCAAGTGAAGCAAGATCACAGTGTTGTGGGGCCGAATGAAACAATGCAGATATTGCTTTTACTTTCTAAATTCTAATTTATTGAAATTGCTGACTCTGTAACAGGCATAATATGGATTTAGCAATCCATGGCAACACTCCGGGGCACATGCCCCCCCCCAGTTTCGGCCCTGCTTAGGTGGATGCAGAATTAGTGTGGACAAGGTACTTTAACCGCTGCAGCCCCAGGAGATTTTACCCCCTTTCTGACCAGAGCACCTTTTACATTTAATTTGGCACTGCATTGCTTTACCTGACAATTGCACGGTCGTGTGACGCTGAACCCAAAGGAAATTTGCGTCCTTTTTTTACCACAAATAGAGCTTTCTTTTGGTGGTATTTGATCACCTCTGTGGTTTTTACTTTTTTTTTGCGCTATAAACAAAAAAAGAGCAAAAATGAAAAAAAAAATTTTTTTTATATAAATATATATATATATAATTTTTTTTTTTTTTTTTTACTTTTTTGCTATAATAAATATCCCCAAAAATGTTTTTAAAAACACATTTTCAGTTTAGGCCAATATGTATTCTTCTACATATTTTTGGTTAAAAAAAAATCCCAGTAAGCGTATATTGATTGGTTTGCGCAAAAGTTATAACTTCTACAAACTATGGGAAAGATGTATGGCATTTTTATAGCATTTTTAATATTTTTTTATACTAGTAATGGCAGTGACCTGCGATTTTTAGTGGTACTGCAACATTGCGGCGGACAGATCGGACACTTTTGACATTTATACAGCGATCAGAGCTATAAAAATGCACTGATTACTGTGTAAATGTCACTGGTAGGGAAGGGGTTGACACTAGTGGGCGATCAAGGGGTTAAATGTGTTCCTTCGTTAGTTTTTCTAACTGTATGGGGATAGGACTGACTGGGGGAGGAGACATATTGTTGTTCCTACTTAGTAGGAACAAACGATATGTCTCCTCTCCCCTGACAGAACAGGGATCTGTGAGTTTATGCACACAAATCCCCGTGCTGGCTCTTGATCATGCCCGCCGACCACACACATGGGGTCCCCCCTGCCGTGCCGCGGGGCATGCCTCCGGCGGCTCTTAAAGGGAACAAGGTACCCATATGTTGTTTTGCGCAGTCGTGCCATTTTGCCGACGTATATCGGCATTAGAGCCGGTTGGCAAGTGGTTAATGCTGAATTCCAGGTTGATGTAAAAATACACCAATAAGTGCTGATTATTCATTAAAAATGAAGAAATTTATTTTTAAATGCAGCAACTGTAAGTACTTGACATCCGCCTCATCCAGGCTCATGTTAAGCAAAACTGAACGGGAGAGGGAAGGGCAGGACTAGGAGCCAATCAAGTGTGCTGGAGCATACATGTGCTGACTAGTGGTGCACTGAAATGAAAATTCCCGGTGCCGAAATCAAAAATTCAGGATGCACTTGGCCGAAACCAAAAAGTTTTTTAAAAAAAAAAATATATATATATTTTTTATAAATAATTGTATTATATTTAACTTTTTAATTAATATCATGAATTTAAATGAATATGAATTTATTGTCGGCCATTATCGGCACCTTTTTGAAGCGGTGTTAAAAATCCTGCTTGCTGCATTTTTGGTCAGCACCTCCCCATTTGAAATGCACTGAAATCTTGGGAAGAATGCATCATAAATGCACCCATGTTGTGTTTTTGATGCATATTTTTGAGTTACGTGACCTATGAAAAATTACACCATAAGCACGGTAAAATCGCGGGCGTTTCCAGCAGCCATTATGGGTATCTTTTTTTTTTATTTTTTTTTGCTTTCAGCAGAACGCTAAAAACCCTATTTTTGGCCAAGAATTTTTGGTGCATCACAAGTGCTGACAAAAGGAGAGCAGAAGGATGATATAGCGGTATAGCCCTGCTCCTTCACTGTCCAATCATAGACTGTGGAGAAAGGAGATGACCTGCCTGTATTGTAACCCCTTCCCACATTACAAATAGCTTTATATACGGGGGGGATTATTTTTATAGATACACGTGTAAATGTGATTGGGTATTGTCGACACTGAACATTTGTGAGATAAAGTTCTGGTCTCTGGGGAAACATTTTTCCAACGCACAGCCGACTTCCCTCTAATAATCACTTAGTAGGTAGCCTGTGTTGACCTCCACTGAGTAGAGAGATGTGGGCTGGACTGTAATACATAGAAATCTCCCGCCAGCTTTTTTCCAGACAGATGCTGCAATCTGCATGCACTTTACTGCAAAAAGCATCATTTGTATACATGTCTTATATATAGAATGTAATATACACGGCTTTCATATAGTTATTGCATCGGTCACGCCCCTTTTTTTCGCTCGCCTGTCCACGCTCCTAGTAGTTCCACGCTATGCGGCGTATGTGGAACCACATGGAGCCGCTACTCTATTGGCTGGTCTTTGGGTTCTTTGTATGGCCAGAGACCATTGCATTCACTCCTATGGAAGGGTTGTTTTATTTTGCTAGACAACCACTCAGCGGGAATGAATGTAATTTTTTTTTTTTTTTTTCCAGGAATGCTGAGCTCTCCCTCTGCTCGTCCTCTTGCCACTTTGGCAATCCATTGGCTTCAGTGCATTGTGAGTCACTGACCTGCAGTAAATGTGCAGAATCAGGATTTCTAGCTTCACTGGCTGCATGCTTTGTTCCAGGTTTGGCAATGCCGATATCACCAGGCCACTGTTATTTCTAGAAGGAGGTCAGCAATGACACTGCAGTGATCCAGTGCAATCCTTCGATGTCCTGGCTGCATTTGTTTTCTTCAGATTTAGGAATATTTTCTGCAAGTACAGAAAAATGCCCATTGATCCTGATAGAAATCCAGTGTCCTTGTGACTTCATCTGCACTGAAATGATATCTCAAGCAATGTTATTCGCTTCCTAGCTATTTTCTGTGGCGATGGTTGTCTCCTTAGTAATGCAGATGATGAGACAGGGAGGAAGGTCCAAATCAGGAGCAAGTAGCCTAACATGACAACCAGTGCCGGGACAAGGTCATCTAGAGCCCAGGGGGAACATGCCAAACTATGCCCCCCCCCCCAATAATGTATGAGTATTATGTGTTAGAAACCCCCGCCTCAAAAAAAAGGAGCACCAGTCTGCATGCTAAGCATAAATTCCCCCTCCAGCCATGTCATATCTGCCCCCTGCTAAAACCCCCCCTCTCAGCACAAATCTTTGCCCCCCCAGCTCAAATCCCCTTTCCCCAAACCCCCCCCCCAGCACACCCCCCCCCCAAAAAAAATCGTCCCTCCCAGCAAAAACCCCCTCTCAAATTTCTCCTCCTAGCACAAATACCCTCCAATCATGCCTACCAGCACAATCCCCCCCCTCCCAAAAAAATTCCGCTCCTAGCACAAATCCTCCTTTCCCTCTACCATATTGCCTCTTCCAGCACAAATCCTATCCCCCCTCCCAACATAAAGCCCCCCAAATCTCCTTTCCTAGCACCCCCCCACTAAATTTCCACTCCTAGAACAATTTGTACCCCCCACCCCAATCTCCTTGTGTTGCTCCCCCCCCCTGCATGTCACATGATACCCCTGTCCCGGCCCTGGTGACAACCTTGCTCCTCCCATAGATACAATGTTGTCACCCTAGAACTGGAAATGTGATACCGGTGTTCTGCCGAGAAAGTCGCCCCCCCACCCCTCCGGCTGATAAGGACTCCCCTGTACTGCGCAGGCACAGCGCTTGCACAGTACGAGCCGGTGAAAATAGCCGAAGCTGAACACCTGTGAGTCAGCTGTACACGGCGCCTTTAACAGGGCCCCTCGCCATGCTTCGGGCACGGCCTCGCTTTGCTCAGCATATTTTTATTCTAACTCTATGTCCACTTGGATGGTGGGGCTTGAATCTGGACTCAGGTCAGAATGTAGTGCGCAGGCGCCGTGTAGCACTGACGATCAGCTGTTCAACTTCGGAGACTTTCGGCGGCTCCGTAGTTGTTCGTACTGCGCAAGCGCAGTACAGGTGGGGGGTAGCTTTCTCGGCAAGACACCGGCATAGGAAATGAAAAGAATTACAGCCTGAAAAACAATGCAGCCGCTACATTTTAGGACTAGTAAACTCCATTATGTTACAGTTTTGTTCTTGTATCGAGATATGCTTTGATTTTAAACACGCGGCAACTCGTAGTAGCCAATCAGATTTTTATTCAGCAGTTCATAATAAAAACTTACTTTTGATTGGCTGCTGGGGCAGATTATGGCACCGTGCACTTTACCTAAGCCTGCCATGCCTGAGAATATAGACTAAGCTCATCATACACATTGCAATCTATACAATCTCCTTTGGATATGCCAAGAGATATGTAGTACAAGGGCCTGCCTGATTGGATAGTCCTCATATTACATAGTTTTAGTAAATCTTAAAGTGGTTCTGAATAGTGGGGCGCTGAAATGAAAATTCCGGTGCAGAATCTGGGCCGTTTTCGAAAGCCAATATCGTCACCTTTTCTTTCTTTTAGTACGACGCTGAAAGCCTTATTTTCGGCGTACAAAATTTCAGTGCATCTCTAGTTCTGAAGGTACGAGGTTTTCTTTTACCATAATGCATTTTATGCATTAAATGCAGCTTTCCCCCCCCCACCCTTATACTTACCTGATCTCAATCCAACGATGTGCAGGAGAGCAGCAGCTCTTGGCTCTCTTTCCTCATTGGACAGAGGGGCAGCAGTGGGAGCCATTGGCTCCTCCTGCTGTGAATCACAGCCAGTGAGGAGAGAGAGCAGGGGGGGTGGGGTCAGGCCACGCTCTGTGGGTCAATGGACATACACAGCCAGCTTGGGATTGAGCATGTGGCTAGTTATGGGGGCATTTGGCAGGGGGGGGGACCCCAGAAGAGGAGGAACGGGGTTGCTCTGTGCAAAACCATTACACAGGAGGTAAGGATGACATGTTTGTTATTTAAAAATAAAAAATAAATGCATTTAGAATGACTTTAAATTGATTGTACTGTGAGATTGTATGGTGACCCTTACACTGACTCGAGACTTGGGAATGGTAAACGATTACCTGAGATATAAATAAATTGTTCATTTACACTGGCTGTGACTCTATATATAGACTGGTTGTATGTTATGGAGATAAACTTCTTTTATGACACAATATGAGTCGCGCTTATTGTTATTACACCAGTTATACATGAATATTGTCAAAAGTATTGGGACACCTGCCTTTACACGCACATGAACTTTAATGGCCTCCCAGTCTTAGTCTGTAGGGTTCAATATTGAGTTGGCCCACCCTTTGCAGCTATAACAGCTTCAACTCTTCTGAGAAGGCTGTCCACAAGGTTTAGGAGTGTGTCTATGGAACTGTTTGACCATTCTTCCAGAAGCGTATTTGTGAGGTCAGGCACTGATGTTGGACAAGAAGGCCTGGCTCGCAGTCTCCACTCTAATTCATCCCAAAGGTGTTCTATGAGGTTGAGGTCAGGACTCTGTGCAGGCCAGTCAAGTTCCTCCACCCCAAACTTGCTCATCCATGTCCTTGGAAATGGGAATAAATACTGTAGCTGCTGACTTTTAATAAAAGGACAATTACCTGTCTCAGGGATCCCACAATGTCTCCCCCCGAAAGGTGGAAAATGTAGCAGTGGAGGAGGGGGGGGGGGCAAAGAAGCAGAGCTTCCGCTTTTGGGTGGAGCTTCGCTTTAAGGAGCTTACAATCTAAAGTCCCTGCATGTATACATACGCCTACTAGAGCTGACTTGGACAGGGGCCGATTAACCTACCAGCATGTTTGGAGCTTGGGAGGAAACCAGAATACCTAGAGGAAATCCATACATGTAAAGCGGAAAAACAGCAAACTCAGAGCAGATAGTGTCCTGATTGGAAGTTGAACCAGGAACCCCAGTGCTGCAAGGCGGACATGCTAATTTGCAGCAAGTGATTGTATGAATGGGACAGATGACTGTTGCACATGATCACAGTTTAAATAAAAGATGTAAAGTTCATTTTTAAGGCCCCCTGCACACTGAATGTTTAGCGCCAGTGCATGAGGCTCACCTGCTGGTTGCTGCCTGGCTTACCAGTGCCCATCAATGCTGACCGCTAAAAGCTGACCTACCTGACCATTACGCTGACCTACCTGACCGTTACGCTGACCTACCTGACCGTTACGCTGACCTACCTGACCGTTACGCTGACCTACCTGACCGTTACGCTGACCTACCTGACATACACTGACCATTACACTGACCTACCTGACACGCACTGACCTACCTGACCATTACATGTGATGTCAGACTTCAGGTGACCGTGACCTCTGGCTCCTCCTGCAGCTCAGCCGTAGTGTGCAGCGCCGGTGTGCCCCTCCCATTAGACAGTAGGCAGCCAGGAGAGGAGTGGACAGGAGAGGAGAGCCGAGCGCGGATCTCATAGTGACGCAGCCGCATTGTAATTCCCGCCTTCTGGAGCCTGCAGCACCTCCAGAAGGCAATGCAGTGGGTCCTGCTGCCAGGGTGTTTTTTTTTTTTTTTTGTGCCTGGAGTGGGGCTTTAAATAAAAGGGCCCGAAGCTTAGAAAGAATCTTGGTGACAATGGGCATCTTTCTTCATACTTTTTGCTTCTTTTTCACTACTCTAACTACCACGGTCGGCATTCGATACACTTTAAATTGGGTTCATTATCTCTAGAGGAAGTTGCTCAATTTTGGGCAATTAAACAGAAAATTGTATCAGACTCGCCATAATTTTCTTTTTCTGGTGCCTATCCATGGCAGTTTACTATCACATGTACGCTGCCATGGAGGCACCAGGATGATGCCAGATGAATGGTGTTGCTGGCAATGATGTCATTGATAATATTAAAGGACAACTGGACTGAACCCACCCAGACAGGGAAGGTTGGTATAAATAAATAAAAAAACTATAAATTTAATAAAATATCATATATATATATTTTAGAAATACAATAAAGTCAATTATAAAAATTAATTATATATACAGTATCTCACAAAAGTGAGTACACCCATCACATTTTTGTAAATATTTTATTCTATCTTTTCATGTGACAACACTGAAGAAATGACACTTTGCTACAATGTAAAGTAGTGAGTGTACAGCTTGTATAACCGTGTCAATTTGCTGTCCCCTCAAAATAACTCAACACACAGCCATTAATGTCTAAACCGCAGGCAACAAAAGTGAGTACACCCCTAAGTGAAAAATGTCCAAAGTGTCAATATTTTGTGTGGCCACCATTATTTTCCAGCACTGCCTTAACCCTCTTGGGCATGGAGTTCACCAGAGCTTCACAGGTTACCACTGGAGTCCTCTTCTACTCCTCCATGATGACATCACAGAGCTGGTGGATGTTAGAGACCTTACACTCCTCCACCTTCCGTTTGAGGATGTCCCACAGATACTCAATAGGGTTCAGGTCTGGAGACATGCTTGGCTAGTCCATCACCTTTACCCTCAGCTTTTTTAGCAAGGCAGTGGTCATCTTGGAGGTGTGTTTGGGGTCGTTATCATGTTGGAATACTGCCCTGTGGCCCAGTCTCCGAAGGGAGGGGATCATACTCTGCTTCAGTATGTCACAGTACATGTTGGCATTCATGGTTCCCTCAATGAACTGTAGCTCCCCAGTGCCGGCAGCACTCATGCAGCCCCAGACCATGACACTCCCACCACCATGCTTGACTGCAGGAAAGACACACTTGTCTTTTGTACTCCTCACTTGGTTGCCGCCACACACGCCACCTCTTCAACCTCTGCAGCAATGCTGGCAGCACTCATACGTCTATTTCCCAAAGACAACCTCTGGATATGACGCTGAGCACATGCACTCATCTTCTTTGGTCCACCATGGCGAGGCCTGTTCTGAGAGGAACCTGTCCTGTTAAACCTCTGTATGGTCTTGGCCGCCGTGCTGCAGCTCAGTTTCAGGGTCTTGGCAATCTTCTTATAGCCTAGGCCAGTGATGGTGAACCTTGGCACCCCAGATGTTTTGGATCTACATTTCCCATGATGCTCATGCACTCCGCGTTGTAATTGAGCATCATGGGAAATGTAGTAACAAAACATCTGGAATGCCAAAGTTCACCCATCACTGGCCTAGGCCATCTTTATGTAGAGCAACAATTCTTTTTTTTTTTTCAGATCCGCAGAGTTCTTTGTCATGAGGTGCCATGTTGAACTTCCAGTGACCAGTATGAGAGAGTGAGAGTGATAACACCACATTTAACACACCTGTGAGAAAGGATCCCCCCCAAAGAGGATTGGGATTTTAAGGGCAACTAAATAATGGTACAAAACCAAATATTGATTTATGACAAATTGTAATTTATTAAATATTATAAAAAGCCAATATCTGCATAGAAATTGCGATTTGACTATTTAAGAATAACATCAGAATGTACAACAAATACAAATAAGTATTGTGTCCTAGATGGAAATTAGTCTGACGCGTTTCAGGAACTTGTCCTTTCCTCAGGGGCGGTTCCTTTGTAGAAGACAATGTACATCTATAATAAAACATAAATCAACATTGAGAATCATATAAACAGAATGCATGAAGTGAGCATTGTTAAGGGCAGGGGAGTGCAAGAAAATCATGATCCCAACACATCCAAGATTAACCCCACCCTCATATATATATATAAATATATAAAAAAAATTATATATATATATATATATATATATATATATATATATATATATATATATATATATATATATATATATATATATATATATAAATAAAAATATATATAAGGAAGTGGCTGTTAAGCAGCAGTCAAGCCACAAAATACAGCTAGAAAATGACTGTATATAAAACGGGGGGTGGGGGGAGAGAATCAACAGCACACTGAGCTTCCCAGTGAATGGCTGGGCAGGGGGGAGTGTGTTAGGACAAGTCTGATCATTGGAGGAGGGCAGGCTGAGTTCCCAGCACAGCTAGAGAACTGACCACGCTGTGTTCTCATGCCTAGTGTGGTCAGTTTTGATAGGAAAGCAGAGGGACTGGCAGGTTTACTAGGAATTTCACATAAAGGAAGCAATACAAAGAGAACAGGAGACTCTCATACAATTACATGGGACAGCAGGCACCTATCAGGAATATGAAATGTTAGGGTAAGAAACACTTTAAAATAAAAACATACAAAACAAAATAAAATTATAAATACAACAGAAATACATAAAAATAAAATATAAATGAGCAATAAATATATGTTAAAATAAATTGTAAAAAGAAATTAAATAAAATGAATATATAAAATAAATATAATAAAATGAAAATACATAACAATAAAATATAAATGAACAATATATGTTAAAATAAATTGTAAAAAGAAATAAAATAAAATAAAATAAATGTATAAAATAAAAATAAATAAAATGAAAATCCATTAAAATAAAATGTAAATTAATTACATAAAAAATAAATACAACGAAATTACATTAAAATAATTAAAAACAAACAAATAAAATAATAAATTTAATAAAAAAATAGGAAGCAGCAGGAGTCTGGAGCTGTTTTTTATTATAATACATCAAACAGATGAAGCAGCAGAGAAGGGAAAGGATCAGCCTGTCCCCTGTGCTCCTGGCTGCCCCATACACATTACAATGTGATCGCACAGTGTGGGGGACTCGGGGCCTTCTATGTAAATGGTATCGGATCACTTAGCCCCGGATAGATGGTGGTATGGGGGGGGGACGGGGGGGCACATTGTACAATCACAGGGGGACATGCTGCACCGGGAGCTCTATGATTTGCAGACCCTCCTCTGAGCAGGCTGCAATGCTCGGCTTCCATTTTCCGGCGGGTCACACCCCCCTCTCTCTCTCGCTCTCTCTCTCCGCGGGCACGATGGGGTTAAGTGATTCCCCGAGGGACCCGTCACGCGCCCCTCTTGCTTTGACACGTGACCCGGCCGCTAAACAACAACATGCGGCGACCAATGGGGGACGAGGGACTGGCCACGTGCCAGAGCGCAAGTAGGGGGGCGGGCCCGTGTTGATGTCTGGCCTCGGCCAATCGGAGCGGGCGGCCGCGCTGTAGGTGGAGCCGTGTATGTGGAGAAGGCGGCAGTGTGGGCGGGGTCTCCGGTGCGCGCTCTCCGCTACTCGGTTTTTTTCTCCTCAGGAAGATGGCGGCGGTGAGCGGTGAGGCGGCCCGGTATCTACACCGCATGGAGGAGCCGCTGGGGGGCCGAGAGACCGAGGTACCGGGGAGAGGGATACACCCGGGGATCGCCTCCTTCCACCCACAACACCCGGAATGTCACCACACACCCCCTCCCCCTACTGTGTACACCCGGCCCGGGACACCCCCCACCTTTATTATATACACCCCTCCCCCCAATACACCGACACCCCCCCTCTATTATATACACCCGGCCACCGGGACACACCCCCTTCTTACACCCGGAATGTCACCCCCTCACCGTGTACACCCGGCCCGGGACACCCCCCATTATATACACACCTTCTTCATCACACACTGACACCCCCTCATCCCCCTTCTTCTTCTTCATCACACACCGACATCTCCTCATCCCTCCTCTTCATCATCACACACCGACATCTCCTCATCCCTCCTCTTCATCATCACACACTGACACCCCCTCATCCCCCTTCTTCTTCATCACACACTGACATCTCCTCATCCCCCTTCTTCATCATCACACACCGACATCTCCTCATCCCTCCTCTTCATCATCACACACCGACATCTCCTCATCCCTCCTCTTCTTCATCACACACTGACATCTCCTCATCCCACTTCATCATCATCACACACTGACATCTCCTCATCCCTCTTCTTCTTCATCATCACACACTGACACCCCCTCATCCCTCCTCTTCATCATCACACACTGACATCTCCTCATCCCTCCTCTTCTTCATCACACACTGACATCTCCTCATCCCACTTCATCATCATCACACACTGACATCTCCTCATCCCTCTTCTTCTTCATCATCACACACTGACACCCCCTCATCCCTCCTCTTCATCATCACACACTGACATCTCCTCATCCCCCTTCTTCATCATCACACACTGACATCTCCTCATCCCCCTTCTTCATCATCACACACCGACATCTCCTCATCCCAATTCTTCATCACACACCGACATCTCCTCATCCCACTTCATCATCACACACCGACATCTCCTCATCCCTCCTCTTCATCATCACACACTGACATCTCCTCATCCCTCTTCTTCATCATCACACACTGACATCTCCTCATCCCCCTTCTTCATCACACACTGACATCTCCTCATCCCACTTCATCATCATCACACACTGACATCTCCTCATCCCCCTTCTTCATCATCACACACTGACATCTCCTCATCCCCCTTCTTCATCATCACACACTGACACCCCCTCACCCCCCCTCTTCATCATCACACACTGACATCTCCTCATCCCTCTTCATCATCATCACACACCGACATCTCCTCATCCCTCTTCTTCATCATCACACACTGACACCCCCTCATCCCCCTTCTTCATCACCACACACTGACATCTCCTCATCCCCCTTCTTCATCATCACACTGACATCTCCTCGTCCCAATTCTTCATCATCACACACTGACATCTCCTCATCCCCCTTCTTCATCATCACACACTGACATCTCCTCATCCCTCTTCTTCATCATCACACACTGACATCTCCTCATCCCCCTTCTTCATCATCACACACTGACACCTCCTCATCCCCTTTCATCACCACACACTGACATCTCCTCATCCACCTTCTTCATCACCACACACTGACATCTCCTCATCCCCCTTCTTCATCACCACACACTGACATCTCCTCACCCCCTTCTTCATCATCACACACTGACATCTCCTCATCCCCCTTCTTCATCACCACACACTGACATCTCCTCACCCCCTTCTTCATCATCACACACTGACATCTCCTCATCCCTCTTCTTCATCATCACACACTGACATCTCCTCATCCCCCTTCTTCATCACACACTGACATCTCCTCATCCCACTTCATCCTCATCACACACTGACATCTCCTCATCCCCCTTCTTCATCATCACACACTGACATCTCCTCATCCCCCTTCTTCATCATCACACACTGACACCCCCTCACCCCCCCTCTTCATCATCACACACTGACATCTCCTCATCCCTCTTCATCATCATCACACACCGACATCTCCTCATCCCTCTTCTTCATCATCACACACTGACACCCCCTCATCCCCCTTCTTCATCACCACACACTGACATCTCCTCATCCCCCTTCTTCATCATCACACACTGACATCTCCTCATCCCCCTTCTTCATCATCACACACTGACATCTCCTCATCCCCCTTCTTCATCATCACACACTGACATCTCCTCATCCCTCTTCTTCATCATCACACACTGACATCTCCTCATCCCCCTTCTTCATCACACACTGACATCTCCTCATCCCACTTCATCCTCATCACACACTGACATCTCCTCATCCCCCTTCTTCATCATCACACACTGACATCTCCTCATCCCCCTTCTTCATCATCACACACTGACACCCCCTCACCCCCCCTCTTCATCATCACACACTGACATCTCCTCATCCCTCTTCATCATCATCACACACCGACATCTCCTCATCCCTCTTCTTCATCATCACACACTGACACCCCCTCATCCCCCTTCTTCATCACCACACACTGACATCTCCTCATCCCCCTTCTTCATCATCACACACTGACATCTCCTCGTCCCAATTCTTCATCATCACACACTGACATCTCCTCATCCCCCTTCTTCATCATCACACACTGACATCTCCTCATCCCTCTTCTTCATCATCACACACTGACATCTCCTCATCCCCCTTCTTCATCATCACACACTGACACCTCCTCATCCCCTTTCTTCATCACACACTGACATCTCCTCATCCCCCTTCTTCATCACCACACACTGACATCTCCTCATCCACCTTCTTCATCACCACACACTGACATCTCCTCATCCCCCTTCTTCATCACCACACACTGACATCTCCTCACCCCCTTCTTCATCATCACACACTGACATCTCCTCATCCCCCTTCTTCATCACCACACACTGACATCTCCTCACCCCCTTCTTCATCATCACACACTGACATCTCCTCATCCCTCTTCTTCATCATCACACACTGACATCTCCTCATCCCTCTTCTTCATCATCACACACTGACATCTCCTCGTCCCAATTCTTCATCATCACACACTGACATCTCCTCATCCCTCTTCTTCATCATCACACACTGACATCTCCTCATCCCACTTCTTCTTCATCATCACACTGACATCTCCTCATCCCCCTTCTTCTTCATCATCACACTGACATCTCCTCATCCCCCTTCTTCATCACACACACTGACATCTCCTCATCCCCCTTCTTCTTCATCATCACACTGACATCTCCTCATCCCCCTTCTTCATCACACACACTGACATCTCCTCATCCCCCTTCTTCATCATCACACTGACATCTCCTCATCCCCCTTCTTCATCATCACACTGACATCTCCTCACCCCCCTTCTTCATCATCACACACTGACACCCCCTCATCCCCCCTCTTCATCATCACACACTGACATCTCCTCATCCCTCTTCTTCATCATCACACACTGACATCTCCTCATCCCTCTTCTTCTTTATCATACACTGACACCTCCTCATCCCCCTTCTTCATCATCACACTGACATCTCCTCATCCCACTTCATTATCATCACACACTGACACCCCCTCATCCCCCTTCTTCATCATCACACACTGACATCTCATCCCCCTTCATCATCACACACTGACACCTTCACATCCCAATTCATCATCATCACACACTGACACCTCCTCATCCTCCTTCTTCATCATCACACACTGACACCTCCTCATCCTCCTTCTTCATCATCACACACTGACACCTCCTCATCCTCCTTCATCATCACACACTGACATCTTCTCATCCCCCTTCTTCATCATCACACACTGACATCTCCTCATCCCCCTTCTTCATCATCACACACTGACATCTCCTCATCCCTCTTCTTCATCATCACACACTGACATCTCCTCATCCCACTTCATCATCATCACACACCGACATCTCCTCATCCCTCTTCTTTATCATCACACACTGACACCCCCTCATCCCCCATCTTCCTCATCACACACTGACATCTCCTCATCCCCCTTCTTCATCATCACACACTGACATCTCCTCATCCCACTTCATCATCATCACACACTGACATCTCCTCATCCCCCTTCTTCATCATCACACACTGACCTCTCCTCATCCCCCTTCTTCATCACCACACACTGACATCTCCTCATCCCTCTTCTTCCTCATCACACACTGACATCTCCTCATCCCTCTTCTTCCTCATCACACACTGACACCTCCTCATCCCCCTTCTTCATCATCACACTGACATCTCCTCATCCCTCTTCTTCCTCATCACACACTGACATCTCCTCATCCCTCTTCTTCCTCATCACACACTGACATTTCCTCATCCCCCTTCTTCATCATCACACACTGACATCTCCTCATCCCCCTTCTTCATCATCACACACTGACATCTCCTCATCCCCCTTCTTCATCATCACACACAGACATCTCCTCATCCCCCTTCTTCATCATCACACTGACATCTCCTCATCCCCCTTCTTCATCATCACACACTGACACCCCCTCATCCCCCTTCTTCATCATCACACACTGACACCCCCTCATCCCCCCTCTTCATCATCACACACTGACATCTCCTCATCCCACTTCATCATCATCACACACCGACATCTCCTCATCCCTCTTCTTCATCATCACACACTGACACCCCCTCATCCCCCTTCTTCATCATCACACACTGACATCTCCTCATCCCTCTTCTTCATCATCACACACTGACATCTCCTCCATCCCTCTTCTTCATCATCACACACTGACATCTCCTCATCCCTCTTCTTCATCACACATTGACACCTCCTCATCCCCCTTCTTCATCATCACACACTGACACCCCCTCATCCCCTTCTTCATCACACACTGACACCTCCTCATCCCCCTTTTTCATCATCATACACTGACATCTCCTCATCCCTCTTCTTCATCATCACACACTGACATCTCCTCATCCCAATTCTTCATCACACACTGACATCTCCTCATCCCTCTTCTTCATCATCACACACTGACACCCCCTCATCCCCCTTCTTCATCATCACACACTGACACCCCCTCATCCCCCTTCTTCATCATCACACACTGACATCTCCTCATCCCTCTTCTTCATCATCTCACACTGACATCTCCTCATCCCTCTTCTTCATCATCACACACTGACATCTCCTCATCCCACTTCATCATCAGCACACACTGACATCTCCTCATCCCTCTTCTTCATCATCACACACTGACACCCCCTCATCCCTCTTCTTCATCATCACACACTGACATCTCCTCATCCCCCTTCTTCATCATCACACACTGACATCTCCTCATCCCTCTTCTTCATCATCACACACTGACACCTCCTCATCCCCCTTCTTCATCATCACACACTGACATCTCCTCATCCCCCTTCTTCATCATCACACACTGACATCTCCTCATCCCACTTCTTCATCATCACACACTGACACCTCCTCATCCCCCTTCTTCATCATCACACACTGACATCTCCTCATCCCCCTTCTTCATCATCACACACTGACATCTCCTCATCCCCCTTCTTCATCATCACACTGACACCCCCTCATCTCCCTTCTTCATCATCACACACTGACATCTCCTCATCCCTCTTCTTCATCATCTCACACTGACATCTCCTCATCCCACTTCATCATCACACACTGACATCTCCTCATCCCTCTTCTTCATCATCTCACACTGACATCTCCTCATCCCTCTTCTTCATTATCACACACTGACATCTCATCCCACTTCATCATCAGCACACACTGACATCTCCTCATCCCTCTTCTTCATCATCACACTGACATCTCCTCATCCCTCTTCTTCATCATCACACACTGACATCTCCTCATCCCTCTTCTTCATCATCACACTGACATCTCCTCATCCCTCTTCTTCCTCATCACACACTGACATCTCCTCATCCCCCTTCTTCATCATCACACTGACATCTCCTCATCCCTCTTCTTCCTCATCACACACTGACATCTCCTCATCCCCCTTCTTCATCACACACTGACATCTCCTCGTCCCAATTCTTCATCATCACACACCGACATCTCCTCATCCCTCTTCTTCATCATCTCACACTGACATCTCCTCATCCCTCTTCTTCATTATCACACACTGACATCTCATCCCCCTTCTTCATCATCACACTGACATCTCCTCATCCCTCTTCTTCCTCATCACACACTGACATCTCCTCATCCCCCTTCTTCATCACACACTGACACCTCCTCATCCCCCTTTTTCATCACCATACACTGACATCTCCTCATCCCTCTTCTTCATCATCACACACTGACATCTCCTCATCCCAATTCTTCATCACACACCGACATCTCCTCATCCCTCTTCTTCATCATCACACACTGACACCCCCTCATCCCCCTTCTTCATCATCACACACTGACACCCCCTCATCCCCCTTCTTCATCATCACACACTGACATCTCCTCATCCCACTTCATCATCATCACACACCGACATCTCCTCATCCCTCTTCTTCATCATCACACACTGACACCCCCTCATCCCCCTTCTTCATCATCACACACTGACATCTCCTCATCCCTCTTCTTCATCATCTCACACTGACATCTCCTCATCCCACTTCATCATCACACACTGACATCTCCTCATCCCTCTTCTTCATCATCTCACACTGACATCTCCTCATCCCTCTTCTTCATCATCACACACTGACATCTCCTCATCCCACTTCATCATCAGCACACACTGACATCTCCTCATCCCTCTTCTTCATCATCACACACTGACACCCCCTCATCCCTCTTCTTCATCATCACACACTGACATCTCCTAATCCCCCTTCTTCATCATCACACACTGACATCTCCTCATCCCACTTCATCATCATCACACACTGACATCTCCTCATCCCCCTTCTTTATCATCACACACTGACATCTCCTCATCCCCCTTCTTCATCATCACACTGACATCTCCTCATCCCTCTTCTTCCTCATCACACACTGACATCTCCTCATCCCCCTTCATCATCACACACTGACATCTCCTCATCCCTCTTCTTCATCATCACACACTGACATCTCCTCATCCCCCTTCTTCATCATCACACACTGACATCTCCTCATCCCACTTCTTCATCATCACACACTGACACCTCCTCATCCCCCTTCTTCATCATCACACACTGACATCTCCTCATCCCCCTTCTTCATCATTACACACTGACATCTCCTCATCCCCCTTCTTCATCATCACACTGACACCCCCTCATCTACCTTCTTCATCATCACACACTGACATCTCCTCATCCCTCTTCTTCATCATCTCACACTGACATCTCCTCATCCCACTTCATCATCACACACTGACATCTCCTCATCCCTCTTCTTCATCATCTCACACTGACATCTCCTCATCCCTCTTCTTCATCATCACACACTGACATCTCATCCCACTTCATCATCAGCACACACTGACATCTCCTCATCCCTCTTCTTCATCATCACACACTGACACCCCCTCATCCCTCTTCTTCATCATCACACACTGACATCTCCTCATCACACACTGACATCTCCTCATCCCAATTCTCATCATCACACACTGACACCTCCTCATCCCCCTTCTTCATCATCACACTGACATCTCCTCATCCCCCTTCATCATCACACACTGACACCCCCTCATCCCCCTTCTTCCTCATCACACTGACATCTCCTCATCCCTTTTCTTCATCATCTCACACTGACATCTCCTCATCCCACTTCATCATCACACACTGAGATCTCCTCATCCCCCTTCATCATCACACACTGACACCCCCTCATCCCCCTTCTTCCTCATCACACACTGACATCTCCTCATCCCACTTCATCATCATCACACACTGACATCTCCTCGTCCCAATTCTTCATCATCTCACACTGACATCTCCTCGTCCCTCTTCTTCATCATCACACACTGACATCTCCTCATCCCACTTCTTCATCATCGCACACTGACATCTTCCCATCCCTCTTCTTCCTCATCACACACTGACATCTCCTCATCCCCCTTCTTCATCATCACACTGACATCTCCTCATCCCCCTTCTTCATCACCACACACGGACATCTCCTCATCCCTCTTCTTCATCATCACACACTGACATCTCCTCATCCCCCTTCTTCATCACCACACACTGACATCTCCTCATCCCTCTTCTTCATCATCACACACTGACATCTCCTCATCCCTCTTCTTCATTATCACACACTGACATCTCCTCGTCCCAATTCTTCATCATCACACACTGACATCTCCTCGTCCCAATTCTTCATCATCACACACTGATATCTCCTCATCCCAATTCTTCATCACACACTGACACCTCCTTATCCCCCTTCTTCTTCATCACACACTGACATCTCCTTATCCCCCTTCTTCATCATCACACACTGACATTTGCTCATCCCCCTCCTTCATCACACACTGACACCTCCTCATCCCCCTTCTTCATCATCACACACTGACATCTCCTTATCCCTCTTAATCATCATCACACATTGACATCTCCTCATCCACCTTCTTCATCACACACTGACATCTCCTCATCCCACTTCTTCATCACACACTGACATTTCCTCACCCCCTTCTTCATCATCACACACTGACACCTCCTCACCCCCCTTCTTCATCATCACACATTGACACCCCTCATCCACTTTCTTCATCATATCACACTGACATCTCCTAATACCCCATTCATCATCACACACTGACACCTCCTCATCCCCCTTCATCATCACACACTGACATCTCCTCATCCCCCTTCTTCATCATCACACTGACATCTCCTCATCCCTCTTCTTCCTCATCACACACTGACATCTCCTCATCCCTCTTCTTCATCACACACTGACATCTCCTCACCCCCTTCTTCATCATCACTCACTGATATCTCCTCATCCCAATTCTTCATCACACACTGACACCTCCTCATCCCCCTTCTTCTTCATCACACACTGACATCTCCTCACCCCCTTCTTCATCATCACACTGACACCTCCTCATCCCTCTTCTTCATCATCACACTGACATCTCCTCATCCTTCCTCTTCCTCATCAAACACTGACATCTCCTCATCCCTCTTCATCATCACAGTGACATCTCTTCATCCCTCTTCTTCATCATCACACACTGACATCTCTTCCATCCCTCTTCTTCATCATCACACACTGACATCTCCTCCATCCCTCTTCTTCATCATCACACACTGACATCTCCATCCCTCTTCTTCATCATCACACACTGACATCTCCTCCATCCCTCTTCTTCATCATCACACACTGACATCTCCTCATCTCCCCTTCTTCATCATCACACACTGACAACTCCTCATCCCCTTTCTTCATCACACACTGACATCTCCTCATCCCTCTTCTTCATCATCATCAAACACTGACACCTCCTCATCCCTCTTCTTCATCACACACTGACATCTCCTCATCACACACTGACCTCTCCTCATCCCCCTTCTTCATCACACACACTGACATCTCCTCATCCCCCTTCTTCATCATCACACACTGACACCTCCTCATCCCCCTTCTTCATCATCACGCACTGACATCTCCTCATCCCCCTTCTTCATCATCACACTGACATTTCATCCCCCTTCTTCATCATCAAACACTGACACCTCCTCATCCCTCTTCTTCATCATCACACACTGACATCTCCTCATCACACACTGACATCTCCTCATCCCTCTTCTTCATCATCACACACTGACATCTCCTCATCCCTCTTCTTCATCATCACACACTGACATCTCCTCATCCCTCTTCTTCATCATCACACACTAACACCCACACATCCCCCTTCTTCATCATCACACACTGACATCTCCTCATCCCCATTCTTCATCATCACACACTGACACCCCCTCATCCCCCTTCTTCATCATCACACACTGACACCCCCTCATCCCCCTTCTTCATCATCACACACTGACATCTCCTCATCCCCCTTCTTCATCATCACACTGACATCTCCTCATCCCCCTTCTTCATCATCACACACTGACATCTCCTCATCCCCCTTCTTCATCATCACACTGACATCTCCTCATCCCCCTTCTTCATCATCACACTGACATCTCCTCATCCCTCTTCTTCATCATCTCACACTGACACCCCCTCATCCCCCTTCTTCCTCATCACACACTGACATCTCCTCATCCCACTTCATCATCATCACACACTGACATCTCCTCGTCCCAATTCTTCATCATCACACACTGACATCTCCTCGTCCCTCTTCTTCATCATCACACACTGACATCTCCTCATCCCACTTCTTCATCATCACACACTGACATCTTCCCATCCCTCTTCTTCCTCATCACACACTGACATCTCCTCATCCCCCTTCTTCATCATCACACTGACATCTCCTCATCCCCCTTCTTCATCACCACACACGGACATCTCCTCATCCCTCTTCTTCATCATCACACACTGACATCTCC
The DNA here is from genome assembly GCA_037952925.1 of Lithobates clamitans. NCBI lineage: Eukaryota > Metazoa > Chordata > Amphibia > Anura > Ranidae > Lithobates > Lithobates clamitans. The sequence continues at coordinate 69,017 of JBBGZY010002059.1, read as the reverse complement.
TCATCCCCCTTCTTCATCACCACACACTGACACCCCCTCATCCCCCCTTCTTCATCATCGTACACTGACATCTCCTCATCCCTCTTCTTCATCATCACACACTGACATCTCCTCATCCCTCTTCTTCATCATCACACACTGACATCTCCTTGTCCCAATTCTTCATCATCACACACTGACATCTCCTCGTCCCAATTCTTCATCATCACACACTGACATCTCCTCGTCCCAATTCTTCATCATCACACACTGACATCTCCTCATCCCTCTTCTTCATCATCACTCACTGATATCTCCTCATCCCAATTCTTCATCACACACTGACACCTCCTCATCCCCCTTCTTCTTCATCACACACTGACATCTCCTCATCCCCCTTCTTCATCATCACACACTGACATCTGCTCATCCCCCTCCTTCATCACACACTGACACCTCCTCATCCCCCTTCTTCATCATCACACACTGACATCTCCTTATCCCTCTTAATCATCATCACACACTGACATCTCCTCATCCACCTTCTTCATCACACACTGACATCTCCTCATCCCACTTCTTCATCACACACTGACATTTCCTCACCCCCTTCTTCATCATCACACACTGACACCTCCTCACCCCCCTTCTTCATCATCACACATTGACACCCCTCATCCACCTTCTTCATCATATCACACTGACATCTCCTAATACCCCATTCATCATCACACACTGACACCTCCTCATCCCCCTTCATCATCACACACTGACATCTCCTCATCCCCCTTCTTCATCATCACACTGACATCTCCTCATCCCTCTTCTTCCTCATCACACACTCACATCTCCTCATCTCTCTTCTTCATCACACACTGACATCTCCTCACCCCCTTCTTCATCATCACACTGACATCTCCTCACCCCCTTCTTCATCATCACACTGACACCTCCTCATCCCTCTTCTTCATCATCACACTGACATCTCCTCATCCTTCCTCTTCCTCATCAAACACTGACATCTCCTCATCCCTCTTCATCATCACACTGACATCTCCTCATCCCCCTTCTTCATCACACACACTGACATCTCCTCATCCCCCTTCTTCATCATCACACACTGACATCTCCTCATCCCCCTTCTTCATCACACACACTGACATCTCCTCATCCCCCTTCTTCATCATCACACACTGACATCTCCTCATCCCACTTCATCATCATCACACACCGACATCTCCTCATCCCTCTTCTTTATCATCACACACTGACACCCCCTCATCCCCCTTCTTCATCACACACTGACACCTCCTCATCCCCCTTCTTCATCACACACTGACACCTCCTCATCCCCCTTCTTCATCACACACTGACACCTCCTCATCCCCCTTCTTCATCATCACACACTGACATCTCCTCATCCCCCTTCTTCATCATCACACACTGACATCTCATCCCCCTTCTTCATCATCACACACTGTCATCTCCTCATCCCCCTTCTTCATAATCACACTGACACCCCCTCATCCCCCTTCTTCATCATCACACACTGACACCCCCTCATCCCCCCTCTTCATCATCACACACCGACATCTCCTCATCCCTCTTCTTCATCATCACACACTGACACCCCCTCATCCCCCTTCTTCATCATCACACACTGACATCTCCTCATCCCTCTTCTTCATCATCACACACTGACATCTCCTCCATCCCTCTTCTTCATCATCACACACTGACATCTCCTCATCCCTCTTCTTCATCACACATTGACACCTCCTCATCCCCCTTCTTCATCATCACACACTGACACCCCCTCATCCCTCTTCTTCATCACACACTGACACCTCCTCATCCCCCTTTTTCATCATCATACACTGACATCTCCTCATCCCTCTTCTTCATCATCACACACTGACATCTCCTCATCCCAATTCTTCATCACACACCGACATCTCCTCATCCCTCTTCTTCATCATCACACTGACATCTCCTCATCCCACTTCATCATCATCACACACTGACATCTCCTCATCCCTCTTCTTCATCATCTCACACTGACATCTCCTCATCCCTCTTCTTCATCATCACACACTGACATCTCCTCATCCCACTTCATCATCATCACACACCGACATCTCCTCATCCCTCTTCTTCATCATCACACACTGACACCTCCTCATCCCCCTTCTTCATCATCACACTGACATCTCCTCATCCCTCTTCTTCCTCATCACACACTGACATCTCCTCATCCCCCTTTTTCATCATCATACACTGACATCTCCTCATCCCTCTTCTTCATCATCACACACTGACATCTCCTCATCCCAATTCTTCATCACACACCGACATCTCCTCATCCCTCTTCTTCATCATCACACTGACATCTCCTCATCCCACTTCATCATCACACACTGACATCTCCTCATCCCTCTTCTTCATCATCACACACTGACATCTCCTCATCCCACTTCATCATCAGCACACACTGACATCTCCTCATCCCTCTTCTTCATCATCACACACTGACACCCCCTCATCCCTCTTCTTCATCATCACACACTGACATCTCCTCATCCCACTTCATCATCATCACACACACCGACATCTCCTCATCCCTCTTCTTCATCATCACACACTGACACCTCCTCATCCCCCTTCTTCATCATCACATTGACATCTCCTCATCCCTCTTCTTCCTCATCACACACTGACATCTCCTCATCCCCCTTCTTCATCACACACTGACATCTCCTCATCCCCCTTCTTCATCACACACTGACACCTCCTCATCCCCCTTCTTCATCATCACACACTGACATCTCCTCATCCCCCTTCTTCATCATCACACACTGACATCTCCTCATCCCTCTTCTTCATCATCACACACTGACATCTCCTCATCCCCCTTCTTCATCATCACACACTGACATCTCCTCATCCCACTTCTTCATCATCACACACTGACACCTCCTCATCCCCCTTCTTCATCATCACACACTGACATCTCCTCATCCCCCTTCTTCATCATCACACACTGACATCTCCTCATCCCCCTTCTTCATCATCACACACTGACATCTCCTCATCCCCCTTCTTCATCATCACACTGACACCCCCTCATCTACCTTCTTCATCATCACACACTGACATCTCCTCATCTACCTTCTTCATCATCACACACTGACATCTCCTCATCCCTCTTCTTCATCATCTCACACTGACATCTCCTCATCCCTCTTCTTCATCATCACACACTGACATCTCCTCATCCCACTTCATCATCAGCACACACTGATTTCTCCTCATCCCTCTTCTTCATCATCACACACTGACACCCCCTCATCCCTCTTTTTCATCATCACACACTGACATCTCCTCATCCCCCTTCTTCATCATCACACACTGACATCTCCTCATCCCACTTCATCATCATCATCACACTGACACCTCCTCATCCCCCTTCTTCATCATCACACTGACATCTCCTCATCCCTCTTCTTCCTCATCACACACTGACATCTCCTCATCCCTCTTCTTCCTCATCACACACTGACATCTCCTCATCCCCTTCATCATCACACACTGACATCTCCTCATCCCTCTTCTTCATCATCACACACTGACATCTCCTCATCACCTTTCTTCATCATCACACACTGACATCTCCTCATCCCACTTCTTCATCATCACACACTGACACCTCCTCATCCCCCTTCTTCATCATCACACACTGACATCTCCTCATCCCCCTTCTTTATCATCACACACTGACATCTCCTCATCCCCCTTCTTCATCATCACACTGACACCCCCTCATTTACCTTCTTCATCATCACACACTGACATCTCCTCATCCCTCTTCTTCATCATCTCACACTGACATCTCCTCATCCCACTTCATCATCACACACTGACATCTCCTCATCCCTCTTCTTCATCATCTCACACTGACATCTCCTCATCCCTCTTCTTCATCATCTCACACTGACATCTCCTCATCCCTCTTCTTCATCATCACACACTGACATCTCATCCCACTTCATCATCAGCACACACTGACATCTCCTCATCCCTCTTCTTCATCATCACACACTGACACCCCCTCATCCCTCTTCTTCATCATCACACACTGACATCTCCTCATCCCAATTCTCATCATCACACACTGACACCTCCTCATCCCCCTTCTTCATCATCACACTGACATCTCCTCATCCCCCTTCTTCCTCATCACACACTGACATCTCCTCATCCCCCTTCTTTCTCATCACACACTGACATCTCCTCATCCCTTTTCTTCATCATCTCACACTGACATCTCCTCATCCCACTTCATCATCACACACTGACACCCCCTCATCCCCCTTCTTCCTCATCACACACTGACATCTCCTCATCCCACTTCATCATCATCACACACTGACATCTCCTTGTCCCAATTCTTCATCATCACACACTGACATCTCCTCGTCCCTCTTCTTCATCATCACACACTGACATCTCCTCATCCCACTTCTTCATCATCACACACTGACATCTTCCCATCCCTCTTCTTCCTCATCACACACTGACATCTCCTCATCCCTTTTCTTCATCATCACACACTGACATCTCCTCATCCCCCTTCTTCATCACCACACACGGACATCTCCTCATCCCTCTTCTTCATCATCACACACTGACATCTCATCCCCCTTCTTCATCACCACACACTGACACCCCCTCATCCCCCCTTCTTCATCATCATACACTGACATCTCCTCATCCCTCTTCTTCATCATCACACACTGACATCTCCTCATCCCTCTTCTTCATCATCACACACTGACATCTCCTCATCCCTCTTCTTCATCATCACACACTGACATCTCCTCATCCCTCTTCTTCATCATCACACACTGACATCTCCTCGTCCCAATTCTTCATCATCACACACTGACATCTCCTCGTCCCAATTCTTCATCATCACACACTGACATCTCCTCGTCCCAATTCTTCATCATCACACACTGACATCTCCTCATCCCTCTTCTTCATCATCACTCACTGATATCTCCTCATCCCAATTCTTCATCACACACTGACACCTCCTCATCCCCCTTCTTCTTCATCACACACTGACATCTCCTCATCCCCCTTCTTCATCATCACACACTGACATCTGCTCATCCCCCTCCTTCATCACACACTGACACCTCCTCATCCCCCTTCTTCATCATCACACACTGACATCTCCTTATCCCTCTTAATCATCATCACACACTGACATCTCCTCATCCACCTTCTTCATCACACACTGACATCTCCTCATCCCACTTCTTCATCATCACACACTGACACCTCCTCACCCCCCGACTTCATCATCACACATTGACACCCCTCATCCACCTTCTTCATCATATCACACTGACATCTCCTAATACCCCATTCATCATCACACACTGACACCTCCTCATCCCCCTTCATCATCACACACTGACATCTCCTCATCCCCCTTCTTCATCATCACACTGACATCTCCTCATCCCTCTTCTTCCTCATCACACACTGACATCTCCTCACCCCCTTCTTCATCATCACACTGACATCTCCTCACCCCCTTCTTCATCATCACACTGACACCTCCTCATCCCTCTTCTTCATCATCACACTGACATCTCCTCATCCTTCCTCTTCCTCATCAAACACTGACATCTCCTCATCCCTCTTCTTCATCATCACACACTGACATCTCCTCCATCCCTCTTCTTCATCATCACACACTGACATCTCCTCCATCCCTCTTCTTCATCATCACACACTGACATCTCCTCCATCCCTCTTCTTCATCATCACACACTGACATCTCTTCATCTCCCCTTCTTCATCATCACACACTGACAACTCCTCATCCCCTTTCTTCATCACACACTGACATCTCCTCATCCCTCTTCTTCATCATCATCAAACACTGACACCTCCTCATCCCTCTTCTTCATCATCACACACTGACATCTCCTCATCACACACTGACCTCTCCTCATCCCCCTTCTTCATCATCACACACTGACACCTCCTCATCCCCCTTCTTCCTCATCACGCACTGACATCTCCTCATCCCCCTTCTTCATCATCACGCACTGACATCTCCTCATCCCCCTTCTTCATCATCACACTGACATTTCATCCCCCTTCTTCATCATCACACACTGACACCTCCTCATCCCTCTTCTTCATCATCACACACTGACATCTCCTCATCACACACTAACCTCTCCTCATCCCCCTTCTTCATCACACACACTGACATCTCCTCATCCCTCTTCTTCATCATCACACTCTGACATCTCCTCATCCCCCTTCTTCTTCATCACACACTGACATCTCCTCATCCCACTTCATCATCATCACACACTGACATCTCCTCATCCCCCCTTCTTCATCATCACACACTGACATCTCCTCATCCCTCTTCTTCATCATCACACACTGACATCTCCTCATCCCTCTTCTTCATCATCACACACTAACACCCCCTCATCCCCCTTCTTCATCATCACACACTGACATCTCCTCATCCCACTTTATCATCACACACTGACATCTCCTCATCCCCATTCTTCATCATCACACACTGACACCCCCTCATCCCCCTTCTTCATCACTCACTGACATCTCCTCATCCCCCTTCTTCATCACACACTGACATCTCCTCATCCCCCTTCTTCATCATCACACACTGACACCTCCTCATCCCCCTTCTTCATCATCACACTGACATCTCCTCATCCCTCTTCTTCATCATCACACACTGACATCTCCTCATCCCCCTTCTTCTTCATCACACACTGACATCTCCTCATCCCACTTCATCATCATCACACACTGACATCTCCTCATCCCCCCTTCTTCATCATCACACACTGACATCTCCTCATCCCACTTCATCATCATCACACACCGACATCTCCTCATCCCTCTTCTTTATCATCACACACTGACACCCCCTCATCCCCCTTCTTCATCACTCACTGACACCTCCTCATCCCCCTTCTTCATCACACACTGACATCTCCTCATCCCCCTTCTTCATCATCACACACTGACATCTCCTCATCCCCCTTCTTCATCATCACACACTGACATCTCATCCCCCTTCTTCATCATCACACACTGTCATCTCCTCATCCCCCTTCTTCATAATCACACTGACATCTCCTCATCCCCCTTCTTCATCATCACACACTGACACCCCCTCATCCCCCCTCTTCATCATCACACACTGACATCTCCTCATCCCACTTCATCATCATCACACACCGACATCTCCTCATCCCTCTTCTTCATCATCACACACTGACACCCCCTCATCCCCCTTCTTCATCATCACACACTGACACCTCCTCATCCCCCTTCTTCATCATCACACACTGACATCTCCTCATCCCCCTTCTTCATCATCACACACTGACATCTCCTCATCCCCCTTCTTCATCATCACACTGACACCCCCTCATCTACCTTCTTCATCATCACACACTGACATCTCCTCATCCCTCTTCTTCATCATCTCACACTGACATCTCCTCATCCCACTTCATCATCACACACTGACATCTCCTCATCCCTCTTCTTCATCATCTCACACTGACATCTCCTCATCCCTCTTCTTCATCACACACTGACACCTCCTCATCCCCCTTCTTCTTCATCACACACTGACATCTCCTCATCCCCCTTCTTCATCATCACACACTGACATCTGCTCATCCCCCTCCTTCATCACACACTGACACCTCCTCATCCCCCTTCTTCATCATCACACACTGACATCTCCTTATCCCTCTTAATCATCATCACACACTGACATCTCCTCATCCACCTTCTTCATCACACACTGACATCTCCTCATCCCACTTCTTCATCATCACACACTGACACCTCCTCACCCCCCTTCTTCATCATCACACATTGACACCCCTCATCCACCTTCTTCATCATATCACACTGACATCTCCTAATACCCCATTCATCATCACACACTGACACCTCCTTATCCCCCTTCATCATCACACACTGACATCTCCTCATCCCCCTTCTTCATCATCACACTGACATCTCCTAATCCTTCTTCTTCCTCATCACACACTGACATCTCCTCATCCCTCTTCTTCATCACACACTGACATCTCCTCACCCCCTTCTTCATCATCACACTGACATCTCCTCACCCCCTTCTTCATCATCACACTGACACCTCCTCATCCCTCTTCTTCATCATCACACTGACATCTCATCCTTCCTCTTCTTCATCAAACACTGACATCTCCTCATCCCTCTTCATCATCACACTGACATCTCCTCACCCCCCTTCTTCATCACACACTGACATCTCCTCATCCCCCTTCTTCATCATCACACACTGACACCTCCTCATCCCCCTTCTTCATCATCACGCACTGACATCTCCTCATTCCCCTTCATCATCATCACACACTGACATCTCCTCATCCCTCTTCTTTATCATCACACACTGACACCCCCTCATCCCCCTTCTTCATCATCACACACTGACATCTCTTCATCCCACTTCATCATCATCACACACCGACATCTCCTCATCCCTCTTCTTTATCATCACACACTGACATCTCATCCCCCTTCTTCATCATCACACTGTCATCTCCTCATCCCCCTTCTTCATAATCACACTGACATCTCCTCATCCCCCTTCTTCATCATCACACACTGACACCCCCTCATCCCCCTTCTTCATCATCACACACTGACACCCCCTCATCCCCCCTCTTCATCATCACACACTGACATCTCCTCATCCCACTTCATCATCATCACACACCGACATCTCCTCATCCCTCTTCTTCATCATCACACACTGACATCTCCTCCATCCCTCTTCTTCATCATCACACACTGACATCTCCTCATCCCCCTTCTTCATCATCACACACTGACACCCCCTCATCCCCCTTCTTCATCATCACACACTGACACCCCCTCATCCCCCTTCTTCATCATCACACACTGACACCCCCTCATCCCCTTCTTCATCACACACTGACACCTCCTCACCCCCTTTTTCATCATCATACACTGACATCTCCTCATCCCTCTTCTTCATCATCACACACTGACATCTCCTCATCCCAATTCTTCATCACACACCGACATCTCCTCATCCCTCTTCTTCATCATCACACTGACATCTCCTCATCCCACTTCATCATCACACACTGACATCTCCTCATCCCTCTTCTTCATCATCTCACACTGACATCTCCTCATCCCTCTTCTTCATCATCACACACTGACATCTCCTCATCCCACTTCATCATCAGCACACACTGACATCTCCTCATCCCTCTTCTTCATCATCACACACTGACACCCCCTCATCCCTCTTCTTCATCATCACACACTGACATCTCCTCATCCCACTTCATCATCATCACACACCGACATCTCCTCATCCCTCTTCTTCATCATCACACACTGACACCTCCTCATCCCCCTTCTTCATCATCACACTGACATCTCCTCATCCCTCTTCTTCATCATCACACACTGACATCTCCTCATCCCCCTTCTTCTTCATCACACACTGACATCTCCTCATCCCACTTCATCATCATCACACACTGACATCTCCTCATCCCCCCTTCTTCATCATCACACACTGACATCTCCTCATCCCTCTTCTTCATCATCACACACTGACATCTCCTCATCCCTCTTCTTCATCATCACACACTAACACCCCCTCATCCCCCTTCTTCATCATCACACACTGACATCTCCTCATCCCACTTCATCATCACACACTGACATCTCCTCATCCCCATTCTTCATCATCACACACTGACACCCCCTCATCCCCCTTCTTCATCATCACACACTGACACCCCCTCATCCCCCTTCTTCATCATCACACACTGACATCTCCTCATCCCCCTTCTTCATCATCACACTGACATCTCCTCATCCCCCTTCTTCATCATCACACACTGACATCTCCTCATCCCCCTTCTTCATCATCACACACTGACATCTCCTCATCCCCCTTCTTCATCATCACACTGACATCTCCTCATCCCCCTTCTTCATCATCACACACTGACATCTCCTCATCCCCCTTCTTCATCATCACACACTGACACCCCCTCATCCCCCTTCTTCATCATCACACACCGACATCTCCTCATCCCACTTCATCATCATCACACACCGACATCTCCTCATCCCTCTTCTTTATCATCACACACTGACACCCCCTCATCCCCCTTCTTCATCACTCACTGACACCTCCTCATCCCCCTTCTTCATCACACACTGACATCTCCTCATCCCCCTTCTTCATCATCACACACTGACATCTCCTCATCCCCCTTCATCATCACACACTGACATCTCATCCCCCTTCTTCATCATCACACACTGTCATCTCCTCATCCCTCTTCTTCATAATCACACTGACATCTCCTCATCCCCCTTCTTCATCATCACACACTGACACCCCCTCATCCCTCTTCTTCATCATCACACACTGACACCCCCTCATCCCCCCTCTTCATCATCACACACTGACATCTCCTCATCCCACTTCATCATCATCACACACCGACATCTCCTCATCCCTCTTCTTCATCATCACACACCGACATCTCCTCATCCCTCTTCTTCATCATCACACACTGACACCCCCTCATCCCCCTTCTTCATCATCACACACTGACACCTCCTCATCCCCCTTCTTCATCATCACACACTGACATCTCCTCATCCCCCTTCTTCATCATCACACACTGACATCTCCTCATCCCCCTTCTTCATCATCACACTGACACCCCTTCATCTACCTTCTTCATCATCACACACTGACATCTCCTCATCCCTCTTCTTCATCATCTCACACTGACATCTCCTCATCCCACTTCATCATCACACACTGACATCTCCTCATCCCTCTTCTTCATCATCTCACACTGACATCTCCTCATCCTGTTATGGAAATGATTTAAGAGCTCCAATCGAGCTCAAGGTTATCTGCTGCTGTCTCTAATTTGAAAAGTGTGGATATGCATGCATATAAAAGTAAACACTCTGAGACACGCTCAGAATTGCTAACTCATTACACTTGTGTTTTATTCAAGGCTGTGTTAATGTTTTATACACACAAATACGTCATTGCTATGTTAGTCTAATAGGTACATCTCATTGGTTAAGATAGAAAAAGAAGATGGAGAATTTTCATAACGAGGTTTGGCTCTCTTTGGTCTTATCTCCAGTTCCGCGTTCTTTTGATGTGTGGGAGGTAGGGGGTACACGCCATCTTGAGAAAATATAGGAACAGAGCAAATCTGTATACTTATATAACGAGTAAGGAGAAAAATATGTATGCACATAAGAAAATAGACATTTTCAGATTACTATTATTATTATCTACATCACATTCCTTTACAATCCCCCCTAAAATGACTATTTTCTCTTTTCTGTCCCTAATACTAAAGGTCCTACTTTGGCCTGGCCCTTCTCCTCAGCAACTCTTTTAGGCTGTATATAGAATTGGGCAGCAACTGTTCACTTCCCTCCTCGATACAGCTGGAGAGGTGCAGTCAGGCGCTATCTATCCCTAAAAACCCTATAGGATTATGAGGTTATGGACAAGGAGTGACTGTAGAGGAGTGAACGGTTTGTCATCTTCCATCATAAGGAGGTCCTCTTCTTCTTGGTGGAGAAATGTAGGTGTGCTATTGTCTACAGCCTTGCTCATTAACTTTTTACGTAAGGTAGAATACAGCATACAATCAGGGCTAAAAGAACCAGGATTATTAATACCGTTACCCGTATCTGGGCGAGCACCTTCTGCCACCCACTCATCCAGCTAAAGTATTGATCCCATGGGTCTGTGATACCTGAGTTCTTCTTCAACTCCAGTGACAGATCTTCTAATTTCTTTATAGCTGAAGTAACCTTACCATTTGGGCCAGTATTATCAGGAATGTATGTACAACAGGTTCCCGTTTTTTCCTATGATTTTACAAAACACCTCCTTTCCCAGCTAGCACCATGTCTAAGGCCATCCGGTCCTGGAATGTCATGTAGGAAGTGGGGGCTAACTGATCAGAAATTCCCTGGAGGGCATCTTTAGAGTAATTTACAAATCTCTGTTGGTTATAATATGTGTAGTGTCAGGTCACCTAGTGGCTGGATGACAGATGCACACCGTTGGGATCAGGAATGCACCGCAAGGTAGTGGACCCTAGCACTGACTGCTGCAGATTGTACCCTGGGAGGTTCAGATCCCACTGGGAGCTAGAGCATAGATTCCCCAGGGCGCGGAGTCTAAGAGCCAGCAGGTGTTCACCAGAGCCTCTAGTGGTGAGGATGGACTGCGCTGCAGTCTGGCTCCAGGTCGCGGCCCCCAGGGTCTCACAGCTCACGCTCACGGTAGACTACAGGAGATGAGGAAGGAGGGAGCTGGCTGGAACATCAGGGTCACAGGCAAACAGGGATGGTCGGGAACAGGCCAAAGTCGGTAACAGGAATCAGATGTAGGAAACATAGCAAGTACACACATAGGCTAACACACAGTGGTTGATCAGCACTGCTGGCTTGCAGTGCACAGGTTAATATAGGGTTCCCTGATAGGGCCTGGGGTGGGGCCATGCTTAGAGGGGAGGTTACAAAGCAGTCAGGTGAGGGTCAGCTGGTCTCTAGAGATGAACACATGGAGACAGGTATGCTGATCGACAAACTCTATTGCATAACCATGACATGTAGTTAATCCAATCTACATTCTTGCTGACAGTTGTTATGGGGATCAAAGACTCAAAACCAGCTTTTACCTGATCCCTGTCTTTAAACTCATCAGGGACCCCCCTTGTAACCCCTATGACATGTATGTATACATGAGGATCAAAGCTTCCGGAGAGAGCTGCTCGCTTCCTCCTCTGACTGTGTGCTGGGTCAGTGTATGTATCAGGGGTATCTTTGGTTAGGATATGGGGCTTTCTATTTTCATCTTTTTTGTCTAATGCACTCTGTGGTCGCCCAGTCTGGCCCTGTGTTCCAACCCACTGGCCCCCACAGAAACCACAACTCTGTCCCCAGTAACTGTCTGTGTGGCATACATATATGTCCTTACCGTCAGGGATATCACTGTACCAATGGCATCACCATGAAGGGTCAAACGGACAAGGTACTATGTCACAGTAATCTAAGGTAAAGGTGGTCACATGTGTACCTGACGAGTTACACCAAAACGTAATTATGTTATCATTTTTGTGATGGCCACCTCCTGGGCCCCTCCCCCCTAGATCAAACAGAAAAAGGATATGCAGCACCCGAAAACACGCTCTCCTGCGGTGATAAGCGTGCATTCAGGTGTTCTTCCTGGCCAACTTGACTGAGGTGGCTGTGGTCACCAAAACTTGGAATGGACCATCATAACTTGGCTCAAGGATCTCCAGACAGTAGTTGGTGTGTTCCTGTATCTAATTCAGGATCTGGAATGGAAGAAAACACCTGGACATGCATTCAGGTTAATTCTCGTGATAATGTGGTTAAATAATTAGTCACATCAGACACATTCAACACATCAGACTGTAACTGTAACTGTTATAGAAAGTAACAACCAAGTCTAGGAGCTGAACCAAACAAAATTTCATAAGGGGATAGGGCATGTTTCCCCTGGGGGTGTGTCTGACACTGAACAGGGCAATGGGCTAACTGTCTGGCCAACTCATGTTAGTCTCTTGGGCCATCTTTAACATTCTGTTTTTTAGTGTCCCATTCATCCTTTCTACCTTCCTGCTACTTTGAGGGTGGTATGGGATGTGTAGTGCCAACTGAACCCCCAGTGTTGCCCAAATATCTTTTGTAAGGGTTGTTGTTAGGGCTGGTCCCTGATCTCTCAATATTACCTCTGGGACCCCAAATCTACATACTATCTCACTCAGTAATTTCTTAGTTGTGGTCCTGGAAGTCATGACCACTTCCACTAGGGCGTTTTCGAATCTGCTACTTCTTGGCACTTGAAAATGATCAATTTGCATCCTCTGGAATGGGGTATAGGGCTTTTGCCAGGTGCTTCTTCTGTGCATCTTCTGTGCATCCTGGGTTACATTTGGTGCAGATAATGCATGATCTGCAGAAGCTGTCGGTCAGTGGAGTAACTCTTGGTGCAACACTTGTTGATAAGAGAGTTCATAAAAGTCTTTGTCAAGTGGGCAGCTCCATGTGCCCATTGCACCACGGCTGGGTACATACTCCTGGGTAGACAAGGCTTCTTGTTGCACTCGAATAGTCCATTTCTGAGAGTTGCTCCTCTCCATTTCCAGCTTTCCTTCTTATCCGCACTTGTTGTTTCCTGTAGTTCTTTTAGATAAACTCTGTCCACTGGGAAAGTCTGTAAGGTAAGCACGGGGTGGTCTTCTTCTACCACCCTGCTGTCCACTTCCCGTGGACCACCAGCTGTCTGTTTGGCAGCTGAATTGGCTAGATGATTGCCTTAAGCTTCCTTTGAGTTCAGTTTGTCGTGTGCTATTACTCATAATAGTCACTTGGGTTGGGAGAAGCAAGGCATCAATCAAGTTTCCACAGGTGTTCCTGCAGCCGTCAGGAATCCTCTGTCCTAGATAACACCATAATCATGGGCAATGCTGAAAGCATATCTTGAGTCAATATGAATGTTGGCTCTTATTCCCTCTGCCCATTTACATGCTGTAGTAAGTGCTTACAGCTCTGCCTCCTGTGTAGACATCACTGGTGGTAAGGCTTCAGCTTGTAGAACAGTGTTTTCAGTGGTGACCGCGTGTCCTGTGTGGTCATGGGGTGACAAGCCAAGACTCTACTCCTCCTCCTCCTTTCCCCCCTCGAGAAGTGGAAGAAGGGTGGTAGGGTTCAGTGTTTGACAACTTAATAGAGTAATGCTGTCCAGTAGGAGGGAACACAGGAGTCTCAAGTGTCTGGTAGTGGACAAGTGTTTCGGCTGGATCTTGGTTGAATATGGCAACAACGTCATGGGGAACAAGCAGAACGAGGCAGTGTCCGAGGACCAAGTTCAAAGTTTTGTCAAGCAAGGCTTGTGTAGCAAATCCAGCTCGCAGACACAATAGGCCTCCTCTTGCTACCGCATCCAGCCGACAGGAATAATATCCTATGGGGCGTAGGCTGATGCCGTGTGATTGGGTGAGTACACCTGCAGCATGTCCCAGACGTTCGGATACAAAGAGCTTGAGCGTTTTGTCGTAGGCTGGGAGCCCTAGCGCCGGGGGTGGCGCACTCAAGGGTTTCAAACTTTAGATATTTCTTCAGGAGACATCTGGAAGGGTCTGATTGCAGAGCATCAGTAGGAAGGCTTCTGGAATCCATGCTCTGCACTAGGAAATTAGTCCAAGGAAAATGACAGGTGTTGAGCACCACTGCAATTTGGGCTTTGAGGCTCTGCAGCCCTGGTTGGCAAGATAGCACAACAGGCTTTCTGAGGTGACTTCAACAGGGGGTAAGTCCGCTGCACAAAGGAGAAGGTCATCAACATGTTGGAAGAGAATCACTTCCGGGTGTTCCTCTTGTCATGTGTCAAGGATGATAGCCATAACTTTTGCAAACTGGCTTGGAAAGTTCTGTGCCCCTTGTGGCACAACTGTTTAGGTATGTTGCCGTTTCTTTCCGTGGATGAATGCGAAAAGGTACCAGCAGGAGGGGTGAGGGTGGACACTGAAGAAAACGTTTGTAAGGTCCACCTCTGTGAGGTACTTTGCAGTCAAAGGCATCCACAGTCGGTACCTGGTTCTCTTTTTAGGATTCTCTTCTTGGGGTTATTGTGGTTTCCGGGGCAATGAAGCGCCCTCTTTTAGCTTGACTGAAACTGGTGGCACCTTTAAGTTACCATTGTCTTCCGGTCCTGTGGACCATAGGCACGCAGGGATTCTGTCAAGTACTTCCTGCAGTATTGAACTTGAAGTTTTTGCTTCAGTAAGTGTCATCAGGAGAGGCAGAGAACACAAGGCAGATGAGTCGTCCAAAGATAGGGGAGTATGTAACTTCACCCCCCCTTCAGGGGTGAATATGATTGAAGCCTGTAGTCCGGACAACACATCAGCTCCTAGTAGATTCAAGGGACATGTAGAGGACACCACAAATCTGGCAAGCAAATCAGGAAGTGGAAAGGAAAGAATTATTAGGCAGGTTCACCGCCCTCAACACACTTTTGGCTGCACCCCTGTCAATGAGGAAAGTGGTAGGTTTTTCGTCTGGGACATCTTGGGGCTCTGCATTCTTTTCTGAAGTGACCCCGTTTCCCACAGTTGTAACAGGTGATCCTTTCCCTGGTATTGAGCAGTGGTGGTGGACTAGTGTAGGCGGGATCTTCATCATGGGTTACCATGAGGGGCGTTGGTTTTTTACCTTTTTGATTTTCTATACCTCTGGCCACCAACAATAAATCAGACATTTTCATTGAATGGTATTCAGGGCTGGCCACCATCAGGCCTTTTCTGATATCCTCTCTGAGCCCTGAAACAAAAGCAGTTGATAACATGTGTGTGTGTGTGCCTTTATGAGTCTAGCATGATACTTCTTCACAGACTCCCCTTTATCTTGGGTAATATCTTGGATTGTGGTCTTCTGATCCGTCAACTTCTCCTTTGCCCAGTCGTGGAGTTGTGCACAGAACTCCACGCCTGAGGTGTAGGAAGTGGCACTTGTCAGGCAGGCATCATTGAAGGCCATCTGCATGACTGGCCAAAAGACATATCCTGCTTTGATTTGGCATAGGCTGATCAAGTCTCTCCAGGCAGCTGAGTAAGTTTCTTGTATCTGCACTATCCTGTGGTAGAAGGGAATTGGCTGCTTCTCTGGGTCAGGCAGACTTGTCACTAAGGCCGCTGTTTGTGATAGAGTAAAGGCGACATACATCACTGGTGCCCCTTCTGGTAACCGAGACTGTTGTTGGGGCAGGGGCTGACAAGAGGCACTGTTCTTTACGGTTGCCAGCATGTGTTTGAGATCCTCTCGGAACTGAGAGTCTGGAGCCGGATTGGGGGTTAAATCAGTGGGTGGCCTTGCTGCCTGTTGTCGGGCTTCCCACTCAGATGCTTCTTCATCATTAACATATCCGGCCTGGGAATGTGATGCTCCCGTATTGGGGAAGACAGGTGTGTGGTATGAACCATCTTGGTTTAAAACAGCGAGGGCTGGGTACAGGCTGTTTAAGCTTACTGGGTGTACCAAGATGGCCGCCGGCAGGAAGTGCACTGGACTGGGTAGAAAGTGAAGGCATGGGTGCACTAAGATGGCCGCCGGGCTGAGTTGTCACAGTGGGTTGTGCTTGGGTGGTGAGAAAGGAGTGGTTGTTAGACGGAGGGCAGTGCTGTCCCTCCCCTCCTTTGTTTAAAGTTCCAACATATCATCAGCTCTGTGGTAGACATACATAATACAATCGCCATCTTTCTTAACTTCCTTTATCCAATTTTCTTTATCACACAGGATTTTTCTCCCTGTTTCTTCAGCAACATAACTTTCGCCATTTCTTTCAACTTTGTTAACTATTTCAACATCTGCTTCTCTCCTTCTTTGAAAAATCACTTTCTTTTCTTTTTTACAACCAAGGGGTTAATATTTTTCTCAGCGTTCTTATCAGCAAATTCCTTCGGTGGGGGCTCATACTGCGCTCCAAGTTGCTACTGTTTGCTATAACCCTGTAATGTACGGTTAATCTCAGAACAAGAACAAACACGTCAGGGGTAGTGAGGAGCAACGGCCCGCGACCCAATCCCCACCCCCTCTCGTGTATATAGCAAACAATAAACCACAAATACAATCACGACAGGACATTACACCTGCCACTCTTCGAACTGCAAAATTTCAGCAGGCTAAAATAACCACAAGGGCAGACCACCCTGCAAAATAAACCCATTTATAGACGTTTTTCTACAGCTCTACACCAAGAGGCCGACAACTCTTCTTGGGGTGAGTCCTCTGTAACACTTTCAGACTGCAAAGCCAGCAGCTGAGATATCCCTCAAAGGTTCGTCGAACCTAGAGTACACCCGTCCCATAAACGTTTGCTACAAGGGAAACTATCTCATGCCAGAGGCCGACAGCTCGTCTGGAGATGAGAACAACATTCACACATGTAGCACCCTTAGACTGCTGAGTTTCGTAGCCCAAAGAATGGCAGACAGTGAACAAATACAGTCAGCAGAAACCCATTGACAGGTTCATTAAACAACCTCAGGCGAGGAAATACCTGCCTCTAAGACAGTCTCAGCATACCGACAGAATCCAGCCGTCAACCGAAAGATAAGAGAGTCGTACAGTGGTAAGAATATCAATCAAACTTACCGTACTGTTAGGGCTGCGCAAGACCCCCTCTGTTATCTTTCAATTAACGCCCGAATGCTTGTCGCGGTATAACTTCGACTGTAGCCTGAGGTCCCGGGTTTCGGCACCATCTGTTATGGAAATGATTTAAGAGCTCCAATCGAGCTCAAGGTTATCTGCTGCTGTCTCTAATTTGAAAAGTGTGGATATGCATGCATATAAAAGTAAACACTCTGAGACACGCTCAGAATTGCTAACTCATTACACTTGTGTTTTATTCAAGGCGGTGTTAATGTTTTATACACACAAATACGTCATTGCTATGTTAGTCTAATAGGTACATATCATTGGTTAAGATAGAAAAAGAAGATGGAGAATTTTCATAACGAGGTTTGGCTCTCTTTGGTCTTATCTCCAGTTCCGCGTTCTTTTGATGTGTGGGAGGTAGGGGGTACACGCCATCTTGAGAAAATATAGGAACAGAGCAAATCTGTATACTTATATAACGAGTAAGGAGAAAAATATGTATGCACATAAGAAAATAGACATTTTCAGATTACTATTATTATTATCTACATCACATTCCTTCACAATCCCTCTTCTTCATCATCACACACTGACATCTCATCCCACTTCATCATCAGCACACACTGACATCTCCTCATCCCTCTTCTTCATCATCACACACTGACACCCCCTCATCCCTCTTCTTCATCATCACACACTGACATCTCCTCATCCCAATTCTCATCATCACACACTGACACCTCCTCATCCCCCTTCTTCATCATCACACTGACATCTCCTCATCCCTCTTCTTCCTCATCACACACTGACATCTCCTCATCCCCCTTCTTCATCATCACACTGACATCTCATCCCTTTTCTTCATCATCTCACACTGACATCTCCTCATCCCACTTCATCATCACACACTGAGATCTCCTCATCCCCCTTCATCATCACACACTGACACCCCCTCATCCCCCTTCTTCCTCATCACACACTGACATCTCCTCATCCCACTTCATCATCATCACACACTGACATCTCCTCGTCCCAATTCTTCATCATCACACACTGACATCTCCTCGTCCCTCTTCTTCATCATCACACACTGACATCTCCTCATCCCACTTCTTCATCATCACACACTGACATCTTCCCATCCCTCTTCTTCCTCATCACACACTGACATCTCCTCATCCCCCTTCTTCATCATCACACTGACATCTCCTCATCCCCCTTCTTCATCACCACACACGGACATCTCCTAATCCCTCTTCTTCATCATCACACACTGACATCTCCTCATCCCCCTTCTTCATCACCACACACTGACATCTCCTCGTCCCAATTCTTCATCATCACACACTGACATTTCCTCGTCCCAATTCTTCATCATCACACACTGACATCTCCTCGTCCCAATTCTTCATCATCACACACTGACATCTCCTCATCCCTCTTCTTCATCATCACTCACTGATATCTCCTCATCCCAATTCTTCATCACACACTGACACCTCCTCATCCCCCTTCTTCTTCATCACACACTGACATCTCCTCATCCCCCTTCTTCATCATCACACACTGACATCTGCTCATCCCCCTCCTTCATCACACACTGACACCTCCTCATCCCCCTTCTTCATCATCACACACTGACATCTCCTTATCCCTCTTAATCATCATCACACACTGACATCTCCTCATCCACCTTCTTCATCACACACTGACATCTCCTCATCCCACTTCTTCATCATCACACACTGACACCTCCTCACCCCCCTTCTTCATCATCACACATTGACACCCCTCATCCACCTTCTTCATCATATCACACTGACATCTCCTAATACCCCATTCATCATCACACACTGACACCTCCTCATCCCCCTTCATCATCACACACTGACATCTCCTCATCCCCCTTCTTCATCATCACACTGACATCTCCTAATCCTTCTTCTTCCTCATCACACACTGACATCTCCTCATCCCTCTTCTTCATCACACACTGACGTCTCCTCACCCCCTTCTTCATCATCACACTGACATCTCCTCACCCCCTTCTTCATCATCACACTGACACCTCCTCATCCCTCTTCTTCATCATCACACTGACATCTCCTCATCCTTCCTCTTCTTCATCAAACACTGACATCTCCTCATCCCTCTTCATCATCACACTGACATCTCCTCATCCCCCTTCTTCATCACACACTGACATCTCCTCATCCCTCTTCTTCATCATCACACACTGACATCTCCTCCATCCCTCTTCTTCATCATCACACACTGACATCTCCTCCATCCCCCTTCTTCATCATCACACACTGACATCTCCTCATCCCTCTTCTTCATCATCACACACTGACATCTCCTCATCCCCCCTTCTTCATCATCACACACTGACATCTCCTCATCCCTCTTCTTCATCATCATCAAACACTGACACCTCCTCATCCCTCTTCTTCATCATCACACACTGACATCTCCTCATCACACACTGACCTCTCCTCATCCCCCTTCTTCATCACACACACTGACATCTCCTCATCCCCCTTCTTCATCATCACACACTGACACCTCCTCATCCCCCTTCTTCATCATCACGCACTGACATCTCCTCATCCCCCTTCTTCATCACCACACACGGACATCTCCTAATCCCTCTTCTTCATCATCACACACTGACATCTCCTCATCCCCCTTCTTCATCACCACACACTGACATCTCCTCGTCCCAATTCTTCATCATCACACACTGACATTTCCTCGTCCCAATTCTTCATCATCACACACTGACATCTCCTCGTCCCAATTCTTCATCATCACACACTGACACCTCCTCATCCCTCTTCTTCATCATCACACACTGACATCTCCTCATCACACACTGACCTCTCCTCATCCCCCTTCTTCATCACACACACTGACATCTCCTCATCCCCCTTCTTCATCATCACACACTGACACCTCCTCATCCCCCTTCTTCATCATCACGCACTGACATCTCCTCATCCCCCTTCTTCATCATCACGCACTGACATCTCTTCATCCCACTTCATCATCATCACACACCGACATCTCCTCATCCCTCTTCTTTATCATCACACACTGACATCTCATCCCCCTTCTTCATCATCACACACTGTCATCTCCTCATCCCCCTTCTTCATAATCACACTGACATCTCCTCATCCCCCTTCTTCATCATCACACACTGACACCCCCTCATCCCCCTTCTTCATCATCACACACTGACACCCCCTCATCCCCCTTCTTCATCATCACACACTGACATCTCCTAATCCCACTTCATCATCATCATCACACTGACACCTCCTCATCCCCCTTCTTCATCATCACACTGACATCTCCTCATCCCTCTTCTTCCTCATCACACACTGACATCTCCTCATCCCTCTTCTTCCTCATCACACACTGACATCTCCTCATCCCCCTTCATCATCACACACTGACATCTCCTCATCCCTCTTCTTCATCATCACACACTGACATCTCCTCATCACCTTTCTTCATCATCACACACTGACACCTCCTCATCCCACTTCTTCATCATCACACACTGACACCTCCTCATCCCTCTTCTTCATCATCTCACACTGACATCTCCTCATCCCACTTCATCATCACACACTGACATCTCCTCATCCCTCTTCTTCATCATCTCACACTGACATCTCCTCATCCCTCTTCTTCATCATCACACACTGACATCTCATCCCACTTCATCATCAGCACACACTGACATCTCCTCATCCCTCTTCTTCATCATCACACACTGACACCCCCTCATCCCTCTTCTTCATCATCACACACTGACATCTCCTCATCCCAATTCTCATCATCACACACTGACACCTCCTCATCCCCCTTCTTCATCATCACACTGACATCTCCTCATCCATCTTCTTCCTCATCACACACTGACATCTCCTCATCCCCCTTCTTCATCATCTCACACTGACATCTCCTCATCCCCCTTCTTCCTCATCACACACTGACATCTCCTCATCCCTTTTCTTCATCATCTCACACTGACATCTCCTCATCCCACTTCATCATCACACACTGAGATCTCCTCATCCCCTTTCATCATCACACACTGACACCCCCTCATCCCCCTTCTTCCTCATCACACACTGACATCTCCTCATCCCACTTCATCATCATCACACACTGACATCTCCTTGTCCCAATTCTTCATCATCACACACTGACATCTCCTCGTCCCTCTTCTTCATCATCACACACTGACATCTCCTCATCCCACTTCTTCATCATCACACACTGACATCTTCCCATCCCTCTTCTTCCTCATCACACACTGACATCTCCTCATCCCCCTTCTTCATCATCACACTGACATCTCCTCATCCCCCTTCTTCATCACCACACACGGACATCTCCTCATCCCTCTTCTTCATCATCACACACTGACATCTCCTCATCCCTCTTCTTCATCATCACACACTGACATCTCCTCATCCCTCTTCTTCATCATCACACACTGACATCTCCTCGTCCCAATTCTTCATCATCACACACTGACATCTCCTCGTCCCAATTCTTCATCATCACACACTGACATCTCCTCGTCCCAATTCTTTATCATCACACACTGACATCTCCTCATCCCTCTTCTTCATCATCACTCACTGATATCTCCTCATCCCAATTCTTCATCATCACACACTGACATCTGCTCATCCCCCTCCTTCATCACACACTGACACCTCCTCATCCCCCTTCTTCATCATCACACACTGACATCTCCTTATCCCTCTTAATCATCATCACACACTGACATCTCCTCATCCACCTTCTTCATCACACACTGACATCTCCTCATCCCACTTCTTCATCACACACTGACATTTCCTCACCCCCTTCTTCATCATCACACACTGACACCTCCTCACCCCCCTTCTTCATCATCACACATTGACACCCCTCATCCACTTTCTTCATCATATCACACTGACATCTCCTAATACCCCATTCATCATCACACACTGACACCTCCTCATCCCCCTTCATCATCACACACTGACATCTCCTCATCCCCCTTCTTCATCATCACACTGACATCTCCTCATCCCTCTTCTTCCTCATCACACACTGACATCTCCTCACCCCCTTCTTCATCATCACACTGACATCTCCTCACCCCCTTCTTCATCATCACACTGACACCTCCTCATCCCTCTTCTTCATCATCACACTGACATCTCCTCATCCTTCCTCTTCCTCATCAAACACTGACATCTCCTCATCCCTCTTCTTCATCATCACACACTGACATCTCCTCCATCCCTCTTCTTCATCATCACACACTGACATCTCCTCCATCCCTCTTCTTCATCATCACACACTGACATCTCCTCCATCCCTCTTCTTCATCATCACACACTGACATCTCTTCATCTCCCCTTCTTCATCATCACACACTGACAACTCCTCATCCCCTTTCTTCATCACACACTGACATCTCCTCATCCCTCTTCTTCATCATCATCAAACACTAACACCTCCTCATCCCTCTTCTTCATCATCACACACTGACATCTCCTCATCACACACTGACCTCTCCTCATCCCCCTTCTTCATCATCACACACTGACACCTCCTCATCCCCCTTCTTCCTCATCACGCACTGACATCTCCTCATCCCCCTTCTTCATCATCACGCACTGACATCTCCTCATCCCCCTTCTTCATCATCACACTGACATTTCATCCCCCTTCTTCATCATCACACACTGACACCTCCTCATCCCTCTTCTTCATCATCACACACTGACATCTCCTCATCACACACTAACCTCTCCTCATCCCCCTTCTTCATCATCACACACTGACACCCCCTCATCCCCTTCTTCATCACACACTGACACCTCCTCACCCCCTTTTTCATCATCATACACTGACATCTCCTCATCCCTCTTCTTCATCATCACACACTGACATCTCCTCATCCCCCTTCTTCTTCATCACACACTGACATCTCCTCATCCCACTTCATCATCATCACACACTGACATCTCCTCATCCCCCCTTCTTCATCATCACACACTGACATCTCCTCATCCCTCTTCTTCATCATCACACACTGACATCTCCTCATCCCTCTTCTTCATCATCACACACTAACACCCCCTCATCCCCCTTCTTCATCATCACACACTGACATCTCCTCATCCCCATTCTTCATCATCACACACTGACACCCCCTCATCCCCCCTTCTTCATCATCATACACTGACATCTCCTCATCCCTCTTCTTCATCATCCACACACTGACATCTCCTCATCCCTCTTCTTCATCATCACACACTGACATCTCCTCGTCCCAATTCTTCATCATCACACACTGACATCTCCTCGTCCCAATTCTTCATCATCACACACTGACATCTCCTCGTCCCAATTCTTCATCATCACACACTGACATCTCCTCATCCCTCTTCTTCATCATCACTCACTGATATCTCCTCATCCCAATTCTTCATCACACACTGACACCTCCTCATCCCCCTTCTTCTTCATCACACACTGACATCTCCTCATCCCCCTTCTTCATCATCACACACTGACATCTGCTCATCCCCCTCCTTCATCACACACTGACACCTCCTCATCCCCCTTCTTCATCATCACACACTGACATCTCCTTATCCCTCTTAATCATCATCACACACTGACATCTCCTCATCCACCTTCTTCATCACACACTGACATCTCCTCATCCCACTTCTTCATCATCACACACTGACACCTCCTCACCCCCCTTCTTCATCATCACACATTGACACCCCTCATCCACCTTCTTCATCATATCACACTGACATCTCCTAATACCCCATTCATCATCACACACTGACACCTCCTCATCCCCCTTCATCATCACACACTGACATCTCCTCATCCCCCTTCTTCATCATCACACTGACATCTCCTAATCCTTCTTCTTCCTCATCACACACTGACATCTCCTCATCCCTCTTCTTCATCACACACTGACATCTCCTCACCCCCTTCTTCATCATCACACTGACATCTCCTCACCCCCTTCTTCATCATCACACTGACACCTCCTCATCCCTCTTCTTCATCATCACACTGACATCTCCTCATCCTTCCTCTTCTTCATCAAACACTGACATCTCCTCATCCCTCTTCATCATCACACTGACATCTCCTCATCCCCCTTCTTCATCACACACTGACATCTCCTCATCCCTCTTCTTCATCATCACACACTGACATCTCCTCCATCCCTCTTCTTCATCATCACACACTGACATCTCCTCCATCCCCCTTCTTCATCATCACACACTGACATCTCCTCATCCCTCTTCTTCATCATCACACACTGACATCTCCTCATCCCCCCTTCTTCATCATCACACACTGACATCTCCTCATCCCTCTTCTTCATCATCATCAAACACTGACACCTCCTCATCCCTCTTCTTCATCATCACACACTGACATCTCCTCATCACACACTGACCTCTCCTCATCCCCCTTCTTCATCACACACACTGACACCTCCTCATCCCCCTTCTTCATCATCACACACTGACATCTCCTCATCCCTCTTCTTTATCATCACACACTGACACCCCCTCATCCCCCTTCTTCATCATCACACACTGACATCTCTTCATCCCACTTCATCATCATCACACACCGACATCTCCTCATCCCTCTTCTTTATCATCACACACTGACATCTCATCCCCCTTCTTCATCATCACACACTGTCATCTCCTCATCCCCCTTCTTCATAATCACACTGACATCTCCTCATCCCCCTTCTTCATCATCACACACTGACACCCCCTCATCCCCCTTCTTCATCATCACACACTGACACCCCCTCATCCCCCCTCTTCATCATCACACACTGACATCTCCTCATCCCACTTCATCATCATCACACACCGACATCTCCTCATCCCTCTTCTTCATCATCACACACTGACACCCCCTCATCCCCCTTCTTCATCATCACACACTGACATCTCCTCATCCCTCTTCTTCATCATCACACACTGACATCTCCTCCATCCCTCTTCTTCATCATCACACACTGACATCTCCTCATCCCCCTTCTTCATCATCACACACTGACACCCCCTCATCCCCCTTCTTCATCATCACACACTGACACCCCCTCATCCCCTTCTTCATCACACACTGACACCTCCTCACCCCCTTTTTCATCATCATACACTGACATCTCCTCATCCCTCTTCTTCATCACACACTGACATCTCCTCATCCCAATTCTTCATCACACACCGACATCTCCTCATCCCTCTTCTTCATCATCACACTGACATCTCCTCATCCCACTTCATCATCACACACTGACATCTCCTCATCCCTCTTCTTCATCATCTCACACTGACATCTCCTCATCCCTCTTCTTCATCATCACACACTGACATCTCCTCATCCCACTTCATCATCAGCACACACTGACATCTCCTCATCCCTCTTCTTCATCATCACACACTGACACCTCCTCATCCCCCTTCTTCATCATCACACTGACATCTCCTCATCCCTCTTCTTCATCATCACACACTGACATCTCTTCATCTCCCCTTCTTCATCATCACACACTGACAACTCCTCATCCCCTTTCTTCATCACACACTGACATCTCCTCATCCCTCTTCTTCATCATCATCAAACACTAACACCTCCTCATCCCTCTTCTTCATCATCACACACTGACATCTCCTCATCACACACTGACCTCTCCTCATCCCCCTTCTTCATCATCACACACTGACACCTCCTCATCCCCCTTCTTCCTCATCACGCACTGACATCTCCTCATCCCCCTTCTTCATCATCACGCACTGACATCTCCTCATCCCACTTCATCATCATCACACACTGACATCTCCTCATCCCCCCTTCTTCATCATCACACACTGACATCTCCTCATCCCTCTTCTTCATCATCACACACTGACATCTCCTCATCCCCCTTCTTCATCATCACACACTGACATCTCCTCATCCCACTTCATCATCACACACTGACATCTCCTCATCCCCATTCTTCATCATCACACACTGACACCCCCTCATCCCCCTTCTTCATCATCACACACTGACACCCCCTCATCCCCCTTCTTCATCATCACACACTGACATCTCCTCATCCCCCTTCTTCATCATCACACTGACATCTCCTCATCCCCCTTCATCATCACACACTGACATCTCCTCATCCCCCTTCTTCATCATCACACTGACATCTCCTCATCCCCCTTCTTCATCATCACACTGACATCTCCTCATCCCCCTTCTTCATCATCACACACTGACACCCCCTCATCCCCCTTCTTCATCATCACACACCGACATCTCCTCATCCCACTTCATCATCATCACACACCGACATCTCCTCATCCCTCTTCTTTATCATCACACACTGACACCCCCTCATCCCCCTTCTTCATCACTCACTGACACCTCCTCATCCCCCTTCTTCATCACACACTGACATCTCCTCATCCCCCTTCTTCATCATCACACACTGACATCTCCTCATCCCCCTTCTTCATCATCACACACTGACATCTCATCCCCCTTCTTCATCATCACACACTGTCATCTCCTCATCCCCCTTCTTCATAATCACACTGACATCTCCTCATCCCCCTTCTTCATCATCACACACTGACACCCCCTCATCCCTCTTCTTCATCATCACACACTGACACCCCCTCATCCCCCCTCTCCATCATCACACACTGACATCTCCTCATCCCACTTCATCATCATCACACACCGACATCTCCTCATCCCTCTTCTTCATCATCACACACTGACACCCCCTCATCCCCCTTCTTCATCATCACACACTGACACCTCCTCATCCCCCTTCTTCATCATCACACACTGACATCTCCTCATCCCCCTTCTTCATCATCACACACTGACATCTCCTCATCCCTCTTCTTCATCATCTCACACTGACATCTCCTCATCCCTCTTCTTCATCATCACACACTGACATCTCATCCCACTTCATCATCAGCACACACTGACATCTCCTCATCCCTCTTCTTCATCATCACACACTGACATCTCCTCATCCCAATTCTCATCATCACACACTGACACCTCCTCATCCCCCTTCTTCATCATCACACTGACATCTCCTCATCCCCCTTCTTCATCATCACACTGACATCTCATCCCTTTTCTTCATCATCTCACACTGACATCTCCTCATCCCACTTCATCATCACACACTGAGATCTCCTCATCCCCCTTCATCATCACACACTGACACCCCCTCATCCCCCTTCTTCCTCATCACACACTGACATCTCCTCATCCCACTTCATCATCATCACACACTGACATCTCCTCGTCCCAATTCTTCATCATCACACACTGACATCTCCTCGTCCCTCTTCTTCATCATCACACACTGACATCTCCTCATCCCACTTCTTCATCATCACACACTGACATCTTCCCATCCCTCTAATTCCTCATCACACACTGACATCTCCTCATCCCCCTTCTTCATCATCACACTGACATCTCCTCATCCCCCTTCTTCATCACCACACACGGACATCTCCTCATCCCCCTTCTTCATCACCACACACTGACATCTCCTCATCCCCCTTCTTCATCACCACACACTGACATCTCCTCATCCCTCTTCTTCATCATCACACACTGACATCTCCTCATCCCTCTTCTTCATCATCACACACTGACATCTCCTCATCCCTCTTCTTCATCATCACACACTGACATCTCCTCGTCCCAATTCTTCATCATCACACACTGACATCTCCTCGTCCCAATTCTTCATCATCACACACTGACATCTCCTCATCCCTCTTCTTCATCATCACTCACTGATATCTCCTCATCCCAATTCTTCATCACACACTGACACCTCCTCATCCCCCTTCTTCTTCATCACACACTGACATCTCCTCATCCCCCTTCTTCATCATCACACACTGACATCTGCTCATCCCCCTCCTTCATCACACACTGACACCTCCTCATCCCCCTTCTTCATCATCACACACTGACATCTCCTTATCCCTCTTAATCATCATCACACACTGACATCTCCTCATCCACCTTCTTCATCACACACTGACATCTCCTCATCCCACTTCTTCATCATCACACACTGACACCTCCTCACCCCCCTTCTTCATCATCACACATTGGCACCCCTCATCCACCTTCTTCATCATATCACACTGACATCTCCTAATACCCCATTCATCATCACACACTGACACCTCCTCATCCCCCTTCATCATCACACACTGACATCTCCTCATCCCCCTTCTTCATCATCACACTGACATCTCCTAATCCTTCTTCTTCCTCATCACACACTGACATCTCCTCATCCCTCTTCTTCATCACACACTGACATCTTCTCACCCCCTTCTTCATCATCACACTGACATCTCCTCATCCTTCCTCTTCTTCATCAAACACTGACATCTCCTCATCCCTCTTCATCATCACACTGACATCTCCTCATCCCCCTTCTTCATCACACACTGACATCTCCTCATCCCTCTTCTTCATCATCACACACTGACATCTCCTCCATCCCTCTTCTTCATCATCACACACTGACATCTCCTCCATCCCCCTTCTTCATCATCACACACTGACATCTCCTCATCCCTCTTCTTCATCATCACACACTGACATCTCCTCATCCCCCCTTCTTCATCATCACACACTGACATCTCCTCATCCCTCTTCTTCATCATCATCAAACACTGACACCTCCTCATCCCTCTTCTTCATCATCACACACTGACATCTCCTCATCACACACTGACCTCTCCTCATCCCCCTTCTTCATCACACACACTGACATCTCCTCATCCCCCTTCTTCATCATCACACACTGACACCTCCTCATCCCCCTTCTTCATCATCACGCACTGACATCTCCTCATCCCCCTTCATCATCATCACACACTGACATCTCCTCATCCCTCTTCTTTATCATCACACACTGACACCCCCTCATCCCCCTTCTTCATCATCACACACTGACATCTCTTCATCCCACTTCATCATCATCACACACCGACATCTCCTCATCCCTCTTCTTTATCATCACACACTGACATCTCATCCCCCTTCTTCATCATCACACACTGTCATCTCCTCATCCCCCTTCTTCATAATCACACTGACATCTCCTCATCCCCCTTCTTCATCATCACACACTGACACCCCCTCATCCCCCTTCTTCATCATCACACACTGACACCCCCTCGTCCCCCCTCTTCATCATCACACACTGACATCTCCTCATCCCACTTCATCATCATCACACACCGACATCTCCTCATCCCTCTTCTTCATCATCACACACTGACACCCCCTCATCCCCCTTCTTCATCATCACACACTGACATCTCCTCATCCCTCTTCTTCATCATCACACACTGACATCTCCTCCATCCCTCTTCTTCATCATCACACACTGACATCTCCTCATCCCAATTCTTCATCACACACCGACATCTCCTCATCCCTCTTCTTCATCATCACACTGACATCTCCTCATCCCACTTCATCATCACACACTGACATCTCCTCATCCCTCTTCTTCATCATCTCACACTGACATCTCCTCATCCCTCTTCTTCATCATCACACACTGACATCTCCTCATCCCTCTTCTTCATCATCACACACTGACATCTCCTCATCCCACTTCATCATCATCACACACTGACATCTCCTCATCCCTCTTCTTCATCATCACACACTGACATCTCCTCATCCCTCTTCTTCATCATCACACACTGACATCTCCTCATCCCTCTTCTTCATCATCACACACTAACACCCCCTCATCCCCCTTCTTCATCATCACACACTGACATCTCCTCATCCCACTTCATCATCACACACTGACATCTCCTCATCCCCATTCTTCATCATCACACACTGACACCCCCTCATCCCCCTTCTTCATCATCACACACTGACACCCCCTCATCCCCCTTCTTCATCATCACACACTGACATCTCCTCATCCCCCTTCTTCATCATCACACTGACATCTCCTCATCCCCCTTCTTCATCATCACACACTGACATCTCCTCATCCCCCTTCTTCATCATCACACTGACATCTCCTCATCCCCCTTCTTCATCATCACACTGACATCTCCTCATCCCCCTTCTTCATCATCACACACTGACAACCCCTCATCCCCCTTCTTCATCATCACACACTGACACCCCCTCATCCCCCTTCTTCATCATCACACACCGACATCTCCTCATCCCACTTCATCATCATCACACACCGACATCTCCTCATCCCTCTTCTTTATCATCACACACTGACACCCCCTCATCCCCCTTCTTCATCACTCACTGACACCTCCTCATCCCCCTTCTTCATCTCACACTGACATCTCCTCATCCCCCTTCTTCATCATCACACACTGACATCTCCTCATCCCCCTTCTTCATCATCACACACTGACACCCCCTCATCCCCCTTCTTCATCATCACACACTGACACCCCCTCATCCCCCCTCTTCATCATCACACACTGACATCTCCTCATCCCACTTCATCATCATCACACACCGACATCTCCTCATCCCTCTTCTTCATCATCACACACTGACACCCCCTCATCCCCCTTCTTCATCATCACACACTGACACCTCCTCATCCCCCTTCTTCATCATCACACACTGACATCTCCTCATCCCCCTTCTTCATCATCACACACTGACATCTCATCATCCCCCTTCTTCATCATCACACTGACACCCCCTCATCTACCTTCTTCATCATCACACACTGACATCTCCTCATCCCTCTTCTTCATCATCTCACACTGACATCTCCTCATCCCACTTCATCATCACACACTGACATCTCCTCATCCCTCTTCTTCATCATCTCACACTGACATCTCCTCATCCCCCTTCTTCATCATCACACACTGACATCTCATCCCACTTCATCATCAGCACACACTGACATCTCCTCATCCCTCTTCTTCATCATCACACACTGACACCCCCTCATCCCTCTTCTTCATCATCACACACTGACATCTCCTCATCCCAATTCTCATCATCACACACTGACACCTCCTCATCCCCCTTCTTCATCATCACACTGACATCTCCTCATCCCTCTTCTTCCTCATCACACACTGACATCTCCTCATCCCCCTTCTTCATCATCACACTGACATCTCATCCCTTTTCTTCATCATCTCACACTGACATCTCCTCATCCCACTTCATCATCACACACTGAGATCTCCTCATCCCCCTTCATCATCACACACTGACACCCCCTCATCCCCCTTCTTCCTCATCACACACTGACATCTCCTCATCCCACTTCATCATCATCACACACTGACATCTCCTCGTCCCAATTCTTCATCATCACACACTGACATCTCCTCGTCCCTCTTCTTCATCATCACACACTGACATCTCCTCATCCCACTTCTTCATCATCACACACTGACATCTTCCCATCCCTCTTCTTCCTCATTACACACTGACATCTCCTCATCCCCCTTCTTCATCATCACACTGACATCTCCTCATCCCCCTTCTTCATCACCACACACGGACATCTCCTCATCCCTCTTCTTCATCATCACACACTGACATCTCCTCATCCCCCTTCTTCATCACCACACACTGACACCCCCTCATCCCCCCTTCTTCATCATCATACACTGACATCTCCTCATCCCTCTTCTTCATCATCACACACTGACATCTCCTCATCCCTCTTCTTCATCATCACACACTGACATCTCCTCATCCCAATTCTTCATCATCACACACTGACATCTCCTCGTCCCAATTCTTCATCATCACACACTGACATCTCCTCGTCCCAATTCTTCATCATCACACACTGACATCTCCTCATCCCTCTTCTTCATCATCACTCACTGATATCTCCTCATCCCAATTCTTCATCACACACTGACACCTCCTCATCCCCCTTCTTCTTCATCACACACTGACATCTCCTTATCCCTCTTAATCATCATCACACACTGACATCTCCTCATCCACCTTCTTCATCACACACTGACATCTCCTCATCCCACTTCTTCATCACACACTGACATTTCCTCACCCCCTTCTTCATCATCACACACTGACACCTCCTCACCCCCCTTCTTCATCATCACACATTGACACCCCTCATCCACCTTCTTCATCATATCACACTGACATCTCCTAATACCCCATTCATCATCACACACTGACACCTCCTCATCCCCCTTCATCATCACACACTGACATCTCCTCATCCCCCTTCTTCATCATCACACTGACATCTCCTAATCCCTCTTCTTCCTCATCACACACTGACATCTCCTCATCCCTCTTCTTCATCACACACTGACATCTCCTCACCCCCTTCTTCATCATCACACTGACATCTCCTCACCCCCTTCTTCATCATCACACTGACATCTCCTCACCCCCTTCTTCATCATCACACTGACACCTCCTCATCCCTCTTCTTCATCATCACACTGACATCTCCTCATCCTTCCTCTTCTTCATCAAACACTGACATCTCCTCATCCCTCTTCATCATCACACTGACATCTCCTCATCCCCCTTCTTCATCACACACTGACATCTCCTCATCCCTCTTCTTCATCATCACACACTGACATCTCCTCCATCCCTCTTCTTCATCATCACACACTGACATCTCCTCCATCCCCCTTCTTCATCATCACACACTGACATCTCCTCATCCCTCTTCTTCATCATCACACACTGACATCTCCTCATCCCCCCTTCTTCATCATCACACACTGACAACTCCTCATCCCCTTTCTTCATCACACACTGACATCTCCTCATCCCTCTTCTTCATCATCATCAAACACTGACACCTCCTCATCCCTCTTCTTCATCATCACACACTGACATCTCCTCATCACACACTGACCTCTCCTCATCCCCCTTCTTCATCACACACACTGACATCTCCTCATCCCCCTTCTTCATCATCACGCACTGACATCTCCTCATCCCCCTTCATCATCATCACACACTGACATCTCCTCATCCCCCTTCTTCATCATCACACACTGACATCTCCTCATCCCACTTCATCATCATCACACACCGACATCTCCTCATCCCTCTTCTTTATCATCACACACTGACATCTCATCCCCCTTCTTCATCATCACACACTGTCATCTCCTCATCCCCCTTCTTCATAATCACACTGACATCTCCTCATCCCCCTTCTTCATCATCACACACTGACACCCCCTCATCCCCCTTCTTCATCATCACACACTGACACCCCCTCATCCCCCCTCTTCATCATCACACACTGACATCTCCTCATCCCACTTCATCATCATCACACACCGACATCTCCTCATCCCTCTTCTTCATCATCACACACTGACACCCCCTCATCCCCCTTCTTCATCATCACACACTGACATCTCCTCATCCCTCTTCTTCATCATCACACACTGACATCTCCTCCATCCCTCTTCTTCATCATCACACACTGACATCTCCTCATCCCTCTTCTTCATCACACATTGACACCTCCTCATCCCCCTTCTTCATCATCACACACTGACACCCCCTCATCCCCCTTCTTCATCATCACACACTGACACCCCCTCATCCCCTTCTTCATCACACACTGACACCTCCTCATCCCCCTTTTTCATCATCATACACTGACATCTCCTCATCCCTCTTCTTCATCATCACACACTGACATCTCCTCATCCCAATTCTTCATCACACACCGACATCTCCACATCCCTCTTCTTCATCATCACACTGACATCTCCTCATCCCACTTCATCATCACACACTGACATCTCCTCATCCCTCTTCTTCATCATCTCACACTGACATCTCCTCATCCCACTTCATCATCAGCACACACTGACATCTCCTCATCCCTCTTCTTCATCATCACACACTGACACCCCCTCATCCCTCTTCTTCATCATCACACACTGACATCTCCTCATCCCCCTTCTTCATCATCACACACTGACATCTCCTCATCCCACTTCATCATCATCATCACACACCGACATCTCCTCATCCCTCTTCTTCATCATCACACACTGACACCTCCTCATCCCCCTTCTTCATCATCACACTGACATCTCCTCATCCCTCTTCTTCCTCATCACACACTGACATCTCCTCATCCCCCTTCTTCATCACACACTGACACCTCCTCATCCCCCTTCTTCATCACACACTGACACCTCCTCATCCCCCTTCTTCATCACACACTGACACCTCCTCATCCCCCTTCTTCATCATCACACACTGACACCTCCTCATCCCCCTTCTTCTTCATCACACACTGACACCCCCTCATCCCCCTTCTTCTTCATCATATACTGACATCTCCTCATCCACCTTCTTCTTCATCATACACTGACATCTCCTCATCCACCTTCTTCTTCATCATACACTGACATCTCCTCATCCCCCTTCTTCTTCATCATACACTGACATCTCCTCATCCACCTTCTTCTTCATCACACACTGACACCCCCTCATCCACCACCTTCTTCATCATACACTGACACCTCCTCATCCCCCATTTATCATCATCATCATCCCCCTTCTTCATCATCACACACTGACATCTGCTCATCCCCCTTCTTCATAATCACACACTAACACCGCCTCGTCCCTCTTTTTCATCATCACACACTGACATCTCCTCGTCACCCTTCATCATCATCTTCTCCCTCCAGTCCTCCCTTCTTCCCAGACTAAAAGCCTCCATTTATTTCTTCACACACGTCATCCTCCTCACTCTCTCCCTTCCAGTCTGCACCAGCAATACACACTTGCCTGTCTCCCCTCTGGACCAAACATATACCCCCCCCCATGTAGACGATGCCCTGTACACATACACATTGCCTCCTGGTAAGTGTGTATACAATGTTCAACCCATGGATGTTTCTCTACTCTGTGTCCGACCCCACCCCCGCCCCCCCCCCGCCCGCCATGCCGGAAGGAGATGTTTGGGGTATAAACACACAACACGGCACCCGGCTCTGTCACTCTTCCCTCAGGCAGACATGGCTGCTGGCCTCTCACATGTTCTTTTCTCTGTGCAGGTTTCTCCTATCTACGCTGACACCCGGACACCTTTTCAGTATGACAGCATGCTGGCGCCAAGGACCGGCCAGTGCCTGGACTTCCTGTGTGGGACGCTGCAATCTCCGAACGCACCCGTCTCCCAGCCTCAACCTGTACAGAGCCGCTTCTCACCAGTGTTGTCCAGTGTCATCCCCGTCCCCAGGCACAGGTCAGCCAGCAATCACACCCCATGTATAACTGTACCATGCAAGGAACGGATCTGGTTATTACATGCACTGTCATTTTGTAGGGGTAACAAACAGCTTTGTGTTGTCAAAGGACAATTTGTTTAGACTGGTATTGTCTATTTGAATCATTTCCAAATTCGATGACCTTTTAAGTGACCCTGTACTTTGTTATTGCAGCGTTAAGTAACAGGTTCATTTAAAGCAGATCTAAACCTAAAAGTAACATGTAATATATTGCAGTTTGCTAGTTCTTGGCTGTGGTGACTGCCTTTGATTTCCCCTATTAGAATAGACAGTACAGAGAAGGACGGTTTGCTTCTGGTTCTGCTCACAGGACGTAACGAGAACACAGTATTTCCAGCAAGATCAACATACATATATATATTTTTTTTTTTGTACTTTGTCGAAAATATTCTAAGGCCAGCCATACACGGTGCAAGTTTCTTTCCTGCAACCACGGGTTGCAGAAAAGAAATTTGCACGATTCCTCCATCAACACAGACAGGGCTGACAGGGCAATCTCTCCTGCGGGGCCTTTGTCTGTCTGCTCCCGGCTGGGACGGTTTCTCCCGCTGGGAGGAGGCAGAGATTATAGCTAGCAGCTGTGTGTAAAACCTCTAGTTTTGGGATTTTTAAGGCAATGAAATTATAATAATTTAGAAAGAGAAATTCTATATATAAGAGATTTTATTTTAACATATAAAAAATAGACAAATTGAGTAGAAAAATTCAACATGCTGCATAATTATACAAAGATTAAAAACAATGCATGATGTGTTGGATTGAGTTGGAAGTGGAACGACTGGATGGTAAAGAGTAGAGGGATATCCAACGCGTTTCAAATAATGCATAAGCAAAATCTTCATCGGGGATTTATACCACTTCAGTACAAAATGTAGCATTTTTGAATTCATATAAGTACCATATAAAGTATAAATTTTCAATAGCTGCAAACATGACACATGAACACTTTCTAAATACATGTTTAAGTAACTTTTTGGCAGAAGCATTCCCCACGTCTCGGTGGAAAAAGTCGAAGATTTGCACAAATGGCCCTTCACACTGTACAGGACTGCTGGATGTAATCCAAACATCCAAACATATGGCACTCAAAGCAGAGAGGGACACCGTAGTTAGGGCTGGAAGATTTTGATTTGAATCGAGTTTTTTTTTTTTTAACACCGCGTCGGTCCTGAGGAGCTGCGGACATGAGTTTTTAGGCGAGGCCACGGCGTCCGGCCTCGCGGACTAGGCCGCGGCCTCACCTAAAAACTCCTGCCCGCAGCTCCTTGGGACCGGCGCAGTGTTAGCGCCGGTCCTGGGGAGCTGCAGGCAGGGGTTTTTAGGCGACACCGCGGCTTCGGCCTAGTACGCAACGTCTGGCCCGAAGCCGCGGAGTCGCCTAAAAACTCATGCCCGCAGCTCCTCAGGACCGGCGTGGTGAAAAAAAAAAAAATCGATTTGCTTAAATCTTGAATCTATTTGACCTCTCAACTCGATTCAAGATTTAAATCGATTATTTTCCCCAGCCCTAACCGTAGGCCATTTAAAGACAGATAATTAGAAATTTGTCCAATGGGTACTATGTATTCACATACATTACCCACACTGCAGCTCCATCTGTTGGGGTGTGAAAACATCCCTCAGGGGAGCAGGTTTGCAAACCCTAAACTTAAAAAGAGGCTACTTACTGTTAGGGACAGTTTGCTTACAAAATCCAAGAGTTCCGGAGTAGTAGAACTTCGGCCGCCTGTAGACCGGATGTGACGCGGCAACGCAGGATGCGCTGGTGGTGC
This sequence comes from Lithobates clamitans, assembly GCA_037952925.1. NCBI lineage: Eukaryota > Metazoa > Chordata > Amphibia > Anura > Ranidae > Lithobates > Lithobates clamitans. The sequence goes on along the minus strand of JBBGZY010002059.1, from coordinate 30,469 downwards.
ATCTTGACGTCATCGTCCGCATGCCTGCGCAGTATATGGAGACGCTGGGGATTGCAGCTGGCGCCATTTCTCTCCTCCATATGATATCCTGGAGGAGTCAAAAACGGTGGAGCCGTGCCGATTCAGGCAGCCTGACCGTTCCCATTAATGCAGCCTGACCTGTGCCATCGCTCGGGCTGCTCTGTCTTCTATGCCAGCAGGTGTCAGGTCCAGCCGGGAGATCGCCTGGCGTTCGCCTGGAATGTCTTTCCTTCGCTCTCCTGCCTCTCTTCTGTACTAGCGTGGCGGTGGGGGGGCTGTGCCAGTTGTATATTCGCACCATAAGATGCACAGACTTTCCCCCCATATTTTTGGGGTTAAAAACGTGCGTCTTATGGTCTGAAATATACGGTATATGAATTCTAAAATGCTACATTTTTGTATTTTCAGAAGTGGTATAAATCCCTGAGGAAGATTTTGCTTATGCATTTATTATTCGAAACGCGTTGGATATCTCTCTACTCTTTACCATCCAGCTTCCACTGGTGGTCATTCAGCAAGTAGATGGGAAATCCCACTTCCAACTCAGTCCAATACACCATGCATTGTTTTTAATCTTTGTATAATTATGCAACATGTTGAATTTTTCATTGGCTTTAAAAATCCCAAACTCGAGGTTTTTCACATTTTTCTTGTTACCATAGGGACGATGGCAATTACACACCTAGTCACATGAGCAGTCTCATTTTTTCATAGCTAGCGGCTATAGCAGTGGTTGTAATCCCCTGAAATAAAAAAAATGAACAAAGCATACTCTTCTATAGTGCGTGCTTGCCTTTCAAGGCACCTTCTATGCTTCCTACCTCTCACTTGTTCCTCTATCTGTACGAGCCACTTTTGACAATCCATGTCAACACCAGACAATACCGAGATAGCCCCCACCCCCCCGTGCAAGTTTCCCTATGAGATATGAGGCTTCTAAACCCCACCATTGTTTAAAAAAAAAAATCTAGAAATCCTGTATCCAGTTTTCTCCCTTCTTCCCTCTATCCTCACCGATATTAAAGGAGTTGTAAACTCTCAAGGTTTTTCACCTTTAATGCATTAAGGTGAAAAACCTTCTGTTCCTCCCCCCCAGGGCCCCCCTTTTTCTTAACTGAACCCGATCGTTCCAGCAGCTCTGCCTGCTGTGTTTTGTTCTCATTGGAAAGCCATTGGCACCCACTGCTGTCAATCAAATCCAGTGACATGAGGGGCGGGGCCGAGTCCCGCTGTCTGTGTCAATGGACGCAGCAGCAGGACTCAGAAGCGCGCCCGCACAAGTGCCCCCATGGAAAGCGGCTCTCCGTGGAGGCACCTAATGAAGAGGGGGGCCGGGAGCGCCGCTGGGGTACCCCAGAAGAGGAGGATCGGGGCCGCTCTGGGCAAAATCCTTGCACAGAGCAGGTAAGAAACATGTTTGTTATTTAATAAAAATATATATTCTCTCCTCTCTCCCTGCAGAGAGGGAAAAAAGTGTGTAAATAAAGAAAAAATACCTAGTTTAAGGTTTGTGATCTACAGTGCATATAAAATGTCAGGTTTCTCTGATGTAAAAAAAAAAAACCAAGATGAATAATTTCAGAACTTTTTCCACCTTTTTCTTTTTTTTTTTCTTGTGACCTATAAACTGTACAACACAATTCAAAGACAAACTGAAATCTTTTAGGGGGGAAGTAAAAATAAAAAAAGTTAAAATAATATGGTTGCATAAGTGTGTACACCCTCTGATAACTGGGTATGTAGCTGTGTTCAGAATTAAGCAATCTCATTCAAACTCCTGTTTAAATAGGAGTCAGTACACACCTACCATTATTTAATGTGCTTCTGATTAGCCTCAAAGTTCATCTTTTCTACTAGGTCTTTCCTGACATTTTCTTAGTCGCATCCTACAGCAGAAGCCATGGTCCGCAGAGAGCTTCCAAAGCATCAGAGGGATCTGATTGTTAAAAGGTATCAGTCAGGAGAAGGGTACAAAAGAATTTACAAGGCATTAGATATACCATGGAACACAGTGAAGACAGTCATCATCATCAAGTGGAGAAAATATGGCACAACAGTGACATCACCAAGAACTGGACGTCCCTCCAAAATCGATGAAAAGACCAGAAGAAAATGGTCAGGGAGGCTGCCAAGAGACCTACAGCAACATTAAAGGAACTGCAGGAATATCTGGCTGTGTGGTACATGTGACAACAATCTCCCGTATTTTTCATATGTCTGGGCTGTGGGGTAGAGTGGGAAGACAGAAGCCTTTTCTTACCAAGAAAAACATCCAAGCCCGGCTAAATTTTTCAAAAACACATTTGAAGTCTTCCAAAAGCATGTGGGAAAATGTGTTCTGGTCTGATGAAACCAAGGTTGAACTTTTTGGCCATAATTCCAAAAGACTTTTCTTTGTGCAAAAACAACACTGCACATCACCAAAAGAACACCATACCCACCGTGAAGCATGGTGATGGCAGCATCATGCCTTGGGGTTGTTTTTCTTCACCTGGAACAGGGGCCTTAGTCAAGGTAGAGGGGATTCTGAACAGTTCCAAATACCAGTCAATATTGGCACAAAACCTTCAGGCTTCTGCTAGAAAGCTGAACATGAAGAGGAACTTCATCTTTCAGCATGACAACGACCCAAAGCATACATCCAAATCAACAAAGTAATGGCTTCACCAGAAGAAGATTAAAGTTTTGGAATGGCCCAGCCAGAGCCCAGACCTGAATCCAATTGAAAGTCTGTGGGGTGATCTGAAGAGGGCTGTGCACAGGAGATGTCCTCGCAATCTGAAAGATTTGGAGTGTTTTTGCAAAGAAGAGCGGGCAAATATTGCCAAGTCAAGATGTCCCATGCTGATAGACTCATACCCAAAAAGACAGAGTGCTGTAATAAAATCAAAAGGTGCTTCAACAAAGTATTGGTGTAAGGGTGTGCACACTTATGCAAACATATTATTATTTTATTTTTACTTCCCTCCACCTAAAACAAATTCAGTTTGTTGTTTACCAACTGTTGTACAGTTTATAGGTCACATTAACCACTTTAGCCCCGGACCATTATGCCGCCTAAGGAACCAGAGAACTTTTTCCAATTTGGCACTGCTTCGCTTTAACTGCTAATTGCGCGGTCATGCAATGCTGTACCCAAACGAAATTTGCGTCCTTTTCTTCCCACAAATAGAGCTTTCTTTTGATGGTATTTGATCACCTCTGCCGTTTTTATTTTTTGCGCTATAAACAGAAGAAAGACCGAAAATTTTGAAAAAAATGATATTTTCTGCTGTTTGTTATAAAAAAAAATCCAATAAACTCAATTTTAGTCATACATTTAGGCCAAAATGTATTCGGCCACATGACTTTGGTAAAAAAAAAAGTCAACAAGCGTATATTTATTGGTTTGCGCAAAGGTTATAGCGTCTACAAACTAGGGTACATTTTCTGGAATTTACACAGCTTTTAGTTTATGACTGCCTATGTCAATTCTTGAGGTGCTAATATGGCAGGGCAGTACAAAACCCCCCCAAATGACCCCATTTTGGAAAGTAGACACCCCAAGGAAATTGCTGCGAGGCATGTTGAACCCATTGAATATTTATTTTTTTGTCCCAAGTTATTGAATAATGACAAAAAAAAAAAAATATTTACAAAAAGTTGTCACTAAATGATATATTGCTCACACAGGCCATGGGCCTATGTGGAATTGCACCCCAAAATACATTCAGCTGCCTTTCCTGAGTACGGGGATACCACATGTGTGGGACTTTTTGGGAGCCTAGCCGCGTACAGGGCCCCGAGAACCAATCACCGCCTTAAGGATTTCTAAGGGTGTAAATTTTTGATTTCACTCTTTACTGCCTATCACAGTTTCGGAGGCCATGGAATGCCCAAGTGGCACAAAACCATTTCGGAAAGTAGACACCCCAAGCTATTTGCTGAGAGGCATGGTGAGTATTTTGCAGCTCTCATTTGTTTTTGAAAATGAAGAAAGACAAGAAAAAACTTTTTTTTTTTTTTTCTTTTTTCAATTTTCAAAACTTTGTGACAAAAAGTGAGGTCTGCAAAATACTCGCTATACCTCTCAGCAAATAGCTTGGGGTGTCTACTTTCCAAAATGGGGTCATTTGGGGGGGTTTTGTGCCACCTGGGCATTCCATGGCCTCCGAAACTGTGATAGGCAGTGTAATTTCACATATTCCCATGGCATGTTTGAGCAATATATCATTTAGTGACAACTTTGTGAAAAAACAAAAACAAAAAAATAAAATAAAAAATTGTCTCTTTCCCGCAAGTTGTGTCGCAATATAAAATATTCCATGGACTCGACATGACTCTCAGCAAATAGCTTGGGGTGTCTACTTTTCCAAAATGGGATCATTTGGGGGGGTTTTGAACTATCCTGGCTTTTTATGCACAACATTTAGAAGCTTATGTCACACATCACCGACTCAGACAAAGCCCTTTCTGACACTTTTTGTTTACATGAAAACATTATTTTTTTTTGCAAGAAAATTACTTTGTCCCCCAAACATTATATATTTTTTAAAGCAAATGCCCTACAGATTAAAATGGTGGGTGTTTCATGTTTTTTTTTTTTTTTTCACACAGTATTTGCGCAGCGATTTTTCAAACGCATTTTTTGGGGAAAAAACACACTTTTTTAACCTCCCTGGCGGTATGATTATTTCGGATTTTAGGTGCTAAAAGCAGTACAATTATTTTGCATGGAAATTTGGCGTTGTATATTGTAGGTCTGTAATTCTTAACAATAACACACTTAAATCTGTCCAAACAAGAGTCTAGTAGATATCCCGGGTATGATAAAGTTTGAAACACAAAAACATAAATTTTAATATAATAAAAATAAATAATTAAAAAAAAATAATAATAATAAAATAAATTTCCCCACGATTCACTATCGCTGTTTTCTAGCTGGTCTAAAGCCACTTTTGACGTAAGGGACACTTTTTGGTTGCTATGGACAATCTCCAGTTTCCAGGCAGAAAGAACAGTATATGTAATAAAAAAACTGCATGCAGGGCATGGACCAAAGCACTGGGGACAAAAGGGATGTGAAATCATTTCATACAGTACTGTGATCTGTAAGATTGCAGTACTGTATGTGTTATGATTTTTATATCTTTTTGAATTTGCCGCCAGGCTCCGCCCCCGTGCGTCGCGATGCTCGCAGGGAACAGAGCCTGGCACAGAGAGGCTTCGGGAGGAGGACGGAGCCCACGGACACTGCGGGGGACATCGCAGGAACCCGGGGACAAGGTAAGTGTACCGCTCCAGGATCCTGCAATGTAATCTCGAGTGTGGCTCGGGGTTACCGCTAATGGTGCTGAATTTTAACCCCGAGCCACACTCGGGAAAACCGCCAGGGAGGCTACATTTTAATGCACTAAAACACACTATATTGCCCAAATGTTTAAAGAAATAAAAAAAGATGATCTTAGGCCGAGTACATGGATACCAAACATGACATGCTTTAAAATTGCACACAAACGTGCAGTGGCGACAAACTAAATACATTTTTAAAAGCCTTTACAGGTTACCACTTTAGATTTACAGAGGAGGTCTACAGCTAAAATTACTGCCCTCAATCTGACGTTCGCAGTGACACCTCACATGCATGGTGCAATTGCTGTTTACATTTGGCGCCAGACCGACACTTGCGTTCGCCTTTGCGCGAGAGCAGGGGGGGACAGGGGTGCTTTTTTTTTTGTTTTGTTTTGTTTTTTTTCTTTTTTATCTTTTTAAACGGTTCCTTTCATTTTTTTTTTTTTTTTTTTTTAAATCATTTTTGTTGTTATCTCAGGGAATGTAAATATCCCCTGTGATAGCAATAGGTAGTGACAGGTACTCTTTTTTGAAAAAATTGGGGTCTATTAGACCCTAGATCTCTCCTCTGCCCTCAAAGCATCTGACCACACCAAGATCGGTGTGATAAAATGCTTTCCCAATTTCCCAATGGCGCTGTTTACTTCCGGCGAAATCTAAGTCACGAAATGCTCGTAGCTTCCGGTTTCTTAGGCCATAGAGATGTTTGGAGCCACTCTGGTCTCTGATCAGCTCTATGGTCAGCTGGCTGAATCACCGGCTGCATTCTCAGGTTCCCTGTTGAGACAGGAGAGCCAGAGAAAAACACGGAAGACGGTGGGGGGCATTCCCTCCCACTGCTTGTAAAAGCAGTCTGGAGGCTAATTAACTAGGATTGCTTTTACATGAAAGCCGACCGCTGGCTGAAAAGAATGATACCAAGATGATACCTAAACCTGCAGGCATCATTCTGGTATAAACACTCAAAGTCGTGAATGGCGTACCTGAAGACAAAAAAATGGTTAACAATAAAAAACAGTAAACGGTAAAGTATAAAAAATTGCATACCTGAAAAGCAAACATGATAAAACATAACAATAAAACATTGCAGAATAGAATACAGTAAAAAAGAGCAGAACAATAGAGAGAGAGAGAGAGAACAATAAAAGGACAACTATTTTTTTTATTTTATATATTTTTTTTTTTACACTTTTTTTTGTAACTAACTTTTATAACTGTAACCGGTTCCAGGTTCGGGTCTCTCAAAATGCGATGGCATCTTGGGAGACCCTGTGAAAGTACGCCTAGTCTGTGCAATGCTGTACCCTACGCTAATACTCAACTAGTGAATGGTAGCGTTCAAAACATTCATCAGTGCAAAGACCAGGATTGTCAGGACAGGAGGGACAATAATAGCGGTTGTCACGCCTATATCTGCGCTTGCTGCAGACACAACATCTTTTTTGGGGGGGTTCGCTGGGTAGGGGTACTCGGGAGGACATAAAAGTGCCTCTTATGCAGCCGACTGCATTTGGTTGGGGATGTGAATGGGGGAAGTACGGGCGCTGCAGAAGTGGTGGGTTCCCAATTAGGATTGGCGAATGCAGCAGGAAGGGCACTATGGGCACGACGGGCCTGTGTTTGTCTTCTTCTTGGTGGCAGCGGGACACTATTTGTGCTTGCCACCTCACCAGCTTGAACTGCACTTATGGGACTCGCCACATCACCAAGTGTTACTGCAGTGCTGGTTTGACTACGACCGGGGTGTACTAGGCCGCTGGTGCTTGCCAGTTCACCAAAACACTACCAAAAAAAACTGTTAGCGATCGCAGGGATCAGGCCTGACTCTGCGAACGCTGCAGTTATGTGTTTAGTGTTTTGTAAGTGACAGTGATCGATCGATACTGCACTTGGGTGGGCTGGGCGGAGGGGCAAAACGCAGGTATCTGGGCTGATCCCACTAACGCTGCGTTTTTGGGAACCCTAAACTGCTGGGGACGCTAGTATAGATCTGATCGGATCAGATATTGATCCGTACAGATACTATACCACTAAGGGAGGCGTATGCTGCGTGCGTGGGTGTTAGCGGTACTGGCGCTAATCTGACGCTGCCTGGGGCGACGCATATCACCGCCGAGCGATCAGGGGGCTAAACCTTTGTTCGGTAATAAACGGCGGGTGCTCTGACAATATAAAAAATAAACAAACTAATCAGCGTCACCCGTAACAGTTATACGGTGATCAGTGGTGAAGGGGTTAACTAGGGGGCAATCAAGGGGTTAAAACATTTATTAGGTAGTATATGGGGGTCCCTGTCGCTATAAAACGCTGACGGCGAACCTAAATATTTACCTCCCTAACTAGCGTCACCAGTGACACTAATACAGCGATCAGAAAAATGATCGCTTAGTGACACTGGCGACAGGGGGTGATCAAGGGGTTAAAACTTTATTAGGGGGGGTTAGGAGGGTACCCTAGACCTAACGGGGGCTAACAGTAACTGCCCTAACACAGTAACTGTCACAAACTGACACCATGCAGTAATCAGAAAAAAATAAATAAAAAAACTGCTTGGTGTCAGTGTGACAGGGGGGGGAGGGGGGTAAAGGGGGGTGTTTTGTGTACCTGGCATGTTCTACTGTGTGTGTGTGTGTGTGTGTGTGTGTGTGTGTGTGTGTGTGTGTGTGTGTGTGTGTGTGTGTAGTGTTACACTCACATTGAAGTCTTCTCTCCTCGGTGCCGAAATGGAAAATACCGAGCCGAGGAGAGATGACATCATTTCCTTTGCTGCTGTTTAGCATACAGCAGCAAAGGAATGATTTGATTGGCCGGCGGCGATCGCGAGGGTGGGGCCATGAACGGATGGTCTCCCCCTCATCTCTGATCGCCGCTGGTCAGGAGCGGACCGCCTCGGGCACAGGGGGGGGTCCGATCGGACCCCCCGCCCGTGGGAGGCAGATCACGTATATATGTACGTGATTCTGCCTGCCTGTGCCACCTTGCCGATGTACATCGGCGTGAGGCGGTCCTTAGGCCCCTTTCACACTTATACGACTTCAAAGTCGCACGATTTTACCGCGATTTCGCCGCTATTTTACCGCGATTTGGTAGCAGTACTACTTTGCCACGTTTTTGGCATTAACAAATGAAAACATACAGTAGTTGGTATGAATCATAAGGGGAAACTCCACGCCAAGTTTTAAATAAAAAAATTGGCGTGGGTTCCCCCCCAGGGACATACCAGACCCTTAGGTCTGGTATGAATTGTAAAAGGAACCCCCTACGCCGAAAAATCGGCGTGGGGGTCCCCCCAAAATCCATACCAGACCCTTATCCGAGGGCCTCTTCCCGACAACCCTGGCCGTTGGTTGTCGGGGTCTGCGGGCGGGGGGGCTTATCGGAATCTGGGAGCCCCCTTTAATAAGATCCCGGCCCCCCACCCTATGTGAATAAGTTTGGGGTACATGGTACCCCTACCCATTCACCTAGGGAAAAAAGCGTCAGTAAAAAACACAGTACACAGGTTTTTAAAATAATTTATTAGGCAGCTCCGGGATCTTCTTCCGACTTCGGGGGTCCTCTTCCGACTTCGGGGGTCTCTCCGGCGTCTTCTCCCGCTGTCCGCATCTTCTGCCGGCTCCACCGCTATCTTCTGGCGCTCTTTTGCCAGCGGTGGTCCGGACCTCTTGATCGTCTTCTTCCCTCTTCTCTTCCAGAGATGTTGACACGACGCTCTCTCCAGCCAGAATGGTCTCTGTGTGCTCCGCACCGGACTTATATAGGCGGTGACCCCGCCCCCTTATGCCGTCACAGTCCCTGGGCATGCTGGGACTGTGACGTTTTAGGAGGCGTGGTCACCGGGTGATGACCACGCCCCTTATGACGGCACAGTCCCAGCATGCCCCGGGACAGTGACCTCATGAGGGGGCGGGGCCACCGCCTATATAAGTCCGTTGCGGAGCGTTCAGAGACCATTCCAGCTGGAGAGAGCGTCGTGTCAACATCTCTGGAAGAAAAGAAGAAGGCAGAAGTCCGGACCACCGCTAGCAATTGAGCTGCAAAAGATAGCGGAGGAGCCGGCAGAAGATGCGGACACCGGGAGGAGACGGCGGAGAGACCCCCGAAGTCGGAAGAGGACCCCCGAATTCAGAAGAAGATCGCGGAGCTGCCTAATAAATAATTTTAAAAACCTGTGTACTGTGTTTTTTGACGCTTTTTTCCCTAGGTGAATGGGTAGGGGTACCATGTACCCCATACTCATTCACATAGGGTGGGGGGCCGGGATCTGGGGGCTCCCTTATTAAAGGGGGCTCCCGGATTCCGATAAGCCCCCCGCCCGCAGACCCCGACAACCAACGGCCAGGGTTGTCGGGAAGAGGCCCTTGTCCTCATCAACATGGGGACAAGGTGCTTTGGGGTGGGGGGGCCGCATGGCGCCCCCCCATGCCCCAAAGCACCCACCCCCCATTGTTGAGGGCATGCGGCCTGGTACGGTCCAGGAGGGGGGGGGGCGCTAGCTCGTCCCCACCCCCATTCCTGACCGGCCGGGCTGCGTGCTCGGATAAGGGTCTGGTATTGGTATGGATCTTGGGGGGACCCCCCACGCCGATTTTTCGGCGTAGGGGGTTCCTCTTACAATTCATACCAGACCTAAGGGCCTGGTATGTCCCTGGGGGGGAACCCACGCCAGTTTTTTTATTTAAAACTTGGCGTGGAGTTCCCCCTCTGGATTCATACCAGACAGCTGTCAGCACTGCCTGTCGCTCATCGGGAAAGGAAAAAAGTTTTCCTTTCCCGATCAGCGAGCCAGGCTTGTGCTTACAAAGTCGTACTGAAGTCGTGTCTATATTATTCAGGCACGACTTGCATGCTACTTCAGGGTTTAACATTGAGGTCTATGGAGTACAACTCGCATAGAAGTTGGACCAAAGTAGTGCAGGGACTACTTTCAAGTCGGCACGACTTAAAGTCGTGCCAATATGAATGGTAGTCATTGAAAATCATGGAGAATGACTTGTCATACGATTTTGCAGTACAAAATCGTGGGACAAGTCGTATAAGTGTGAAAGGGGCCTTAAGTGGTTAAAGGTGGAAAATGTTTCATCTTTGTTTCATTTTTTTTTTTTTTCTACATCACAGAAACCTGACATTTTAACAGGAGTGTGTAGACTTTTTATATCCATTGTAGGTTAGTGCCAGAGGTTGGGTCAAAGGTCGGGGTCAGTGTATTTTGGGCAGGATTTTAATTTTTTTTTTTTTTTTTTTTTTTTTTTTTCCTTTTTAAATTCATATCCGTGTCTATTAGTGTCAGTGTGTTTGTTTTTTTTTTTTTTTTTTTTTTTTAGGTAGGACCAAAAAAAAAAAAAAAAAGAAGCAAAATGCACTCTATCGTTTCTGATCTGTACTACAGGTACAAACACCAATCAACATACACATATGTGGTATCGCTGCAATCGCCAGAAGCAGGAGAATTTTATTTTGGGTTGTACATTGGTTCTTCACCACGTGATTAGCTGTGTCCAATCACAATGTAAACAGGAAGAGACTTTTATCGGCTTTTCCTCACTCGCGTCTGACAGACGCGAGTAGAGGAGAGCCGATCGGCTGCTCCTCTGATGGGGGTGGGTCTGTGCTGACTGTTTCAGCGCAGCCCACCCTTTGAATGCCCGCCCAGGACCACCAGGGATGGTCACCACTGATGACCACCAGGTATGGCATCTCTGGTGGCAATGTGTACCCACACATAATGCCAATCAGTGCCCACCAGCAATACCTGCCAGTGCTTCAATAGCAGTGATGTCCACCTCATCTGTGCTCATCAGTGCCACCTTGTCAGTGCAGCCTCATCAGTGCCCACCAGTGAAGGAAAAAATGTTCTTTACAAAATTTTATAACAGAAATGAAGAAAAACTTTTTTTTTTTCAAAATTTGGTATTTTTTTATTTGTTTAGCAAAAAATTAAAAACCCCAGAGGTGATCAAATACCAACAAAAGAAAGCTCTATTTGTGGGAACAAAATAATAAAACTTTTGTTTGGGTACAGTGTAGCATGACACTGCAATTGTCATTTAAACAGCGATGGCACTGAAAGCTGAAAATTGGCTTGGGCAGGAAGGGGGGAAGTGCCCTTGAAGTGGAGATATAATAAAATATATATCTGTTTATGTGACAACACTGAGGAAATGACACTTTGCTTCAATGTAAAGTAGTGAGTGTACAGCTTGTATAACAGTGTAAATTTGCTGTCCCCTCAAAATAACTCAACACACAGCCATTAATGTCTAAACCACTGGCAACAAAAGTGAGTACACCCCTAAGTGAAAATGTCCAAATTGGGCCTAAAGTGTCAATATTTTGTGGCCACCATTATTTTCCAGCACTGCCTTAACCCTCTTGGGCATGGAGTTCACCAGAGCTTCACAGGTTACCACTGGAGTCCTCTTCCACGCCTCCATGATGACATCACGGAGCTAGTGGATGTTAGAGACCTTGTGCTCCTCAACCTTCCGTTTGAGGATGTCCCACAGATGCTCAATAGGGTTTATGTCTGGAGACATGCTTGGCCAGTCCATCACCTTTACCCTCAGCTTTTTAGCAAGGCAGTGGTCATCTTGAAGATGTGTTTGGGGTCGTTATCATGTTGGAATACTGCCCTGCGGCCCAGTCTCTGAAGGGAGGGGATCATGCTCTGCATCAGTATGTCACAGTACATGTTTGTATTCTTGGTTCCCTCAATGATCTGTAGCTCCCCAGTGCCGGCAGCACTCAATCCAACCCCAGACCATGACACTCCCACCACCATGCTTGACTGTAGGCAAGACACGCTTGTCTTTGTACTCCTCACCTGTTTGCCTCCACACACGCTTGACACCATCTGAACCAAATACGTTTATCTTGGTCTCATCAGACCACAGGACATGGTTCCAGTAATCCATGTCCTTAGTCTGCTTGTCTTCAGCAAACTGTTTGCAGGCTTTCTTGTGCATCATCTTTTAGAAGAGGCTTCCTTCTGGGACGACAGGCATGCAAAACAATTTGATGCAGTGTGCGGCGTATGGTCTGAGCCCTGACAAGCTGACCCCCACCCCTTCAACCTCTACAGCAATGCTGGCAGCACTCATACGTCTATTTTCCAAAGGCAACCTCTGGATATGACGCTGAGCACCTGCACTCAACTTCTGTGGTCGACCATGGCGGGGCCTGTTCTGAGTGGAACCTGTCCTGTTAAAGCGCTGTATGGTCTTGGCTACCGTGCTGCAACTCCATTTCAGGGTATTGGCAATTCTTATAGCCTAGGCCATCTTTATGTAGAGCAACAATTCTAATGGCTAATTTGGCCCAATTTGGACATTTTCACTTAGGGGTGTACTCACTTTTGTTGCCACTGGTTTAGACATTAATGGCTGTGTGTTGAGTTATTTTGAGGGGACAGCAAATTTACACTGTTATACAAGTTGTACACTCACTGCTTTACATTATAGCAAAGTGTCATTTTTTCAGTGTTGTCACATGAAAAGATAGAATAAAATATTTACAAAAATGTGAGGGGTGTACTAACTTTTGTGAGATACTGTATATATGTTTGTGTTTTTTTGGGGTTTTTTTTTTGTTTTTTTTACTATTTTGGGCCATTTAATCTTAATAATGTACTACCAAACGAAAGCCCAATTTGTTTAAAAAAAAAATAAAAAATGCGGTATAATCCACTTGGATGCACAAAGTAGTTGTGATGATGGTATGTACGGTTTTACTAACACATGTCAAAATTGTGCTTAGGCATTAACATTTATGTTACCCTCAGGCATTGAAGGGGGTTAAATAAGACTTCTTGTAGTTTTATGCATTTGTAGTTTGTACTCATTTTTGGTAGTGGGTTGCGCTGATTAAGATTCACTTTTGTAGGGTTAAATGAGAAGAACCCATATGTGTGAGAATTGCTATATTTCATGTACACTCATATTGAATACCACCCATGATCAGTGCTGTATATTGGCCTAGGCCAACAAGGCCCACGCCTAGGGCGGCACTTTGTGGGGGGGCGGTGGCCGCACCCCCCCCCCGCACAGGAAAAGCCCCGCTCTGCCTCCCGAGTCAGTCAATTGCTTTGCTGGCCGAGCGTCTCTCACATGGAGCACAGCGTGTGCTCACAGTCCCCCCTCCCCCTCCCCTTCCCCTCTGCATAGACAGGAGAGAGAACTTGTCAGCGTCTCCTCCAGTGTTGTGATTCCAGGGTCGGATTGTGTCTTCAGTGGGCAGACCCAGCTACAGTCTGCATATCCTGGAGGGTGAGAATAAAATCCCCATCCTCTTCACTGTCTCTCCTTAAACCTCACACAGGGCTTATCTGACTTTGTTTCTCTTATCATCTCCCTGTGATCTGAAATAGGACTCTCTGATAATTAACCCTTTGTGTCCTTGCTGTGCTTTACTACTCTGCTTCAATGGACACATGTACACTGCTGCTTACATATATGGTTAACTCTTTACAGCTCAATATCTGCAGTCTGGTGCGTCTGGAATCAATGGCATTTAACACCTTAGTGTCTGCTTGTATATGTGGTTAACCTTTCATAGTTCCTTGTATCTCTAAGCCCCGGTTCACATTGATGCTACTTTGAAATCACGCTATTTCACTTGAAGTAGTGCGATTTCAAAGTAGCAAGATCAGCGTGATTTCAGGTCCTACTTGATAGACATTTGTGTGTCTTCATTCACAGATGTCTATTGAAGTCGCACCTGAAATCGGCAAAAGTAGTACAGAAACTACTTTTGCAAATCGGTGCAACGCTGAAAAATCAGTGTCGCACCGATTGGAACAGTGCCATTGCCTCCAATAGCCTGCAAATTTTCATGCGATTTTGATCTCTCAAATCGCATGACAAATTGCTCCAATGTGAACCTAGGCTTAGGCTCAGTTCACACTGGCTTTGATGGGCACTGAAGAGGCTGCACTGATGGGCACTGACGAGGCTGCACTGATGGACACTGACGAGGCTGCACTGATGGACACTGACGAGGCTGCACTGATGGGCACTGACGAGGCTGCACTGATGGGCACTGACGAGGCAGCTTTGACGGGCACTGACGAGGCAGCTTTGACGGGCACTGACGAGGCAGCTTTGATGGGCACTGACGAGGCAGCTTTGATGGGCACTGACGAGGCAGCTTTGATGGGCACTGACGAGGCAGCTTTGATGGGCACTGACGAGGCAGCTTTGATGGGCACTGACGAGGCAGCTTTGATGGGCACTGACGAGGCAGCTTTGATGGGTACCGACGAGGCAGCTTTGATGGGCACCGACGAGGCTGCATTGCTGGGCACCGACGAGGCTGCATTGCTGGGCACCGACGAGGCTGCATTGCTGGGCACCGACGAGGCTGCATTGCTGGGCACCGACGAGGCTGCATTGCTGGGCACCGACGAGGCTGCATTGCTGGGCACCGACGAGACTGCATTGCTGGGCACCGACGAGGTTGCTTTGATGGGCACTGATGAGGCTGCACTTGGTACCCACTTTTAACCACTTCAATACTGGGCACTTTCATCCCCTCCTTCCCAGACCAATTTTTAGCTTTCATCGCTGTCACCTTTTGAATGACAATTGCGCGGTCATGCAACACTGTACTCAAATTACATTTTTTTGTGTTTTTTCACACAGAGCTTTTCTTTGGTGGTATTTAATCACTGCGGGGATTTTTATTTTTTACGCTACAAATAAAAGAAGACTGAACATTTTTTTTAAAAAAAAGCATTTTTCTTAGTTTCTGTTTTTGCAAATAAGTAATTTCTTTTGATAAATTTTGACCAAAAATGATGCTACATTTCTTTGGTAAAAATAACCCAAATCAGTGTTTATTTGGTGTTGGCAATGATGGGGGACAGACAGATGTTTTATGGGGACACAGACATGTGTATGGGGACAGGGGTGCTTGGTGTACTGTTTGTGGGGTGATCTGTAACAGCTCTCTGTGTAAAATCATTCTCGCACAGAGAGTTGTCACAGATCTGCAGCTCCCCCCCCCACCGCACTGAGCTTGGCGGGGAGAACTGTCACAGAGACATGTGTCTCTGTTTACATTGTGACAGCTGTGATTGGACACAACCGTCACGTGATCGGGAGGGCCGATCACAGCACCCATATCCCGATCTCTGCTCAGCTGGATTCTGTGATCATAATGATCAAAAGTAAAAAATTAAGTACAGCGCTACGTTTAGAAAGAAAGTGAAAAGCAGCCAACACACCTATAGACTCAAGGTAGAAAAAATACAAAAGAAACAAAAGTGTGGCGCTATATATCACATCCACAGCCATGTGTATTACAATGAAGACATATAAAAATGGTGAATACTACCAAAAAATGTATGACCATAAAATGGATAGTGTCAAATTTGACACTATCCATTTTATGGTCATACATTTTTTGGTAGTATTCACCTTTTTTTTGTCTTCTTTGTAATACACACGGCTTAGGATGTGATATATAGCGCAACACTTTTTTTTCTTTTGTGATCATAATGATCACAGGACCAAGCCGCAGCGTGCCTTGTGGCCGTGCTGCGAGCACTCGCTCTGAGGAACGTTCCTAAACGTCCACTCAGGACAAGGAAGTGACCACCCGGCCGTTTATGTGCAGTGGCCGGGTGGGAGGTGGTTAATGTACAGAGAGAAAGAGGTGGAGCTCTAAAAAAAGTGGGGCCTAAAGAGAAAAGGGTGTGGTTTACAGATGACAGGGCGGGTCTTAAACAGGAAGGGGCTTGGCATTGACAGGAAAGGGTGGGTCGTATTTAAATTAGGGGGTGCACAAGTTTAGTCAGGCCTAGGGCATCACAAATCCTAAATGCACCTCTTCCCATGATGTTGCCATGTAAGATTATATCCCAGTTTTATATCGGAGTCATTTACCTACTGAAGTGACCAAGACCTTGGCAACCTCCCTTACCGTAATCGGTGAACTGTCCCGAAATATCACTCTCCCATCAGATGTCCTTAAGATTCAGGAGCAATCCAAAATTTTAATAGCCAAGTTCAGCTTTTGACTAAAATGGACTTTGCAGTGAAAGGGCCCCAACACAGCTTCAGCTTACAACCGGGGGACGCATGCACGTTTTTCTTTCCTATTCAGGCATTGTACGCTGCACATGACCAGCATCCCCTGAGGAAGCCCGTCCTATGGGCAAAACATGTTGGGAAATCCATCACTGCTGTATTGTTGCAATTATCTACTATTGTACTAGTCAATACTGTATCTCCTTTTCCCCTTCCCCTCCTTTTAAAATGCATGAATTCTTATTTTGTTTATCAAAATAAAATAATTTTTTATACTATACTTGATATTATTTCCAAATCATTTGCACCTTCAAAGTCCCATTTCTGTGCTCTCTTTTACTTCAGCTTAGAAAAGTGTTTTTTTTTTTTTTTTTCTTGGTTAAATGCCATACCTGTAGGCCATGAGCGACACCCCCAAAGCCTGGCCAAAAAAACTCCCACTGTAAACTACTTGGAAGCCAGAACATAGTATACATTGAGTGCTTTAAACCCCCCCTTACATCAGCCTCTGGAAAGGATTCGCACATGACGGGCATGGGGGGTGGATTTCACTTTCTGGGTGTTTTTGTAGATGTGTTTTTTTTTTTTTTTTTTTTTTTTTTTATGTTATTTTTATTTCATGGACTGATATTTGCTTAGTAAAATATTTCTCCTTTCTTTGTAGGTTGGATGAGGCAATTGCAGCAGCTGCACTCACTAGCTTGTCCTCGGGTCCCATGGTGCTGGGAGCAGGAGCAGGTACATCTATCTCACTTCTGTTATCATCTACTCCCTGCAAACTGTCCTAGCCCCCGACCTCTCCACTCTTCATTTAGAAGAGAAAAAAAAAAAGAGCATTCACCACCTTGATCCAGAAGTTGCATGCAGCATTGCCCCAAGGCTGCCAGGTCTCGGCAAAGCTGGGTATCGGAGCCCACTGTAGGACGCCATGGTTGCAGCCTGGTGTTTAAAGCTGAGCTCCAGGTATGATCCTAGTTTGGTAGTTACATTTGCCCAGCTTGGACCAATGTAAGCATGCAAATTTGATGGGCTGCTGTGGAAGCTGACAACCACTGTAACAGTTGTCGCTTTTGCACTGATAGTCCCGATCTCCTGGGTTTTGTGGCGGGTGGCTGCAGCATTGCATACTGTCCACAGGGGGTATCTTGCTGACACCACCCCCGTTCATAGAAAGCCATTCTGTGGACAAGATGGAAATTGTAACGTCACTGTCCCACCTCATCCAAACAGAGAATTCCTTTTAATTCGTTGAGAAAAAAAAATGATGTTCTATCAACGGTGACGATTGAGCAACACCCCCCCTGCCCCCCAGTGGTCTGTATGCAGTTGGGCAGCTACTCTGCACATGTCCAAGAGGAAAGCGGTATGACATATGCGTACTTACATTAGTCCAAGCTGGACCAATGTAACTGAACATTTTGAATCACATACAGGGTTCAGCACTAACCCATTTAACAGAGCTGAAGGAATATTTTGGTGTTTTCAATTTCTGTATGAAAATTAAAGAGTGGGAAAGATGGATTTCAGATGACTGAAGTTAAAGGATAAGTTCACCTTTTCGTAACATGTTACACGCATATTCAGGGTGTAACCTGTTGTGAACAGACCTGTCTGCGCACCCTGATCTGACCGAAAGTGGGGTTCTTCTCCATCTAAAAGACCCCTGCCATGGCCCTTGCTATCACAAGGGATGTTGTTCATGCTTTGAGATGACCATAAAGTTGACAAAATTAAAGCGCCCCCAACCCCCCACATGCTCATGCGCAAATGCGAACGTACACATAGGTCAAGGATGCATATGTAAACAGAGATCGCACCACACTTGTGAGGTTTCGCTGCGAACGTCAGAGCAAGAACAATATTTCTACCACCAGACCTCTTGTGTAACTCCTAAACTGGTAACCTGTAAAGGCTTTTAAAACATTGCCTATGGAGATTTTTAGGTACAGTTTGTGGCGCTGTTCCACGGGTGTGCACAATTTTAAAGTGTGACTTAGAGTGACGTAATCTTTTATATTTACCCCAAAATGTGGGTATTGTGTTTGTGTGCACTAAAATTCATTTAATGTATGTATTTAAAAAAAAATACATTTGAAAAACCATGTGACATAAAAGTTTGGCACACCCACTGTTTTATTCTCTAGGGCCCCTACTAAAATATATATATATTTCAATATATTGAGGGGTTCTAAGTCTTTTTACAAGCAAAAAGAACAATTTTTATTTTTACACGCAAGAGAAAAATTTAACAGCCTGTGTAATGCCATGTACACACGGGTGGACTTATCGGCATCAAAGGTCCGATGGTCTTTTCGACAGACTTTCGAACGAACGAATTTGGCTACAAACGATCACACCAAAGTTTGACGGATTCGTGCGACTGGACTAAAATAAGGAAGTTCATAGCCATCGGTTTTTCGTCCGTCGGACTAGCATACAGAGGAGCGGATTTTTCGACCGGACTCGAGTCCGTCGGAAAGATTTTGAAACATGTTCTAAATCTAAAGTCCGTCAGATTTTCGACCGAAAAGTCCGCTGCAGGTCTGATGAAGCCCACACACGGTCGGATTGTCCGCCTGTGTGTACACGGCATTAAGCCAGCTGCTTGTTTTCTTCCCTGGGGTGGTCGTCGTCATTTGAACTTGAAAGTGGTAAAAAGGACAGCTGCTTCCTAAAAACGTTAGGTAGATTTTTTTATATATATACCTCTCTATAGAGAGAGAGAGAGGTATATATAATATACACACACACAGTGGGGACAGAAAGTATTCAGACCCCCTTAAGTTTTTCACTCTTTGCAGCCATTTGCTAAAATCATTTAAGTTCATTTTTTTCCTCATTAATGTACACACAGCATCCCATATGGACAGAAAAACACAGAATTGTTGACACTTTTTTGCAGATTTATTAAAAAGAAAAACTGAAATATCACATGGTCCTAAGTATTCAGACCTTTGCTCAGTATTTAGTAGAAGCACCCTTTTGATCTAATACAGCCATGAGTCTTTTTGGGAAAGATGCAACAAGTTTTTCACACCTGGATTTGGGGATCCTCTGCCATTCCTCCTTGCAGATCCTCTCCAGTTCTGTCAGGTTGGATGGTAAACGTTGGTGGACAGCCATTTTTAGGTCTCTCCAGAGATGCTCAATTGGGTTTAAGTCACGGCTCTGGCTGGGCCACTCAAGAACAGTCACGCAGTTGTTGTGAAACCACTCCTTTATTATTTTAGCTGGGGGGTATGGGTGTAATATTCTTGCTGGGGGAGTATGGGTGTAATATTCCTGCTGGGGGGGTGGTTATGGGTGTAATGTTCATGTTTGGGGGGGTATGGGTGTAATGTTCATGTTGGGGGGAGTATGGGTGTAATATTCCTGCTGGGGGGAGTATGGGTATAATATTCCTGCTGGGGGGAGTATGGGTGTAATATTCCTGCTGGGGGGAGTATGGTTGTAATATTCCTGCTGGGGGGAGTATGGGTGTAATATTCCTGCTGGGGGGAGTATGGGTGTAATATTCCTGCTGGGGGGAGTATGGGTGTAATATTCCTGCTGGGGGGAGTATGGGTGTAATATTCCTGCTGGGGGGAGTATGGGTGTAATATTCCTGCTGGGGGGAGTATGGGTGTAATATTCCTGCTGGGGGGGTATGGGTGTAATATTTCTGCTGGGGGGAGTATGGGTGTAATATTCCTGCTGGGGGGACTATGGGTGTAATATTCCTGCTGGGGGGAGTATGGGTGTAATATTCCTGCTGGGGGGACTATGGGTGTAATATTCCTGCTGGGGGGGTATGGGTGTAATATTCCTGCTGGGGGGTATGGGTGTAATATTCCTGCTGGGGGGAGTATCGGTGTAATATTCCTGCTGGGGGGAGTATCGGTGTAATATTCCTGCTGGGGGGAGTATGGGTGTAATATTCCTGCTGGGGGGAGTATGGGTGTAATATTCCTGCTGGGGGGAGTATGGGTGTAATATTCCTGCTGGGGGGGTATGGGTGTAATATTCCTGCTGGGGGGGGTATGGGTGTAATATTCCTGCTGGGGGGGGGTATGGGTGTAATATTCCTGCTGGGGGGGGTATGGGTGTAATATTCCTGCTGGGGGGGGGGTATGGGTGTAATATTCCTGCTGGGGGGGGGATATGGGTGTAATATTCCTGCTGGGGGGGGTATGGGTGTAATATTCCTGCTGGGGGGGGGTATGGGTGTAATATTCCTGCTGGGGGGGGTTATGGGTGTAATATTCCTTCTGGGGGGGTATGGGTGTAATATTCCTGCTGGGGGGGTATGGGTGTAATATTCCTGCTGGGGGGGGTATGGGTGTAATATTCCTGCTGGGGGGGTATGGGTGTAATTTTCCTGTGGGGGAGTATGGGTGTAATATTCCTGCTGGGGGGAGTATGGGTGTAATATTCCTGCTGGGGGGAGTATGGGTGTAATATTCCTGCTGGGGGGAGTATGGGTGTAATATTCCTGCTGGGGGGAGTATGGGTGTAATATTCCTGCTGGGGGGAGTATGGGTGTAATATTCCTACTGGGGGGAGTATGGGTGTAATATTCCTGCTGGGGGGAGTATGGGTGTACTATTCCTGCTGGGGGGAGTATGGGTGTAATATTCCTGCTGGGGGGAGTATCGGTTTAAAATTCCTGCTGTGGGGAGTATCGGTGTAATATTCCTGCTGGGGGGAGTATGGGTGTAATATTCCTGCTGGGGGGAGTATGGGTGTAATATTCCTGCTGGGGGGAGTATGGGTGTAATATTGCTGCTGGGGGGGGTATGGGTGTAATATTCCTGCTGGGGGGGGTATGGGTGTAATATTCCTGCTGGGGGGGGTTATGGGTGTAATATTCCTGCGGGGGGGGGGGTATGGGTGTAATATTCCTGCTGGGGGGTTATGGGTGTAATATTCCTGCTGGGGGGGTATGGGTGTAATATTCCTGTGGGGGGAGTATGGTGTAATATTCATGTTGAAGGGGACGTCTGTGCAGGAAGTTCTTGTTGTATGATGGACACGGCGAGGATCTGTTCACATCTAGGTGTTCTGGATTCCCGAATCGCCGCAAATCGCGGAACACGCTTGCGATCCTTTTACTTTTAATATCACCCCAACTGAGGCGTGATTTTTTCCGCGATTGTCGCCTGATAAATCACAGGACTGCTTTTGGGAAACAGGCGTCCCGCGATTTTGTTTGTGTGATTTGTCAGGTGACAATATTGTCCCATGTTGGGGTGCCATTGAAAAGATCACAATCGTGAATCGAAGTAATTCCGCCCGCGTTCCGGAACGCCTAGGTGTGATCGCAGCCTAAGCGTCTTATATCAGTTGCTGAGTTCACCTTCTGGGGGAACATTTTCTTCCTCAAACATTCCACACATTTGCTTCATTCTTTATTCCACCGCTAATATATACTCCCTGTTGACTTGTATAGTGCTTTTCTCTCTGAGGACTCCAAGTATTGGAGATGGCGTTGGCCGGGAATCGAACCCGGGTCAGCTGCTTGAAAGGCAGCTATGCTCACCACTGCACCACCAACGCAAGGTAGCATGTCTTTGTAGTGTGGGAGGAAACCGGAGTACCCGGAGAAAACCCACGCAAGCACAGGGAAAACATGCAAACTCCATGCAGATAGTTTCCTGGTCAGGATTTGAACCATGGACCCTAGTGCTGCAAGGCTAACCCCTAAGCCTCTGTGCTGCCCATATGCGGCCTCTGTTCTCTAAGGCCCGCCCCCGCTGAGTGGAGTACATCAGTTATGTCCACTCAAAGCGCCTCCAGAAGAAATCCAAGCTTAACCTAAACTACAATCTATATATAATATATATAACACTTCAAAACACACCCAAATAATAGCATCCCGTGTAGGCAGTCCCATTGCTGTCAACTGGGGTGCAGTGGCTGTACCCAATGTGACATCTTTGTGAGTGCCGGTGCACGGCCCCGAACGCACCCAGGGTGCGTCCATGCAACTGCACCCGCATGGATGTCCTTTTTGGGGTAAACGCAGCCCCCACACAGAGTACAGATTCATACACCCAGTGTGAGTGAGGCCTTGGACTTCTCCATAAAGGACCTCACTGGCGGGAAGAGTTCTCATTTCTCCAGAGAAAGCCTAAAGAAAGCTGGAAAGACTTCTCCCACCTCTGAAGACAAAAAGAGTTCCAACCAACCAAGTCTTTCCAAAGCTGCCTCATATCCAAAAGTTGCCAAGTGTGTAAATGTAGACCTTAAGCTTTACGGTTAATCAAAAATATCACACTCTAAAGGGAAATGTATAACAAGGGGGAGTATGGAAGAGGGAGAGAGGGTGGAAAGGAGGGGTGGAGGGGAGGTTGGTGGTAAGGAAGGGGTGTGGGGGTTCCCCCAAACCCTCACCCCTTCTTCCTCCAACCTCCCCCCCCTTTTCCTCCCTCTCTCCCTCTTCCATACTCCCCCTTGTTCCGGGGGAGTATGGAAGAGGGAAAGAGGGGTGGAGGGGAGGTTGGGGGTAAGGAAGGGGTGTGAGGGTTCCCCCAAACCCTCACCCCCTTCTTCCTCCAACCTCCCCCCCCTTTTCCTCCCTCTCTCCCTCTTCCATACTCCCCCTTGTTCTACCTTTCCCTTTTGAATGTGATATTTTTGATTAACCTTAAAGCTTAAGGTCTACATTTACGCTCTTGGCAACTTTTGGATATGAGGCAGATTTTGGAGGACTTGGTTCGGTTCCCCCCTGTGCCTACCACCAAAATCTCAAGTACTTTTTTACAGGTGATTATGTTTGGGTGATGTATTATCGAACCTTAAAGCTTCTTCTGGTCCCTGGAAGGGTTCCTTAGACTGTTTGTTAAGTCTTCTTCTAGGAACAACCAATTGTTTGGTTTGTGCAGCTACATTGATGGTGATTCAGAAGCTACAAAAGCAAAAATGGAGTCCTGATGGGAGGACCCTCCGGTTACTGGAGTGGCAGCCGCCACCAGTGTAAGGACCTGTGTTGGTACAGCCGTACTTGGTCCTTAGGAGGGTTCCTTAGACTTTTTGTTGTCTTCTAGGAACAGCCAATTGTCTTGTTTGTCCTACTGCATTGATAGTTGGTGATTCCGAAGCTCCAAAAATGAAAATGGAGGGCTGATGGGAAGACCCTTCAGTTACTGGAGTGGCAGCCGCCACCAGTATAGAGACCTTTGTTGGTACAGAAAAGGTACAGTGGCACTGTTGTTGGTGAAGAAAGCTAGTGGTATTGCTCTTGAAGACAGGTGTTGATGAGAATCTTTCAAGAGAGTGATGATGTAGTAGACTTTGGTGATGATGGCTTGACTTGAAGATCCTCTCCCGCATATTCACTAACAAATCATCCTCTGATCCCTCCTCTTCATCGCCTAGTTTAAAATTTCTTCCGACATTTTGTCCATCTTCTCTCCCAATAAAGCTGCACCCTTCTCATTTAAGTACAATCCGTCACTGCTATAAAGATGGTAATCACCTGAAAAGTCAGCCCAGTTCGCCATGAAGCCATACCCCTCCTCTCTGCACCAGTTTTTCAGCCACTTGTTAAGCTCCCTAAACTCCTGCTGCCTCTCTGGTGTGGCTTGAGGTTCAGGCAGTAATTTCTAAAAATACTGCTTTGGAGGTCCTTTTCTTCAATATAGCCCCTAAGTCCCTGAAGTCATTTTTTAGGGTGCCCCATCTTCCTATAACTTTGTCGTTAGTAATATGTATCATGACAGCTGGGTTCTCCCCAGCTCCATCCAACAATCTGTCCATCTGATCCTCAACGTCCCGAACACGAGCACCCGGTAAAGAACATTCTGTTCGGTAATAACAGTCTTTGTGGCAGATTGCCCTCTCTTTCCTATTGATTGAGTCCCCTACCATCGGTGTCTTCCTATTCTTTCCTGTAACCTTGCCCCCATCTTCACTGGAGGCGATGTTCTCAAGGTTCCTCTGGAATTTTGTCTCATCTTGAACGTCACATTCTGGTGGAGTCACAATGTGAATGTCGCATTCTGGTGGTGTCACAATGTGAACATTGCTTCCTGGTGTAGTCTCAATGTGAACGCCACATTCTGGGCGAGTCTTATTGTGAGAATCACATTCTGGTGGGTTCCCAATGTGAACTTCACATTCTGGTGGAGCGTCCATCTGAATTTCTTCCAGCTTTCTGGTCATCTTCTCTGCCAACAGAGCGGCACCATGCCCATTTAAGTGCAGTCCATTCCTGCTATAGAGCGAGTAGTTGACTGAAAAGTCAGCCCAGTTCTCCATGAACCCAAACCCCTCCTCCCTGCACCAGTTCCTCAGCCATTTGTTAAGCACCATAAGCTCCTGCTGCCTCTCTGGTGTGGATCGAGGTACAGGCAGTATTTCAGAAAATATTGCCTTGGGGGACCTTTTCTTCAATATAGCCCCTAAGTCCCTGAAATCATTTTGTAGGGCGCTCCATCTTTCTTGAACTTTGTCATTGGTTCCGATATATACCATGACGGCTGGGTCATCTCCAACCCCATCCAACAATGTGTCCATGCAATCTGTAATGTTCCGAACCCGAGCGCCCGGTAAAGAACATACTGTTAGGCGATAACGGTCTTTCTGACAGATTGCCCTCTGTATCCTTCCAATAATTGAATCCCCTACTACTAGTATCCGCCTATCCTTTCTTGTATCCCTGCCCCCATCTTCACTGGAGACGTTCTTCTGGCCTTTTGGTGGAGTATCAACCTGAACATCACATGCTGGTGGAGTCTCCGTATAAATGCCACATGCTGTTGGAGTTTCCATGTGAATGTCACATGCTGGTGAAGTCTCAATGTGAACGTCACATGCTGGCAGAGTCCCCATATGAACGTCACATGCTTGTTGAGTCTCCATGTGAACGTCACATTCTGGTGGGTTCTCAATGTGAACTTTAGATTCTGGTGGAGCGTCAATCTGAATTTCTTCTAGCTTTCTGGTCATCTTCTCTCCCAACAGAGCGGCACCGTGCCCATTTAAGTGCAGTCCATCCCTGCTATAGAGCGAGTTGTTGACTGAAAAGTCAGCCCAGTTCTCCATGAACCCAAACCCCTCTTCTCTGCACCAGTTCCTCAGCCATGTGTTAAGCACCATAAGCTCCTGCTGCCTCTCTGGTGTGGATCGAGGTACAGGCAGTATTTCAGAAAATATTGCCTTGGGGGACCTTTTCTTCAATATAGCCCCTAAGTCCCTGAAATCATTTTGTAGGGTGCTCCATCTTTCTTGAACTTTGTCATTGGTTCCAATATATACCATGACAGCTGGGTCATCTCCAACCCCATCCAACAATGTGTCCATGCAATCTTTAATGTTCCGAACCCGAGCGCCCGGTAAAGAACATACTGTTAGGCGATAACGGTCTCTCTGACAGATTGCCCTCTGTATCCTTCCAATGATTGAATCCCCTACTACTAGTATCCGCCTATCCTTTCTTGTATCCTTGCCCCCATCTTCATTGGAGACGTTCTTCTGGCATTTTGGTGGAGTATCAACCTGAACATCACATGCTGGTGGAGTCTCCGTATAAATGCCACATGCTGGTGGAGTTTCCATGTGAATGTCACTTGCTGGTGAAGTCTCAATGTGAGCGTCACATGCTGGCAGAGTCCCCATATGAACGTCACATGCTTGTCGAGTCTCCATGTGAACGTCACATTCTGGTGGGTTCTCAATGTGAACTTTAGATTCTGGTGGAGCGTCAATCTGAATTTCTTCTAGCTTTCTGGTCATCTTCTCTCCCAACAGAGCGGCACCGTGCCCATTTAAGTGCAGTCCATCCCTGCTATAGAGCGAGTTGTTGACTGAAAAGTCAGCCCAGTTCTCCATGAACCCAAACCCCTCTTCTCTGCACCAGTTCCTCAGCCATTTGTTAAGCACCATAAGCTCCTGCTGCCTCTCTGGTGTGGATCGAGGTACAGGCAGTATTTCAGAAAATATTGCCTTGGGGGACCTTTTCTTCAATATAGCCCCTAAGTCCCTGAAATCATTTTGTAGGGCGCTCCATCTTTCTTGAACTTTGTCATTGGTTCCAATATATACCATGACAGCTGGGTCATCTCCAACCCCATCCAACAATGTGTCCATGCAATCTGTAATGTTCCGAACCCGAGCGCCCGGTAAAGAACATACTGTTAGGCGATAACGGTCTCTCTGACAGATTGCCCTCTGTATCCTTCCAATGATTGAATCCCCTACTACTAGTATCCGCCTATCCTTTCTTGTATCCTTGCCCCCATCTTCATTGGAGACGTTCTTCTGGCATTTTGGTGGAGTATCAACCTGAACATCACATGCTGGTGGAGTCTCCGTATAAATGCCACATGCTGGTGGAGTTTCCATGTGAATGTCACTTGCTGGTGAAGTCTCAATGTGAGCGTCACATGCTGGCAGAGTCCCCATATGAACGTCACATGCTTGTCGAGTCTCCATGTGAACGTCACATTCTGGTGGGTTCTCAATGTGAACTTCAGATTCTGGTGGAGCGTCAATCTGAATTTCTTCTAGCTTTCTGGTCATCTTCTCTCCCAACAGAGCGGCACCGTGCCCATTTAAGTGCAGTCCATCCCTGCTATAGAGCGAGTTGTTGACTGAAAAGTCAGCCCAGTTCTCCATGAACCCAAACCCCTCTTCCCTGCACCAGTTCCTCAGCCATTTGTTAAGCACCATAAGCTCCTGCTGCCTCTCTGGTGTGGATCGAGGTACAGGCAGTATTTCAGAAAATATTGCCTTGGGGGACCTTTTCTTCAATATAGCCCCTAAGTCCCTGAAATCATTTTGTAGGGCGCTCCATCTTTCTCGAACTTTGTCATTGGTTCCGATATATACCATGACAGCTGGGTCATCTCCAACCCCGTCCAACAATGTGTTCATGCAATCTGTAATGTTCCGAACCCGAGCGCCCGGTAAAGAACATACTGTTAGGCGATTACGGTCTCTCTGACAGATTGCCCTCTGTATCCTTCCAATAATTGAATCCCCTACTACTAGTATCCGCCTATCCTTTCTTGTATCCTTGCCCCCATCTTCACTGGAGACGTTCTTCTGGCATTTTGGTGGAGTATCAACCTGAACGTCACATGCTGGTGGAGTCTCCATGTGAACGTCACATGCTGGTGGAGTCTCCATGTGAACGTCACATGCTGGTGGAGTCTCCATGTGAACGTCACATGCTGGTGGAGTCTCCATGTGAACGTCACATGCTGGTGGAGTCTCCATGTGAACGTCACATGCTGGTGGAGTCTCCATGTGAACGTCACATGCTGGTGGAGTCTCCATGTGAACGTCACATGCTGGTGGAGTCTCCATGTGAACGTCACATGCTGGTGGAGTCTCCATGTGAACGTCACATGCTGGTGGAGTCTCCATGTGAACGTCACACGCTGGTGGAGTCTCCATGTGAACGTCACATGCTGGTGGAGTCTCCATGTGAACGTCACACGCTGGTGGAGTCTCCATGTGAACGTCACACGCTGGTGGAGTCTCCATGTGAACGTCACACGCTGGTGGAGTCTCCATGTGAACGTCACACGCTGGTGGAGTCTCCATGTGAACGTCACACGCTGGTGGAGTCTCCATGTGAACGTCACACGCTGGTGGAGTCTCCATGTGAACGTCACATGCTGGTGGAGTCTTCATGTGAACGTCACACGCTGGTGGAGTCTCCATGTGAACGTCACACGCTGGTGGAGTCTCCATGTGAACGTCACTTGCTGGTGGAGTCTCCATGTGAACGTCACTTGCTGGTGGAGTCTCCATGTGAACGTCACATGCTGGTGGAGTCTCCATGTGAACGTCACTTGCTGGTGGAGTCTCCATGTGAACGTCACTTGCTGGTGGAGTCTCCATGTAGCTTTCACATTCTGTCTTGCTCACTGGGGCAGACCTGCCTTGTGAACTGTGTTTGCAGTAAATACTGCGTACATCTGCAATAAAAAAGAAGAATCAGATTTAGCACCTTTTACTTACATTATATATATTTTTTATACAACATCAAATTATAGAGAGAAAAGTTTAACATTCCAGTGCCAGGGACAATAAATAAACCCTGACATGACAGGGACAGAGGGATGAAATAAACATCCGGCCTCTTTTATTATAATCTTTTGTGTGTGGAATTGTTGTGGTGGATTCATATAGAAGAGGCCCGGGACCAGGAACCGCTGCATTGCAGATTACTCCACTGTACCCGAAAGTAAAGAAATAGTCCCCTGCACGGTTTGGATTGATTTTCATGCGATTCTGTCATGTGACAATCGTGACAAGATCTTGCCATGTTTGGGGTGCCATTAAGAAAAATGTAATCCAAATACTGATTGCACATTTTCCCATGATTTTGAATCGCAGCAGAATCATAGCACTTGTGGCGGTCGTTCCAAATTGCCAAGTGTGAGTGCGGTCTAAGTCAGAATTCCAGGCAAATGGCTAAAAAACAAGGATGAAATAGATACTATATGTGAGAGCTGCTTTACAGCGCAATTCAATCAAAAATCCCACATAAAAATGTACCTAAAAACAGGGTGACACTGTAGGTACAACAAAAAATGGTGTGCCAACGTCCCGGTATTGGTATGTCATATATAGAAACTAGAGAGTTTGGACTTTAAGGGCACCCAAGTAATTGAAACTATAAAGAGTATAAAAGGTAAAAATATTTTTTATTTTATTACGTTTAGATTTTTGTTAAAAAAGATTATATATATAATTGAGGATTATCAGACATACAATTTACATATAGAAAAGAATCATACATAGATGAATCCTATCCTGCATGCTAATTGAACCCAATCATTTAATGTATATGTCCCAACATTCAAGAGTAGAAGAAGAGAAACCAACTTCCCAAATGTGAATTGTTGTCAATGTAAGACGCAATATGGGTTAAATTGCAGGTCAGGTAGGTGTTCTCTTTAATTGCTCGACATGTTTCGCGTTTATACAACGCTTCTTCGGGAGCTGGAGGTAGTTCTGTTGAGTACACATAAAAGATCACTATGAATATATATATATATATATATATATATATATATATATAGCTCACACACAACACACACTAAACAGTAAAATATATAACTCAGAAATAAAGTTCGTACAAACTGATGTTCATTCCAACTGATTCTAGTGATCCTAAAGGGCAGACTCCAATAAGGAGAATGGTCATACGGGGGTCCATAGAAAAACCCGGCAGCTGGGGAGGCCATAAAAAAGAGCACACGTTATAAGTGTGTACACAGATATGTATATAGAGTAAAAATATATCGCTACAAAATGTGTGCTGTGCAATGTGGGATATACTCACAATGCCTAACGGTATTAAAGATAGTATGGCACAGACAACATTGTAAAGAGGGCATGATAGGTCCGCCACAGCGATGATAATCAAATTGCATATACATAAACATATGTATCTAAATATAGATGGCTTACCCCATATGGTCAAACCGAATAGAAGAGTGTCGCTATAGTATTAGTCCAAAAGATTTCCGCAAACTACTGCTAAAGACCTACCCTCTACATACATCTATATTGTGATACACTGAGAGTATTTGGGGTTGTTCCCGCAGCGTTCTGGTACCCATTATCAATGGTGTGATTTTTTTTTTTTAAATGTAATCCAGCGATTACTTGTCCTTTTTTGGAGTAATACTATTGCGACACTCTTCTATTCGGTTTGACCATATGGGGTAAGCCATCTATATTTGGATACATATGTATATGCAATTTGGTTATCATCGCTGTGCTTTTTTATTACCAATGTTGAGTGGCGGACCTATCATGCCCTTCTTTACAATGTTGTCTGTGCCATACTATCTTTAATACCGTTAGGCATTGTGAGTATATCCCACATTGCACAGCACACATTTTGTAGCAATATATTTTTACTCTATATACATATCTGTGTACACGCTTATAACGTGTGCTCTTTTTAATGGTCTCCCAGTTTGTACGAACTTTATTTCTGAGTTATATATTTTACTGTTTGATGTGTATATATATAATGTGTGAGTGTGTATGTGTGTGTATGTATGTATGTATGTATGTATGTGTATATATATATATATATATATATTATATATATATATATAATGTATGTATATATATATATATAT